>BRON01000004.1:728131-1456262 GCA_024345305.1 Mrakia gelida
TCCATCCGCTCTGTCTTTTCCCAAGGTCTCACACGATGTTTAAGGGAAGGCATGACATGTCATAGAACACGTTAAAGGTGAAGAGAGCAAAATACGAAGGGCCGAAAACCAAAAAGGGTAGAGGTGAAGAGGGACGAGAACGAGTCGAGTCGAGCGTTTAAGCTCGCTCTCCACGGAGTCGTCGAGCGAGCTGGAGATCCTTGGGCTGGATGGTGACTCGCTTGGCGTGGATGGCTGGAGAGAGAGGAAGAAGGGAGAAGAGAAGGAAGAGTCAGCTTCGAGGAAGATGAAGAGGCGAGGCGAGGAGAGAGGGAGGAGAGAGACGAAGACTCACCAGCCAAGTTGGTGTCCTCGAAGAGGGAGACGAGGTAAGCCTCGGAAGCCTCCTGGAGAGCCATGACAGCGCTGTGAGGGGAGAAGAGAAGGCAGAGAAGAGGTCAGCTTCGAGCTCGAGGGTAAGAAGGAAAGGCAGAGGAGAGAGGGAGGAAGAGGTTGGACGAACGAAGACTGGAATCGAAGATCGGTCTTGAAGTCCTGAGCGATCTCTCGGACGAGTCGCTGGAAGGGGAGCTTCCTGATGAGGAGCTCAGTCGACTTCTGGTATCGTCGAATCTCACGGAGAGCGACAGTTCCGGGTCCTAGAAAGCGAGAAGAAGGGAGGGAGGGAAGGGACGAGGTCAGCTCTCGAGCTTCGAAAGACGCGAGCTCAACAACGAAACCAAGAGAAGACTCACTGTATCTGTGAGGCTTCTTGACTCCACCAGCGGCAGGCGCGGACTTTCGAGCGGCCTTGGTGGCGAGCTGCTTTCGGGGGGCCTGAGGAGGGTGAAGAGGAAGGAAGGGGAGGTCAGCTCGAGAAGAGGGAAGAGATGAGAGTGATGATGAAGACGCACCTTTCCTCCGGTCGACTTTCGGGCGGTTTGCTTGGTTCGAGCCATGGTAGTAGAGTTGAGTGAGAGAAGAAGAAGTTGGGTGAGTGGTGGTTGAGGGAGGAGGAGGGGTCGAAAGCGAAGAGTGCTTTTCAGCTTCTTCTCAGCCCAGTTTCGAAAAGGACAACAACCTGAGGAGGAGGGTAGGTCTCTTTTTCCTCTCCTCGATATCGTTGACTTTTGCCGAGATACGCACCAAAATTTCAGAGGACGTGTCTGATAGGTGGTTTAAGCCTCTCCTAGCTTCACTGCTCTAACGTTGCGTTAACGCCAGAGATACAGCCCCTTCTTTCTATTAGTGATAAGGGAGGGGGGAGGACAGGAGAGAGGGGAGGGGAAGCTCTTTTCCTGTCTCTAGCGCCTTCGTTCGATGCATGTTACGCGTCAAATTCTCAGAGAGCGCGTCTACTAGATGTTCCTGTAGATTCCTGTTTTCGGATAATCTATCGCCGCATTAGTTGTTTTGATAGAGCGCACTCTTCCTCGTCTCCCTCCTCCCTCCCCGATAGCGCAGCCTGTTGTTCCTGGTCCCACCCTCCTGCTTTCGAAGTTCAAAAGACCTCGCCTCCTCGCCCTTCTCTTCTCCTCCAACCACCACTCCCTCACACTTCACACTACCCCCACCCCCACCCCACTACTACTACTACCATGTCTGGACGAGGAAAAGGAGGAAAGGGACTCGGAAAGGGAGGAGCCAAGCGACACAGGAAGATCCTTCGAGACAACATCCAGGTTCGTCGAGTCTTCCTTCTTTTCACCATCCCACCTCTTCTCGCTCATCTCGTCGTCGATGTACTGACCTTCCTCTTCTCCCTTCTCCTTCGCTTTCTCTCAGGGTATCACCAAGCCTGCGATCCGACGATTGGCGCGACGAGGAGGAGTAAAGCGAATCAGTGGACTGATCTACGAGGAGACCCGAGGTGTTCTCAAGCTTTTCCTTGAGAGTGAGTCTTTGCCCTCTCTTTCCCCTTCTTTGGGGTGTGGTGGCGAGTCGAGCCGAGGAGGAGCAGGTGGTTGAACGAACGAAGTGCGAGCTCGAAGCTGACCTCTCCTCCTTCCCTCCTCCCTCTCTTCTCTTCAGACGTCATCCGAGACTCTGTCACCTACACTGAGCACTCCAAGAGGAAGACCGTTACCGCTCTCGATGTCGTCTACGCCCTCAAGCGACAGGGACGAACCCTCTACGGATTCGGAAACTAGATATCCTCTCGTCTTCGTTCTCGCTCTCCCTTCTTTGTTAGGACGACTCGTCGTTCCTCTCGCTCTTTGGTCGGTTCGCTTTTGATCTCCATCTCATCTTTACGAATTCATGACGCTCATGTCTTCTCCCTCCTAACTTTCCTGTGCCTCCCCTGAGTTCGTGAGAAGTGTCCCTTGAGTGAGAAGAAGCAGATCGAAGGGCGGAGGGCGAGCTCGAGCTTTAACGAGCGAACGCGGCCGCTGAGATTCCTCCCGTCGGTTTTCGCGAGACATCTCCTCGCCTCTGGAGCATGGATCTCGCAGTGAGGTGCTCGGAGAACGATGCGCCCAAAAATGGGGGGAAATCTTAACTCAACAGGAGCAGAAGAGGAGCTCGAACGAACTTGACCTCGAGCGGCCGTCTCCTCCTCCCTCTCCTCCTTCCTTCTCCTCGATGTCCTCGATCCGCGAGGAGAAACTCGGCCTCCTCGAAAACCTGTTCAACAGCACTCTTTCAGGACCCGTTCCAGTCGTCGAGTCGAGGTTTACAGGCCTTCCTGTGGAGGTGAGAAGCTTCTTCTCCCGCGACCCTTCTTCTTCGTCGAGCTCACTCCTCCCTTCCTCCTCCCTCTCCTCCTCCAGATCATCAGACACATCGCTTCCTTCCTCGCCTATCCCCTCGTCAAAAGACCGTTCTTCCAGGTCGAGCTGCCCCCTTCTTTTTCCCCCGACTTGATCAGTCTTTCTTCGACTTCGACGGCTTTCTACAACATCTTCAAGTGAGCTCGAGCTCCTCTCCTCCGCCCTTCTTCGCTTGCCCCCTCCGTCCCCGTCTCGATGGGTGTATCCTCAGGCCTTGAACGATCGCTGACCTTTGACCCTCTTATGACCTCCAGGTGTGATAGATATCATCTCGTCAGACTGGGAGGGAACAAGTCTTTGTTCGACTTGATCAACTTCCTCCTCCAAGACGGAGAAGCCCTTCAGTCCGTTCGAGTCCTCCTTATTCACACCCGTTGCCCAGTGCGTATTCCTTACCCTGCTAGCTCGTGAGAGCTCGAGCTGATCTCAATCCTTCGTTCCGCTTTCAGCTTCACGCCAACGACGTCATCTCCTCCCTCGTCTCAAAACTTCACCGTCTTCAGGTTCGTCCTGTCGCCCTCGCGATGGAGGCGAGCGAACGAGCTGAACTACTAGACCTGACTCGTTCTCGTCCTCTTGACTTCACAGGCCTTCATATACTATGGAACCCACGGATTGCATCCCAGCATCATACAAGCTCTCTGTTCACTGCAGGAGCGAGGCGAACTCGAGGTCCTTTCCCTTGACAAGGCCTCGTTCGAGAGTGTGACTGAGCTCGGTGAGTCCTTCCTTCCCCTCTTTTCCTGATTGGTCACTCCCCCGAAGGTTTAGCTCACCGTTGATCTCGTGTTTCCAGCCAGTAATCGCGCCAAGAAGGAGGGAGGACCGCTGTCGAACCTGAAAGCCATCAGTCTCGACGAGGCGGGGTCGTTGGACTGGGACCGCGATGACCCTTCTCTCGACATACCTCCTTGGCTGGTTGGTCATAGCGTACGTTCTGCTTCCTGCTTGGCCTTCCAATCAAGCTCAGCTGACTCAATCTTCGCTTCTTTGCAGCCTGCAACGTGGGAAGCAGTCGAGCGTGAGTCGCGTCTCGTCCCTTTCGAAGTGGAATCGTTCTGACTCGCCGCTCCCTACCAGATGGCCTCCTTCACGACGCTGCCAAGTTCTTGAGTCGATCCAAAAACACGCTGGAGTTCCTCGACCTAGTGAGAACCTTTCCTGTACGGCACGAACGACGCGATCTTCCCTATGCTGATTTTGCCTCTCTTTCATCCTTCAACCCCCTCAGCACCTCATCCCTTTCCACGACTCGTCGTACTTCTCCTCGGACGCTCCTCTTCGAGCCCTCCTTTTCGATCACGAGAAGCCTGCTCCTTCTACGGACTCGGACGACCCACCCACACTTTCACCTCGCGTCCTCGAGTTCCCTCGCTTGACGACCCTCTCGCTCCCACCCGTCGACCTCACCAGGCCAGTCGTACTCCAACTCCTTCGAACCTCCCCTCTCCTAAACATCTCGCCATCGTTCACGATCCGGTCGAGCTCGTCGGAGCGCCGATCATTGAGCTCCCTCCCCTCCCGAACCTCGTCTCGCTCATGTTCGAAAACTTCTCAGCTTCGGAGGACGACAACTCCGAATCTCCTCCTTTTTTGGACGTGGTTGAGTCCCTTCGAGATACCACGAGCCTGAGATCTCTGGACATCGACGCCACGGGGATGGCCAGCTTCTTCGACCAACCACGCTTGATCGCCGTCGCGTCGAGCTTTCCCAACCTCACCTCTCTCTCGTTCGTTTCGGAGGAATGGCGATGCTCGATCGTACGTCTATTCCAAGTCGCGCAAATTCTCGAACCCTAAGCTGATCGAACTCTCTAATCTCGTTGCACACAACAACAGGACGAACTCGAAACCGCCCTCTCGTCGCTCAAATCCCTCACCACCTTCACCTTCAACCTCGATCCCAACGTCACCCATCCTCAACGCCCAATCCGAAAAGCGAACCGCGCCCTCCTCGCAGGCAACCGCCCCTGGGCCCCTGAGGATCTCATCAACCTCCTCAGTGAGTAGTCGGGCGAGCTAGTCTTACCCTCCTTCTCCACCGCTTCCCGTTGAGCGAGATCGAGCGAGCGAAGCGACTGACGCGTCCTCGTTTTCCTCCTCCTTCTCTCCTTGCTCGCTTGCAGAGAACTACCTCTACAAGTATGTATCGGACGACGGGGAGGTGCTCAAGATCGGTCTTTTGGACGATGGACCAACGGAGGAGTTTCAACACTTCACCAGCATCGTCGAGAAGCTCGCCACCTCGGTTGACTGCTTGGAGACCCTGATATGGGAGTTCGACGAGATGTACTCTCTGAAGTGGGAGATCGAAAGAGACGGACAGGGGGATGGGGAAGGGGATGGGACGGTCGTCCTCGCGAGGGGATCTCTCGTTTGTAAGGAGCTGGACAAGATGGCCGCGGCCGAGGACGAGGAGTGGACCTTGAAGTACATGGAAGAGAAGAGGGAGAAGGAAGCGGAGGCGGACGAGGAGGTATGGGAGGATTCGATTGATGAGGAGGAGGAGGACGAAGAGGACGAAGAGGACTTATACGTGGAGGATGAAGACCAAGACGAGGAGGAGGAGGACGAAGAGGAGGACGAAGTGGGGGACGATAGAATTCACTGGGACGAGGTTGACTAGTAATACTTATGTAGGAAGGTCCCTTGCTTGCCCGATCGAAAGCAAGACGCTTCGAAGACGAGAAGGCCGACCACGACGCGTCTCTCCCTCTTCGAACTGTCTCTTCACTTCGCAGAACCATCTACTTGCGTCTCGCTAAACTCAACACACTCCGTCTCGCCACCAAGCTCTCCAAGATGATTCCATTCCATTCCTCTCCTCTCCTTCTCGCGCCTTAACACTCAGCTCACAAACAAATGCTCGCTCAACAGCCCTCCCTCCCTCCCACCCTTCCCTTCACCATCCTCACTCTTGCTTGACCTCGTCCTCCGCTACCACCGCCTCCTCCTTCTTCACGTCGTCCTCCTTCGCTCTCTTCCTAGGAGGAGGCGAGCCCGACCTCGACCTCGACCTTGATCTCGAACGCGACGATCTCGACCCTGACCTCGAACGAGACGACCCTGAGCGAGACGAGCCGGAGTGGGAGTTGGAACGAGAGCGGGAGCGAGAACGGCTTGATCTGAGGAACGACACACGAGCGAAGAAAGAACGCGAGGGAATCAGGGAACCGAGGTCAAAGGACGAAGGGGAGGGCGGGAGAAAACAAGGCGCGAAACGAAAAGTCAAGACTCACTCCTCCTTCTTCGCCTTCCCCGTCGGCGGCGTCGCACTCCTCACTCTCCTCCTCGGAGGCGTCACACTCCTATCCCTTCCAGCTCCAGCACCTCGTCTAGGAGGAGTCACGCTCCTCTCCCTCCCTCCTCCACCAGACCTCCTCCTGTTGGGCGAGGGCGACCTCCTCCTCCTGGGCGGCGGCGACCTCGACGCTTCTCGTCCTCCTCCTCTCCTCCTAGGTGGCGGCGACCGCGAGTCCGAACGCTGTCGACGACGAGGTGGGGGCGAGCGGGAACGCGAACGAGATCGAGAACGGTTCCGACGAGGAGGAGGTGGGGAGTTTCGGTCGAAGCGAGAGGGAGGTCGAGAGTCCCTGTTGCTGGAGGTGTTGTAGGGTCGATCTCGATCCGATCTGCTGTTGTTGTTATCGAAGCCTCCTCGACCTCGTCCTCCTCCTCCGTAGCCTGAGTCTCGTCCTCGATCTCCTCCTCCGTTGAAACCACCCCGACCTCGGTCGTCCCCTCCTCGTCCTACTGTTCCGTGGTTGTCGAACCGGCTGGGTCCTCGATCTCCACCACGATCCCCTCCACCACCGTTGTTGAACCCTCCTCGTCCTCTATCTCCTCCTCCCCCTCCAAACCCACCTCTCCCTCCATCTCGTCCAGCAGGAGCCAAGCTCGTCTGACCTTCCAACGGAGCTCGCCCTCCTCCAGCACCAGCCCCTCCTTGTCTCCACTGCCCCCCAACGACGGCTCGTTCGGCTTCTTCCTTCTTTCGAAGCTCTGCCTTCTTCTCCTCAATGAAGGAGGCAGGGATCCCACCGATGGAGGACTGAGCTGAGAGGAGGAGGGTCCAGAGGGAGAGGGTGAAGGCGGGAGTTTTGGATTCGAGGAAACCGGTGAGGGAGATTTGGATTTTACGAGGGTCGGGAGACTGCATAGACAAGAGGGTTGGGATGGGAGTCAAGATCCGGTGGCGAGCATAACGAACGAACGAAGTCGAGGGAGGATGGGAGAAAGGAACGAAGAGAAGGGGAGAGAACGAGAGAGGTGAACGAACGACGGTAGCTGGATCCTCGAGAAGTCCCATCTACACAAACGAAGAACGGAAAGTCAGCGAGAGCTCACCCGTAGGGAGTGAGTATAAAGGGTGTACTCACTGCGTACTCTACGACTACCTCGTCCTCGAAGCCGATGAGTTTAGTGACCTCCTTGACCATCCAAGGTCTCATCACCGAGAGGTTGACCTTTCGCATGTCAACCTTCTGAGAGAACTCGGCGGGGAACTTGGTCGTTCGAAGGAGCTTGGCTTCCTTGTCAGAGAAACGCTTGTCTTGGTCAATCTAGAGACACGAACAAAGAAGGGAGGGGGGAGGGAGGAAGATGAGCTTGGAGAGAAGGGGAAGGAAGGGAAGGAGGAGGAGAGCTGGCGACGAACCGAGGTCCCTTTGAAGCCGGAGTCGCCCTACAAACAACAAAGAACGGAACAGGAGGTTAGCTCGAGCGCATTGATGGATGTATGCTGATGGTGTACGTACCATTTTGAATGTGAAAAAGAAGGGATGGGTGTTGCTAGGACGAGCCAAAGGCAGGGCGACTCGCTTGACTTTGAATCTTGGGCGGAGTCGACGCCTCGCTCCCAACTCTCACTCCCCCCCCCCCCTCCCTTCCTCCCTTTACACGACGACTCTCCTTCATCCCTTTCATCTACTCAAGATATGGGACAGACATGCTGTGGTTGCGGTAAGCTCAACCGATTCCCGTTTGAGCGGAAGAGAGAAGAAGAGACGGGACGACTGACCTCCCCTTCCCTCCCCTCCTTCCCCCCTGTGTTATTCCTTCTCTCCTCTCGTCCTTCTTGGACGTTCACAGGAAGTTCTCGTCGCTCCAACGCTTCGGAGCCTCTTCTTCTCGAGAACGAACGTGAAGCCGTAGCAGATTTGCTTCAGTACCTCGAGAGTGAGTCCCATCAACCCAACCTCTCCCATTCCCTCCCCTCCCTTCGACCTCCTCTCATCCTCCTCTCTCCGTCGCTCATCATCAAACCCCTTCTTTCACAGACCGAACCACCACCAACTTCTTCACAGGTTCTCCTCTCGCTGCTCTCACCACCCTCTCCTTCTCGGACAACGTCGACCTTCAACGATCTGCCGCGCTCGCGTTCGCTGAGATCACAGAGAAGGAGGTCAGAGAGGTCGGAAGGGATACCCTCGATCCTGTCCTCTTCCTCCTCGGCTCGCACGACAACGAGGTTCAGAGGGCTGCCAGTGCTGCTTTGGGAAACTTAGCTGTTAACCGTGAGTCCCTCTACCAGCAAGAACGAGGTCGAACGGTTCTGTTGTTCTCGAAGGCAAGGGACGACGGGGAAGTGCGCTTCAAGCGAGCTGACCGAGATCTCGTCCGCCTTCCTTGCTTCCTCCTCCAGCCGAGAACAAGACGCTCATCGTTCGACTTGGAGGTCTGGATCCTCTCATCCGTCAGATGCTCTCGCCCAACGTTGAGGTTCAGTGCAACGCCGTCGGATGCGTCACCAACCTCGCCACCCACGGTTCGTTCCACCTTCTCATCCTCCTTCCTCCTCCTTCCCTCTCGTCCCTCCGCTTCGTTGCTCCCGCTCTCGCTCTCTTTTGCTCACCGTCGTCTCCGCCTCTCTCGCTTCTTTAGATGACAACAAGAACAAGATCGCAAAGTCTGGAGCTCTCGTTCCCTTGACGCGTCTAGCGAGGTCCAAGGACATGAGGGTTCAGAGGAACGCTACCGGAGCTCTGTTGAACATGACCCACTCTGGTGAGTCTTTCTTCTCTTCTCTGGTACTCTGGAGTGGAACGAAGAGTACCTCCTTGAAGGGGATGAAGGTCTTGGCTCGCTGTGGGAAGAATTGGAGACAAAGCTGACCTTTCAACGTTGGCCCACGAATCGAACGAACCAGACGAGAATCGACAGCAACTCGTCGCCGCTGGAGCCATCCCTGTTCTCGTGGGACTTCTCAACTCGGAGGATACCGACGTTCAGTACTACTGCACCACCGCTCTCAGTAACATCGCCGTCGATTGTGAGTCTGTTTCTACAGCGCTTCGCATCTCTCTCGAGCTCGTCCGCTCCTTCCGCAATCGAGCTGACCCTCCTTTCTCCTTCTCACCTCCTCTCTTCCGCCAGCCACCAACCGAAAGAAGCTCGCAGCTTCCGAGCCAAAACTCGTTCAGAGCCTCGTCGTCCTGATGGATAGTCCAAGTCTGAAGGTCCAGTGCCAGGCCGCTCTCGCGTTGAGGAACTTGGCTTCGGATGGTTCGTTTCGCCTCCTCCACCCTTGTCGCTTCGCCTTCCTCTCTCCCCCTCTCACCTGTCGCCTCATTTGCTGACCTCTGCTCTCTCTCTCTCTCCCGCCTCATCCACCACTCCTCTCGTCATCGCACCATCCCTGCCAACAGAGAAATACCAACTCGAGATCGTTCGCTCAGACGGTCTCCCTCCCCTCCTTCGACTCCTCCACTCCTCCTACCTTCCTCTCATTCTCTCCGCCGCCGCATGCGTTCGAAACGTCTCCATCCACCCTTCCAACGAATCTCCCATCATTGAATCCGGCTTCCTCCAACCCCTCATCGACCTGCTCTCCTTCGAGGAGAACGAGGAGGTTCAATGCCACGCGATCTCGACGCTCAGGAACTTGGCTGCTAGCTCGGAGAAGAACAAGGGGGAGATTGTCAGGGCTGGAGCGGTGGAGAGGATCAAGGAGTTGGTGTTGAGCGTGCCGTTGAACGTGCAGAGCGAGATGACGGCGTGTTTGGCGGTGTTGGCGTTGAGTGGTGAGTTCAGACGACGAAACGTTGAGCGAAGGTCGAGCTATTTTACGGCGATGAGGCCGCCTTGTTCAAGAGAACTCTTTGCTGACTCCTTTCATGCCGATCTCTCATCAACAGACGACCTCAAACCTACCCTCCTCGAGCTCGGAATCTGCGAAGTCCTCATCCCTCTCACCAACTCTCCCTCCGTCGAAGTCCAAGGAAACTCGGCTGCTGCTATCGGAAACCTCTCTTCGAAAGGTCAGTCCCAATTTCTCAACCCTGAACTCTTTTCCCTTCGTTGCGAGGCGAAGCACTCGTCCAGAACGCAATCGAATCCGAGGCTGACTTGGTCTTCGTTTCCCTTCGCGTCGACTTCGACTTTCTCAGCCGCCGACGACTACGCCGCCTTCAACTCCGTCTGGACTAAGCCCGAAGGAGGTCTCCACCTCTACCTCGTTCGATTCCTCGGCTCCTCCGACCAGACCTTCCAGCACATCGCCGTCTGGACCATCGTTCAGCTTCTCGAGTCGCAAGGTTCGTTTCGTCGTCGTCGCACGCGTACCTCTCTCCCTACCACCGCTCTCCTCCTCCCACTCCTCCTTCCTCTCCGCTCACTGACTCCTCTTCAACTCCTCTTCTCACTCTCGCAGACGACGAACTCTTCAAAAACATCAAAAACTCGCCTCTCCTCCTCCCTCTCATCCGTCAACTCGCCGAAGCCCACCACAGCGAAAACGGACGCAACTCGTCCGAGGACGGAAGCGAGGAGGGTGAGGGAGCGGATGAGATCAGTGCGCTCAGTCAGAGGATCTTGGATCTGACGGACGAGCTGCCTGAGGGAGAGGAGAGGGAGGCTGGAGAGGCTGGAGCGGGGAGCTACGAGCAGGAGGAGGGACAGGGGCTTGGGCTGCAGGTTGGTGGGGACGCGGAGGGACGTTGAGTTGAGTTTGAGCTGAGCCGGTGATGGTGTGGGGAGTTGATCTCGTTTGGTTTTTGGAGTCGAGTGGAGGGTGTGTGTCGGGGCGGTCCGGTCAGGTTCTCGTCGCGTCGTTTTTTCTCGTTTTGCTTTCTTCGTTGCGTTTCGTTTCGTTTTGGTCTTTTCCCTCTTGGTCTTCGTTTCCGTTCCTCCTCCTTCTTGCTGAGCAGTTTCTCACCCTTTCCTTACGTATCTAGTAGGCGTTTCGCTTCGCTCTTCATTCCCACTCCTCTCACAATCCTCCTCTTTTCTTGATCATCCTTTCTATTGTATCCCTCTATCTCTCTACGTGCCATTCGACGGCTTCCTAGCGGCGAGGAAGAGTTGTAAGGTCTGAGAGAGCGAGGAAGCGAACGAGGGTTCGACGTGAGAGGGGGGCGTCGAGGGGGTGAGCGAGGTTGGTAGAGTGAGTGAAGATACACGAGGGACGAGAAGATCGAGGCTGAGGGAGAAGGAGTGAACGGGAAGAGAGATAAAGAAGAGGGGAGATGAAGTGGATGGAGTATCAGCTCCGAAAATCAAGCACGAAAGGGAAGGAAGAGTCAGCGAGCGACGCGTCTCGAAACAACAGCAGCCCGCGATCTTCCTCCCTCCGAACCATTGAACACATACGTGGGAGAAGGAAGAAGAGGATGGAAGACGAGACCGGGCTCGGTCATCGATCGTCTGGCCACGGCGTGGTCTGCTCGCACGCATCTCGGAAAGAAAAGAGAGTTGGGGGGTGGGGGATGGAGGGAGGAGCGAGGTGGTGAAGGGACGCGAACGAGGAGGAGGACCGAACGCGATCAAACGTCCCTTTCCTTTTGCACAAACAGCGCGTTGGGAATAGAGATCACGCCTTTATTGATTGCGAATTCCATACATTCCTATCTATGCAAATGAGGTGTGGACGTGTTGAGAAGAGCGAGGTCGACGGAGGGAGGAGTGCTGTTGTTCGTGAGACTCTCGTCTTTCAACAGCGACGGGAAAGCTCGCTGGGAGGGTCTCTCGAGGTCGAAGCACGTGAAAAGAAGCAAGGAAGCAAACTCTACGTGCGCGAAAGAGATGAGCGGGCTTGGGAGTCTCGTTGGGCTGGGCGAGATGAACTGGAACAGGACGAAAGCGAGTGTTTCGCGACGCGACGCCCCAAGATGATGTGAAAGCGAGCTTGTAGACCCTCTGACCTCCTTCTTAGTCCAAAGCAGATGAAAGAGTCCGTCCTCTGTTGGACTCGAGAGGTAGAGCGGGAGATGGTGAGGGGGAGGGGACGAAAGGAGAAAGCGCGACGCGACAAAAGCAGGTCAAACACGGCGACTTCTTCTCCCTCTCTTCTGGTCATGGTCACCGTTTTTATTCCGATTGCAGTACCTCTTATCATCTGTCTTACCCCGTCCAAGGTTCGTAGGCCCCGAGAGGGTCGAAGAGTAGTGGAGGGAGAAACAGCAGCCTTCGACTCTGGTCTGATGTCTCGACGTGTTTCGGTTTCGGAGCAACGAATTCTGTTCTCGTTTCTGAGCTACTGAGGGGACGTATAGCTGGCGAGTTCGGGTACTGAGAAGAGTCCAAGCGAGCCTATCATCTTCAGACGCTCTCCCAGAATACTTGGAGGGAAAAATAGAGAGGATCAACCGCAAGGAAGCGACGCGTCTCCCCGCATCCCTTGCCCTCGCTCTACTCCGCGCTCTGTCTCGAGTCAAAACTTCCGCCCTGAGCTTCGTCTGAAGGCAAATCGGTTCAGAGGAGTATCAGCTGATCCGAGGTCTATTCAGGCTAACCGAAGCACTCATCTGCTCTCTTTATGAGGGACAGAAACGGAGGCTGATTCGAGGAGAGCACCTGTTCTCGACTCGAGGTTTCTCGGGGCGCTTTTAATCCCCGTATCCCCTTTGAAGGCCGATGACTGCCTGCGATCTTCGTTGAGCAGTCTGTGAACTCTGAAGAGGGCGAGGTGTTGCTGCAGAAGGTCAGAGAGGAGAAGGAAGGAACGTCGAGACGGAGTTGGGCTGAAAAGGGAACGCGTCGCTCCTCCACTCGTCCCTCCCCTGAGTGAACGTTTCACCACTGACTCTCCTCTCCTCGTGGGTTCCCGAACCGCTTGGGGTCTGTTGGGGTGCGGATCTATCCAAAGCCGGACGATCTCGCTCTCGTTAGGCGCCTTCGTCCCCCCCTCGTCTCGCCCTCCCTCTTCCCTCCTCTCTTCTCCTCGAACCATCACCCAACCCCCACCCGCCCACTCTTTCCCTTCCCTCCCGTCTCAGCCCGCTTCTGCGTTCCGACTCTCGTATATACCCTCCCTCCAAGTTCCCTCCTCGCCTCCCTCTCTGTCAAGCTCGACCTTTCGCCTATGCCCGTCCAACCTAGCGACTTCGACTACCTCTCTCCTGATGAGAAGTCTCTGATCCTCGATCATATCGCGGATCCAGTTCGGTATCTTGGGACCCTCCTCATCGCCTCTATGATAGACGGTATCCTGTTTGGAGTCGTCGTGACGGAGGTCTGGAGTTATTGGGTTCGTTCGTTCTTCTCTCCCTTTCAGCTTGGCCAGTCCGCTCACGATTTCCCCCTTTTTTTCACAGCGATGGTTCAGAGATGGGCTGAAGTTCAAGGGTACGCACGTTCGACACTCGTGTATCAATGTTGGGCGAGCTGAGAGATCAATGGAGAAGAGCTGAACCAACCTCCTTCCCTCCTCTCCCTCCCTTCCTCCCCCCCTTTCGTTTCAACTTCGTCCTGCTCCTGTCTGTTCCCTCCGCTCTCGGTCACCCATGGACTTGTCATCGTCTTCTCTCAGGTCTCGTTACTGGACTCTTCATCCTCAATCTGTAAGCACCACGACGACCCTTTTTTGCAGAAGAAAAGAGGAGGGAGGGAAAAGCGAGCTCGACTTTCGAGCTCACCCTTTCTCGCGATCGCCTCGTTTCTTCTTCCCCCTTCTATATTTTCGATGAACTGACCGTTTTTTTTTTTTTTTCCCCTCTTATGCACCTATCTAGTGCTCAGACGACGATGTAAGCACGGGACTGAAGAGGATACCTCAGCTCGAAGATGAGCGACGGCTGACGCCTATCCCTACCCCTCCCTCTCCTCCCCGTCCTTTCGCTCTCCTCCTTCTCCCTCATCTTCGACGGCTCTCTCCCTCGCTCGGCGTATTTTTGATCCCTCAGGGTCTTCTACACCGTCTACAGCATGTTTGTGAGTGAAACCGCCCAGGACTCAGCGTCCACAGAACGATCAACTCGCGCTGACTTTCCCTTTGATGCCTTCTTTTTGTCTTGATTTTTCGTTGCATTTTCAAGGGCCCGGGATTCGGAGTATGGGAAGGAACTACGACGAACGTGGTGAGCAGTTTTTCTTCTTCCCAACGCCTCTTCGGACGGGGTGGTCGTTGAAACGTTGACCGATGAGGAACGCGTCTCACCCTCGTTCTTCTTCACCCTCTCCCTTCACGCGAACCAATCGCTGACCAATCCTATCTTCGAACTCTTCTTCCCGCAGTACTTCGAGGTAAGTCTTAGCTCAGTTCGACGATCGCCTTCGCGAAGCTCGCGCTGATCCTCTTGTCGTCTTTCGTCTTGATTTGTCTCTTCGTAGGGCATCCTTAGTTCGTCTACTCGTCCCTTCTTCACCCGACATCTTCCTTACTGACTAGCCTGTCTACTCTCTTCAACAGTGATCGAGGCCATCACTGGAGCCGTCGCTCAGAGCTTCTTCCTGGGTGAGTGATTCCTCGTTTCGCTTCGACGCGTCCGACGAAGCGCTGACCTTGCTTTCGTTTCCCAGAGCGAGCTTTCACGCTCATGAAGAAGAGGAAGATCATGAGCTACATTCTACTCGCCATCGGAATCCCTGGAATCCTCGCTGGTCTGGCGTGTGGTTTGGGATGCGGAATCATCACCGTTTTGTCGGTTCGTCGTTTTCTTCCTTGCTCGTCCTCTCCCGCTCCCGAACCTGACCCTCTTTCTCTCTTCCTCCTAGTCTGCTGGCGCGGGTACGGATTTTGCAAACTTCGACGTCCTTACTAAGCTCATCATCGGGTGGAAGGCGACGACTGTCCTCACGGATGTCATCCTGACGAGTGCTAGTGAGTGGATCAAAGAGAGAGGACGAGGAGGGAAAAGCGAGCTGACCACTCGTTTCCTCGCGTCTGTCCTCTCCGTTTAGTCGTATTCTGTCTCCTGAACAGCAGGACTGGTTGGAGGCAGACTGACTCGGCCGTCACTCGCCTGGTTTGTGTTCTCGTTTGCTTTCTTCCTCCTCGTTCGAGTTCGTCGACTTCCTTCCCTGACCCCGCCCTCCCTCTCTTCTTCACCAGGTTCGGTGGATCGTCGAAGCTCAAGCTCTCCCCCTCTTTGCTGCCCTGTTCTTCCTCGCATCATACGCAGCAGACTCCGCTGGAAACATCTGGTGAGCCAGAACGCGATCCTAGACGTGGTGCTCCTTCGCGGCGAAGCCCAAGCTGACCTTCCCTTTTTCTCTTACCAACAGCCTCATCCCTTCGTTCATGGAAGCAAAGCTGGCGTGTATCAGTGTACTTCATGTTTTGAATAGGTGAGTCAAAGAGACGAAGAAGACAAGAACGAAATGAGACGACGCGTTGAGCCCGTTGGCTTCCGAGCCTTCCTACCCCTCTTGTTTCTCTCACTGACCCTGCTCCTCGCGCTCCTTCCTTTACAGCCGAGGGAGACTGCGTCACGATCTGTCAACCGAGCACACCTCCAACAAGATGAGCGGTCCTCAAGAGCTCACGACGAAAGGTCGAGTTCAAATTCAAACCTTGACTCAAGTTCAACGATCTGCCGCCGACGAGTACGATACGGAGGGTCAACGAGGCCACCAGACGAACAGCCATGTTCGAGGAAACAGGATCGAGGACGGCGACGATATCTCTCTCGAGTCGTTCGAGAACGGGAAGGGGACGTCGGGGCGTTCGCATAGCGTCGAAACGTTCAGGGAGGAGTCCGTGGGGAGTAGTCAAGCGAAGTTGGTACCGGTAGTACCCTTCGAGCAGATGCGGTGGTAGATCTCGTCGTCTTCTTCTTTTCGTTCTCGTCGTTGTACTGCTTCCCAGTTGTTTTGCTTTCGCTTTCGCTTCGCTCGTCCGTCGCACCTTACCTTCGTTTTAGCTCGCTTTGCTGCTTCATCTCTTTTTCTAATCCTCGGTGGAATCTTCTCGCCTTGATCTTCTGGTAGTCTAATTCATGCTCGTCGAATCGTGGCTCGCTCGCAGCTCAAAGGGAACTGAAAGTGAAACGAAGACGCGACGGATGAAGGTCAGGTCTAGCACGCCGACAAAGAAACAGTCTCTGTTTCTGAGCGTTTCTCCGAGTTGGAAAAGCTTCTGAGACTTGAAACTGACACCCGTTGGCCACGTTGTCGGGCAGGATTTACAACTTTATCAACGGGCATGAGAGGGTGTCGAGCCAAGATTTGACTCTCGCGCGTCGAAGTTTGATGGCGCTTTTCGGCTGTCTCACCATACGACCGACGGACCCTGGTTCCAGGCTTTTCCCTCTCAACTACACCTTCCTTTCAGCTTTTCTTCCCAACAGTCACCTCCCACTTTACTTCTCATTCAGCTCGTTTTCGACTCCTCGCTGCGGTCCTTTTCCACCTCTCCTCGTCGAAGGATCGATCCCTCAGCTCAGCCCTCCTGCCCTCCCTCCCTCCCTCCTCGATGAACGACTCCACCACTTCTTCAGACTCGGGAGGCCTTTCGGTCGCTGCTCTCGAGTACAAGGATTCACCTGGACACTATCTCGGACCAATACTGGTGAGATTCTAGACGCTCTGGGAGAAGGCAGCGGGAGGTGGAGGAGGGCGAGGTCGACTCGGGGCGAAGCGCGAGCTCACCTTCGATTTCCTTCTTCCCACAGGTTGCTTCGTTACTAGACCACATGCTCTTTGGTGTCCTCGCTGTGTATACATTTACCTACTGGTGAGTTCACACAGCCCTCTGACTTCAACCCTTCGAAAGAGGGAAGCGAAGGACTGAAGGGGAAGCGAGGAAGTCGAGACGAAGCTGATCGAGCGTTGATGTTTCTCTCGCTGTTTCTCCTTCTCTCGACAGGCGTTTCTTCAAAGACACCGCAAAATTCAAAGTCCTCGTAACTTTGCTCTTCATAATAAACTTGTGAGTTTCCTCGCTGGACGAGAAAGGACGAGGAGCGACAGAGGGAGGGGAAACGACGACGCGAGGGAGCCGAACTAACTCTCGCGTTCTCCATCCAGAGCTCAAACCTCCCTGGTGTTCTATACGATCTACACGATATTTGGGACAGGGTTTGGACGATGGGAAGGTGCTCTGACCAACGTCGTGAGTCTCCAATCTTCCCCTCTCGCGTTGTTTGGCGCGTCGTCCTCTTCGCGTCTTCGGAACTGACTCGTCTCGTCTCCTTATCACTGGCAGTACTTCGAGGTGGGTTTGAGACTAGACGCATCATATGAATCATTGAAACTGACCGCTGGCCTACTCTCGTTCGGTCCTTCTCTTCCAGGGCGTGATGAGTGAGTCGTCGCTCGATTCTGTTTTTGCTCGCTCCTTCTCCTGTCTTCTCGCGGTTGAGCTGACCGGTCATCATCTCAACCCACTTCTTCGCAGTGCTGGAAGCTATGGCTGGTGCTCTTTCGCAAGCGTTCTTTTTGGGTGAGTTCCGAGAAGGTGCCGTTCCGTCAACGCGTCGAAATTGACTTTCAATTTCTCTTCGTTACAGAGCGTGCCTTCACCCTCCTCCGTCGCAATCGTGTGTTAGGCTGGATCCTACTCGCCTTCTGCATTCCTTCGCTACTCGCTGGCCTCGCGATGGGGTTGGGAAGTGGAGTCGTCACAGTTTTGCAGGCGAGCATCGCCGTACGTCTTTCTTTTCGCTCTTTCCTTTCGTTCTTCGAGATCAAGCTTCTTACTCGACACCTTACTACCCGACTGCCTTCAGACCAACTTCGACAACTTCGACACCCTCAAGTACTTCATCATCTCCTGGAAGTCCATCTCCGTCTTCACCGACATTCTCTTGACGACCACCATCGTCGCCTGCCTCGTCACCAGTAGGACAGGACGCGAATCGACAGACCACATGATCACGAGGGTCATTTGCTGGATCATCGAGGCTCAAACCCTGGTTAGTCTCGACTTCTTCCTGTGGGACGCGTCGGCGTCGAGGCGGATCAAAACAAACCTCTCTCGTTGACTTCGACTGACGTTCTTCCTCCTTACCCTCCTCTTTCTCCCCTCACCTCAGCCTCTCATGGCAGCCTTATTCTTCCTGGCGAGCTACGGTGAGTCCCAGCAGCCTGAATAAAAAACTATGCTCGTCGACTCGACGAGACGCGTCGCTGAATCTTCGTTTTCTCTTCCAGCCGTCGACAGCGGTGCCAACCTTTGCATCGTCCCCTCCTTCGTAGAGGCAAAACTTTGCGCCCTTTCAGTACTTCACGTTCTCAACTCGTAAGTCAATATCCTGATACGAAGCGTCGAGCAAGGAACGACCTCGCTGACATCTCGCGTTCTTCGATTCTTCAGTCGCGGTCGTCTTCGCCATCAAGTCTCCAGCTTCAACAACACCACTCGCAACAACCCCAAAACAACCCAGGCCAGGGACACCATCACCGTCTCCACCATCACACACACCCGCTACGTTCGTCCCTTCTTCGCTTCGCTTTGCTCCCGTTCTTTCTCTCAGTCGATCAACTCGAGTCTGACCTCCGCCTCCCTCCCTCTTCTTCTCAGTCCACAGCCCCGAACCTCGACCTCGAAGCCCAACCCGAGAAGACCGAATCCCTCCAATCCAACGCCCTCGAATCCATCTCGGAAATGGTCTCCCTCCACGAGTTCGACCCACCACCCTCACCACGGCGAGGCGAGTCGCCAGCACCAAGTCGCGAAGAGGGAGAGCGACCTCATCTGGAGATCGACATGATAGATCGGACGAGGTCGCCTATGGGGGAGATCAGGACGCATTCGATGGCGAGAGCTGTGGTTCCGTTCGAGGAGATGAAATGGTAGCCCTTTCTTAGAGGCTCAAACCAAAACGAGTTTCGTGTCGCGAGGGAGAGAGAAATCGAAGTCGAACTCGGGCCCGTTGAGAAGGGAAGGCAAGGAAAGGTCGTATCATGGAGATAAGGTAGTGGACCCTCCCTCTTGCTGACGAGAGGGTGTAATAAGCTGACGAGATCGTTAGTATGTGGAAGGTGAAGAGAGTCCCGTCCTCGACGCGTCTAGACTGTTCCTCCGTCCCTTTGTCCCCTTCCTCCCCCTCTCCTCCATTCAAAGCACCAGCACTCCTCCCCTCCTCCTCCTCCAAAACCAAAAATGAAATACAACGCTGAAGATAAACGAACGAACGAACTGAAAAGCAAAACGTACGCGAAACGAAACCGAGAAGGAAGAGGAAAGACCAGCTAACTCGACTCCTTGTCCTTATCCTTCTTCCCAAACCCGATCTTCATCGCCATGCTCGAGCTCCTCCCCAGCCCTCCAAGCTTCCCAATCGTGGCACTCATCCCCGGCCCGATGGAAGTCTTCCTCTCGATTTTCTTCCTCTTCTCGGCTTCCTTCTCAGCCTTCTCACGTTCCTTCTTCTCGTCCTTGGTTTCCTTCCGGACTGGCGAGGGAGCGTGGACGTAGGCGCCTGTGGTGGTGGTGGGTGAGGAGGGCGGAGGAGGGGTGCCGTTTCCATTTCCGAAGAGGAGGGAAGGGGAGGTGTGGGAGTGGGCGAAGGGAGGGAGAGGTGGGAGGCGAGAGGAGGGAAGACCGGAGTTGGGATCGAGGTTGGGGATGGAGGAGGAGGAAGAGGAAGAGGAAGAGTGGTCGACGACTCCTTCGGCGATTGTGGTGGAGGCGTCTCGGATGCGAGGAACGACGCCGTTCAAGCGAGGTTTGGGTTCGACGAGGGACGACTGTTCGAGTTGGCCTGGAGCTGAAGGTTGACGCGACCGAGGATCCTCCTCTCGAACTGGCAACGAACTCGCGCCCGTCTGTGATCTCTCGCGAGGAAGCTCGTTGGTTGAGGAGCCCGAGGATCCGTTCGTTGATGTTGGGATGGAAATGGGAGTTGCTGGTGCGGGATGGTTGTGGCTTCCGTACCAAGACGTCGACGACGAGATCCTCCGATCCGTCTTCTCCTTCGACGATCCTTTCCGCGAGAACCAGTGTCCTCCTGAGCTCTCCTTCTCCTTGGACGTAGACAAAGAGGAAGTCGAAGGGGCGGCTGGTGGAGGGAGGGAAGCCATCGACGAAGCTCGACTGAGCGAGCTGCTGGTTCCAACGGAGGGAGGTTTGGGCATCGACGAGGGCGGAAGATTGGGCGACCTCTTCGCTGCGAGCGAACGACCGAGTTCCGACATCTGGTTGGATCCCTCGACGATTGGGCTTCGAGGAGGAGTGTTGGAGCTCGAAGGGAAGGTAGGGAGAGTGGGTGGAGAGAATGTGGATTCGCGGATGGGGGAGGAGGGAGACGCCATGATGGTTGAGGCGTTCGAACCCATGTCGAGGAGGGGAGGACGCGTTGGAGGGGTAAGGAGGGGTATCCGTGTGTCGACCTCGCCGTTCGAAGGGGTATCGGAAGTGGAGAGGAGTATAGAGGGTGCGGTGGGAGGGAAGAAGGAAGCTGGGACGAGGTTGGGAGGAGGTTGTCCGACCTGGAGATTTGCCGATGCTGGCGCTGCTGAGGAGGAGGCCTCCGGCTCTCGTGGTCGTAGTCCGACGGAGGTAGGGTCGAGGTCGATGGCCTGGTAGAAGAGGACGTATCCGGATCCAGCTGCTGATTCTCCGTAGTACTTTTGAATGTCGGCTTCGTCGATAGGAGAGACAGTATCGTCGTCAAACATCATCCAGCCGGATCCAGTCTTTGCGATAGCGATGTAGTGACCGTGATGGGGACCTCTGAAGAGATGCGAAGGAAGAAAGAAGCAGTCAGTAAGACTCGAAGACGCGAGAAGAGCGAACGAAACGAAGCGAGACGCGTCGAGCGAGAATGAAACGAGAACTCACCCTCCGACGTGAACGACGATAGCGAACAACTCGTACAACCGATCTGGATCCTCCGAATCGTCGCTCGTGTTGAACAACCGAAGCTGGAAGGGGAAGGTGACTCGGTAGTTGAGCTTGACGTAACGTCCAAGTTCCTCTTGATACTTGAATCGCTTGAGGTGGAGAGCGAGCACGTTCGGGAGGGTCTTGATCTTCATCCTGTTTCAGTCACAAGGACAGCAAAGAGAGAGAGAGCGATGAGGTCAGCGAGCTGGCTCGAAGGTGGACGAAGGCAGGGGAAGGGAAAGAGTTCGAAGGAACGAAGACAGTCGAGCGCGACGAACCTCTTTTCAGCCTCCTGCAGCCCGCAACACGTATCGCAGTAGAACTTGTTCCGTTGACAGAGCGTCTCCGAAGCCGAGAACTGACGCAGGCAAGCGGTGATGGAGGTGTTCTGCTCGATATCGATGGAGAGGTCGAGGAAGGATTCGTCTCGCGACGAGGTCTGTTTTTTCGTCGAAGCAAACACGCCAAGGTGGAAGAAAGATCAGCAAACGAGTGGAACGACGAACAACGTTCTCTTTGCAAGAGGAAAGGTGTAGTACTAACCGTCTCGCAAGTCAGGCACCTCGTCTCGTTCGTCAACTTCCCCTCGAAGAGCTTCTGAACGAAGGTCTGCTCGGGACCCTTGTGGTTGTGACGCGACAAGGACGATCCTGGAGTCTGAGCCGTACTGAGAGAGGCGAGGGAGTCCGAGACTGATATCACGAACACGAGTAGAGGAAGAAAAGGAGGAGACGGGTGAGCTTCCTCTTCGAGCGGTTGAGGAGAAGGAGAGATGAAAGAGGGGAAAGAAAGATCGCGCGGAGAAACTCACGCTCGTCACCCGTCAGGTCGTGTCCGTTCCCGTTCTCCAACCGTTTCTTGAGGTTATCCCTCGAAGCGTTCTTCCTCTCCTTCTCGTCCGACTCGAGATCCTCTCCGATCTTGTTCAGCAGGTAGTTGAGGAACTCGTGAGCGTCCTGCATCAGTCCCAAACCCATGAACTCGAGGTCAGCTTCGCGCGCGAGCGTTTCCTCCTTCTCATTCAGCCGCCTGAACAGATCGAAAAACGGACGAACCTGTTGCATGGCTCCTCTGAACATCTCGTTCTCGAGCTTGAGCTTGCCCACGAAAGCGGCAGGAGCGATGACGGTCGTCACAGACGGCACCGGTGGTCCTCCTCCGTTCCCGTCCTTGTCCTTGGGAGGGATCATGTACTTTGGAGGAGGGATGGAGGCGATGTGACGGAAGAGGGTTTGGAGAGCGATGAAGAGGGATGCTGGTGGGACTGGGGAGTGAGGGATGACGAGCTGGGTGTTGTTGGGATCCAGAGGTCCAGTGGGTTCGGAGGAGGGAGTCGCGACGGTCGGGGAGGAGGGAGAGGGAGCTGGGAGGGATGGGGAGAGGAGAGGAGGAGCGTTCGAGGTCGTAGAGAGCACCTTCTTGGTTCCTGGCCATCTCGAGGCCTTCTTCTCCTTCTCAGGTGCTGGAGTGGAGGGAGAGGAGAGAGGTTGGGATCCTCCTGGCGTCGGAGGAGCTGGAGACGAGTTGGGTGTTGAGTAGGAGTGGTTCGAGTTGGAGAGCGCGGCTTGAGCCACTTTTTCTTGTACGGAGGCGAGGGTTGCTGAGGTTGGAAGAGGGGAGAAGGTAGGTGGTGCTTGGGAGGCGACGAAGGGAGTGAGGAGGGCAGGGTAGGTGTTGACGCAGTCTCGGAACGAGCGACAGAAGTAGAGGGATTGGAGGACGGAGTTGGCATAGCTGTTTGATTCGAACGAGGAGACAGACAGAGACAGAAAGACGCGTCAGGAGATAGATAGACACAGATTTAGAGATGAGGCAGGAGAGACAGGAGCCGAAAGAAACGCACCATGTGTTACCGAACTGGGCAGGAGGAGCGAAGAGAGGGGAGAGGAAAGGAAGGAAGGGGAGGAGGAGATCGGTCAGCGATGGGGGACGGCCAAAAGGAAGGCAAAGGATTAAGGTGAGGATTGTTTGAGAAAGAAGAAAGATCCGAGACCTAAGGGTTGCCCTTATCTCGATCTCTGTAAAGATAGATAAAGGAGGCAAGGAAGGTTTGTCTGGAGATGGAGACTAGCGAAGGAGGATCCGAGGAAGGAAGCCCGTTCGTCGACGTCGCTCTCTTTCCCTCCCTCGTTGACCGACCCTCGCTCCACACCCCTTCCTCTGCCATGATCTCGCCTAGAAGCCTTCTTCCCAGCTGAGTGAACAGACTCTCGAGTAACTCGAGGCTGCTGCGACGAGCTCATGGCCTCCCTTCGACCCTCTTCTTGAGCTTCAACGCAACCAACCAACCCAAACGGCGTCGACCGGTCCGTCTTCCTCCTCCCCTACACCTCCCCCTACACCTCTACACTCCAAGAAGAAGAAGCAAGAGTCCACTCACATTCTCCATTCCATAAAACCGATCCATCTCCTCCAAAGCCTGTCTCTCAGCATCCGTCAGACCATCCGCGCCGACTTGAGGTCCTGCTCCTCCGACTCCTCCATTCGTCGTCGATGTCGCAGCTGCTTCCTTCTGTCCTCCGCCGAGTTTGGTCCATCGGAGCATGAGTCCCCAATAAGGAGGAGGGTCGTGAGAGACTGACGAGAAACGAGAAGGGGAAGTGGTTGCGTCGGGGTCGTGGTTTGCTAGAAGAAAGAGAACAGCCAGGCGCCCGAGGTTCTCCCCCCCTCCTTTCCTCCCTTCGTCCTTCCTCTCTCTCCCCCACGTGGAGCCAAGGGGTCTCTGCCACTTTCTGCTTTCGTCTGGTTCGCGTCTATACAGAGCAGACTCTCGGTACGACTTGCAGACGCGATTCGACTCTAGATAGCTTGGTGGTTCATCTCTATTTGGACTTTTCGTTCGTCGTCGCCTAGAGAGCCGAGGGTGCCTCTCCTCCCAGCATACCTCCTCCGGCCTGTCCCAGCTGCCCTCGCTCCTTCGTCAGACGGGTCACGTACGACTTGGAGACGACATTGACTGTGGCAGAGAAGGTTGAAAAAAGGTCAGCGAGACGAACGGCGATGGAGCGAGAGAGAGCAGAGCGAGAGGGAGGAACGAACAGGCCTGGGTAGGACGGACGCGAGCACGAGCGAAAGATACAGAGATCAGCTCAAGAGGGATAGAGCCAGAGACGAAAGATCAAGTGGGCTCACCTCCATGTATCGCTCCATGCACATAGTAACGCAGCTCTGTAGAAAAAGCGAGGGGAGGAGAAACGAAAAGGTCAGCTCGACTCGTTTTTCGACGAGAGCGCGTCATCTCCGACTCGACGAGATCTCAAGCAAAAATGCAACCTCGACACCAGAACCCCAGCAGAACGATGAACGTACCTCCTCTGCCCGAGTGAGCATAGCTCCGGGCTTGGGGACACACTTCTCGAAGCACTGGAACGGGCGGGGAAAGAAGGGGGAGGGAGGGAGGAGAGGGCGAGGTCAGCTCGAGCTTCCTTCTGCACCTCCTTCTGGCGGCTGTAGAGAGAGGCCTGGGATGGGCGAACCTTCTCGTTCATCTTATTTATGAGCTCCTGAGCGTTGGCGAGCTGAAGCTCCTGCTGCACCTGCTCCATGATCTGTGTTGGAAGAAGACGAAGATGTCAGCTTGAGCTCGAGGAGGAAAGAAGAGAAAGAGGCTGACCTTGTTCTGTTAGAGAGGAGCCGGGGAGAACGAAAGGAAGGGTTAGAGTGCAGAGACAGTGCGATCTAAGAGCATACCAAGAGCGGGAACCTACCTTCTGAGCGAGCTGGTCTGCGAGGTCGAAGAAGGAGGGAGGAGGAGGTCAGTTTGAGCTCTTCGTTCGTCGAAGGCTCTCTCGACCCTGACGTCCTACTTACCTGGCTGAGCCTGCTTGGCTGATGATGATCCACCGAATAGAGAAGCCATTGTTGAGATTTTGAAGTTGAAAAAGGGAAAGGGAGGAGGGTGAAGGGTTGAGGGGACTCTCCAAAACGAAACGACGAAGCTCGAAAGGAGAAGTCAAGGCGAAGCGTGTCTCGTCGCCCAACTCCATCTCACTTCCCTCCCCCATCCTCACCTTCTCCTTTCCAAAAACATGGTAAGCTCACCCTCAGGATGGAGATCAAGCTCGTGGCTTCGTACTGACACTTTCGTTGTCTTTGTCAGGTTGTTCTCGCTGCCTCCATTGTCACTCGCGGAGGGAAACGTACGTCGAGCGCTCCCTTCCTTCCCTTGCCACGTCCAAAGAGAGAGCTCACTCCTTCCGCTTCTCTTTTGCTCCTCTTCCACTCTTCCATATACGCCTACCCCCATCTCTATGCTTCTCCCTACTCCACCAACCTCTTCGCTCCTCCTCCCCGGCTCTCCTTCGTCTCGGACACCTCACCCTTCGACCTCTCTCTCTCTCCCATCTTTCCCTCGCCTTTGCTTCCCCTCACTCGCCCTCATCCATCTTTCACCCACCCACTTCCACTCCACCTCACAGCCGTCATCTCTCGACAGTTCCTCGAGATGCCCCGCTCTCGGATTGAGGGACTGCTCGCCTCCTTCCCCAAGCTCATTCCCGCTGGATCTCAACACACCACCATCGAGACAGCGGACGTCAGGTTCGTATACCAACCCATGGAGGACCTATACGTTCTAGTAATCACAAACAAGGGCAGCAACATCCTTCAGGTACGTACACACATCCTCTATCTTTCTTGGGAGCTCACTACGGGAGGAAGGAAGGGGAGGGAAGGGAGCGAGCTCGAGGGCTGCGCGATGGGAAGGGACGAACGAGCTCGTAGACTTTGGAGGACGTGGAGGTTCTTCGAGTCAGCAGTCAGGACGGCAGAGCGTTCTCCACTGCGGCAGCAGTATATAGGGGAGACGCCGAAGCTGACCTTTCCGTTCCTCTCGCTTTGCCTCCCTCCAGGACATCTCAACCCTCTCCCTCATCACTCGATCCATCTCAGACCTCCTTCGTTCCTCCTCTCCCGACGAGGCCACCATCCTCCACCACGCCTTCGACCTCATCGCGGCCTTCGACGAGATCATCTCCCTCGGATACAGGGAGAACGTCACCGTTCAGCAGGTCCGAAGCGTCCTCGAGGCCGAGTCGCACGAGGAGAAGATCCAGGAGATCATCGCCAGGGTTCGTCCTCTCTTCTCCTCTTCTTCCTTTTCTCTGCGACCTCGCGTGCTTGGAGCTGGTACGAGGAAGTAATAAGACTAACTTCTTTTCGCTCCCTGTCTCTGATTGTTCTAGAACAAGGAAGCTGAGGCTAAGGAGGAGCTCAAGCGACGAGCGAAGCAGCTCGAGATGCAGCGACGGGAGACGGCCAAGCTCAACCACGGAGCTGGAAGAAACACTGGTGGATTCGGAAACGGCTCGTCAGGTTACGGAGGAGGAGGAATGGCTGGAGGTTACACTCCTGTTCAACAGCAGAGGTTCGAGGCTCCTGCGGCTGCTTCAAGGCACGTTTCCCTTCCTTCCTTCCTTCGCGACGTGTGGCTCTTGCTTAAGAGCAGCTTCGCTGACTCCGCTCTCGGCTCTGCTCTCCTCGTCTTGTTCCGTATTCTTAGATCGCAATCGCCAGCGATGAGCTCCAAGCCTGCGTTCAAGGGAGCTGGAATGAAGCTCGGCAAGAAGCCCAAGCAGTCGGACGTGCTCGACGCTCTCGGAAGCGAAGCTGTCGTTCAGTACGAGGAGGCCGCTCCTTACGTTCCCGAACCCGTCTACGAGCCTGAGACCCCCGATGTTGACGTTCTCGAGAAGGTCGACCAGGAGAGGTACGTCTCTCTTCCTTTCCTTTCCCCTCGCTCGTCGCCCTTCTCGAGCTCACACATCCAACCCTTCTTGCCTCCCTCTCCATCCTCTCGCTCCTTTGCAGCGTCCACGTCTCCATCACCGAGCACCTCTCCCTCACCCTCCTCCGAGACGGAGGTCTCAAGTCCCTCGACCTCAAGGGAGAACTCGAACTCTTCGTCCAGGACGCTTCCCTCGCCAAACTTCGACTCAACCTCCAATCCCCGGACGCGTCCGCCGACTTCGCGTCCGACATCCAGTTCAAGCAGCATCCTCAGGTCGCCAAGTTCGCGAGTGGAGCGGGAGCGAGGGTGGTTGCGTTGAAGGATTCGAATAGGGATTTCCCCGTTGGGAAAGGGTTGGCGGTGGTGAAGTGGAAGTTGGGATCGACGAACGAGGCTATTGTGCCTTTGGCTAGTGAGTGCAGCGTTCTCTTTCTTCGTATTGGTGGGGTGGGATCGGGAATGGCTGGCTGGGTGGAGAAGTTGAGGCGAGGACGAGGGACGGAGACGGAGAGAGACGCGACGAAACTGAGCTGACCCTTTCTCCCTTCCTTCCCTCAGTCAACTGCTGGCCCAGTCCCTCCACCGACGGATGCGACGTCAACATCGAGTTCGAACTGGAAGCCAAGCACCTCACTCTTCGAAACGTCGTCATCTCCATCCCTCTGCCGTTCGTTCCGTCCCTTCTCCAACTCTCGACGCGTCTCGTTTCGCTGACTCCCAACCTCCTCCTCTCTGCCTCGCTTTGATTAGTCCAAGCTCCTACCCCAAAGTCAGCTCCAACACGGGAGACTGGACCGTCAACTCGGTCACCAACTGCCTCGACTGGACGACCGACACCGTCGACGCCGACGAGCCTTCAGGAACCCTCGAGTTCTCCATCTCTGGAACGGAGGACCCAGACGCCTTCTTCCCCGTGGGAGTCAGGTTCGTTAGTGCTGGAAGTTTGGCGGAGGTTAAGGTGCGTCTCTCGTTCCACTCTGCTCTCCTCGTTTCGTTTCGTCTCGTCGTCTCGACGTGGTGAACGAACGTCTCGAAGGCACCCTCGAACGCAACGCTGACCATTTTTGGTGATGCCTTCGCAGGTGGAGTCAGCGACGCTGGTCGAGTCGGGAGAGGAAGTCACCTTCTCGCAGGAGACGGTGCTGGTCACGGACGAGTACATCGTGATTTAGATCAGGACGCTTCGCTCTCTTTCTCTTCCTTCTTTTGGGTCCGCTCAGGGCTCGTCCCTTTTCCTTTTTCTAGTTTACGTTTGACTTTGTGCGAGTGTGGGGTGTTCTTGAAGATTAGATCTATCAACTTCATGGGACGCTCGAGAAGGAGGAGAGGAGAGAGAGAAAGCGAGAGGGATGTGACGGAACGCAGAGGGAGAAAAAGCAAGAATCGTCCTGAGGCTGCGTTCGCGTTCGCGTCCGTGCTCATCGAGGGAACTATCATCGATGATGGTCGACGTGGGACAAACCTGAACTTGAAGAAGCTATAAGAGGAAGATCGAGCGAATTCTGGGCGGACGCTCACCGCGAGTTCGACGCGTCGAGATGGCTGGTTCTCAGTTCGACGCGGAACTCTCGCTTTCTTCGACCGCAGCAGCAAAGATCTAACACGCCCAGGAAGCCGAATAAACTATTCGAGATAGAAATCGAACCAAAGTCGTACCTACATCATTTTTGTTGGAATGGAAGGAGAGGAAGAGGAAGAGGAACTCGGAAAAACGAGAAAGGGACGTCGTAGCCCAGTAGGCCCGCCGCGTCCCTGGAAAGACTTTTCTTCGTGTTCGTTATACCCTCAGGGAAGAAGATCTGGCAGCGAGCTGAGCCGACTCAGAAGAAGGTCTGCGAGGAGGCAGGAATTTGAGTGTTCGTTTCGCGTTTGTTCGTCACGTCCTCGTCTTCCTCTTCCTTTCGTGCGCAAGGAGGGAGAACGCGGCATACAAATCAAAACCAAATCTAATCGTTAACGAGAAACAGAACTGTAAAGCGAGAAAGAGACGAACATCCTCGAGCAGCGACTCAACCCACCACCGAGCTCGCCCACCCCAACACCCCCTCCTCCTCCTCCGTCGTCCTCCCCCTCAAATGCGGCGGAACAAACCCACTATCCCCAGCCCCGGTACTCTCACTATCCTCCTCATCCTCCACTAGACCAGGTCCAGGATCCATCGCCGGTGCGGTCGCAGGCATCGACCGCGAAGTAGAGGTTCGACGCGTTCCGGACGACGACGACGTCCTCCTCACAAGATCTCCACTGGTGGAAGAGTGCGAGGAAGAGCGGTTGGCGGAAATGGTGGTTGAGAATCTTCTGGTAGCAGCTCGAAGAGGAGGAACGAGGGCGTTGGGTTCGTCGGTGTAGGAGGTTTTGTGTTCGAGGGGAGGTTTGGAGGAGGTGGAGCCTGGGGGAGGGAGGATGTTGACGGGGAGGGATTGACCGTAGTGGACTGAGGGGGGTTCTGGAGGTGGGGAGGGGGGGAGGAAGGTCAGATGAGAGAGAGAGGTGAGAGAGGACGAGAGAGAGAAACATAAACTGGAAAGCGAACTAACCTTCATCCGCTCCATCATCCGACGAAGAGGCAACTGACCTCCCCCCTCCTGGTCTGCCACCAAACCGACCGAAGATCTGCCAGTCTCGAGGCTTATCCTTCCAGGCTGCTCGATGCGAAGGTAGGTCGGCGGCGGTGCTGTTCCCCAAAAAAGCGAGAAACGAAAGCGAACGAAGTCGCGTCAGTTCGCGTCTCTCACTTCCTCACCCAACTCAACGACGACTCGAGACGACACTCACAGCTTCTTCATCGACACCAACACCCTGTTGTTCTCTCCTTGCAGCTCCTTCTCCGCCTCAGTCCTCCTATCCGCACTCGGGCTCCGGCTGTGGGACTTCGCCGTCGGGACTGGTCTGAGCGCGCTTCGTCCGTCGAGGGTGTACATCGGTTCGTCCTTCTCGATCGAACGCGAGGGTCGAGCGTCAGATTGAGAGTCGGGAAGGATATCGTTCGAGGAGGAAGGAGCGGAGGTGGAGGCGAGGTTGGCGATGGTAGCAGTGGTGGAGGAAGAGGAGGTTGAACGGAGAAGAGTGAAGGGTGGGAGGGGTGTTGAAGCTTCGTCAGTGGGTAGTGGAGAGGGTGACGGCGAGGAGGAAGGGAGTTCGGGTTCCTCGAAGTCGAAGACTGGTGAGGAAGGGAGGCGAAAGAGGGAGTCAGCTCTCCGAGACGCGACCTCAACTGTTCGACGCGACTCTCGCGAAGAAAGAAGACGAAGCACTCACCCTCCTCATGGTTCCCATCCAAAATCGCCTCCCCACCCTCCTCCCCTGGCTCATACTCCCCCTCCTCCTCCATCTCAGCACTCGTAGTAGGCTCCAAGAAAGTAACCTTCCTCTTCGGACTCTTCCCCCCATTCTTCCCCTTCGCCCCCCCCACCTCCTTCCCCTCCTTTGCGTTCCTCCTATCCAACCCAGCTCGCCTCCTCTCCTCCTCCTCAATGAACCCTATCTCCTGCTCCCCACCCCCACCTCCACTGCTCCCTCGTCCCGTTCCCTGGGGAGGCGTCTTCGCCACAGGCTGCTCGCCCATCCTCTCCTCCCTCTCCTTGAAACTCGCCGACACCGCTCCCTCCCCCAGTGCAGCACCTCCAATTCGGGAGATCCCAGCTTCTTCACGCTCCTCCCGGACGGTCTCGGGGTGCTCGTGCTGGTGGGATCCTTTGCGTTTGGGAGGAGGAGGCGGCATGGGGTGATGCTTGTTCGAACGGAAGATGAGGTTGGCGGGTTCTTGCCAGGTGGAAGCGATCATGCTTGAAGCGAGATCGAGGTCGGTTTCGATTCGAGGTGGGGAGGGGTGGTGGGTGAAGCCGCTGGGTAGGGGTGGGGAGGGGATGGGGTCAAGGGCAGGGCGAGGACGGTCGTCGTAGTAGGCTGGAGGGCGAGAGAGGAGGTAGGATCCTCGGGAGAGGGAGGCGGAGAGGAGGGAGGTAGGTCCTGTTGTTGTTGTTGTTGGTATGGAGGTGGAAGAGGAGGTGGTGGGGATGGGAGGAGGAATGTTGGTTGAGGAGGTTGGGGAGAGGATGGTGGAAGGGTGCCGAGGGAGGGTAGGGGAGGCGAGGGCTGAGCTGGAGTTGGAGGAGGAAGGGAGGATGAAGCCTGCTTTGTAGCTTCCTACCGAGGTGCTGGAGGTAGGTCGTGGTAAGGAAGAGATGGAGGAGCTCATCTCAAGCTCCTTGGGGAACCTCTCTGTCGTCTTGATGGGAGTAGCCACTCCCTCCACGACCTTGTCCATCTCCCCTCCTCCTGCTCCGTTGGGTCCTCCCAGCCGTTCCTCCTCTTCCCTCTCCCTCTGCCCGTCCTCGAAGATCTTCCAGACCTCCTCTACGTCCTTCTTGGTCTTGTCTGAGAGAGCCTCGAACTGATCTCTCTTCGCATCGAGGAAGGAAGCGATCTCTTTGACGAGTCGTTGACGTTCGAGACGGAGATGATCGTCTACCTTGAGAGTGATGGAGTGGAACGCTGGGTGGTTTGGGCTGAAAGGGTGAGGGAGGAAGAAGGGTTCCGGTGCTGTTTGGAGGAGAGTCGTTGGAGCAGCGTACGAGGTTGGAAGAGCTGGTGGAGAGGGGAACCGACGAGGACGTGAAGGGGAGAAGGTCGAAGAGGAGGAAGCTGAGGGTACGAGCAGACCGAGAGAGGGTGAGAACGCAGGGGACTGCACCGAGAGAACAAGGAAGGCATGGAGGAGGAGATAAGAGTTAGCATGTGCCCCCCTCTCGGGCTGAAAGCTTTGAGTTGTGGCGACCGAGATGTGGAAGAGTGAAGAACTGGAAGGGACGAGGAAGTTGGTCTGACTGACCTCATGATCGCCTTCGCTCTCTCCTTCGTCTACGAGAACCTCCACCGTCTTGTCCCCATCGATGGCTCGATAAACGTTCACGTTGCAGATAAGACACCGAGTAATCCCGTTCAAGTAGTTCTTGGAAAGGGAAGGGAACAGCTGAAGAGAGAACAACGAAAGCGAGAGAGAGGGGAAGGGAACGAACAAGAGTTAGCTTCAAGCTCACACGATGGAGTCCCTTCCACTCCTCCCTCGCCGTCCTCTACCCATCTCGCTATAGGAGCAGCAGACGCTGAGGAAGATGAAGAGAAGAAATGCTTACAATCTCGACCGTTCCTCCTCTCACGACGACTACCGGGCTCCTTCCGTTCTCGTCCTCCTCTCCGTCTCTCCCTCCTTCTTTGCCCGACGGTGGGTACCTCTCCTCCCCTTCCTTCAGCAGTTTCAGGTTACCGCACTTGCAGCGGTATGTTCTCATGATGTATCGTCTTCTGGTTGTGATGACTTGGGTGGTGGTGGCGAGGTACGGGGAGGAAAAAAGGGGAGGGAGGAGAGCAGAGCGAGAGGGTGAAGGTTGGGTTGGAAGCAGCTGAATGGGCCGGTAGTTTCATTACTCCCGTCCCGATTTTCGTTTCGCTTACTGCTTTGGGCGAAGAGGCGAGGAGATGATTTGGGAGGCGAGGATTCAGGTACTAGGACGCTCGTAAAAAGGTATGGTGATCTCAGATTCGAAGGCGGAGCAGCCAACGAAAGGAAGTCCAGATCGGAGACGCGATGAGCTCGTGAACGACGCGAGAAGAAGCTCGAAGGAGAGGGTCATCATCATCGAACACGAAGGGCGAGATTGAAAAATCGTGAGCATATCTGAGAGCCGAGGGTATTTGGTGCGTTCTGGAGTGAACAGAGGAAGCAGCGAGGCAGCATCAGTAGAGGCTCAAAGACGAGAAGACGGAGATCGGACGCGCGCGAGAGCGACTCACCTTCCCTCTCCCTCACTCCTCCAAGACCTCAAACCTCAGCTTCTCCTTCCTCTTCATCTCGTCCATCTTGTCTCTACCAAGCTTAGCAACAGCCCTGTCCTGCAAGTCCTTCCCCAACGGAGCTCGCACGACCACGACCTTCACCGCTCGACGACCCGCCATCAGCTCCTCCAATCCAGCGAAAACGAAGTTCAGAAACGAGCTTGGACCTCGCAGAATCTCGAACACAATCTCGAGCCCTCTGGCTTGCTCCTCCCTCCCTACCAGCTCGACGAGAGCCTTCGAGCTCCCACCGATCGTGCGCGGAAAGAGCTGGCAGTCTCGAAGGATGAGCTTCGACAATCTGGACCAGACTGCAGGACGCGCAGGCATCAGCAAGACCGTGACACGAGGTCGAGTATTCAAAGGGTGGTGGTGCGCAAAAGTGGCCGTGACGGGATCGAAGAGATGAAAGGGAAAGCGTGTCGAGATGGAGGTTTGGACGCGAAGGGTATCAAGCGTCAAAGGTTGGGAGGAGGGAAGCCGATCCTGATATACAGGTCCAGTCAAGCCCGAAGCCACCCTGATGACGATGGTGAGAGTCTTCGTCTGGGCGAGAGAGGTGTAGGAATCGATTTGAGGTTGGTGGGTCTGTGAAGGGGAGGAGAAGATGGAGGAGCAGGGAGACAGTCAGGCAGTGAGCTTCTGAGTGACACGTCGAGCTTCCAGACAATCGCAACTTACATGTTTAGGGTAGAAGAGCTTATGGAGTGTCAAAAATCCGACGAGGGTGACGTCTTGGTAGAGGAGAGGACCTGAGAGCTCGAGGAAGGCGAGGGAGACGCGGGAGGTTTGAGCGAGCGTTGGAGCGTCGCAGAATCGAAGGATTTGAAGATGAAGTTCGAGGGAAAAGGTAGGAAGGGAAGGAATTGAGACCGTTGCGAGTTCTTGAAGGAGTTGAGGGGCGGAAGGATCGAGGACGTCGAGGGAGGTGGGGATAAGGGAAGAGGAGGAGGGAGGAGGAGGGGTGTCCATTTTGAGGAGGTTGAGAGGACGAGGAGGCGTGATTGTTGGAACTGAAAAGAAGGTGAGATGGAGAGGAGTACGATGAAGTAAAAGATGAAGGCTGGGAGGTCGTGGATCGTAAAAACTTTCTCGAGGAAGGTGAGCGAGACGAGGAAGGAAAGGGCTGAGCTCGAAAGCGAGCTCGACCTTCCTCCCTCCCTCTTAAACACCAGCTTCCCTCCCCTCCCTTCAGATCTTCAAACATCTCTCGATATGCGAACTCGATCCTTGCCTCTTCCCTTCCTCCCTCTCTAAGCAAAAAACGACATCCTCCGATTCTGCGATCCCTCCACGCTTGCAAAGACGGCTCAAGTCTCGCTCGCCTTCCTCGAGCTCTCCTCCCCGATCTTGTACGAGGACGTCCACGTCCATGGATTCGAGGGTCTCAAGCTTCTCTTCTCTATGAGAGTGAGTCTATATGTCTATGCAGCTCCTGTCATCGAGTTCTCGCCGTCCGACCTCCTCTTTGCTTCGAACGAAACAGACCCAACCTCCCTCCCTTCAAACCGCTCCTTTCCTCTCCCTCTCCCAAATCCGAGATCTCTCCATCGTCCACTCCTTCGAGGATCTCGAGCAAACCAACTACTCAGGTCTATCTCTGGATCGAGGACTCTCGGAATCGCCCCTTGCCTTGCAAAACCTCAGGATCTCCATCGCAGACCCAGGCCAAACGTTCTGGGACGTCGCTCCTCCCCTCCAGCTCCTTCATCTCGGAGCGATCCTCAACCCTCGCCACCTCGTCGTCGAGGACTCCACAAACTCCAGCCCCGTCGTCGTCTTCGGACCCTCGAACTTCTCGTCACTGGAGACAATCCTTCTCGTCTCAGTCCTAGTAGGAGAGGAATCGTTGGGGACCACCGCTGAACGAGCTGGATGGAATCTCAACCGCGTCACGTACGACGTTTCTGGAGGAGACGAGGGAGACTGGTATAATCTTCTGGCGTACATGCTTGACGATCTCCCCTTTCCGTCACCTTCAGAGGTTCTTGTCTTGGCGGATAGCGAGTGGGACAAGGCAGAGATCTTGGCGATGCTTCGACGATGGGTTGAGGAACAGGACTCCGACGTTGGAGAGAAGGCTCTGGCGCAGGTGAAGGTAGAGGTTAGGGAGTTTACCTAGTGAGAACTTCGGTCCCTATGCGCATTCTTGCTGACCGATGGAGACAGAATGGGAAGAGAGCTGGAAGAGGACGACGCGTTGATCGGACGATCAAGTCAATCGTGCTCAACGCTTCCTGGGAGTTTCGCGAAGACTCGAGTTCTACAACACTGCCGCCTCCTTTCTGGCGGGGACATAACGAACAAGATAAGAGTTCATATCAGGGACGCGGCGGGCCTAGTGGGATACGACGTCCCTTTCTCGTCTTTCCAACTTCCTCTTCCTTTCCTTCCATTCCAACAAGATGATGTAGATACGACTTTGGTTCAATTCCGGTCTCGAATAGTTTATTCCGTTTCCTGGACGTGTTAGATTTTTGCTGCTGCGGTTGACGAAGAAGACGAGTTTCGCGTCGACCCGAGGACCAGCCATCTCGACGCGCCGGTTCGTCGCTCGCGCTTTCGTTGCCTTTTCTTTCCCGCTCGAGGAGAACGGATCTCGCTTACATCGCTCTGAGTTCTCAAAGCTGTCGAAGGTCCAGAGTAGTACAGCTTGAGTGTTGAAGGACAGAGTCCTGTGGTTTCTGTTCGTCGTTCGTGCGCGTCTCGCTCCGTTCTCGAGACACTCGTCGTCTTCCCGCTTGACGTGAGATGTATAGAGTACTTTATAATCCCTCGGCCACACTAGCCCTTCCTTCCCACAGTCCCAAAAGAAAGAAAGAAGCGAGAAAGGGAGGATGAACGGTCGAGGGGAGGAGAGCAAGATGCGGAAAGAGATGCAGTCGCGAATAAGAGTCGTCTCCCAAGTGGAAGGGCAGCGAGCAAGCAATGAAAGGGTGAAGCGAAGGTGAAATAAACGAAGGCGAGAAGAAAAAGCAAGTGATCCTGAAAGCAAAAGAAGAGCGAGGGAGAGCCGAGAAACGACGACGAAGGGTTTTTAAGCGTCCTCCTCGGACTTCTTCTCCTCCTCAACAACCTCCTTCAGCTCCTCGTCGAGTGCGACGACCTTCTCCTCGTCTTCTCCCTCGGCGATCGCGGGCTCGGTGGGAAGAGCAGACCCTTCGACTGTACGATGCGGAGAGGGAGGGAAGGAACGAGAGTCAGCGATCGATGGCTCGAGGACGCGTCGAGAACGAAGATGAGGGAAACGGGAAGAGGGTCGAGGAAGGAACTCACCCTTGACGTCTCCGTTCGAGGGAACAGCAGGGGTATGCTCGGGCTCCTTAGCTCCAGCGACCTCAGGCTTCTCCTCAGCGTCGGCGGTCGAGTCGTCCTCTCCAGCAGAGGTCTTGGCCTCCAGCCGTCGGATCTCCTTCTCGGCCTTCTCCCTGCAGATGATAAAAAACAGAGGAGGGGCGAAGAGAGTCAGTGCGTCCATCGTCGAAGGGGAGTGGGGCGAAGAAGGTGAAGAGGAGACAACGCGAAGACGAGAACTCACTCTCGCTCCCGGGTAACCTTGTCGTTGTTGGCCTCGAACCACGACTTCTTGGTCTTCAGATCCTCGACGGTCCTGGGAACATCGGCGGAGGAGGTAGGAGGAGGGATGGAGAGAGCGAGGATGGCGGAGAGGACCGAGAAGGGGAGGTTGAGCTTCGCGTCGACGATCTTCTCCTTGTCGGGTGGAGGAGCGGTGACCTTGGATCCGAAGGCGGCAGGAGCGGGAGCGGACTTCTTGGATCCTCCAGACTTGTTCTTCTTTCCTCCTCCACCGAAGTAGGAGTCCTCGTCGTCTCCCTTCTTCTTTCGGACGATGAGCGTCTCGTCGACCTCGACCTTCCTTCCCTCGAGCTTCTGAACTCCCTCGATGACCTTCTTCTCTTGAAGGGGTGCTGCTGATCCAGGAGTGACGGAGGACTTTCCGGTACTGGTGGAAATGAGACGAAGAAGAGCAGGACGAGTCAGCGAACCGAGCGGAGGCGAACGAAACGAGAGGAGACAACGCCAAACTCACAGGAAGTCGATGATGGTCTGGCAATCCTCGATCTGGGATCCGTAAGCAGGGATCCTGGCCTCCTCTCGAAGTCGAGTAGCAGTCTCGAGACGCTTGGCGTCGTCCGAGGCTTTCCGGTCGGCCTTGAACTTCTCAGCCTTTCGAGCTCGCTCCCTGAAAGACGCGAAGAACGGAAAGAGTCAGTCGACGACGTCGAAGACGCGAAGACAGACCACAAACGAAGAAGAAGAAGATAACTCACTCGGTAACCTTGCTCCAGTAGACATCCTGAGCCTCCTTGTACTTGGACGACGCCTCCTTACGCCGTCCGTGAACCTCGTCGAGGGCAGCCATGATCTCTCGTCGCTCCTCGAACAGCTTGTTCCGGGACTGTAGAGGTAAAGCGGAAGCAAAGAAAGAGGCGATCAGCTCGAGTCCTCGTTGGGACGAGGCAAACCCACGCTTCTACGAAACGAGAAGCGCGACGAGAGGAAAGGAAACGAGAGCTCACCTCGTAGAGGATATCTCCCTCCTTCTGCAGCTCTCCGAGCTCAGCCTTGATGGCATCGAACCTATCTCCAACAGCCTTGGAAGCAGGGTCGTCCAGCTGAGCAGAGAGGGCGTCACAACGAGCCTTGTCGGCGTCGATGGACTCCTGGATATCCCCGAAGGCCTCGACGTTCTTCCGCGATCGCTTGAGGGTGGTGATCTCGTTGAGAGCTCGCTTCTCGGCGGCGATGGTCATGGATCCGGACTCGACCTGCTTCTCGAGGTTCCTGTAGGTGAGAGGAGCGACAGGTACGAGAAAGAAGATGTCAGCTCAGAAGTCTTGGAGGGAAGAAGTCGAGTCGAGGAGGAGGGAAGGAGGGGACGAAGAAGTCGAGGAGCTGAGAGAGAAGGAGCTGAGGCGGGAAAGGGAACGGACTTGATCTGATCGTCAACCTCGTCGACAGTCTTGAAGTTCATCTTGGACTTGGAAGCCTGGAGATCCTTGATCTGTTCGAGCAGCAGCGAAAGAAGGAAGAGAACGAAAGGCAAGGTCAGCTCTCGCAGTCCTCCCTTCAAGAGCTCGTCCGTTGGTCGTCGACCTTCGTTCAACCGCCCACGAAGCTCAGCAACACTTTCAGAGCTAAAATTCAGACGTACCTTCTTTCCCACATCGTCCCTGATCTTCTTGAGCTCGTCCAAGATCTTTCCCCTCTTTCCCTTCGACTCAGCCTGCTGTCCTCGAAGTCCATCGAGCTCGGCCTTGAGCTGACTTCGTCGAGTAGCGTCGGGAGAACCAGAGCCGGAGGTAGGGGAGTTGGTAGCGAGAGCGATCTTGTTCTTGATGTCGTTCTGAGGAGACGAGGGAAAAGGTAGGAGGGAAGGGAAGGGAGAGTCAGTTCGAGCTCGGACGGGGAGGAGGGCATGGGACGACGATTGGTCTCGTCGGATTGGCGAGACAACGACACTCTCCCGAGTGGAAACTGAGAGGGAACACGCTCCAACATGTCCACGGCCTACAGTAGAGCTCGTGAGAGCTCAAAAGAGCTAAAAACGAGGACGGACGAGCTCGTTTGACCTCCTTCCATCCCTGCCAGCAAGACCAGCGAGCTTCCTTTCCCTTCCTCCTCCTTCTCTCGTCCCTCCTTCGCCTTGTCCCTCCCCCGACTTAGCCCCAACTGAACAACAGAGAGCTACTACTCACAAGCTTCCCCTGAAGGACCTCAATCTCCGCCCTGATAGCGTCCTGCTCCTTGTTGTAGACGGCCTGGTCAGGTCGTCCAACCATCTCCTCATGTCCCTCCTTCTTTTCCTTCTTGTGACCAGGGACAGGTTTCTCAGCCTTCTCGACGGGAGCAGCAGCCTTCTTGGAGGGTGGGGGAGCCATGATAGCTTTTTAAGGTAGGGAAGAGGGAAGGAAGGGAAGGGGATAGGGGAGGGAAGGAGAGTGTTAGAGGCGAAAGAAAGAGTTCAAGCTCGAAGCTGGTTGGAGAGGCGGCTGAAGGCGACATGTGGGTCCGAGAGCTCAAAAAAGGAGAGAAGAGATGAGGTGTCGGAGGGAGAGCAAGAGAAAGAGGGCATGTTCGTGTACGGTTCGTGTAGATAGCGAGAAAAATAAAGAGGGAGCGTGTTGCGAGGGAGGGGAAAGCAAAGGGGAGACGTCCGACGAGCGACTGGCAGGCGAACCATGAAAGGCGAGCGAGGCGAAGAGAGCGATGGCGCTCAACCTCGGGGGTTCAGGGAGCCCAGTCGAGCGAGGGTATCTTCCCTGGAAGCGTCGGAAAAAAGGCAAGCGCGAAGAAAGGAAGGTCAACTCGGGTTTCAGCCCGACCTCGCGACGAAGAAGGAAGGAGACGATTCGGGGCGGTGACTGACGAGGTTTCCGCTTCTTCCAGTGCATCCGATTGAGCCACCTGGTAGAAGGAAACGTCGAGAAGCAAGAACGTAGGCAAGTCAGCGTTGAGGCGGGCAGGCGAAGGGGTTCGAACAGATGTGAGGAGAGAGAGAACGCGAAGACTCACGACTCTCAGCACGCTCTTCTTCGAGCTCTCCTGCAGTTCTCCAGCTATGATGAGCTCGTCGAGGATTGAGTACGCCTGCGACCGGGAAGATTCAGAGGGAAAAGGGTCAGCAACGAGAGAAACGAGCTCAGACGACCGACTCGTCGTCCCTCAGCCCCCTCCCTCCTCCTTCTCGACCCCTCCGAGTGTCCCAATGTTGTTCCCAGGGTTGTATAGGACTCCACTCCCCTTAGCGAAATTGAATACTAAATCGAGTTCACACACGTTGCCGAAGTATCGATCCAGAACCTCGACGTAGCGGTGGATGATCTCCAGCGTGATGAGCTCGTTGTCGCTGTTTGAGATCCCTGCGACGAAGAAGAGCGAGGCGTAGCGACGGTAGGCTACCTTGTCACCTGGAGAACGGAGGGAGATGGCATCAGTGAGTGTCTCGTGCTCGCGCAAAAGGCAGATCCATCAACGAACGAGGCAAAAGGAGGGGACGAAGGGGAAGGAAGGAGGAGCTTGGTGAGCTCGACCTCCTTCCCTCCCTCCCTCTTTTGCCGTCGCTCCAGCCCCTCTGATGTTTCCAAACCACCTGGCACGTCTAGGTGGGCCTTGAGCCTTTGACTCACCCTTGTACTCGAGAAAGTTTGACATCCTCGTTCTCCTCGCCAGCACGAGCTGAGTGACCTCCTTCACAATCTTGCCCTTCGCTTTGGAGCTGAGAGTTTGGTACCACTTGGCGAGGCGGACTTTGCCTGGGAGAGGGAAGAAGAAGACGGATGAGCCGACAAAGGAGAGGATGGTCAACTTAAGAGTTCGTGGAGAGAAGGGGGAGGAGCAAGAAAGGGACTAGAAGGAAGGGGGGGCTGAAGGAGGGACGAGGTCCGGCGACTAGCGAACGAGGGAGGGCGAACGAACCTTGCCTCGAGATGAGGAGCATGTACTGGATCGCCATGGTTAAGTCGGGATGATAGAAGTCTGAAGGGCTGGAGTCTGTGATTCAGTTGATGGGCTGGGAGGGAGGGAGAATGCAGTTGAGGTGAGCTCGATTCGAGATCTGCGTTTCGTTTCGTCGTCGCTCTGGTTCCTGCGACGGTCATCATCGATTTTTGCTGTTTCGACAGCTCCGCTTATGAGACCTAGCTCATCTCATGGAGACCATGCTTCCGAAGTCGAATTCCGTTGAGTAGAGCTTCAAGCTTGACGACGCTTCCGCGTTCAGCCCATCGCTCGTCCTGTGCCCTCACCGTCAGTTCCCCTCGAAAACACAGACAATCAATGATTTGGCATAGTATGGCTTGATACACTCTGTCTCTACTTCTCGAACTCGTGCTCGAGCTCGCGTGTCGTTCGAGGTGAGTGAGCTTCGTCAAGGAAGTTCGGACGACGAGCCTCACGTCCCTCCTCTTCGTTCCTTCGCCCTCCCTCCGACTTGCCGGTGACTTTTGGCTCAGAGATGAGCTTGGATCTGACTCAACAAGAGAAGATAAACAATGTCAAACAAAAGCGAGGCAGCTCACCGCGACGCGTCCATCCCTCTGCCTTGGAGACTCGACTGAACCTCCAGACCGACTCGCTCTTCCGTGAGTCCTATACTAGTTAGAGGGTCTGAATTGATGTTTATCAAGCTGAATTAACCAAGTGGTCTACGGTGTTTGATTAGAACTTCAGGTTCGCTTCAACGACAGAGCCATCTTCTCTGTCTCGAGCGTTCCCAACAACTATCACATCCTCTTTGAGGGCACAGGTTCGAATCCTGTATTCAGCTTTCTCTTTTGCCTCTTTCGGCAGGCTCCCTTTTGCCTCCCAAAGAAGGACTGTGCGAACGAGCGGGGGGCGATAGTTTGGGCGGGGTCGGGAACGACGCGTCGCGTTTGGGCTCGCCCAGCCTTTCAAGGTTCACTTTCGGAGCTTCTGAGAGTGGGAAGTGATAGCTGGAGTGTAAGCGATGTCGCGGATGTCCTGCGGCGACGCGACTGATGATGTGACGGTCGAGGAATGGACACAAGAAGAAAGGGAAGCGAGGCGCGTCTCTTGATCTCCCCGCTCTCCCCCTCGTTTCCCCCTTCTTCAGATCGGCCAGGTCGCTTCTGGAACGGTAGAGGGATCATACAGCTATCTCCCAGTAGAAGAACAAGCTCACCGGACTAACTAGTGATGATTCTGCGAGCTCCGAACTATTGGACGCGTCGGACGAGAGCTGAGTGAGAGAGATGGAGGGCGCCGTCGAGCGTCAGCGATTCTTTCGAGAGGTGAGTGTCTTCCCACGATGTATATGCCTTCTGATCATGATCAAAGCTGTCACACGCTCAATGAGGTGCACACCCTCACTCTCAGACCACAAAGTCGCCCGAGAGAAGACTTGCTCAGCACGAGGTCCGACGACGCGTCGTCGGCTCAATCTTCTCTTCGTCGACCTGCTCTCACCCTTGCGATGCGATTCCGAGTTATTCAGAGCAAAGTGGAGAACTAACTCACTTCCAAGTGACCCTCCGCAAATTATCGAGCTCTCCGAAAATCACCTCCCCAAGAAAACTTGCTTCGGAGTATTAACCGTTCACCTTCGAGCTCACCCTGCTCCCTCCTTCCTTTCTTCCTCCAACCCACCTCGACCCCACCCAGCTCTTCTAAATTCAAGTCCTCCTTCCGTTCATGAAAATGTCCCTTCCTATACCACCCCACAAGTTCATCGGTCAGTCTCTCTCTTCCCCGTTCTCCTTCGTCGCAAAACCAAGAACAAAGCTCGCGAGCTGACCGTCCCTCCCATCTCGTTCGCTCGCTCAGACATCGCCTTCAACGCGACCGACTCCATGTTCAAAGGAGTGTACCATGGGAAGCCTCGTCATCCCGGTCAGTCCCATCTGACCGAAACTTAAGCAGTTGGACGAGGATTTAGAAGACTGGAAGGAGAGTCAGTCGAGCTCATCTCTTCCCTCCTTCCCTCCCTGGTCTTCGACAGACGATCTCTCCTCCGTCCTCTCTCGAGCCAAAACAGCTGGAGTTTCCACCTGTATCCTCACCGGCGGGTCTCTCTCCGAGTCCAAAGAAGCGCTCGAACTGGCTGAGAAGCACGGTTCGTTTCGCTTCTTCTTCTCTCGTTTGGTTTGGTTGAGCTCGATGCTCACCTTCCTTTGCTCGTTCATCGCAGGCGTCTACTCAACCATCGGCCTGCACCCCACCCGATCCAACGAGATGGAGGAGGACCCCGTTGGATACCTTGCTGCCCTTGATGCCGTGATCTCGGAAGGGAAGAAGGGCGGGAAGGGGAAAGGAAGATGTGTTGCGATTGGGGAGTGCGGACTTGGTGAGCTCGACTCCTTCCTCTTCATTCTTCTCCTCTTCCCGCCTATCTCTCGATGCTGAAGCTGATCTTACTCTCGCTCGCCTTTTTTAGACTACGACCGCCTTCACTTCTCCCCCTCCTCAACCCAACGAACCCACTTCCTCTCCCAACTCTCCCTCGCCAAAACGCACTCCCTCCCTCTCTTCCTCCACTCCCGAGCCGCCCACACCGACTTCGTGGACATTCTTCGGTCGAGGATGGACGATTGGAAGGAATGGGGAGGGGTGGTGCATTCGTTCACAGGGACGAGGGAGGAGGTGGAGGAGTTGCTGGAGTTGAGTGAGAGGTTGTTCGTGGGGATCAACGGGTGTAGTTTGAAGACGGAGGAGAATCTGGAGATGGTTAGGGCGATTCCGTTGGAGAGGATGATGTTGGAGACGGGTGAGTGTACTCTATCTTTTGATGGGTTTGGTTCTACTGGGAAGGGAGTGGGAGGAAGCGAGCGAAGTAGAGCTGACCCTCCTCCCTCGTCCGCGTTCGTTCCTCGCTCGCCTCGCTCACAGACTCACCCTACTGCACCCCCACCTCCTCTCACGCCTCTCACCCGCACCTCCTCTCCCTCCCACCCACCCTCGCAGCGCTCTACTCTCCCGCGAGCAACAAGCCTGAGAAGTTCAAGGAAGGGGAAGCGGTGAAGGGGAGGATGGAACCGAGTGGGATTGGAAGAGTCGCGTGGGTCGTGGCGAAGGTGAAGGGAGTAGGGATGGAGGTTGTGGCGAAAGCGGCGTATGAGAATACGGTGAGGTTGTTTGGGTTGGAGGAGGATGAGAGGGAGGAGGGGGTAGAGGTCTAGGTGTTTGATCAAGAGATTGAAAGTTCGAGACGCGTCGCGTTCGCGTTCGATGTCGCTCTCTTGCCCGTTCGGAAGATACGAGAACTGAAAAGGGATACTCTAAGACCAAAAACGAAGACCAACGAACTCCTAAACCCCCCTCACCCACCCATACCTCCATAAACCCCTCGTCCTAACCTCCGAAAACACGTCTCGAACAACTAAATACGACTCCCCTTCCTCCTATGACCTCCCCTCCCTCCCGTCCCAACCTGCAACCCACTCATCATCCCCTCCCACAACCCCACCGCCCAAAGTCCCCCCTCCAACACCCTCACTTTCCTAGGCCACCACTCCCACCAATCCCCTTCATGCCCCCCACCCTCCCCTTCCTCTCCACCTCCAAACCCTCCCTCCTCCCCTCCTCCTCCGCTCCCATCAACCGGCAACGAACTAAACGCCGAACTGCTCCCCGCACTCGGCAGAGGCGTACTACTGCTCGCCAAGATCAGGTAAAGCGGGTATAAGAGAGCAAAGATGGTGGTCGAAAGAAGGGGTGGGAGGAACGGGTTGGTTGTGAGGAGGGTTATAGGGAGGGCGAATCCAGCGAAGTAAGAAGAGCGGGTTTGGAGGAAGAGGATTCGTTCGGGGAGGGTGTAGCCTTGAGCGGATTGGGTGTATTCGAAGCAGTAGTAGGAGTTGACGAGGAGGGTGTAGAGGAAGGCGGGGAGCCAGCCTAGGTAAGGGACGAGGCGGAAGAGGGAGGTGAGGAGGATGTAGTCGAGGAGGAGGAGGGTGCGGGTTGATCTGGATCAGGGAAAGAGGGAGGGGAGGGGGATGGGGGTGAGCTCGAAGGAAACAAGAGAAACAGAAAGAGGGAGAGAAGAAGGGTGGGAATCAGACGAGCTCGACTCACAAACTCCCTCCTCCAGCAGCACCTCCGTTGACTCCCATCGCTCCTCCTCCGCCACCTCCACCCGAGTTGAGACCCCACGCTCGCTCAGCGATCTTCCCTTGCCAGACTCCGTTGACGAGAACGACGCCTCCTGTTCCTAGGAACTGCCATAGCTGAGGGGAGCGAAGGATCCAGTAGAGGAAGGAGGGGTTTTCCGATCTTGTCGAGGGCGCTTTGGAGAGGATGGGGAGGATCACGAAAGAGAGGAAGAGGAGAGAGAGGAGGAAGGGGATGTTGATGAGGAGAGACTTGATCACTGAATGAACGAAGAGAGCGAAGGGAAGGTCAGGAGGAGGTGAGGAGATGGGAGGGATGAAAGGGAAGGGAGGAGATGGTGAGCTTCGAGAAGGAAGGACGGAGGGAGGGACGAACGGTTTCCTCGTAGACGAGCATCGCTGGAGAAACGGGGATAAGACAACGATGGTCGTCAGCTCTCGAGTCTCGAGATCGAGCTGAATCTATAGAGAAGTGGAAGCAGGAGATGGTCGAACTGACTTTGTAATGAGATCCCAACACTTGCTGATCTTACAGGCGTCCTGCAACCCTCTGAGAGCCCACTTCCCATGCAGAGTCGCAGTCTGAGCAAGAGTCTTCCTTCCTACATCTCCTCCCGAGTAGTGTTGAGCTCCTCCAGTTCCTCCTGAGGAAGGATGGTTGGGAAGATACGAGTTGCCTCCTCCTCCTCCCATCCTTCCTGTCGTCGCTTGAAGAACGTAAGGAGTCGTAGGGACAGGTTTGCGCTCTTCCGGGTAGGTGGGGTACGCGTGAGCGGGAGGGGCGGCTTGACGACGACGCATGGAGAACGGGAAGGGAGAAGGAAAAGAAGGCGAGATGGAGTTGGAGAAGAGAGGACGAGCGAGGGAAGGGAACCGAAAGGGAGGGAGCTCATCTCGCAGTTCGTTGCGTTCAATTCCTTCTCGACCACCATCAACACAGAAACTCGTTATCTGACATCTTATCAGCTGGCTGATGTGTAGATGTTCAAGCCACTCCGGAAATCGGCTCGATAAAATCAAGAGGGAACATGGCGTTCGCAACCGAACCAAGCCGCCTCGCTCCTCCTCCTCCTCCAGCCCAACCGACGCTCCCTCCCCTTCTCTCTCCGTCTCTATTAATGAGCTTGCGCTCATCCTCAACCTGACCAGACCGACAACAAGCCTCTCCGGCAAGTCTGGCTTTCCGATCTAGCCACGCTCGATCTACTGGGAAGCCCTCGCTGGCCTGTTTCTCTTCTTCCCTCTTCACTCCCACCTCCCCTCCCCGCTCCCGCCCTCTTCACTCCGCCCCTCCCTCGCTCCTGCAGGACAGTACAGCGTTCCCTCCTCACTTCTACACGCTTCCCCTATATCCTCGCAGGTCGACAAACTCTCTCCTCTCCCCCCTCCCCCCTCTGTCTTCGTTGAAGATGGTCCTCCCAACTGGACTCGCCTCCCTCCTCCTCGTCCTCCTCGCCGCCGTCCCTCCCTCTTCGGACGCAGCTCCCCTCCCTCTCCCTTCCTCCTTCGACCCTCTCTACCTCTCCATCATCCCTACGGCTTCGGTCATCAACGCTCCATCGGAACCTCCACCAAGACAGGCGACGAGATCAGCAGAGGTCAACGGAATGGGAGGGTTCGCCGTCGCTGCAGTCGCTGCTTCTTCATCGACCCCGATAGCAGTTCAACAGGTCGCGAGTACGGTCATCGCGACGGTATACGAATCTAGGATCGTCACTACCACCATCAGCATGATCAAGCCGTCGGTCGAGAGTCAGGTTGAGCAACAGCAGGTCATCCCGTCGGTCGCGTCGTCTTCCCAAATCGTCGCTCTTCCCACCACCTCCTCTCCAGCACCTTCCACCACCCTCGCTCCCACCTCTCTCCCTCCTCCCTCTCCAAGCATCATCGTCGTAACTCAAACTGTCACCCTCCCACCTCCTCAACCCTCCTCCGCCGTCCCCCTCGTCGACGCAGCCGTCCAGCCATCCCTCGCGCCCTCGCCTCTCCCCCTCACTCGAACGGACCCTCAACTCACTCCCGTCTTCCCCACCACCACCTGGGCTCAGCCAGCAACGTACTCGGATCTCTCCTCGTTCAAGATCAAGAAGTGTGCGGTGGGGAAGGAGAACTTCCAGGTCGTTCAAGGAATTCCGGCTTGGGCGAGTCAGGGTTACGTCGCTCCTCTTCCGGTCGCTACTCCTCCCTCGTCGGTTCCTCTTACCGCCCCCGATGCAACAGCGGAGGAAGCTCCAGCTCCAGCGCCAGTCACGACGGAAACGCCAGGACTGCTCGACGGTCTGCTTGGAGCTCTCGGTCGACGAGGACGCGCCTCCCACCCTCACCGCCGCTTCTCCTCCTCCTCCTCGCACAACCACCACCTCTCCCTCCCCATCGTCCAATCCTCTCCCAACCACCACCTTCAACCCCTCATCGCTCGCTCTCCTCCCACCACCCTCTCCTCGCCAGCCTTCGCCTGGGACAACCTCACCTCCTCCGCCATGCAAGTTCTCTTCCCCTCCGGTTCTGCCAACCCCTCCGCCACGCCCGTAGGAGGAGGAGATTTCTACGCCACCCCTTACGACTTCTCCTCCGCTTCCAACATGACGCTCGAGTACTCGGTCTTCTTCCCTTTGGGCTTCGACTTTGTGAAAGGAGGGAAACTACCGGGGTTGTATGGAGGGAAGGAAGGGTGCAGTGGTGGGGATTCGGCGGAGGAGTGTTGGAGTAGTAGGATGATGTGGAGGAAGGAGGGGAGGGGGGAGATTTATTTGGTGAGTGAGACGATTCAAAAGGGAGGGGGGTGGGGGAGGGAGAGGGAGAGGAGAGATGAGACGAGCGCGTTCGTGCTGACCTTGTTTTCTTTCGTTTCGCTCTCGACTTCGTGGTTTCGCGTTCGTGCAGTACGTTCCCAAGGACAAACAAACTCCTCGGTTGTGCGCTACTCCGCCTCAGAGTGTGTGCGACTCGACGTACGGGTTGTCGATTGGAAGAGGGAGTTTCTCGTTCAAGACGGGTGGGTGGACGACTGTGAGGCAGGATAGTGAGTCGTCTGCGTCTCCTTTCGCTCTCTTCTTCGAACGTGAAGCTTAACTGACTCGAGTTTGTGTGTTTCGTGCTCAGTCTGGATGAACACTCCTGGGTTGAACGACGGAGGGTTCAACATCTTTATCGACGGGAACGTGAGTCTTCACTCTCGTGGCTCTCTTTCGTTTCTCAACGCACCTTTCTCACCAAACTGACCCCTCCTACCCCTTCTGTACTTGCTTTGGCTCCTATTCAGTTCATCTTCTCCGCCAACGACGTCCTCTACCGAAACGCTCCTGCCCCCATCGTTCCTCCCGCTCCCTCCGACCCAACCACCTCCACTCCCTCATCCGACGACTCCTCGACCCTCTCCAAACGATACGACGACGGCTTCTACCACCCCAGCCCTTCCATGGACGACGGGAAGTACCACCCTGGAGTCGTAGGAGGCCAGTCGGTTCAGTCGGAGGAGGAGGACTCGTCGTCCGTCGCGTCGGCAACTCAGCAGGACGTTCCTCAGGATTCCGAGGCGGCGTCGACGGACGAGCAGACTTGGGAGGAGACTGAGGGTCAGGAGCATTCGGACGAGGTGAAGTCGCCTGCATCGTACGCGGAGGATCAACCTTCATCGTCTTCGTCGTCAAACGAGGAGGATCAGCCATCATCGTCCAGCAATGACGATGTCGTCCAGGAATCCTCTCCTTCCCCTTCGCCAACCGAAGAGTCCGCACCTCCTCCTCCAGCATGGACTCCCTCAGATCAGGAGATCCCAGCTCCTCCTCCTCCCTCGCCGATCGAGGCTCCCTCATCGTCGTCGGACTTCACTCCTTCCTCCTCAGGTGGATCCTCCCTCGCTACCGACGACGGCGACAACGAGGAGAGCAGCGAGTCCGATGACCAGGAGGAGCAGACCGAGCAGGGCGTGTCGTCGACCAGCTCGTCGGACAACCAACCAACGACCTCCAACGACGACGAGGAGGTGTCTTCGGAATCGCAACAGGACGAAACACCCTCTCCTCCTTCCCCTCCGTCACCACCTCCTTCCTCGGAGCCCTCCACCTCCCCAGCCGCTCTTCCTACCATCTTCCCAACCACCTCAACCCAAACCTCGCCCTCACCTTCACCCTCAGCCGAAGCCATCCCCCCTCCTCCTCCTCCTCCAACGAACGATCCCGAACAATCCCCCAGTCCCGAACCCGTCCCTACGCCAGGAGATAACACCGATGGACCGATGCTGGGTTTCACAGGGATCTTCTTTTCTACTTTGTGAGTTGGCGTGCTTCTTCTCTTATGTGGCGAAGGCGAGAGCTTCGCTTCGACGCGTCGAGAAAGACGGTTCGCTGACCCTCTGATTCCCGTTTCCGTTGGCGTTTCGGTACACCAGCTTCGGTGGCCACGGAGCCGATTGGGCTAGTCCCTCGGATCAGGACGTCTGGTTCTCTGGGTTCTCGGTGAGGACGAACGCTTGATCGACGCGCGCTCGTCCTCCTTGCTTGCGTTCGCTCTTCCTCCCTACCTCGCCCTAGATAAACCCCTCCCCCTCTCGCTCGTTATTTTCTTCACTTTTGGGATCCGTGATCTCACCTCCTCTCTGTCCTTCCCTCTCCTCCCGCCTCGCTCTCGTCAACTAGATTTGACCTGTATCATTGGTTAGCGAGCTCGTCGTTGTCTTAACTTTCTTCGTGGCTGAGCCATTCTTATCTCCTTCCTTTGCTCTGATGTGCGTTCTAATTTCATGAGATACAGCGAACGACACGAACGAATGAGAGGGGGATCAAGGCGACGGCGAGGGAGCGGGATACCGAATCCACGCGATCTCTTCGCAGCCTTCGATCTGAAAAGATGAGAGGCAAGGATGAGGTGGGTTTGGAGAGAGGATAGGGAAGTGAGAGGCGGGAGGAGGGAAGCTTACGGGATCGGCTTTGTAGGGACCCTAGAGGGGGGAAGACGAGGAGACGAGAGTGAGCGACGAGACGAGCAGCAAAAGGAAGAGCAGGAGAAGAGTAAGACGTACGTGAACCATCCCTGGAGGTCTCGAGCAGTAGCTTCCAGCTACCAAGAACGTCGAGGAAGGATAAAAGGTCAGACATCGAGTTCGCGAAGGACGAAAGAACGAAAACGTCGACCAACCTTCGAACCACGTCCCCAACCCAACATCGAACAGCCTCCCCTTCAACAACAGACACTCCTCGAAGTACGTATGAGTGATACTCTTCCCTCCTCCCCATACCGAGCCAGGAGAGTGATACAAGATGATCTGGAGAGTCGAAGAGCGGGAGAGATCAGTTTCCCGACGAGGATGAACGAGATGGAGTAAGAGCGGGCTCAAACGAACGGTTGCGTCTCCAGTCTTCTCGTCCTTCGATAGCGTTCGAGCTTGGAGAGTCCCTTCGTCAGCGGGAAGATCCTCCAGCGGCTTGGTGACGGCGAGAAAGAATTCTTGTTGAGGCTTCATGGTCGTCGTTGAAGGGGACGGAGAGGTTTCGGGGAAAGAGTTGGAGTTGAGCTTGAGCGAGGAGGCGGAGGAGAGCGAAGGCGTTCTTTCTCTTATCGATATGTAGTAGAAGTTCAAGTTTGGAGGACGAAGTTTGGGGGAGGAAGATGATGAGTGGTATGGGAGTAGAGAAAAACGGCATTGTTGAATAAAATCTTGGGCAGGGGCGAACTGAACGAGCGAGAGGGGAGGTGAGCTCGAAGCTCCTCCCAACGACCAGCTTCCTCCCTTCCCTCCTTCCCTCGTCCCATCCATCCTCTCGCATGGACTCTTCAAAGCACATCGAGTTCGCTCGTATCCTTGGCCTCTCTCCTGGACTCGGGGAACCTTCCTCTGAAGAGCTCTCGACCGACGACATGGGAGAGGTGAAGAAGCTCTTCGTTCGTTCCCGCCTCCCTCCGCCGTCCTTCCTTGGAACGAAGCAGTCTGAACTGATACCCAAATGACCTTCCTCTTTACACAGGACTCCATCGAGCCTGGCGAACTCGACATCTTCTGGGTCAGTTTGGATCGGGTTGGCTTCTCGCTCTTGTCTCGCTCGCCTCGCTGAAACTTCCTCTCTCCTTCCCTTCTTCGCAGTCTCGCGTCGCCGCCGACTACCTGCCGTCCCTCACCGAAACGTTTCGAGCACTCTCTATAGACTGGGTCTCCGAGCTATGGAAAACGCGGTTCGCATTGCACAGCCGCTGCTTTCAGCTGGCAGGGTTCACCCCGTACGGTCCTCGTTTCGTCCGTCACCACAAGGAGGAAGCCGTCGCCGTTCTGCAATACCTCCTCAACTGCATCTATGGTGTTCCTGACTCGATACTTGAGGTACGTATGCCATGCTATCAGTTGGAATGACTACCTTCCTAAACTGAAATGGGTCCCTGTGGTCGTTGTTGTGCTTCCCTTCCAGGACAACACCTTCGACTCGCACCTGCTGCTTCATGGAACCGTCCTTACTGCTGTACGGGCATTCACTCATCTCATGGATTACCCGGTTCAAACTCTTCCCATCCAAGTCCCCTCCCCCATCCAACGTTCAATCCTTCGCAAAGCCATCCAGACCCTCGTCCAGTCTTCGTACCTCGATAAGAGCGCCGCTCACACGTGGCTCTCCCTAGAGAGTCTCGTTGACATCATCAGCTCGATCAACCCCGTTGTTGCGAGGTATGACGGATACAACATATGGTGGTCCTGCGAGTGGGGTCGTTTTGAGAGGGAGAAGAACGGCGAGTCGAGCGTGAAGTGCGTCGAGTTCGCGAAGGGAGAAGAGATGCAGGCTTGCAGTCGAGTGGGTCACCTTCCATATCTTTCACCGCTCCTCTCGAGTCTTCCGCTGAGTCCCCCTCCCCTTCTTTTCGTTCTCAGTGCCTCACAGTTCGCTACTGCTCTCGAGGTGAGTCGCGTCGCGTCGTCTCGTTTTCCCTCTCGTTTCACCTCGTCTCGAGCTCACTTTCGTCTTCTCCCATCTCCGCCCTCGTAAATCAAGAGCACCAAAAGCTCCACTGGAAGGAACACAAGCCTCACTGCTTCAAGCCGAGCTGGTGAACGTCGACTTCGTTTTGACGTGTCGAACCTCGTCTCGTGAGTTTCCGTTCTCCCTCACTCGCTCGTCTTCATCATTTCTTTCTTTACTGACTGACCTCCCTCTCTGGGTTATCTTCACAGTCCTCTCCGACCAACGGAGGAAGACGAAACCGAGCTAGCTCTAGCAGAAGAACGAAGATCTTTATGAGCGTCACGAGAGAGAAGCAGCGGGTACGTAGAGAGAAAGAAAAGGCGAGAAGGGAAGGATGTAGAAAAGACGACGTGCAAAGAAACAAAGAAGAGAAAGAGACCCTGAAAGAGAGAGAAACCGAAACGAAAGCAAACGAAGGGGCGAGACGGAGGGAGAGAGACAAGAGAGCTCGCGAGACCTGCTCTGCTCTTCCCTCAAAGCGGCGTGATGATCGAGCTTTGTTTCGAGTCCGTGAGCTGTTGGAGATGCAAAACGAAGAGGTTAGCGCTCGTCTCAAAGGAAGGAAGAAAGAAAAGAGAGAGGAAGAGGAGGGAAGAGGGACGAACAGTACGCAGGGAATAGTCGTCTCCGTGTTGGGTGATGTACTGATCGAGACGATGAGCGAGCGAAGGTTAGAACGCGAGCGACGGACGAGGAAAAGAGTCTAGAAGGTAGGATAGAGAGGGAAGACTCACCCGAACCCAAGGCAAAGCCTGGTAACCACTTTTCTCGACGATCTTCAGGTAACGAACTTGGATTCCCGAGACGGTGAAGTAGGGAATCTCGAACTTGACCGAGATGGGTATACGGACGGGTGCTTCGTCTGAATCGAGAGAGACGAGAGGGAACCTCAGGACGAGAGAGCGAGGGAGGTCAAGGAAGAGAGAGAGGGACGAACCAGTCTTGACCGAAGGCAATCCGAAGTGAGCTCGCATCAGGTAGTCCTTTCCTCCAGCGAGAGCCTTGATCTTCCAGACGAACGCCGCCTTCTCGGGAGCGTAGTGAACAGTTCCGACCGATGCCTGACGAATGGAGCGAAGAGCGAAAGAAGAGTCAGTTCTTCGACGCGTTCGAGACGAGGGAAGGGAGAAGGTAGAGCGAGGGCTGACCCTGAACTTCGGCGAATCCGCATCGTCTGGCACTGGGACCAAGATCTCGACGTTGTTGGCCGTACTACGTCGCTTGAACTGAGCTCGAACCTTGACGATGTACTCCACTCGCGATCCTCGATGGTTCTCCACAGCGGCTGTTGACGAACGAAGAAGGGAAGCGAAGGGTGAGCTCGAGTTTCGAGTCGCGTCTCGCTCGAGACAGAGAGCGTCTGAGCTTTGGAGAGAAGAGGGATAGAACGAACCTTCCACCCAAATCAGAGGCTTGACAGGTATCGATAATCGGTAGCTCATCAACTCGAACTCTCCATCAGGAGGGATGAACGAGATCGTCCTGTCGTTCTCGAATCGAGCGAGTCGAACACACTGATGGAACTTGACGTCCTCCATCTCGATGGATTTTCCTCGTGATGCTGCGAAACGAAGAGAAGAGCGAAAAATTAGTACCAGAAAGAGAGCGAATGAGGCTGGGAGGGCCGCAACGACGACGCTGAGGTCGAAGAAGGGAGGAGAGGGAGGTCGAGGGAAGAAATCAAACTCACTTCGTCCCGTACTCTCAAACATAACCTTATCGTTCAACCCCAACCTCAGCTCTGGCATCCCCGAGAGGTAGCACTTCATCTTGACCGATCCGAGAATCTCTGAACGAATGACGTCTCCGTTGGCGTTGACCTGAACGAAAGAAGAACGAGAACGAGGAAAGGACGCGTTCGAGAATAAGGACGGCGAGCGACGAGGTCAGCTTCGTTCGCTCCTTGCCTACGACCAGCAACACCCGCTACCCTCCTCGAGGAGCCAGATACAGGTACAGAAGGGAAAGGCGGACTCACCAGCAAGTTCAAACTCTCGATAACATCCAAGAACACCTCGTTCTTCCGGTACTTGATCCCTTCGGACCTCCACGAAACAGCGTTGGTGACAGCCATCGGCGGACGAACTTGGACCTCCAGCTTGTGCGACTCCTGAGTGATGTACCTGAGCAAGCCAACACAGACTTAAATCAGCTACCCACAACCTCGAAGGAGGGACGAAGCGAAGCGAAGCGACCACGATCGAGGGGAAGGGAGGGAACTGAACGTGAGCTCACTCTTGCAAGATCTTGGACTCTGTCGTCTGAGGGAATCCGAAATCCATCATCTCGTCCAGCAGCTCGTAGACGATGACGAAGTTGTCTCTGATGGACTCCTCCTCGAGCTCCTTGAAGTATTCGGTGAGGACTGAGGCGAGGCGGTGGAGGAAGATGATGATCTCGGAAGCGTTCGAGTTTCGTTTCGAGAGGGCGAGGACTGGGAGCGCGAAGAGGAGGAGGAAGCGAGGAGTCAGTGTTCTGAGATGCACGAGTGATATCGATGATCTGATACGGAGCTCAAAGAGCTGTGGTATCGTGGGGAGGAGGGAGGGGAGGTCGGACGAGAACAAGAGGGAGGGAAGGAGGTCGCCAGCTCGACGTCTCTCGACCGCAGTGTCAAACAACGAGCTCCCCCTTCCTTCCCTCAGCTCTACCAGCGTCCCCAGCTGAGACTCAGACGAGAGAGCCTCTCTCGGAAGCCATCTGCGACTATACGAGGTTTACGGGAGCTCTCGTTGGTCGAGGATCGCATCACCTCGCTCGCGCCGTCACCTCCGCTGGAACGAGCTCTCCCTTCGTCCTTCCCACGAGCCTCTGAAGAGGATGAGGATGTGAACTCACTGTAGAGGTTTGATATACGGATGTGCATGAAGTTTACTCCTTCGCTTGTGAAGCAAGGAGTGACCTGGACGTTCTCCTCCTCCATGTCGAGGATGAGAGGGAGGAAGCGCTCGATTTGAGATGGAGGGACATCGTCTCGGTAAGAACGCTGGATCAGAGACTGCAGGAGAGCCACAAGAACACGAGAGGGAGGTCAGCACTATAATCCTGGCTGCTGAGCGATGAGCGACCCAGAGGGAGGCTGAGGGATGGACATGGGGGACGGAGGAGGGGGAAGGGAGGGAAGGGAGGAGGGAGGAGGTGCGAGGTCGAGAGGGGAGCTTACTTTGCCCTTGAGGTCGAGAATCGCAACTGCAGAAAGCGAGAGAGTGCGTAGATGGTCCGTCAGTATGTAAATCTTGAGGTTGCGAGCTTGAAAGACATGAACTTACTAAGAGAAGCCATGTTGGAGGAGGGGAGGGAGGTGGGCGTGTTGGGCTAATCGAAGTTGCTAACTCGAAATGAAAGAAAGTAGCGAGCCAACTACACTTCCCCTCCCTCCCTTCGCATCCTCCTTTCTCCCCCTTCCTTTCCTTTTCTCGCCTTCTTCTTCACTTCTGGAACACCTCATCATCCAGGGTTACCCGTAAGTACCAAAAACTCTTCACGCGAATGGATGGATGGAGATGAAGATGGCTTCGAAGCTGACCTCCTCCTTCCCTTCCTTTCCTCTCCTCCTTGCTCTGGTTCAGCCCTCCGTCTCCTCGCGAGCTCTCCTCCCCTTCTCATGTCGTCCTCTCATCCATCCGCGGGAGGTCCTCCGACATCCACTCCTACCACTCGTCGTTCTGCAGCTGCTTCTCAGGCTGCTTCAGCTCAAGAGAACGAATCCAACCATCCACCACCATCGAATCCAACTCCCTCGTCTTCCTCCCATCCAAGATCAAGAAGCGAAGCCATGGAGAGAAGATCAGGAGCATCAGCATCTCAAGCTAGCAGTCAAGCAGGTCCTTCAGGAACTTCCTCTTCCTCGACAACTGGAGCGGTAGCGAACGTAGGCGATTGCGAGGTTCTGGCAGCTCGACTCTTGGATCCTCAGAGTGGTGAATCCCGTCTTCCCTCCCCCTCCTCTGCTTCGCTATCTACACCTCGAAATCCCTCGAGCTAATCATCTTCTACCCATCTTTGATTCTCTCAGATGTCAAAACCAAGGTTCGTCTCGTTTCCTCGTTCTCTGGCGAGCTCGTTTCCTCCGGTTCTCGACCAAGCTGACCTCTCGTCCTTTCCTCCTTCCCTCTCTCTCCCAGCTCGCCATCGCCACGGATCTCCGAGAATCAGTCGAGCAGTTCAGGGACGTAGACTACGGACGATATCTCGACATCCTCCTGCCAGCTTTCACCGAGGTTCTCCGTAAAGGATCGCCAGTCTTCGTCAGGGACTCTGGAGAGCAGGTGCGACCTCTCCCTCCCTTCCTCCCTCCTCCTCTTCTCGACGCTCTCCTCCCCTCTACCCGATCTCTGCCGCCTACTTCAAGCTCTACAACTGACCTCTGACGTCTCCTCAACCTCTCTCGCGCTCTCAGAAACTCCGTCACACCCTCCTCGAGATCATCCAGCGCCTTCCTCACAACGACTTCCTCAAGCCCTTCTCCGATCAGATCATGACTCTCATGCTCCACCTCCTCAGGACGGAGAACGAGGACAACGGAGTCATCTGCATCAAAATTGTCATCGACCACAACCGGTGAGTCGCTCGCTTTTGTTCAGATGCATCGTCTTCGGAGTTGTACGAGCAGGGAAGGACGGAGTCGCGAGCTCGCGACGTGTCCGATCTTGAGCGAACGCTGACTTTCCTCTTCTCGATCCGCGTTTTACAGAGCCTTCAAGGACGAAGTCGAGAAGCATGTCAGGGAGTTCCTTGAGCTCGTCAAGGAGATGTACGGGAACCTCAAGGAGGTTGTTCGAGAGGAGTTTGGAATTGAGGGAGAGGTGCGTCCCTCCTCTCTGTTTCCTCGACATTTTTTGTTCTCAGCGAGATCCAAGATCTTGCGAGCTGACTCCTCTTCTCCATCTCCTCTCCTTACTAGCTTCCCAAGGTCACCAGGTCCTCCGAAGACGCGTCCAAAACCCTTCGACCCTCGTTACACTCGTTCAAAGTCCTCACCGAATGTCCCATCGCCGTCGTCCTCGTCTTCCAGACTTGGAAGGCCATCGTCTTCCCTTACATCAAGGATTACTTCCCTCTCGTCATGGAGGTTCGTCCCTCTCGCCTCTCTCACCTCCCCCTTGCGATTTCCAAGCTGACGATCTCCCCTTCGACTCTTTTCTTCCTTCAGTGTCTTACGCTTCAAGCTGAGCCTCAACGACGAGCCTACTTGGCTGCTGCAGAGAAGGGAGAGCTCTTCGTCGGAGTGTCGGATGATATCAAGAACCGTGATCTCTACACCGAGCTGATCGTCGCTCAGGTTAAGGTCAGTCTTCGTTCGACGATCTCCCTCCGTCTCGACGCGTCCTGACTCCCTCTCCCCTTCCTTCCGTTTCGACAGACGATGTCCTTCCTCGCCTACGTTCTCCGAACAGCAACGGACGATATCAAGAAGCACGCAGCTACGATGGCTGAGGCGAGCATTCGACTGCTGAGAGACTGTCCGCCAGAGTCGGTCGCGAGCAGAAAGGTACGTCGACCATCCTCCCTTCGTTTCAGTCCTCGATAAGTTTCAACTCGAGCTCACCTCTACTCAAATCTTTCTCTCCAGGAACTTCTCGTCGCTACGAGACACATACTCTCGACCGATTTCCGTCAGATGTACATCTCTCAGATCGACACGATGCTCGACGAGCGAGTCCTCGTTGGAACGGGTATCACGAGTCAAGAGGCTCTGAGGTGCGTTCGAACTCCTTCAAATCTCAACTCATGCCTTCCCATCGAAGTTCAAGCTAACTCCTTCCGCTTTTCGGTCGTTCCTCCAGACCTCTCGCCTACTCGATGCTTGCCGATCTCGTCCACCACGTCCGAGCCGACCTCACCATCCCTCAACTCTCCAAAATCATCCACATCTACTCCTGCTGCCTTCATGAACCCGCCTTCACCTTCGGTATCCAAACAATGTGCGCCAAACTCCTCCTCAACCTCATCGAAACCGTCTGCGTCAAGGTCGACAAGGCCGACTCGCCAAAGTTCCTCCTCGCCATCCTCGAGTGCTCGATCGACAAGCTCGCCGCTATCGAAGCTATCCACGGACAGCTCAAGGATGCTTACGGGAAGGGACTCGAGAAGGAGAAGGAGACGGCTGCGAAGGAGGGTGAGAAGGGAGAGAAGGGAAAGGAGGTCGCGAAGGACAAGTCGTCGAAGCCGGTGCCGGATTGGTTGTTGATCGAGAGAGCGAAGCCGGTTCACGCTGTGTCGTATATCGGAGAGGGAACGGAGGCCTACAGTCGAGGTGAGCAGATCTTCCCTTTCTATCCACGCTCTCGCTCGCTTTTCTCGGATCGAGAGCTGTTCGCTGACGCGTCTGTCTTTTGTGTACTCCGTTTCTCGTCCAGATCTCTACTTCCTCGTCGACGCTCGATACCTCGTCAAGACCCTCCTCCATGGGATTCGAGCTCTCCTCAACCAGATCCGAGTCCTCGGTGCTCCTCCTCCAGACGGCGCTCTCCTCGGAAAGCTCTTCGAGGCCGAGACGCGTCTCCTCGCCTACTACGACCCCATCAAGGACGTCAAGGACGAGAAGGAGGCTCTCGATCTCTTCTCCCAAATTCTCCTGCACTTCGACCCTCACGTCTTCGCGGAGATCTGGACGAACAAGATGGATTTCTTCATGGAGCAGGCGATCTCGAACCACCACGTCCTCACCGTCCCTCAGTCGCTCCTCGTTCCTCCCCTTCCTCCTCAGCAAGCCCATCAAACCGGAACCATGACGCACATCCAGGAGGTCTCCCATCAACTCGTCGCGATCCTCCTCAACTACCTCACCAAGGGACTCCCGACGTTCGGAGATCAGGACAAGAAGCAGGCCGCGCTTTCGTTGAAGCTCTTCAAGCTCGCCTTCATGGCCGTCAACGCCTACCCGGAGCACAACGAACCCGTCCTCGTACCTCATCTCGCCAAGCTCATCACGGACTGCTTCTCGTACGCGGCGAACGCGACGGATTCGACGATCTACTACTCGATCCTTCGAGCTCTCTTCAGGTCGATCGGAGGAGGACGATTTGAGGCTCTCTACAAGGAGGTCCTCCCCATCCTCCAGGAGATGCTCGATACCCTCAACCACCTCCTCCTCCACGCCGAGCCGGACAAACGAGACCTCTTCGTCGAACTCTCCCTCACCGTCCCCGTCCGACTCACTAACCTCCTCCCTCACCTCGGATACCTCATGCAACCCCTCGTCCACGCCCTCCGAGCAGGTCCCGAGCTCGTCAGCCAAGGTCTTCGAACCCTCGAACTCTGCATCGACAACCTCACCGCGGAGTTCTTCGATCCTACCCTCGGTCCAGTCCTTCGAGACCTCATGGCCGCTCTTCACGACCTCCTCAAGCCCGTCCCGTTCAACCACCACCACTCTCACGCGACGGTCAAGATCCTCGGAAAGCTCGGAGGAAGGAACAGGAGGTTCCAGCAGGCTCCTCATCTTCTCGAGTACAACATCCCAGCAACGGTCGAGGCGACGATGCCGATCTCGTTCGACGGTCACTCGAGGAACCTCGCCGTCCTTCCCATCGTCGAACTCGCGGTCAAGTCGATCAAGAGTCCAATGGAGTACTACCGAGCTCAGGCCGTGGAGTTTTTGAAGCAGTCGGCGATGATGATCGCAGAGCAGGTGAGTCTTCGTTCTCGTTCTCGTTCTCGTTCGATCTTCGCCGCGTCGCGTCTCGTTTCGTTTTCCCCTTCGCTGACTCTCCCTCTCTTTCTCTTCTTTTTTTCTTTCACTTCCAGGGAGTTCGAGGATCGGAACAGGAGCTCGTATTCCACCAGACGGTCGAGGGACTCTTCACCGCGACGCTCTACCCCGAGCTCAAGGAGTCGACGATCGCCTTCCTCAGGAAGCTCTGTCGTCACATCTTCGGACTGGAACTTCGTCGAGAGTCGCCGAATCGCGAGTGGAGGCACAACCAAGTCTCTCCTCTCACCAACTCCTACCTCGAAGCCCTCGCTCTCGCTCTCGCCTCCCTCCCAGCCGCCGAGTTCCCAGCAGGAGAAGCCCTCTTCAACATCGTCGTCGACGACATCCTCGAACGGGAGGACGCTACGGACGCGATGCAGCAGGATAGGTCGGACCCAGCCATCATCCTCGACTGCCTCTGGACCAAGTTCTCGTCCCTCTGCTTCGAGGAGTCGTGGAAGAGGAAGCTCGCAGGATGCACCGGTCTCTCGGTCCTCACGACGAAGGAAGGCATCTCTCGCCAGTGGATCGTCGATCATCAACTCGACTTCTTCAGGCCCCTGTACTTTGTCCTCAAGGACATGCCCTCGGATCCTCCCAAGGCCGTCGGATTCGTCGTCAAGGTCATCAAGAACATCCTCGAGTCGTGCAACAAGGATCTCACTCTCTCCAGTCCTCCCGCTCGAAGCAAGCTCGTCCAGACGCTCATCAAGGAACTCGCCAGCACCAACCGAGTCGTTCGAGAGACCGCTCAGTGGTGCATCGAATCCCTCGCCTCCTACTCGGACATGTCGGTTCACGATCTCCTCGCTCCCGTCAAAGGTCAACTCCTCACTCCCATCTTCGACAAACCCCTCCGAGCCCTACCCTTCCCCATGCAGATCGGAAACATCGAAGCCGTCACCTACTGCCTCAACCTCCAACCCCCACTTCCCGAGATCGGAGAGGAACTCGTTCGTCTTCTCATGGAGGCCATCGCTCTCGCCGACGCGGAGGATCAAGCTCTCATCGGACGAGGAGCTCAGCATCGGCTCCAGGTCAGCTTGAAGAATCTTCGGATCTCTTGCTTGAAGTTGCTGGCAGCGGCTATGGCTTGCACCGACTTCTTCGTGAAACAGAGTCCAGTTCGATCTCGGTGAGTCGAAGATCAGCCTCGTCGCGTCTTCCCTCGTTCGAACCCTTCCCTGACCTTCTCTTCTTCTCTTCTCCTTCCAGCGTCATCTCCGTCTACTTTAAGCACGTCTACTCCCCCACTCCCGACATCATGGTCGTCGCCCACAACGGTCTTCGAAGTGTCCTCGCTCATCAACAGAAGCTTCCGAAGGAGGTCCTCCAGCAGGGTCTTCGTCCGATCCTCGCCAACCTCGCCGACGCCAAGAAGCTCTCCGTCGCAGGACTCGAAGGACTCGCTCGGTTCCTCGAACTCCTCACCAACTACTTCAAGGTCGAGATTGGTCACAAGCTCCTCGACCACTTCAAGACGCTCTCCCAGGAAGGACTCCAGATCGGAAACTCGGCTCTCGTCCCCTTCGAGGACAACCACGACATCATGAGGATGGCTCGACTCCTCAACGTCATTCGCCTCCTCCCCCTCACGGCGAATCGATACCTTCCGGACGTCATCCCTCTCGTCGTCGAAGCGGAAACGAACCTCCATCAGTCGCTCCCCGGTCCCTTCACGGAGAACCTCGCTCGATTCCTCGACCGATACCCAGACGAGACGGTCCCCTACCTCTTCGAGCACCTCCGAGACGTCGAGGTCGTTCGAACGTTCAGGCACATCCTCGGATCAGGATGGGCTCCCGAGATCATCAAGGAGCTCTCGTCGAGGGCAGCCGACTTGGGAGATGTCTGCTTCAGCGGGAAGGACGCGTCGCCGGATCTCGTTACTCCAGGTCTCCTCCTCGTTCGAGAGTTGATCGCTCAGGATCCCGAGTGGCTCGTCAGCAACAAGGGGATCCTCGACTCGCTCCTCCTGCTCTGGAGAGCCTCCCCGAGTCGACTCGCGGCGAGCGGAGAGGGAAGGACGCCTTCGACGACGCAGAGGGAGCCGCTGTACATCGTCGAGATCTTCATCTCCTACCTCAAGTTCGAGCAGCACGTCCCCCTCCTCTTCGACGTCATCCGAATCTACACCCTCCACACGTCGGCGGATCTCTCCAAGGTTACCGCTTTCCTCTACGAGAACATCGCCGCTGGATCGTCGACCAAGTTCAAACGAGAGATCCTCACCCACTTCCTCGGCGTCTTCGGAGACTCGGAGGTTCCCTGGGACTTCAAGATGCACGCCCTTCGACTCCTCATCAACCCCATCCTCCTCATCTTCTTCTCGAGGGACGAACCCGTCGCGGACCTCATCGACAGCGAGTTCCTCAACATGGCTCACTCCCTCATCTGGGGAGCCGTCGTCGCCAACGATCGCTTCCTCGCCGACGCAGGAGACGCTCTCAAGATCGAGCTGCTCAGGATGTCGACGCTCCTCGTTCAGCACTGCTCGGAACTCCTCAGCGAACAGAGGAAGGACGTGATCAAGATGGGTTGGGTCTACATCAAGGATCCGGATCCGACGGTCAAGCACACGGCCTACCTCCTCATCTCGAGGTTCATCGAGAACAACGACTGTCCGACGAAGATCGTCATGCAGGTGTGGTCGGGGCTGTTGAAGTTGCCGCCGACGGAGGGACGGGTGTTGGTCAGGAAGGCGATTGACATCGTCGCGCCGGTTCGTTCCCGCCGTCTTCTTTCTTTCCTTTTCGTTCGACTCTCTTCTTTCTTCCTCGTGGCTTCGCTTCTGACCTCTTCTCCTCCTTCCTCGCATTCCGTCTTCAACAGGTCCTCCCCATCCGAGTCGCTCGAGCAGCCAACGCAGCTCATCCTCCCTGGGCCGTCGTCGTTCGAAAGGTTCTCGTCGAGGAAGGTCACAGCATCCCCGTCATCATGGCCATCTTCGAGCTCATCGTCAGCCACGCCGACCTCTTCTACGAGAGTCGAGAACTCTTCGTCCCTCAGATGGTCTCGTCGCTCCCTCGACTAGGATCGGTCTCGAACTCGACGGCGGAGATGAAGAAGGTCAGTTTCGATTCGTCTTCTTTCTCTTTTCTCGTTCGCCTCTCGAGCTGACACCCTCTTCCCTTCCTTCACTTTCCACTCCAGCTATCCGTGGACATCGCCGAGCTCGTCCTGAGTTGGGAGAAGCGTCGAACGGGAGGAGGAGGACCGAAGGAGGACGTCGTCGACGCGTCTGGGAAGAGACCTTCCGACGGAGATCTCTCCTCGCCCAAACGATCTCGAGTCGATCGAGCAGGAACAGCCGTCTCGACTTCGTCAGGAGGAGGATGGGCGCCAGCAGCAGGTCTTCGAGAATCCATCGTCAGCTACCTCGTTCGACTCGTCTCGACCTCGCAGGAACCCATCGCGCTTCGAGGTCTCTGCAACCGAGCCTTCGAACTCCTTAAGGAGCTTCTCGGTCCTACTCCCTGGAGTCCAGTCTCGGTCAAGCTCAACTTCTTCCAGAGGACTCTCACCGTCGTGAGTATCTCGTCGTTTTTCTCTCGTCTTCGCGCTCGATTCCCTCTTCGTTTCGACGCTGATCTTCGTCCTTTCGTTTTCCCTTTCAGATCGACCACACCGATCAGAACCTCGGAGCCGTCTCCAACTCAGCTCAAGTCCTCGCTCTCGTCGCCACCGCGAAGCCGGACTCGTTCTTCATCGGACAGATGGGCCTCTTCCAGAAGCTCCTCGAGAAGAGCATCGTCGGCGATCAAACGATCCTCCACGACAGCCTTCGACCGATCCTCGAGAGGATGTTCGAGGTACTCCCAGGACCTCGAGCCGCATCGGACGAGCCGGAACCAGAGGAGCTCGACATCTTCCGAGATTGGGCAGACGGAACGATCACGGAGGGACTCAAGACGGGGAACGGACTCAAGGGAACGCTCTTCATCCTTCAGTGCTGGTCGAAGACGCGCTCGGACAAGATCGAACTCTACTCGGGATCGCTTGTCAAGGTCCTCAACAAGCTCGTCAAGGATCACATCACTCCCACCCACCCTCAGCAGCAGCAGTCGCCGTCATCGGACCTCGCCGCGACGGACCTCATCCTCTCGATCCTCGAGCTCTGTCGACATCGAGTTCAGGATCTCAAGGAGCAACGTCGATGGCTCCTCTCGGCTCTCGTTCAACTCATCGAGAAGTCGCCGAGCGTCCGAGTCTGTCGATTCGTCCTGGAGATGCTTCGAGGATGGGTCATGGATCCCAAGGAGCCGTTCCCAACGCACAAGGAGAAGGCAGGTCTACTCCTCAAGATGGTCTGCTTCGACAAGAAGGACGACCCGAAACTCCTCCCCGACTACCTCCAACTCATCTACGACATCTACGACGAGCCCTCCCTCCGTCGAACCGAGTTGACGACGCGACTGGAAACGGCCTTCCTCCTCGGAACTCGCGTCGCGGATCCCGTCCTTCGAAGCCAGTTCATCGACCTCTTCGACCAGAACCTCCCTCCCTCCCTCGGTGGTCGACTCCAATACGTCCTCGCCTCGCAGAGCTGGGAACCTCTCGCCTCCGGCTACTGGATCCATCAAGCTCTCGACCTCCTCCTCGGATGCGTCGACGCCGACTCCCCTCTCCTCCCCACCCTCGTCGCGAAACCAACGGTCGAGGACGCCCCCAAGGATACCCTCCAAGCTCTCATGAGGGAAGCCAAGGTCGGAGACTACCTCTCAGCAGCTCGTCGACTCCTCCACACCGACGACGACGTCGCTCACAAGGTCTGGATTTCGGTCTTCAAGACGGCGTGGGCTACCCTCTCCAAACCTCATCAGTCGGATACGTCGCGTCACCTCGTCGCCCTCCTCGCGAAGGAGCATCACCTCAACCAGATCGACATGCGTCCCAACGTCGTTCAAACCCTTCTCGAAGGAGTCCTCGCCAGCTCCCCTCCCATCGTCCTCCCTCCCTTCGTCGTCAAGTACCTCGGAAAGACGTTCGACGCCTGGCACACCGCCATCGAGCTCATGAACAACTCGCTCGTTCTCGAGCCCGTTCGTTCGGACGAGGGACTTCGGGACACGACTCGAGACGGACTCGCCGAGCTCTTCGCCGACCTTTGCGAGGACGACCTCTTCTACGGACTCTGGAGACGTCGGTCGGTCTACGCGGAGACGAACGCAGCCCTCTCGTACGAGCAGAACGGGATGTGGCCGATGGCTCAAGTCATGTACGAAACCGCTCAGATCAAGGCTCGAACGGGAGTCCTCCCCTTCACGGAACCCGAGTACTGTCTCTGGGAAGACCACTGGATCCTCTCGGCTCAAAAGCTGCAACAGTGGGACATCCTCACCGATCTCGCTCGCTCGGAGAACAACCACGACCTTCTGCTCGAATGCGCCTGGAGGTTGTCGGATTGGGGATCGGTCGACCGAGAAACCATCGAGACGACCCTCGCCGCCGTTTCGGACGTCGCTACTCCTCGTCGGAAGGTCTTCGAGGCCTACACCTGTCTCATCAAGGCTCAGTCGCATCCGGAGAAGAGTGGAGAGTTCGTCAAGATCCTCGACGAAGCGTTCCAGCTCTCGATTCGGAAATGGGTCTCCCTCCCCAAGGCGATCACGATGGCCCACGTCCCTCTCCTCCAACTCTTCCAGCAGTACGTCGAGCTTCAAGAGGCATCGCAGGTCTTCGACTCCCTCGCCATGACCAACGCTCAAAACCTCGAGTTCCGAGTCAGCCACGACCTCAAGGGGATCTTCACGACGTGGAGGGAACGACTTCCGAACTTCTGGGACGACATCAGCGTCTGGTCGGACCTCCTCGCTTGGAGACAGCACGTCTTCTCGGCCGTCACCAAGGTCTACGTCCCTCTCATCCCTCCAGGAGAGACGGCTACCTACGGATACCGAGGATACCACGAGACGGCTTGGATGATCAACCGATTCGGACACGTCGCGAGGAAACACCAACTTCACGAGGTCTGCGCGAACGCTCTCAACAAGATCTACGCGCTCCCCAACATCGAGATCTCGGAGGCCTTCCTCAAGCTTCGAGAACAGGCGATGAGTCACTACCAGAAGGCCGACAAGCTCGCGGAGGGACTCGAGAGCATCAGCACCACCAACCTCATGTACTTCGCGTCCGCTCAGAAGGCCGAGTTCCTCACCCTCAAAGGAATGTTCATCGCCAAGCTCGGACACGACGACGACGCCAACCAAGCCTTCGCCGCCGCCGTTCAGCAGGATCTCAACCTCTCCAAGGCGTGGGCCGAGTGGGGACGATTCAACGACAGGATCTTCCGTCAGAAGCCTCTCGATCCGACGTACGCCGCCAACGCCGTCTCGTGCTACCTCCAAGCCGCTGGACTCTATAAGAACAGGAAGACGAGGAAGCTCCTCGTTCGGGTCCTCTGGCTGCTCAGTCTCGACGACGTCTCGAACGGAATCTCGAGGGCCTTCGAGTCGTACAAGGGAGACATGCCGATCTGGTACTGGATCACGCTCGTTCCTCAGCTTCTTCTCTCCCTCTCCCATCGGGAGGCGAGACACGCTAGGACGATCTTGATGAAGATTGCGAAGCTCTTCCCTCAGGTGAGTCCTTTCTCTTTCGTTCTGCTTTCGGCTCGAGAAATCGAGACGGGTCTGACCTTCGTCTTTCTTTCTTCCCGTTTCTTCCTCTTTCAGTCGCTCTTCTACCAACTTCGGACGACGAGGGAGGACTTTGAAGGGATCAGGAAGCAGCACATGATCCAGATGGCGAAGCTGAGGGAGAGGGAGGCTACAGCAGCGGCAGCAGCGGCAGCCGCCATCTCCGCCGCCAACCCTCCTCCTCCTACCTCGGACGCTCCTGCTTCCTCGACGAGGAGCGCTACCGGAGCCGACGCCGCCGCTTCGGAGGCCTCAGCAGCTCCCGATGTCCCTCCTCCTCCACCACCACCGAGCGCTTCGACTCCTCGTCAACCTTGGGAGCTCGTCGAGGAGGTCCTCAACATCCTCAAGACGGCCTTCCCTCTCCTCGCTCTCTCGATGGAGAAGATGGTCGATCAGATCCAAACCCGAGGAAAGTCGCCGTTCGAGGAGGACATCTACCGATTCATCACGGCTCTTCTCATGGACGGAATGGCTGTGAGTCGCGTCGATCTTCTCTTCGTTCCTGCGTCTCCTCGTCGAGACGCCCAACCTGACCTCTCTTCGTTCCTCCTCTTTAGCAATACATCTACCGAAGCGACAAGGTCGACGATGATGGAAAGCTCAGTCACGTCACCATCGAGAGTGTCACTCGGTTCGCTCAGAACGTCACGTCTCACTCGAAGGATCTTCGCGTGAGTTCGATGCTCGTTCGTCTCAATCCCCTTCTCCCTCTCCTTTCTTCCCGGCTGACACTGACACTCGCTCTTCTTTCGCATACTCAGAAATCCCTCGAGGACGACCTCATGTCCGAAGTCTACCTTCGAGACTACGTCAGGAAACTTCAGCGATGGCGAGACAAGTACGAGCAGCAGCTGGATCGTCGTCCTCGGAAACAAGCTCTCGACCAAGGTCACTGCTACCTCTCCGAGTTCCACCACGGGAAGTTCGACGAGGTCGAGATCCCTGGACAGTACCTTCAGGTTCGTCTTCGCCTCCTCTTTCGAGTTCTGCGAAACCTCGTCGCTGACCATCTCGTTGCCCTTTCCCTTCCCTTTTCACAGCACGTCGACAGTCACAGCGAGTTCGCCAAGATCGCTCGGTTCTCCCCTACGGTCGAGCTTGGTCGAGGCAACGGATTCTGCTTCAGGAGGATCACGATGGTTGGACACGACGGAAGCCACCATACTTTCTCCGTTCAACTTCCAGCGGCTCGTCACACTCGAAGGTCAGTCCCTGTTTCTCTCTCACACACCCCTCTCGAGCAGACTCTGACCCCTTTCTTCCGTTTATACAGAGAGGATCGAATCACTCAAATCTTCCGAACGCTCTCGACCGTCCTTCAAAGCAGGAAGGAGAGCAGGAAGCGAAACCTCTCGTTCCATCTCCCGGCGGCGATCCCTCTCGCTCCTTCGCTTCGACTCCTCGAACTCGACAACTCTTACAGCTCCCTCCAGGACATCTACGACGCTCACTGTCGGGAGAAGGGACTCTCGAAGGAGGATCCTATCCTTCACATCACCGATCGATTCAGAGCTCTCTTCGATCCTTCGACTCAAGCGGTGAGTCGATTTCCTCACCTCTTTCGACGCGACCTCGAGTACTGATCCATCTTCTTTCGCTTTCCAGGTCGGCTCTTCGGAGTACGTCAACCTTCGAGTGGAGCTTCTCGACGAGGTCGAGGCCAAGTTCGTTCCCAAGACGGTTCTCAGCGACGTGAGTTTCTCCTCATCTCCTCTCAACTTCGACCTTCGTCTCGACTTTGCTGACTCTTCTTCTCCTTCTTCAGTACATGATCCGGTTGATGAAGACCCCGAGCGATCTCTTCCTCATGAGGAAGCAGTTCACTCTCCAGATGGCCTCGGTCACCTTCATCTCCTACGTCGCCGCTCTCCAACAACGAACTCTTCCTCGGTTCAACATCTCGAAAGCCACGGGTTTGATCTACATGAGCGAGCTGCTACGTAAGTTTCCTTCCTTCCGTCCATCTCCTTTACACGTTCTGACCTCTTTCTCTCTGTTTCTTCTCGTTCTCGTCCCTCTCAGCCTGTGAGTCTCGCTCGAGATCCGTCTCGTCTCCCCTGGTCAAAGCTCCAGTCGCTGACTCGTCGTCCCCACTTCTTTCCCACCTCAGCCTTCTCGACGAAGCTTGATCAGCCTCCTCTCCTTCACAACGACGACCCAGTCGACTTCAGGCTCACTCCCAACATCCAGCACTTCATGACCCTCACTGGAATCGAAGGAATCCTCACCGCTTCGCTCGTCGCCATCGGTCGAGGTCTTTGCCAGCCTGAGGTGAGTTTCTCTCTTCGTTTCGTTTCCTCGAAGCTTCGGACTGACGTATACCCTCTTCCTCTTCTTCTTCAGTTCGACTTGGAAGAGCAGCTCTCGCTCTACATGAAGGACGAGGTCTACCACATGATGTACGTTCAACGCTCTCGTCTTCTTTCTCGCTCGCGTCTCTGACCTTCGTTCCCTCCCGTCCTCGCAACAGCAACGTTCTCAAGCGTCGACCTCTGGAGGACATGGCCTTCAGGAACCTCGTCTGGCAGAACGTCGACGTCTTCACCAACAAGGTCAAGGTCATCTCGTGCCAGTACGAACGCGATCGAGTGAGTTTCGCGTCTCCCTCCCTCTTGCGTCGCCCTTACCGAAACTGACCCGGCCTTTCTTCCTCTCTCTCTCCAGAACAAGGGAGACATTCCAGTTACTCAAGCCGTCATCACCCTCATCAACAAGGCCACCAACCGTCAGAACCTGGCTCGCCTCGGGGAGGGCTACTGCAGTTTCTTCTAGTTTTCTCTCCTCGTTCCGTTTCGTCTCGTTTCGTTTCTCGTGCTCCCGCTTCCCGCTTTTTACGTCCTTCACGTCTTTCTCGTTCTTCTTTCTCTCTTTCCCTCTCTCTCTCTCTCTTTCTCTCTACTCTTCCCTTCTCTTGCATTTCGCTCTAGTTCCTGTCGTTCACGTTTTTCTCTACTCTACTCTAGTGCTCCTCCTTTTGTTTGTATCTTCATGCCTCATCGACGCTCCAGACGCGAACGGAAAGCTCAACTCGTCTCATCGCGGCTCTTGCTCTTCCAGGCACACTCGGAAAGGTATATAGAACGAAATCATAGCTCATAGCTCGAAGTGCTCATAACGTCGTCGAAGTCTAGAAGATCGCGAGCTCTTGCCCACTCTCTCCACTCCCTCCCATCCCCAACCGTGGTCTTCCAAGCAACAAAAAGTAGCTTAGAATTGCTGTGAGAGAGAGAACGCAGAAGAAGGAGGTCAGTACGAGATTCTCGGATTCGGTCGAGAAGAGAATGGAAGGGAAGCGAGGAGACGAGACGAACCATGGCGTGGGGAAGGTCTCCCTTGGAGAGACCGAACGAAGCCTTCAGGTATCGTCCGAGGTTCTCAACCTTCTTAACGGCAGCGATGATGGAAGCATCGATGTCCTGAGAGGAGTGAAGTGAAGAGAAGACGAAGGGTCAGCTCGAAGCTTTCGGATGAGGAGCGATGAACGAAAGGAAAGACTCGACTGACCTTCTGCTCCTGCTTCCTCTCGGCAGAGAGTCCCTCACCTCCCTTCTTCTCGTTGAAGAACTCTCCCTCCTTGTCGGTGGTCTTGGCAGACTTGGCCTTGGAGAAGTAAGAGTCGGTAACGGTAGCGGGGACCTGGAGCGAACGAACAACAAACAGAAAGGAAACGGGAGGAGAGGGATCAGCTCGCCAGTTCTCAAACGAGGGGGAACGAGAGGGCAGAGCTCGAGAGAAAGACTCACCTTGACCTCAGAGATGTCAAGCTTGGTGGAGGTGGAGATGACGTAAGCCTGTCCAACTCGTCGGAGGGGAACACCGTTGATGGCTCGGGGTCCAGTGACGAGCAAGAGACCAGAGTCGAGCTGCTTGAGGAAGACAACTCGCTTTCCTCGGTATCGTCCGGCGAGGAGGATGAGGACGGTTCCGGGGGTGATGGTGGGTCGGAGAGCAGTGGGCTGAGTGGAGGGGAGGGATCGAGTGAGGTGGGTTGCAGAGATAAGGAGGGAAGAGGGAAGGAAGGAGGAAGAGAGACGACGAAGGTCAGCAAAGACGAAACGTCGAACGTTGAGCTTTGAGCCTCGACGAAAGCAACAACACCGTTCGCTTCGAGCGAGAAAGAGGAGAGTATGAACGAACCTTGGCAACCTTCCTGTTCAACTTGGGGGCTCGGACATCCTCGGAAGGGTAGTACTTGGAGGCCTTGGAGGTAGGGATGAGACGAGTCTCTCCGTTCTTTCCTCCTCCAACCTTCTTCTCGACGGTGGCGGGGGTCTCCTTGACCTCGACGGGAGCCGACTTCTTGGGGCCTGGAGAGGTTCGAAGTATACGATGCGGGAGAAGCGATGAGAGGAGATGGTGGGTTGGTGATGAGGTGCGTAGAAGGAAGGCGAGGTTAGGTTGAGGGTGCGAGGACGAAGGTGAACGAGGATTCGGAGGTGGGTCGAGGATCGAGGATTGAAGGTGAAGGAAGTTGGCGAGAGTGGCGAGGAGGGTACGAGTGGATAGAGGAAGGCAAGGAGAGATGGTGAATGTGGAGTAAGAGGAAGAAAGAGGAAGGTGGGAAGGTATGCGAGAGGTCAGCGAGGTGAGCTTGAACGAAAGGGAGCGGTCGAGGAGGTTGACGATGGATGATGGAAACTGACCCTTGTAAAGAGCTCGCTTGGCTCGGACGGCCGACTGGGACTTAGCACCAATGTGGGGAGCGAGGTTGGCCATTCTACAGAAGAAAGGAAAAGGGGATGAAGGTCAGTTTGGGGTGTTCGAGGCCGAGTCCAAGGAGGGAAGGGTGAGGTGTCGGACGAGTCGAGGTGCGTTCCACGACCTCCTTCTTCTTCCTTCTCCCACCATCCTGCCACATTTTCTACCCGCTTCTCCTCCGCCCATCCCTACTAAAGAGCCCCCGCTCTATCCACCGAAACCACTCCCATTTCGCTCCGATGCGATCTCGGACATCCAGGAAAGGGCGAAGGGGGGAGTCGTCGAAGGGAAGGTTGGATGAGGATATCGACCCTTCTGAGCATTCCTTCTTCGCCGTTGTTTTCCGAGGGAGGTCGTATCGGGGAGGAGATGATGATGAGAAAACGGAAGGGTGGTATTCACTTTAACTGTTGGTGACTTGAGGTGAGGGACGAAGGGCAGCGAGGAGGCAGCGACTCCTGGACGAGCTCAAAAAATCCACAAGGCTCAAGGGCTTGCCCTCGTTACTTTTTGCGGGGAAGTAACGGGTGTCTTCTCTTCTCGCCCTTCCTATCTTTTCCTACCCAGAGAGCGAGAGGAGGCGGGCGTAAAGTCATGGGTAGAGTTGAAAAAGCGAAAGAGGGAGTCCAGAATGAAAAGAAGTGTACGATGCTAGGATGCGACGCGGCTGAAGAACGAAAGAGAGCGAGGGGGAGGAGGAGTGCGCGATTGTTGAAGTCCGTTTTGTAGAGTCCAAGAGTGAAAATCAAGAGGGAGAGAAAATTAAGGAGAGTAGTAGCTATGCAAGAGAGTCCAGTGAGAGGGAGAGAAGGAGAGGGAGAGGGAGAGAGGGATCAGAGACGTCGACGTCTCCTCGCCGGCTCTGGAGTTTCGGTTGGAACGACGGGGTCGTTGACGACGCTCGCCGTTGTTGTTGGGAGGACAGGTACGACTGCTGCTCGGGTGGTGGTGACGGCAGTAGGAGCGACGGCTGCAACCCCTCCGGTGCAGGCGGCGAAGGCGGCAGGAACGACAGATCCACCGGCGTACTCGCTGTGGAGAAAGAAGAAGTCAAGGTCAGAACGGAAAGCTCGAAGTCCTCGGGACGCGACTCGAACTCACTCAGGGTAGACGCAGCCTTCGATAGGAACGTAGGCGAGTCCTTTGTCGTTAGCGTTGGTCCATCCAGTTCCGAGAGTGGTGGTGGCAGTGGGTCCAGCGACGGTGGCGGGAGGGAGAGTAGCGATCTGAAGGAAAGGGGACAAGAGTTAGCGACGACGCGACGAGAGCTCATTTGAGACGATTTCGGCTCACAGTTCCAGTCGCAGTGCTGGAAGAGGAGATCGATGTCAGTGAGGCGGAAAGGAGAGCGAGAAGAACGAAGCGATGAACTTACTATCGAGGAAGGTTGGCGACCTGCAGACGACGACGCGACGAAGAGATCGAGATCAGCTCTGAGAAGGAGCAAGAGCGAGAAAGAGGCGACTCACAAGTCCATCTATGTTGTTGAGAGTTGCTGGTGGCCATGGGTAGAGAGCGACTTGAGCGGCATCGATAACTCCGTCTCCACCGCCGATGGAAGAGGGTGGGAAGGCTCAAAACGAGAACGACGAAGTCAGCTCGACGAACTCTTCTCTCGACGCGAAGAACCGAAACACGTGATAACTCACTTCCGTCGAAGGGAGTGACTGGTCCTTGAGCGGCACAGAGTCCAATGGCTTCACGAGGATCTGTAGGAATCCAGCCTTGAGCCAAGCCGAGCTGAAGGGGAAGAAGAGTCGCGTCAGAACGAGACGAGAGCGACGCGAGGCGACGAAGAGGTGAGAGCGAGACGGGAAATGAAGTGCTGGACGAACTTGGTAATGCCAATCGGGGGAAGCAGAGTCTGAAGAAGAGAAAGAAACGAGAGTCAGCCCCGAGCGACGCAAACGAAGCGGAAGAGATCGAGCGGTCGAACTCACATCCTCGAGTCTTGCTGACTCCGATCTTCCAAGTCCAGAAGAACCAGTTCTGATTAGCGTCCATGAATCTCATCGCGATCTGCTTGACGTCGGCCTGGGGAAAAAGGCGACGAAGGTTTGAGGTCAGCTCGCGAAGAGGTCGTCCCGTCGTCCTTCTCTTCCGGTCTCGACTGATCGAACTCACGATCCTCTGAGCATCCCAAGTCTGCCAGTTCTCCCAGGCCTCACAGACGGTAGCTCCCATCTGAGATCCAGACTCTCCAGCAGGTCCAATGCCTGTTGAGAAGAAGAAAAGAGGGGGAATCGAAGTCAGCTCGAGAAAGGAAACGAAGGCGTCGAAAAGTCGGTTTTCGATGCTCACCGTTCAACCAGAACCCACAGTCGGTCTGAAGACAGAAAGGGAAGAGGAGGCGACGAAGAGAGAGTCAGAAAAGGGACAAAGGACGAGCCGGGAGACCGAGTCGAAGGCAACGCGACGAAACTCACAGACGCGCCCGAGAACTCTCCTCCGATCGTGGGTCCGTGAGCTGAGAGCGAGGCGTTGATTCCAGCAGCTTGCCCGCAAGGTCGAAGGAGCTTCTCGGCCATGCTAGAAAGACCGAGAAAAAATCGAGGAGTCGAGCATTCAGCGAAATCGAACCGAAAGGAAAAGACGCGTCGAAGCGAGCTGAAGACTCACGTCTGAGGCCAAACCGAAGGATCGAAAGCGAGGTAGGGGTGCTGAGGAAGAGTGAAATCGACGAAAGAGTCAGCCTCTGAAGAAGAAAAGAGTCGAGCGAAGGAGGCGATACGAACACTGTCGATGATGAGACGATCAGCTCCGGTGAGGTAGTCAGCGAACTCGGCAGGTCCTTGGAATCCGTCGTGGATGGCGATGAAAGGCCCATTCCCAGCTCCAGTTCCGCTGTGACAGGAAGGGAAGGAAAGTCAGCGCTCGTTTCAACGAGAAGACTGGAGGACGAAGGACGAAGGACTTACGTCGCGTCTCGAACGGTCTGGAGAGCTTCTCGGTAAAAGGACTTGATGGGAGCTTCTCCGATATCGGCCCAGAGGATCTCGTTCACGATTCCGAAGCTGGATAGGAGGAACGAGAGGAGGGTCAGGACGAGAAAGACGTGAAGAGGGAAGGAACAGGGCGAAGTGAGAACGAGATCGAGCTCGAGCGAGGACGAACATAGGGACGACGTCCTTGATCTCGGGCTGGGAGATGAACTCGGCGATGGTTCGGATGTAGGTGAGCGACCTCTCAGCGTTGGCGAGGCCCATGACTCCGCTCATGAAGTTGACCGCTGCGGAAGAAACGAGGCAGAGCGAGGGGCGAGGAGGAAACGAAGACCAGAACGACGCGTCAGTCAAGCTCGTTTTTTTGTCTTCCCGGACTCAGAACGGCGCCAGACTCACTTCCGACTCGACCAGAGTGGTTCTGAATGCGAGAAAGGGGATGAAGCGGAAGGAGAAGCGTTGGTCAGCGCTGTTCGACGTCGCGTCGAAGCTCGAAGAGAAAAGCTCACCCATCCGTTCTCTGTGCACGCGAAACAAGTAAGGGTGGTCAGAGAACGCAGAGGAGCAATATGCCACGGGAATGAGGTACTCACGAGATCCAGGAAGGGCGTGAAGGTCCAAGTTGATTCGAATTCCGTACTTTCGAGCCCAGGAGATCTGTTTCGGAAAAAGACTCGAGGTGAGCGTCCGAATCGGCTCGGTCGTCTTCGCAAACGGAAAAAGATATGACTCACAGCCTTCAAGAAGTAACTGCAAAAACGAAAAAGGGAGAGGGGAGGAAGAAGAGGTAGGTCAGCGAGACGCGAGGCGACGAACAAGGACGAGCGTTTGCAGCGACTCACGTCCACGAAACCTTGGGAAGGAAGACCTCGTCGCCGGTAGTTTCGATAGCCCAGAATCCGATGGGACTGAGGGAAGTCGAAGAGAAGGGGCTGTCAGTTCCGAGCAAGTTCGGAAACAGACGACGAGACGTGCGCGAGCGACTCACATTCGAACGAAGTTCAATCCGGCAGCAGCGATCTCCATGAAGTCTCGTTCGGTGATGAAGGTCTCGTAGTCTGTAAACGTAAAAAAAAGGAGGGTCAGCGAAAGCTCAAAATATTAGAAGGGGACGAGCCGGGAATGGACGAACGCTCAGTCATGGCGGCAGTGAGGTTCGATCCCATCGCAGCAGAGAGGGTCCACTCGTCGACGATGGCGGCAGCTCCAGTAGCAGAGCTAGCTCTCCAGTCCTCGAAGATCCCAGGGCAGATGAAGGGTTCCAAGACGAGCCATCCGCCTGTGAAGGAAAGAGGGGAGACGGAGGGGAGAGGTGAAGGAAAAGGGAGGCGTCGACGCGTCAGTTCCTCGATCTCGCACGCTCGAAGACACAAGGAAACGACAAGGATCGTACCGAGGTTGACCTGAGAGACGAGAGAAAAGATAGAGAAGAGAGAGGAAGTCAAAAAAGGCTCGAGAACGACTGCTCTTCGAGAGAGAAAGAAGAGCGACAACGAACTCCATGAATGATGTCCTTCCCCCAAGTCCACGTCTCTCCAATCCTCGGCACCCACTCCTGAGCCCGTCCTCCAGCCAAAGCTCCGGTAGTCTTGGATCCGACTGGATCGTTCGCGTCGTACACCCAGTCTCCACCGAAGGTGTTGTTGTACACGACGTCCTCTCCGTTGTCGAGCCGAACGAGCGAACCTGACTTCCCCGAGATCGCGAGCAGGCTGGCAGAAGCACTGGGAGCGGATGAAGTCGCTGTGGTGGTGGGAGAGGTAGAGGAGGCTGAGGGAGTCTCCGTTGTCGAGGGAGCGGCGGCGAGGGCTGATGAGTTTCCTTTCCTCGACTGAGTGACTCCAACGGGGATCGCAACGGCGAGAGCGACGACGAGGAGAACGACTGAACCGATGAGGAGGAGTCGTTTTGTTCGAGGTTGCATTCCTCCCTTCGAAGGGTAGCTGAGGTCCCGAGCGACGTATCCATCCGACGCGGCGAGATGAGAAGGCTGAAGGATCAAGGAACGAGAGTTTCGGGAGGAGAACAAGATGAGAAAAGCGTCAGTTATCGTACGAAGACAACATTAGAACGTAGAGAGCAGGGAGAAGGGAAGGATGGTGGGGAGTTGATCGAAACAGGAAAGGGGAGGAGCCGACTAGCTCGCGAGAGGAACGACGACGTTGCCTTCCTCCCTCCCACCCTGGAGTAGCGAACCTCCCTCAACTTCGCCCCCCCGCTCCAGAATCTATCATCTCAACAACTCTGTTCTCGACCCTCCCTAGTCTCGCCATCTATGAAGAGTCTGGAGGTCCTTCCCTCGTTGACGGAAAGCGAGATCCTTCCTCCATCTGAGACGGCGAAAGGGTGACACCCCAAAGAGGGAGGAACGAAGGGAGCTCACCTCGTAGTGTCCTCCTGGAGGACTCCCTCGTTCAGGAGTGCTCAAGGGAGCATCAGAGTCGACGTGACTGTATCCAGGACGAGTAGCAGACATGCTGATTCAAGAGTGAGAGAGTGGCGAAGGGAGTTCCTGAGGATATGAGGAGGGGAGGGAAGGAAGGAAGAAGTCGAGCTCGAGTTGGGCTTGGAGGGAACCGAGGAGGGCGATGAGGAGGGAGGAAGAGGTATAGAGAGACGAATTAGGGGGGTAAAGAAGTCGAAGGAGGAGAGGAAGAGGACGAGAGGAAGGAGAGAAGGTCGACGTTGGGAGTGAAAAGCAGGAGTGCCTGATCGAAAGGAGCAGAGGGTCGAGTGAGGGTCAGCTGCCGAGAGGATAGGAGGCGCTCTTGTTTTCGTCCCTGAGAAAAGTCAACACAGGTTCTAAACTCGGTTCCCTCTGATCTACAGAGCTTTACAGATCTCGCTCAGATTTGCAGTCGGGCTGAAAGAGGTGTCTACAACTCTGAGGCGCAGGAAGGACGAGGAAGAGTACGATCAGCCGGACCCGTCGAACGCCTGGTCACTCACCGAAAGCGAAGGAAGGAAAAATCTTCGAGCGCGACCTGGGCGTCTACGCAGAACCGATGAGAGATGAGATGGGTAGAGAACCAAGGTCTAGCTGTTGCGTGATGGTGTTGACGCCCAGCGACTGAAGTTGAGCGACGCGTCGAGCGAACTCAGACGCGTCGCTTCCTCCTTCGCTCTTCCCTCCCTCCTCCTTATCTCTTCCAACCATCCCACGGGTCCAGGAAAAAGCGCATCAAAGCATCCAAGAATCCAACTGACCAATGAAAAGAAAAAAACGAACGAACCAGCGAAGCCAAATCAAACCCAACCCGACTCCCTCTTCCCTACCCTCACACCCACGCTCAAGCTCATTCAGCAAGCGCAACCTCCCGGAACGCTTTCCTCACTGATCACGTACCAAACGCACGAGGCACTAAATCAGTCTCCGAACTCAACCGACTTCGGCGAAGCAAGACGAGAGAAGAACGAGCATCGACGTACCTTTCTTCAAGAACCCGTAGAAATCGCGATCGTTGTTGAGCTCGTTGAGAAGTGTAGGGAGTTGAGCCAAGGGTGTAGAGATGGTTGGGACTGCAGCGAGAGCGAAGGGGAGGGGAAGAAGGGTGCGAGTTGAGCTCGATCAAGACAGCGAGCGAGGAAGAGGGAGGATTGGAGGAAGGGATCGAGAAGACGCACTAGCATAGTTCTTAGCTGAAATATCAACGATGAAGGAGTACTCCTTGGTCGGGTTGGAAGGGTTGAGGTGGGTGAAGCGGATGAGGAGGGTTTCGCCTGGCGAACGAGCACGAAGGAGGGAGGAGAGGTCAGCGTTTGAGTCGAGGTGTTGGGCGAAGTGGAAGAGCAGGGTTGAGCGTGTAGGTGGAAGGAAAAGACTGCGACTCACTTCCAACTCCATCAACATTCCAGCAAAGCTGCTTCTCGAGGAGAGCAAGGTCGCGAGTGATGCTCGTTCGGTGTTCAGCGAGGGTTGCGTCTCGGATGGATTTCTCTGTGAAGACGAACGCGAAACGAGACGAAGTCAAGGAAGAGTTAGAATTCAGCTCAAAGTTAGTGTGAGGGATGGGTGAGAGGGTGAGACGACCAAGAGAAGGTTGAGAGGAGGGGGCAAACAAAGAACGAACCAGACCTCAGCTTCCCGACCTTTGCGTTCCACTCTGCCAGGTCTCCTCCCAGGACCTTCTCCTGCGACTCAAGCGACGAGAGGTTGGTCTTAAGTTCGGTGATAGCCTGCTGGAGCTCTGTGAGGTCTTGCTTCTCCTTCTCGAGGACTGGAAAAGACGGTTTCGAAGACAACAAACGAGGGAGGCAAAGGTCAGCTTGAGCTCTCTCTCTCTCCCTCCTTCTCCTTCCCTTCCCACCTCTCCCCTTTCCACACCCGCATCCAGAAGACAGATACATGGATGCATGGGCTCACCCTGCAGCAGCCTACTCTCCTTGCTCCCCGCTCCTACGATCTCCTCCTCCAACCTCCTCTTCTCCTTCGCTTCCTTCTCCCTCTCGAGCTCCCTCCTCTCCTTCCTCTCTAGAATCTCTCCCTTCCCCCTCAGCACGAACGCATCCAGCTTGGCGAGGAAATCCTGGCACAGATCCTGGAAGGGTGCGAACGAGAGTTCAGGTTTCTGGGAAGTGGCTATGGACGCGAAGCCGGGTTGGGCATGGGAGGAGGAGGAGGGACCGGCGGAGGAGGAGAAGGGTTGGTGCGAGGTCGAGGCGGAGAGGGACATCGTCGGAAGGGTTTGTTGATGATTGAGGTTCGCGATGAGAAGCGGGGTAGAGATGGGATGTATAGATGATCGAAGGGAGGGGAAGAGGGAAGGGTCGGAAGTGGGAAAGAAGGTTGATGGAAGTTGGGTGATTTCAGCCTTGCCTCTTCGAAAGAAAACAAAGAGGGACGCGACTCTCCTCGACCCCTATCCCCTTCCCTCCCTCCTCCCTCCCCCCTCTCTCGCTTTTCGAAGCGACCGTTTCCTTTCCTCTCACCATGATGTCGCGCGTACTCAAGTGAGCCCCATCTCCTTCGTTCCTCCTCCTTCTTCGTTCTCTACTGACGTTGGTCGTACGTTGTTCTGTTCAGATCGACTCAATCTCTAGCGGATTCCTTCAAGGAGTCGGTCAGCTCTTCCTCCTCCTCGTCCTCTTCCAAAGAACCAAAGAACAAGGAAAAGGACAGAGATGGGCACTACTCAACTCCCCCAGCTTCCCCTACCAAGAGGGACTCAGGTACGTCTTCTCTTCTCTCTCCATGCGAGCGAAAGAAGGGAAGGGAAGGGAGAGGGAGAGGGAGGGAGGACAGCTTCGCTCTGGAGACGATGTTGACAGAGAAGCCCACCCTCTCCTCGTCCCTTCACCTCCTCTTCTCTTTTCTTTTCTCGAGCGTATATACTCCATTCTGATGCTTCTCTCTCCTGTCCTACAGCTCTCCAATCCTCCTCGATCCCCTACGCTTCCAACTCATCCACGACCTCTCACCCTCCTCCTCCTCCGACTCCTTCCTCCCGCCAACCTCACGCTCACGCTCACGCCTCATCGGACGACGTTCACATGCAGACCTACAAGGGGGCACCCCCACCGGCCCTCGCCGCTTCATCGTCGGCTCAGAGTCAGCTTCGGGATCAGAGGATGTACACCCACAAGCCAGAGAGAGGAGGAGGGTTGGAGGATGTGAGGATGATGACGTCGAGACCCACTCAGGAAGGAGGACTGAAGCCTTGGGAGAAGGAGTTGGTCGATAGTCAGGAGGTTAGGAGGAAGGCTACTGTCGCTCAGCTTTGTGAGTACGGCAGAGAAGAAGGGGTCGGGAGGGGCAGGTAGGGAGGAGGAGGGGAGGGGAGAGTGGGCTGAAGGCGAGAGAGCGAGAGCTGATCGTTCAACCAACTTTCTGTTGTTTTTTTCGTTTCGTTTCGTTCCGTCCTCTTGCTCGACGTGAACAGACTTCCTCGATTACTACTGTTCGTACCCACTCTCCTTCCTTTCCTCCCTTCCGCCCTCATCCCTTCCCTTCTTGCTCAAAGGAAGTTCAAGCTCACCTTCCTCCCTCGCTTCCATCTCCCCTCCCTCCCTCCCTTCGTCCCTTCCCTTCCCCCCCTCCTTCCCCCAAACACAACCCACCCTCGCACCCCCACAGTCGACCTCCTAGGCTACATCCACACCCGTTCCTCCCGTCACGCCGTCTTCGTCAAGTCCGCCGAAGAGCGAAAGCTCGACCCCGAAGACCCAGTCTACAAGAAGGAGTTCCGAAGCTACGCTGGACGAGAGAGGGTCTTGCTCAGGAAGAGGAGGACCAAGCTTAGAGTGGATCAGTTTAGGATTATCGCCCAGGTGAGTGGGGGGCGAACTGTTGAATTGGGGAGGGGAGAAAAGGCTGGGAGGGAGAGTGGAACGAGGGAACGCGAGAGGGAGAGAGAGCTGACAGACTTTTGGGCTTGTTTTGTTGGATTGGTGGCTCGCAGGTCGGACAAGGAGGTTACGGATCGGTTTACCTGGCTAGGAAGGTGGATACGAACGAGGTTTGTGCGTTGAAGAAGATGAAGAAGACGACGTTGGCAAAGATGGATGAGGTGAGTCTTGCGTTCCACTCCGTACCTTCGCGTTATTTCGACCGAGGTCTACCTTCGCATCCCTGGAGCGAGTAGAGGCAGGCTTGAAGCTAGCTGACTGATATCGTTCTTCTCGCCTCGTCCTCAGATCAAACACGTCCTCGTCGAACGAGACATCCTCACCGCTACCAAATCGCCATGGCTCGTCTCCCTCCTCTACGCCTTCCAGGATCCGGAACATATCTACCTCGCGATGGTTCGTTCTCCTCTCTACATCTCTCATTCTCTCCCATGTCGTCCCTCGACGATCCTCTCGCGCTCTCGTTTCAATTCCATTCCATTCGCCTCGACGCGTCGAGCTCACCCTCTCTCTCCCATTCTCTCTCGTTTGCAGGAATACGTCCCAGGAGGAGACTTCCGAACCCTCCTCAACAACTCGGGTGTCCTTAAGGAGGAGCACGCTCGGTTCTACATCGCCGAGATGTTCATGGCGGTGGATCAGCTGCACAAGCTTGGGTACATCCGTGAGTCGCTTCGCTTTTCCCTCGCTCTCTCCCCCGTCCCCACCTTTCGTCCCTCCCCTTTCATTCGAGTATCAAACTGACTCTGGTGGTCATGATTTTGGTGTTCATTTCATGCAGATCGAGATCTCAAACCCGAGAACTTCCTCGTCGACGGCTCCGGTCACGTCAAGCTCACCGATTTCGGACTCGCTACGGGAGCCTTGAACCCTACCAAGATCGAGAGTATGAAGCATAAGGTCAGTTCAAAGTTCGCTCTCACTGTAGTCCCTTCCTGCTCCTCGAGTCCTGACTCCCTCGTCTCGCTTTGCTTTGGCTTCCCTCAGCTCGATCGGGCGAAGGACGACAAGCTCGTGTTCAGGAGTACGCTCGAACGACGAACGATGTACCGGAGTATGAGGTTGTTGGAGCCTAGGACTGTGAGTGCTTACTTCCCTAAGCCGACGAGGGGTCAGCGAGCGAAGGCTGACTTTCCTTTCTCTTTCAACCAGGCCGACTCGGTCGTTGGATCTCCTGATTAGTGAGCTCGCTTCGTTCCCCTCTCTTTCCCTCCTTTCCGAGGCTGACCTTCCACTCTTTCTCGCATCACCAGCATGCCTCCCGAGGTCCTCCGAGGGAAGCAGTACACCTACTCCGTCGACTACTGGTCGCTCGGTTGCATTCTCTTCGAGTTCTTGTTCGTCCACCGCCCTCGCCCTCTTTCCTCCCTCCATCGTCGCCTCCCCTCTTCCTCGAGATTTCGAAGCTGACGTTTCCGTCGTTTTTGGTGTTGTTGCAGAGCCGGCTACCCTCCCTTCTCCGGAGCCACCCCCGACGAGACCTGGGCGAACCTCAAGAACTGGAACACCGTTCTCACGAGACCCGTCTACACCAACCCCAAGGATCTGATCTTCAACATGGGTGATGAGGCTTGGGATGCTATCACTCGGTTCGTGACGCCTTTCCTTCTGCTTTTCCCTTCGTCGTCGCGTCAAAACAAACCCAAAATCTGAAGACGAGCGCGCTAACCCGCCCTCTCCCTCGTTCGTTCCCAGACTCATCGCAGGCGACAAAGTCCGAATCTCCGACCTCCGAGACCTTCAAACCCTCCCCTTCTTCTCCTCCCTCCCCTTCGGATCCCTCAGGGAAACCCAAGCTCCCTTCGTCCCAGCCCTCGAGAGCGAAATCGACGTCGGGTACTACGACGATTTCACGAATCAGGAGGATTTGGCGAAGTATGGTGAGTGCTGCCGACGTCCCCTTTCTCTCTCAGATACGCGAACGAGGGAGAAGGAGGAGGGAAGGAAGAGGAAGAGCGAACGAAACTAACGCGATTGTTCGTTGGTTTGGCGCGCTTGCTTCTTTTTCGCAGGCGAGGTCTTCGAGAAACAACGGAACGTGGACGCCGTCAAGGAGAAGGCTGAGGTGTTCAACCGAGGGGTCTGGGTAGGGTTCACGTTCGGAAAGCAGACGAACGTTGTTGTTGCTGGGAAGTTGAAGGGAGAAGGGGATGTGCTTGAGACGATGTTTTGATTGAGCTCTCGCCGTCTTCTCCTTGCATGTTCTCTATCTTTTTCGCGGTCTCGTCTTGCTCTTGGCTTCATTTTTCGCTTTCGTTTCACTACCATACCCTTTGCTCGCTCTTTCGCTCTCTCTCTCTCGCTTCTACTACGTTACTACCCTCTCTTTCGAACGAGAGAAAGCGCGCGCGAAAAGGAAGGCCGAGCTCGAGCCGCCGTCCGAATCGAAGAGCTCACGAGAGCGGCTCGTTGTCTTCGTTCTTCCTTCAAACCACCAGGATCGACTTCGACACCAACCTACAACGAACCCATCTCTACCTTCTTCCGCCTCCACCCAAACTCCAACCCAACCTCAACCTCGCTCGACCCTCGCATCGCCCATCGCGGATCTCTCAGCCCGGCCCATCACCTCCTCCCTCCTCCCCTCTCCCACCTTCCTCCCGCCATGAGTCTCGCCTCTCGCGTATGGAAGTATCCGTTAACTCAACCTCTCGCTTACGGTTCCCTCGCGATCGGACTGTTCGCGACTTTGAACGAGTACAAACCTGTTCCAGGGGTGGTGATTCGGCTGGAGAAGAGTGCAGTCCCGGTGGATCAGAAACTGAGGGAGACTTCAACGAGCGATCTCATGAGGAGCTATCTCGTTTATTCAGCTTGGTGAGTCGCATTCTATACTTCTTCTGGATTGGGTGGGAGGGGGTGGTGGAGTGGGAGAGGGAGGCCATTATCGAGGGAGGGAGGGAGCAGCGTGGACCTCGCTCGAGCTGACCTTCCCTCTCTCTCGCCTTCCTCCGCTTCCCCTTGTTCGTATCTTGCAGTCAAGTTCCCTGGATCGTGGACAACTCGCCAAAGATACTAGGCATCTTGACGAGTCTACCAGTCGTGAGAAGTGCTACAGAGTGAGTTCTCTCGATCCTCTCTCGTCCATCTCGGTTCGAAGGGAGAGGTCAGGTGTGGGGAAAACAACGAAGCTCACCATCTCTCTTCCCTCTTCCCTCTCTCCTCTTCGCTTGTTGCAGATTCGCCGTCCGCCACACTTTCTTCCAGCAGTTCGTCGGTGGGGACACCGCTCTCGAATGTCTCCCCGTCGTCCGGAAACTTCGTCGGTCCAACATCGGCACTCTCTTCTCCTACTCTGTCGAAGCGACCGAGGAGGAGGTCAACGCCGCCGCTGCTGCTGGAGGAGGATCCTACGCGACGAGAAGGAAGAACGCTGAGGATCATGTCGTAGAGACGATCAGGGCGATTGTGGTTAGTGGGAGCGAGAACAAGAGGTACTTCGAGGAGGAGGGAGTCAAGAGCGAAGGGGAGGTCGGGTCGACTTGGGTCGCTTGCAAGATGGTGAGCTCGTTTTGCCTTTCGTTTTTCGTTCTTCTTCTCGAGCTCTTGTTGGGATGGAGAGCTCATCATCGTCTTCCTCTTCAACCCAGACCGGTCTGATCTCGGATCCGTCAATCCTGCAACGAGCTTCCAACACCATCCTCGCCATTCGAGCTCAACACCCTTCAAAGTCCTCCTACGTCTACTACCCTGGAGTGAGCATCTTACCTCCCTTCTTCCCTTCTCGCCCTCCCCTCTCGCACCTCCCCGAGCTCATTTCTAAACTGTTCTTGTTGCCCTCAGACCCCAGCCAACACCGAATTCTCCCTCCTCGCTCGTCCATCACCCACCATCGACCTCCCTTCCATCCCCGACGGAGTCACTCCCTCCGACCTCGAAGAGCTTCGTCTCCTCCACTCCGACCTTCGCAAGATCATGGGGACGGCTAGGCAGTGGGGAGTGAGGATCGTTATGGATGCTGAGCATTCTTGGTTCCAGGTAAATACCCTCATCTCTTCGACCAAACCATCTTGAGTGGTTGAGCTCACGAGCTGGGGTCCTCCTCCTCCTTCCCCTCCCCTCCCCCACTTCGTGAACTGACGCCATCTCTTGATCTTATCTCTGTCTTCTTGGTTCGCACTGTAGCCCGGAATCGACACCCTCACAACCATGCTCGCGAACGAGTTCAACCAGATCCCTACGCCGATGCAGTCGATCAAGCCGAAGGGGTCGATCTGGAAATGGTTCTCGTTCGGATCGTCGTCCTCTTCCTCGTCGATAGAACACCCCTTGGAAGAGGTTGCGGAAGAAGGGTACCCTCTCGTGCAACCTCTCGTTTACGGGACTTATCAGGCTTACCTTCGAAGGTGAGTCTCGAAACGAAGCGCGAGCGAGAGTTGGATTGGGTTGAGGGTTCGACGCGTCGAGATCGAGACGAGATCGAAACCTGACTCTCTTCCTTCCTCTCTCTCTTTCACCGCTGTTCGCAGAAACCCCTCCCACCTCATCGAATCCCTCCGCCACGCCAAAGCCAACAACTACTCCCTCGGGGTCAAGATCGTTCGCGGTGCCTACCACAACCAAGAAACTCACCGCTGGGTAAACGTCCTTCACAACACCTCCCCTGTCCCCGTCTGGCCCACCAAACCCGAAACGGACGCGTGCTACGACTCTGGGATCGAGATCCTCCTGGATGAGGTCGTGAAGGATATCAAGAACAAGACGAGCGTGCCGAGGGTGGGAGTGATGTTCGCTACGCACAACGGGGAGAGTGTGCAGAAGGTGATTGGGGAACTGGTGAGGAGACGGTTGGCTAGGCCTGCTGCTAGGTTGGGAGGGGGAGGGGAGGAGAGTGAGAGTGGGAAGGGCGTGGTGGGGGAGCCGAGGGTGTTGGACGTGGGGAGGGAAACGAGGAAGAGGGTTTCGATTGGACAGCTTTATGGTGAGTTGACCTGTTGACGCGTCTTTCTCCCTTCTCGCGCTCCTCCCAAACTCACCCCACCCACCCTCCCCTTCCCTCCCTTTAGGCATGTGCGACACCCTCACCAACGCCACCTCCGCTACCTTCTCTCCTCGCGGCGCTCCCATGGTCGTCAAGTACCTTCCCTACGGAGCCCTCTCGGAAGTGATGCCTTACCTCGGACGACGGGCGATCGAGAACAAGGCGGTCCTGAAGGGGGAGGGAGGAGCGAAGGATGAGACGGAGAGGTGTAAGACGGAGTTGTTGAGGAGGTGGTTTGGGTATGGGCATTATGAGTAGATGAGCGAGAGAGAGGCAGGGGAGGGGGAGGGGAGGTAGATCAGCTTGCTTTTTGGTTCGTTTGGGTTTGGGGATTTGGGTTGGTTTTAGTTCTTGTGGTTTTTTTGCGTGTCTATAGATGGACTGAGGATCAGCTCGGCTCTCGAAATGATCGAGAGAGGAAGGAGAGAAGAAAGCGGACTCGAACCTCGAACCTCGACGCGTCTCAACTCGACTTCGTTCTTCTCGTTCCTTTTTTCTCGCGACGCGATCGACCTCTTTTCTTTCTGGCATCCTCGAATCTTCGCGCCAAAAGGCTTTACCATCTCAAGCCAACGAGCCGCTGGTCCGAAAAGCTGCAGAGCTTTTTTGCGTTTACGAGAGGCTGGCTCGAGCTCAACCTCCCTCGGCTCCCTCCTTCGCTCACCACAACCCCCAACGATCGATGCCCTCCTCTTACACCTCCCTCCTATCCATCACGCAGTACAACCTCGCTATCGCTCTCTTCCTCTGGTACTACTCGGACGACAAAGACGTCCTCTGGTACACTGGGATGACGGCCGCGCTGATGGGTGTTGCGATTGGAGTGCTGCTTGATCTGGTGATTGCTTGTGAGTGAGGAATAGCGTAGGGTGGTGGGAGAAGTGGGTGCTGACTTAAGCACTTTGTTTTCGGGCAGGGAGACGCTAGAAGGGGCTGGGTGAGGAGTGAGGGTGGGACGGACGCGTCGAGTTGAGTTGAGATCGTACCTTGATTTGCTTCGCCTCTGCTTGCTCTTCTGGCTCGCGTTTTTCTTGCCTTCGCTCCTATCGTTTGTCTTCATTGTTTGCTTCTGTATATGGGCATTTGGAAGGCACTCGAGAGAGAGGAGGGGAGCGAAGAAAGAGACTTCGCGTCGAAGAGTCGAAATCAACCTCGACGGGTCGAGACGAGTTCGTTTGAAGCTTCAGCTCGAGAAAGAAGTGTTCGGTAATCGATCTCGGAGTGGTCTCTCCAAGAAAACCTCCCTCTCGAGGATGTCGTTTCAGATCCAGCAGGAGAACTCCCTCGGACTCAAAACTTCTCTTCGCGCTTCTCCGAGGTTCCCACGACTTCTCTGCCTGACGTACATAAGCTCGCAATTCGATCCGCTCCTTCCTTCTCTCCCATCTCTCATCTACCCTTCAACTCGATCTCACTCTCTATTAGCCTCAGAATCAACGAACATGCAGTCCGTTCTCGACAAGCTCACTCCCAACTCCAGCAAGAAGACGTCGCCCGGAACAGAGCACGACAAGCTTGCCCCTTCGACGATCATTGATCCTTCCCTGCTCGACAAAGTTGCTATCATCACGTTCGTTCTCCTTCTACATCACCATCACCTCAACCAAGCTCTCCCTACTCGCAAAACTGACTTTCGGCCCCTTTTTCGTCCTTCCTCAGCGGTGGAACTCGAGGTGAGCTCGATCTTCCTCCTCTCCGCCCTCCTCTCATGCTCCGCTGACCCTCATCCCTTCTGTTCTCGCTCTGGAACAGGTATCGGTAGAGCTACTGCTCTTCACCTTGCGAAGGCGGGCTTCCATCTCGCTCTCTCCTACGGTTCATCGACCAAAGACTTCGAGGAAACGAAGGTTCTCGTCGACGCGCTCGGGAAGAAGACCAGTTCGTCCCCGTCCTCCCTTCCCTCACCTTACGAGAGAACACTTCTGAGCTGGTCCCACCTTTTTTTGGTCGTATCTAGGAGTGTTGGGGATCAAGGCCGATCTGGGAACCAAGGAGGGAGCTGTCGAGGTCGTCAGCAAGACAGTCGGGGAGTTTGGAAAGATCGACGTCTTGTGAGTTTGCACCTTACTTTGTTGCGTCAAGGTCTATCGAAGATGAGGAGGAGCTACGAGATGCGAGCTGAAGTCTTCTGTGGTTCACTCATCTACAGGGTCAACAACGCCGTGGGTCGAGGTCCAATCTAGTTGATCGAGCAAGGAAGTCGCGTCGAGCTCACCTCCTCCCTTCCCCTTCTCTTCTTCGTCCAGGGAATCGCCATCTACCACGACCTCTTCCAAGCTGTGAGCCTAGCTTCTTCAGGCTGTACCTTCTAGCCTCCGAAGTCTCACTGAATCGTTCTCGTTCGGTCAGACCGTCGAGGACCTCGACCGAACGTACCATCTCAACTATCGAGCTCCCTTCCTCTTGACTCAAGCAGCCGTCCCTCACATGCCCAGTTTGTCCTCCCACTTCTGCTCTCACTCACTCTCGCTGATCTAACCAGCGATTCCTCCTTCCAACAGAGGGAGGCAGGATCATCTTCATCTCGTCAAGTCTCTCCGCCGCGTCGACCGTCACTCCTCCCTACGCCGTCTATCTCCCTTCCAAGGGTGAGCTCAGATCCACCCCAGCTGCTGTCAGTTCCCTTCACTGACCGAACTCCTCCTCGCCCGAACAGGTTCCATCGAACAACTCGCACGAGTCCTCGCGAAGACGCGTGCGTTCACTCACCTCTCTCGTTCCCCTTCCTTCTTCCGTCTCCCCACTGACTCCACTCCACCCCCCTCTCCCAACAGTCGGGGCTGCTCCCTACAACATCCTCGTAAACACCGTCTCCCCTGGACCCACCGCGACCGAGCTCTTCTTCGAGGGGAAGTCTTCGACAGTTGTCAAGACCTTCGAGGGATTCTCTCCCTTCGGAAGACTTGGGAAGCCCGAAGAGATCGCTCAGGCTATTGGTGAGTGCTTGGGATGGTGCTCGAGAGATCCATGCGGACGAGAAGTGGCGTGGGGGAGGAAGAAAGGGTGAAGGAAGGGATGTTGAGCTCGAGCTGACCTCCCTCGTACGTTTTGGGTCGACGGTTTGCAGGGTTCTTCGCGACATCTGGAACCTGGGTTTCGGGTCAGAACTTGAGGGTGAACGGAGGATTCGTGCTTTGAGCGAACGAGGAAGGAGGAGCGAGGAGGAAAGGCGGGAGTGGGTTCGAAGGGGAGAGGGGAGGGATGAGGGAGGAGGCGGCTGGTTGAGTTCGTCCGTTCGATTTTGATGACCTTTAACGAGCTCTCTGTGCGAGAGAGCGAAGCGGAGAGGTGGGAAGAGAGCTGAGAGGATCGGAAAAGATGGCGTTTGACGAGATGCTGGGTTTGAGGGAAGGGAACGAAAGTTGAGCTCGACCTCCTCCTCGAGCTGATCTCAAGACTCCTTTACGGCCACCTCACACCCTGGGAAAGCAGTTTTTCGCGCGTGTCTTTTTCGAGATGTTTTCTGAGCGTTGAAAGCTCTTCGTCAAACGACAAAATGTGAAGTTTTCGAAGAAAGATACGGGGCCGCTGCGCTTCTACCCTCCAGCGAAAATCGACGAGGGAGGCGAAGAGGCGAGCTCCCTTTTCTTCTTCCCCTCTAGACACTTCTTCAGGTTCGTAGCCGCCTTTCTTGCTCCAGCTCTGCACAGGACGAAATGCTGACCCTACACCCTGCAATCTCTACTACAGCTTTCGCACTTAGATCCCACCAGATCTACCTCAAACTTTACAGCAAAGAGTGCGGACCCACCTCTCCCCCCTCCCCTCCCCTCCCTCCCTCCTTCGCCTCCTGCCACCCTGGTCCTAATCTCGACCTTCTTCCTTCTTGATGCTATTCAGTGTCCCACGAGTCAGTTTGGTTCTCCCGACCCCGAAAGTACGGAAAGGGATCCCGTCAGTGGTGAGTTTGCGACCTTGTCTTCTTTTCCCTCCCTCCCTTCCCTCCCCTTCCATCACGTCTGTTGGACCTCAGCAAGAGCTGATTCGCTTGTTTTGGGGTGGGGATGGAATGATCTCACAGCCGAGTCTGTGGACACGTCGCTGGTCTCATCAGGAAGTACGGCATGGATATTTGCCGACAGTGCTTCAGGGAGAAGGCTACCGCCATCGGATTCGAGAAGGTGAGCACGCCCTCCTTCGATGGACCTGGGACGGAGGACAGCTGGGACCACACGGGGACTTCGGGAAGATATGGGGGAAGGGAGGAGGATGGGTGCAGTGGTAGTGGCAAGGCAGGAGAGGTGAGAGGAAGGCAGGGAGGAGGGAAGGTCGAAGGGAACAACGAACCGCTACTCCGTCAGGAGAAGCCCGAACCTTTGATCCTACCTCTCGCTCTTACCAACCTCACCAACACTCCTTGACCGCCCTAGTTCTACCTATCACCCCCCTCCTCCACCTCCAGCCGTTCCCCCGGTCCTGGCACCTCCCTGGATCCCTCACCGCGACGACGAGTCGAACGAAGCGAGCTCGCTGACTCCTTCCCTTCCTTCCCTCCCTTCCTCGTCTTGCCGCCTCACAGAACAGATAAACGGCTCCCCGTCTCCCTCGAGACTCGCCGGACATCACCCTCTACACCTCTATCCCTCCCCTCGCCTTCGTCGTAGTATCTTGCATGACTTGATGCCGGTAACCGTCTTTCTCGCAAGCCCACGAACCTCCTCGTCGCCAAATCACCCCGCTCGCCTCCCCTCTCGCCTCTCTCGCAGCCTGATATAGAACGCATCGGCGTCCTCTGTCGGTGCTGGACGACGCGAGGGTGGTTCAAGACTGTGGGAGAGGGTAGAGAGGTGTCGAAGCGATGAGAAGGGAGGAGCAGTTGAACGGCGTCGCCCCCTCGATGAGTCTCGACCGTCAACTGTCCCCATCCCGACCGTTACCTCAGGCTCTCTTCCAGCGCGAGTCAGAGGAAAGGCGTCGATCTCGCGTCGAAGGCGTAGCTGAAGGAGAGCGCGTCCGCGTCGAGTCTGAGGATTTCGCCTCTCAGCTCGTCCTCGTTTCCCCACGTTTCCAAGTTCTCGACGAGGGGCATCCGTGTGTTGAGGCTGCATCTCCGCCCAACAGGGAGTTGGACAGATCGAAATAGGGGTGAAAGACTCGAGCGAATGGAAGTCGACGCGTCGATTCACCTTTCCGCGTTCGCGTTCGGGTTCGAGCAGGAAGGCCAACGTGCACATCGCGCGTTCGACGGAGATCTCATCTTAAGGTTCTCTTAGCCCCTCCGTCAAGGTCTTGGAAGCTCACCGATCCTTGAGTCAGCATCTCAGGCGATTGAGTCGCATGAGGTCGAGTCGAGTCAGATCGGACGAGTTCTCTCCCACCCGCCACTCCTCCTTCCCCTTGACCTCTCTTCCTTTCTCCGTTCACTTCCAACCACCACACACACATCCCTCTACTCCAAATCAAAGAACTGATCCGAGATCTCGAAGCAGACACCTCTACTCGCCACGCGCTCCTCGACGCGCTCGAAAGAAGTGCGACCTCGACCCCTTATCCTTCCTCCTTAGGCAGACGTGCTGACACTGACGTCGAGATTTCCTTATCGTACAGCGCAAGACAGGAATGCCGCCAGGGAGCTGATGGAGAGCTTCTGCGAGGCGAGACTCGCGAAGGGAAGAACCAAGGCTGAGGTGAGTTTGAAGCTCGACGTGGATGAACGAGGCATTGTCACGAGAAAAGTACGTTCCTCGTAGCCTTCCGGATAGAACAGTTCTATTTATACATGATCAGATCGCTCACGGGTCTCTCCCCTTCCTTACCCAGCTTCCAGCTTCGTTCGGACAAGAGTGCGTCCCCTCGGTTCGCCTGCAGCTCGAGCCTCACTTCACTCACCTCCTCCTTTTCCCACCCCACGGTTCGAACCAGAATCATATCCCTTCGCCAAAAGCTGAGGCTCCCACCCTCTAAGACCTTCTCGCTTCCAAGCACGTCGTCGACCTCTGGGTCCTCCTTCGCGTCGTCCTCGCCCTCGACCAACGCGATCTTGACTCTCCCTGGACTTGACGACCTCGACACCCTTCTTCCTAGGTACGAGCGACACCCAACCTCTCTCTCGATCCCTGAAGATGCTGATGTGGTCGTGAGGAAGGAGATGAAGGTGAAGGGATGGAGTTGGAGAAGCTGAGGTTGAGAGGGCTGAACGAGGCGTCGGTGTTGTTAGTAGCTAGTTAACGAGCGATCTTGATGAATTTTGACGACCAAACTCGAATCGAAGAAAACCTCTTGTGCGTGCTCGATAGTTCAACGAGAAGAGCAGGGAAGGAGTGAGATGGGGCAAGATGCAGTTCGAAGGAAAAGTGAGCTCGACGTCGTCGGCCGACCTGTTCGTCACTTTTACCTTTTAAGTACGCTTCTGACTCAGAAAAACTGCTGGAAAGCTCTCAAAAGATGCAGGTATATACATGCTCTCAATCGCAAGCCTCTGGCCAGGCCCGAGAAGCGGTCCAGGTATTTTTTCGTTGCATAAACCAGACGAAGGCGATAGCGAGCTCAAATTCGGTTCGGAGTCGATGTGTCTTTCCTCCCTCCCTCCCTTGAACTTGAGCTTCGTCCCCTCGTCCTCCTTCTCCCAACCCTCATCATCGCCGCCTCGTTCAACTTGGATCTTTCAATCTCAAAGTCCCCTCTACACTTTCCTCTCACCAACTCAACCTCTCAACAAAACAGGACCCTCTCCTCGAGCTCTTCCAAACGATGGCCGCTCCCTCGACTCTCCCTCCCCCACGACCTCTACCAGCTCTCTCTACCACCGAGTCCTTCCTTTGTGGAGGTTTGGCAGCTTGTGCGGCTGTAACAGTATGTTAGTCACCCTCTTCTCTTACTACTGTACCGTTGAGAAGAAACAGGAGCTCATGGTTGCTCTTCGACACCTCTCTTTCTTTCCTCTCCTCCCCACAGCTGTCGGTCCTCCTCCATCCCTCTCGAAACGCGTCGTTGGATCGAGTCATAAGCTCACCACGAGCTCTTCTTTCCCTTCAGAACATCCCCGAGGTCTGTAAGACCAGGCTTCAGCTTCAGGGAGAGCTGGCGAAGACGTCGCAGAAGGTCTACTCGAGCGTGTTCGATGTTGCGAAGAAGACATGGACGAACGAGGGGATCCGAGGACTTCAACGAGGACTGGGAACAGCTGTGAGTAACTCTCGAGTTCGAAATGTGGCTCACCACCGAAGCGAAGACTGACCTTCATCCGTTTTGGGCTTGATCGCATCAGTACGTGTACCAGGTGAGCTCAAGCAAAGGAGGCAAGGGAGGGGACGAGTCACGGTCGGACATCTGCGAGCTCGAAGCTGACTTTCCTTCCTTCCCTCGTGCTCTCTTCTAGGTTCTCCTGAACGGATCGCGTCTCGGTGAGCATTAACCCACATCTTCTCGACGCTTCACTCCTCCTTTCTGACCCCACGCTCTCCATCCCAGGTTTCTACGAGCCCATCCGTCGGACGTTGATGTCTGCGATCGGACGAAACCCCAACGATCAGCTCTTTGCCGTCGCTGTCGCTGCTGGAGCTGGATCTGGATGCATCGGAGGTTAGTTTCACTCTATCAGTACTATTTCGCCCTCCTCTCGAAGGAGCTCGAACTGAAGCTGACCACGAGCTCGGTTCACTTCCGTCGTTCAGCCGCCGCCGGAAACCCTCTCTTCCTCATCAAAGGTTCGTCTCCCACCACTTTCTTCCGTATAGGACTGCGGTCACGGCCTCGAACTAACCTTCTCTCCTCATCATCACAGCTCGGATGCAGGCCTACTCCCCAGCTCTCCCCGTTGGAGCTCAGCACTACTACAAGAACTCGTTCCAGGCTCTCTCCACCATCTGGAAAGCCGAGGGACCCAGGGGAATGATCCGAGGAATCGACGCTGCTATTCTGAGAACGGGCATGGGATCTTCAGTGAGTGAAACGCGTTTGATTTCTGTTGAGAGGGAGCGAGATGACCGAAGCTGAACCCGCGTTCTCGCTCCCAGGTCCAACTCCCGTCGTACTTCTTCACCAAATCGTTCCTCGTGGATAACGGATACCTCAGTGCTACGAGCCCTCTGACCTACCTCGCTAGTAGTTCGGTGTCGGGTATCGTCGTCGTGAGTCGCTTCATTTTCCGGGTTGCTCGACGCGTCTTCGAACTTCGAGCGAGCTGACCTTTCGTGTCTCCCTCTCTTTCCTTTCCAGTGTGTGAGTCGTTGAATCGGCTCGTATCGCATCTACTATCGAGGAATCATACTGACCTCTTCCTTTCTCTCTCGTTATTAGCTCGTCATGCAACCTGCAGGTTCGTCTCCCTTCTTCGTTCGTTCTCGATACCGACAGCGTCGCTGACGTTCCCTCCCCTTCCACCTCATTCAGATACCGCTCTCACCCGAGTGTACAACCAGCCGACTGAGAAGCTCGCCAACGGCCGAACGAGAGGTCTTCTTTACAAGAACCCCAGTACGTCCGGGGATCTCATCCCTGACCAAGAACGCGAACGACGAGCCGCTGACCTCGCTTTCTTTCTTCCTTTCAGTCGACTGCATCTGGAAGACCGCTAAGGCCGAGGGATTCATGGGACTCTACAAGGGATCGACTGCTCACTTCCTGAGAATCGCTCCTCACACCGTTCGTCCCGACTCTCCTCGATTCTCCCCGCTTCGCCCTCGCTTCTCGTCTGACGCGTCGTCCTCTCCCTCCTTGCTCCTTCTCTTCTCTTTCTCCAGGTCATCACTCTCGGTAAGTCCTCGCATTCTTCCTACTCTCCTCGCCATCCTCTCATCGCTCTCAAGTGCGAACGAACCGCTGACCTCGTCCCTCGTCCCTTCGTTTTCCCTCCTTCAGTCGCCAACGAGCTCATCATGGGCCAGTACCAGAAGTACAAGGCTTCGAAACTCGACTTGGACGTCTAAGCCTTTCGCCTCTCACGACGGACCGTAGGACATCCTCTCTCGTTAGAGAGGGAACGAGGAGGAGAAAAAAGAGAGAACCCAGCCGCGTCGAGATGATCGCTCGGTCGCGGTTCTCTCGCGTTGTATTTCTTTCAGACGGCTGTATATACAACAGTCGGAAGGATCTGCTTTATTACTTTTATCATATAGATGCGAACGATCTCTTGTACGAATAACGACGAACGAAGAGGAGGAGCGAAAGAAATGAAGGGAAGAGAGAAAGGATTTGTCGAAGCTAACAATGCTTCCACTTCCACGGAGAAGGAAGGAAAGGATGAAGGCTACCATCGCTCTGCCGACTCGGGATAGTCTCGAAGGTCATGGAGGTGGACCAAAGAGGAGTATATGAGCGGTGTGAAAGTGGGGAAGAGAGAGACGAAGGGAAGGAGAGGGACAGGAGAAAAAAAAGGCAACGGCGAGGGAGGGAGAAGAAAAGAGGAATTTGAGAAGCGAAAAAGAGGTATTAGAGAGGAACGAGGATATCAAGAGGAAAGCGAGAACTAGCTGTCAGGCCGCAGAGACAGGAGATGTTGACTCGATAGAAGAGCAACGAGGAGGTTTGACGAGCTGACCTCGCCAGCACACGCCTCGCCGTTCATCTCCCGCCTTCATCAACCGCCACAGCTTGCCCGCGCCTTCCCCCGTTCCAACTCGGATCGAGATAGAGCTCGTCTAGACTCGACACCAAGTTCTCGACAAGTGGAAGAGAAGAAAGGAAGATGGGAGAAGTGACGAAAAAGAGGAGATGGGAAGGGACCGACGAAGCTCACGGTTCGAACGCCCTTTCCCAGCGCCTCATCCTCCATCACTTCGCGCGATCAACCGTGAGTTCTGAGACTTGAAGATGGTGTGTCCTCTTCTGAAGGGATCACGGAGAAGATGGGAGGAGAGGGATGGTGAGCGCTTGAGGGAAGGAAGGAGTTCGGTCGGCTCTCCCGAAGTCGCTCTCTTTTCGTCGTCAAGGCCGCCCATCGTCCTGTTCGAAGACCTTCTTCGCACTCGAAACCTCACAAGCAGGTGCATATCAATATCTAAAGCCCAAAAATCGAAACCAGATAACCAGCACCAAGTCTAGCGCCCTCCGTCGAGCGGTGTTTCTAATCTACTCTCCCCTCCCTCGAACAGCGTTCAACCCTCCCTCTCCCTTCACCACCACTCGATCCAAGTTCTGCGCGAACAACTCCATCGCCCGAACGAAGTACTGGCTCGACATTCCGCTCATGTGAGGAGTGAGGACGACGTTGGGGAGAGTGTAGAGAGGCGAGTCCTTGCCCAGGGGTTCCGGGACGGTCACGTCGAGACTTGATCCTGAGATTCGAAGATCTCCCTCTTTCTCCTCGCCGGTGAGGGGCTTGAGAGCGTTCTGGAGAGCCTCGATGAGCGCGTCCTGGTCGGTGGTTTGCCCTCGTCCGATCGAGACGTAGATCGAGCTGTTCTTCATCGACTTGAACGCGTCCGCGTTAACGTACAGCTCGGTTGCGGAGGTTGCTGGGAGGGTGTTCACGACGACGTCGGCAGTAGAGTAGAAGTCGTGGATGGAGGAGGTAGAGTCGGTGGAGTACCAGGCCGAGGGGATGTCTGAGCGAGCGAGATTGACGCGTCAGTTCAAGTTGGGAGAGGAGAAAGACGGAGAAGAGACAGAAAAAAAAAGGCTAAGACTCACCTCCATCGTGATCACCAGTGCCTGGGACAAGGAAACCTCCGATAGAAGCCTTCTTCCCTGACCGAGTAGCAGCGAGGACGTTCATCCCCATCGCTTGACCCATTCGTCCGATCTCGCGACCCTGTGAGTCAGAAGAAGGAGAGTTGAGAAGCGTCAGTTCGCCACGACCTGCATAACATACACCCTCTGGGCAAGGTCGAGGAAAAATCGAGGTCTCACGATGTGACCGCTGAAAGGAGAGGAAGAAGCAGAAAGATAAACGCGTCGCGTCAGTTCTCGTCTCGCTCTTCCCATTCGTCTCGCCACTCCAACCGTTGTAGGAGACACCTCTACATTCCACCCGTCAGTCGAGAGAAGTACTCACTATCCTAGAACACCGATCGTGAGCCCTCGAAGCTCCCTGAACCAGCCAAGTTCCGCGTGAGGTGTCCAGGTCTGTTCGTTTCGGACGGCGAGGAAGATTTTAGGGATGTTGTGAAGCAACATCATGGTCGTCATGATGACATGCTCGGCGATGGGCTATATAAGCAATGAAACAGCGAAAAAACGGGTGAGCAGAGCGAACGACGGGAACGGGTGAGGAAGAGGGAGGAGAGTCAAGGCGAGGGAGCGAGGGAGAGCAGCGAACGAACGGCAACGTGGATACCAGAGGCCGAGGCGATGATGAGTGGGTGGGAAGCATCGAGGGACTTGTAGCTGTAAGTGCGAGAAAGAGAAAGAGAGAGAGAAAGGTGATGAGAAACGATCCGTTGAAGCTGGACGAAACGAAAGAACGGAAAGGAAGGAAAGGCGAAGCTCACAAAGGACTGGACTCGATATGGTTGGATCCTGCTGACGCGAGCTGGACGAGCTTCAGGTTTGGGACCTGCTTGGTCGATGTACTGACCGAATGAGGAGAAGACGAAAAGAGATCAGTAAGTAAGCCCAATTTGGGCAGCTCGAAGGGAGAGGGCATGGGAGGGGATGAGGAAGAAGAACGGCGCTGGCGAGCTCGCGAATCAAAGCTTCCTGAAAGGATGGAAAGAGCTGCTACGTCTGATCTGACTGAATCAGAGGTAGAATCGGGTATGGAAGCCCCCCTCAGAGAGATCTCAGAGGAAGAAAACTTCCGCTGGTCCACTAGCGAGCTCTTCCTCCTTCGCACTCCTCCCAGCTCGGTTCCACCGGCCCCTCCCCTCCTCTGCTCTTCCTCTTCCCTCTCCCTTTCCACCCCTTCACCTTCCTTTCTCCTCAACGCTTCACTCTCCTAGCCCCTATCTACATCTTCCCTCTCACTCACAGGTTACTAGGCCACTGAAACATGAAGAAAGCATCTGCGGCAGCGAGCTCTTCATCCGTTGGGAGGACAGCGTCTTCGATCTGCTGAGGTCGATACACGACCGAGTAGCCTTTGGGCAAGCTCTTGGTCCAGGACTCGAGAAGAGTAGGAGGTTGGAGAGAGACGAGGACGAGGATGTTGACGGCTGGGATCTGCATTGCTGGACGTTGGAGGGAAGGAAGCGTCGAGTCAGTCAAATCGATTGTCAGCTCGAAAAAGGGAGTCGACGGGGTTGGCCGGGATGGCGAGGGATGGGTCTAGTTTGGGACGCGACGACGGGGATGGGAGGAAGATTTTCGGGGCGAGCGAGGGTTAGTAGATATACCAATGCCTAGGTGAGAGCCTGAGACGATCTGGAAGCTTTCCAAGGTCAGAAACAGGTCAAAAGCGTGTGCATCGCGACCGCACGGCGCTCGTTTCGAGATTTGAGTTGCCTCCTTGACTTGCTCTCGATAACGGGTTGGTGAGGTAGAGCAAGATACTTCAGAGCTCAGAGCGTTAACTCTCGTTGTCTAGCACGGCTCGGTGAAAAGCGGAAGCTCCAACGAGCGAGAGCTCTGGGCGACCTTCTCGCTCGCTTTGGTCTTCGTTCAACTCGACGCGTCTTACCGTCTCCTTCGCTCCTCGTCGCGCCATCGAGGTAAAGAAGAGGAGCATACCATCTAAATCACACTCCAACTACCAAACCCTCAACTCCTGCCTCACTCGAACTTCACCCTCAACGACATCTGGAACGGCAACCTCGAATCCGTCACCGTGATCTCCTCTCCCTCCTGCAGAAGCTCCGTGACGAGCTTGTCGAGGTTCTTCCTCGTCGCCTCTTCCAACGACGGCGGCGAAGAGAAGTAGAGAGGTCCAGCTGAGGTCGAGAGGGAGGGTTTCTTGAGTTGACTGTGGTCGCGAACGAAACACAAAGGAGGTCGGTCAGTCGCGTCGTCTGACGAGAACTCACTCTCGATGGACATGGCTTCTTAAAGGAGAGACGACTCACAGATCCTGCTTCTCCATCAACCACTCGTAGAGCTTCTCGACCTTCCAGTCCTTGGGTACGGAGACGTCGATGACCTCTCCTCCGCAGACGGGGCAGTCGGGTCGTTTCTCGGGTTTGAAGGTGTAGGTGTAGACCGAGTCGTTTCCGACATACTGCGAAGAAGAACCCGAGCACCAACGTCGGCGCAAAGACTCTTCGCATCCCGAGGAGGAAGAGAAAAGAACGAACCATCACGTAGGAGTCGAGGTAAGGAGCAGAGTTCGTCACGAGTTTGAAAGCTTCGTTGCAGCAGGCGGCTGAGGACAGGAGGTAGGGAGACGAGAGTCAGATTCGAGTGCGAGCGGAGGCGAAGAGGGGTATGGCACTCACCAGCGATGATGGCGTTCGTACTCGCGATGGCAGGGATGATGTTCTTGACGACTCCCTGGGTCAAACTCCACGTAACTCCCTCGATGCTGTAGTTCTTCGCTCGCGCTGAGGCTTGGGAGTAGAGCCACTCGATGTCGTCAGGGTCGTCGGTGTCGATCTTCTTGTCTGAGAACACGAGGAGGAAGGAAGAGAAGGAGGTCAGCGTCGCGAAAAAGCGAGACGCGAAGAAACGAGACGAGGAAGACCAACCTTTGAAGACCTTGGGCCACTCGAGAACAGAAGCCCACTCGATGCAGTGTTCGGGAAGTCGGGGAGTGTTGGCGATGGTGCAGATGGGGAAGGCGGTGGGAGGAGTGTGCATGTGAAGCTGAGGGAAGAAGAACGACGCGAGGGAGGTCGAGAGAGAGGAAGGTCAGCGAGATGCGAAGGACCGGAGAGCTTGAACGCGAAGCTTGTACGTACAGTGCACTCGTAGCAGTGAGAGATGGTAGGAAGAATGACGGTCGCTTGTCCTTTGAAGCCTGGAAGCAACGAGTCGGAAGGTACGACGAGGAGAGATCAGCTCGACCGTTCCTGCGACGAGAGAATGAACACGCGACAAGAACTGCCCAGAGATCGCAGAAAACGAGACGTACCTTCAGTTCCTCCATCGATCATAGGCTTCATCGTCTCCATCCCCTCGTCCTCGTCGACCATGCCAACCAAAGTCGCGTTCATCCATCGTCGAGCTTCGACCGAATCGAGACCAGTGATGACGAGGTTGAAACCGAGGTAGAAGGATTCGGGGTGGTCCTGGATCTTGCCGTAGTAGCTGAGCGGGTGGAGAAAGGGAAGTTGAGGTTCAGCTAGAGAGAGGAGAAGGAGAGAAGGGAGAGGTAGAGCTAGACTGACGGGGTGACCTTGCATCCAGGCACTCGAGCCATGATGAACTCCGCTGCGACGGTCGCTTTGGGCTTTCCGACGTCGGCTTCACTACGAGAGGGAGGATGCTAGAGTCAGCTTGGTCGAGAAGACGAAGGGAAGAAGCCGAGACGAACCGGAAGAGGAACTGTCGGTTCAAGTTGGAGACCTGGAGGAGGAAGGGAGGTGAGCTTGGACGTTGAGCGAGGGCTGCTCAAGGCTCGTCCAGGAGATGAAACTCACGTCAATGGTATCCATATCGATTACGGTGATGTCCTTAAATCCCACTGTGAGCGAAGAGAAGATGAGGATGAGCTTCCAGTCGCTCAAAGGCTCTTCCATCATCGACGAGTGGAAGTGACCTCCTCCCCTCCCCTCCCTCCCCTTCTCGAGCCCCTGTTCTGGGACTCACTCATAGCCAAGTTGGACAAGATCTCGCATCCGAGTCCTCCAGCTCCAATGACGAGGATCTTGACAGTCTCTCGAAGGAAGAATTTCACCTGGGAGACGAGCGAAAGAAGGGAGGGGGAGGAGGGGAGTCAGCTTGAACGTCCCTTCCCTCCTTCGTTCCACCATCTCTCTCCTGGCGCTTCAAAGATCGAGAGAGGACGCACCGCATCCCCAGGCAGGAAACCATCGGCGTCAGTACTAGGTCCAGCTCGTTCGAGGATCTTACTGCAAAAAGAGAAGGAGTGAAGCAAGGAGGAGCAGAAGGGGGAGATGGTGAGCTTGGGGAAGGAGGAGGAGGAGGAGATGACTGATCAATCGAGATGGAAGGTTTGCTCACTCTACGTGATCCCATCGCCCAGGCCAGTCTTGAGTCGAGGAAGAAGAGGCTACTGCAGTCGCCATCAGTGAAGAAAAAAGGTGGAAGGGTTGCGAAGGAGGGTGTTCGTTGCGAGTTCAAAGAAGGTCGAGCTCCTCTCGACCCTTTCCTTCGCTCGACGACCATCTCACTCAGCAACGAACATTGCGACAAACGTCCTTCTCGACCCAGAATTCTAAACCGTCGAACACTCCTTCATCTCACCTCCATCTCAGTACCATCTCTACCCCTTCTTCGTCCCCTCAACCTCGCCAAAATGGACGCTCCCCTTTCCTCCTCTTCCTCCTCCTCCCCTTCCATCTCCTTCGACGTCCTCGACCGTTCCTCCCCCCAACTCCCCCAAGAACCTGCGACGGTCTCAATCTCCTCCCTTCGTACCTTTCCCATCGAAGTTCACCACCACATCCTTCGGTTCTGCGGCGCTCCGACGCTCGCCCAAACCTCTCGCGTCTCCCTCGCCTTCCTCGAGCTCTCAGGTCTTCTACTCTACCAAGACGTCACCATCGTCGGATTTGAGACACTCCATGAACTCTTCTACTCCAAACGCGTAAGTTCACTTTGTCTGGAAGGCGTTAAACAGAAGCTCACTCGCTGAGCCTTTCGTTTCTCCCGGCCCACTCCTCCCTTCGCAGACCTTCCAACCTCACATCGACATCTACACCTCCCTCGCCCAGACTAAGACTCTCACCATCGTCATAAAAGAGCCTCCTCGTTGGAATCCACCCTTCTACGACGATCGTCTCCCCTCCTCTCATCTCTTAGCCCTCGAAACCCTCCACGTCCAAACCACCTGCGTCAAGACACCTCTCCCTCTCCACCTTCTCAACCCTTCCACCGCCATCTTCGAAACCCTCCCCCCACATGCAGCTCGTGGGAACATCGATCTCCCCTGGTGGGAGGAAAAAGCGAGCTGGTCTAGATTGACGAAGCTCGTTCTTCGAGACTGCACCCTCCGTCTCGGGGGATGGAGAGGCGAGTCGGAACACCTGCCTTTGCTTTGCACGAGCGAGGAACAGATTAGAAAGTTGGAGATCGTGTTCGTTTCCAGGGCTCTTGAACACCCCAGTCGAAGGCAGTTTCTGGAATTTATTATCCGTGGGTTGAAGGAGTTGACGTTGGGTCGTCGAGCGGTCAAGGAGGTGGCTCTTCGAGCTGCGAGGGAACGGGGTGGAAAAAACAATGTCGCGAGGTATGTGAGGGAGAATTTGCTTGGTATTGAGACTTCGGACAGGCTGGAGAAGGAAGGGAAGCTCAGGTTCGAGGTCTTGGAGGAGGAGTGAAAGGTGAGTCGCGTCTCGTCTCGTCCTTGTTCTCCACCCAGAACGGAACTGACCTCTTTTCTTCACCCTTCGTACATACCTCGATAACCTCAAAAAGCCTCGTCCCTCGCTCTCGCTCCTAGCTTCTTCTTATTCGTTGATGATCATGCCATTCGTTCGTTTGAGCTTGCTCTTCTTCGCTTCCTCCGAGTCGCGTCTCCCTCCTTTCCTATCGTTCGACTTCTTTCGTCCTCTGCAACACACCCATCGACAGCAGCAGCCTCTCTGAGACACTAATCGGAGCTACTGACCGCTTAGATAAAGACACTTTCTATCTGCTCGAGCGCGAACTCAAGCCAAACAGGAGCACGACGCGTCGAGATGGCTGGTTCTCAGTTCGACGCGAAACTCGCGCTTTCTTCGAGCGCAGCAGCAAAAATCTAACACGTCCAGGAAAGCGGAATAAATCAACGACCCAGGGACTCGAACCAGCGTCGTTTTTCCCACATTTCTTCTTGGAATGGAATGGAGAGGGAAGAGGAACTCGGAAAGACGGGAAAGGGACGTCGTAGCCCATTAGGCCCGCCGCGTCCCTGATATAAGCCCTTTTCTTGTTCGTTATACCCTCAAGAGAGGAACGCTGGTGAGCTCAAAGTCTTCGCGAACACTGAGGAAAGAACAAGCACAATTGACTTGATCGTCCGAACGCGTCGTCTTCTTCGATCTCTGTTCCCGTTCTATCTCGTCCGTCCTCAAAATTTCGGCTGTCTCCCATCATCACCGTCCCTCAGTCCTAGATCCTCGCTGCTCAGCTTTCGTTCTTATTACGCGTCCTAAATCCCTTTTCGATCTTCTCGTTCGGTTCTTACCCGGACGCCTTCTTTCGTCGTCCTTCGTTTGTTTCACATCAATGTGCCCGATTCAACCATCCTCATACCCCACGAAGCTGCTCGAAGCAAACGTAGACGAAGCCCCGACTCCTACACACCTCCTTCGCCCCTCCTCCAAGTCCCATCCCTCCCGCTTCACCTTCGCTCGACCCGTCTGAGCTCGCCACCATCCGTCTCGACCCTCACGCCTTCCACCGATTCCTTCGTCGCCTCCTCGACGCAAAAGGGGTCGGTATCCGTCTCTTCCATCTTCTGCCACCGTCTGATGTTGGAGAATCGAGGAGAGTCCGAGGAGGAGGAGGGGAGTTGTCCGTCCGCGACGAGGAGGGTCGGTCGAGAGAGGTAGGATTCGAGGAAGGAGACTTCGGAGGTGGCGGTGGATTGGGTGGAAGCGGAGGAGGGTGGTTGCGCATCAGTGGTCCGTTGGAGATCCTGAGAATGCTGCCTTGCGACGGGGATGTCCACGTTCTTGACGACGTTGTTGACCTCGACGACCGATGGCGAGATCGACGCGACGGCGGGTTGGAGGCATCCGTTTTGGATCGGGATGAGAGGGGTGGGTGAAGGAGGAGGAGGAGCGACAGTTTTGGTGGAGACGTCAAGCGAAGAGGTGGCGAGGGATGGATAGGGAGAGGGAGGTTGTTGATCCAGCTCGGACGCGTCGAGGACGACGACGGCGAGAGGTGCAGAGGGAGTAGACTCAAGGGTGATGAGGTTCGAGGTGGGAGGGAGAAGGACCAGAAGGAGAGAGAGCTCTGAGATGGCGAGGATAGGGGGCTGAGCCGTCGTAGGATACTGAAGCGAAGCGAAGACGAGTGTCAGCGGGACGCGTTCGAGTGAGAGCGAGAAAGATAAAGAAAGTCAGGAGGAACTCACCCTCGTTCTCCCGCTCATGTACCTCCACCGCACGCACTTGATCTCCAGTACCCTCTCGTCGTGACCGAGCTCCTCCGAGATGATGATCTTGAGAAGAGCATCGACGACCTCTTGATCCCACAAACCGACTCTCGCGAGCAAGGCCGTCTTATGATCGTGGTCGTACATCCCGAACTCTTCGATGACGCGCTCAAACTCGATGAGGATCTGTTACCAGCGAAGAAAACGAAGATCTTCGGTCAGCGAATCGTCGCGCAAGGGAAGAAAGAAAGAGTCGACGAGGCGAACTGACCTGTGCCTCCGCGAACGCGTCCCACCCTATCTTCCTCTTCGACAACACCTCCAACTCGTCCCTAGCTTCCACCACCTGTCTATCCACCCACGAAATATACTCCTGCATAAACCCTCCCCCTTCTCCCGACTCCAACTTCCACAACACGTCCCGAACCGCCGACGCGACGGTCGGGTTGCAGTCCTCGAGTTTGAGAAGCGAGCGCTCCACTCTCGACCTCGACTTTCTGCTGAGAGAGTCTCCGAGCTGGTGCAAAGGTTCCCGAATCTTGTTGAGATACGACTTGAAAGGGCTGATGAGCGGAGGGAGGATGTGGGTCGGGAGAGGATCCGAGGCGTAGAGGTCGAGCTCGAGGGGGACGGCCTGTTTTGAAGCGAAAGGGATGGCGATAGGAGACGACCGAGGAGGTTGGTATGGCTCGTTGGTGGAGGGGGTACAAGAAGGGGAGGACGAAATGACGTTTTTGACGATAGGAGTGGTGGCGGGTGGAAGAGGAGGTGGTGGCGATGAGCTCGACGACGAGCCGCGAGGGACGAGGAACGGCTGGCTCTGTCGAAGATATAGCGAAAGTCAGCGAGAAAGTTCGAGCAAACCGGAAAGGAAATCGATATGAGAGGGGACTGACTTTGTGATGAGACGAGAAAGTTCGAAACCGGTCGACCCGAGAGGGAAGGGAAGGGTCGACGACGGCGACGTGCTCTCCTCCCTCTCCCGCTCTTCGCAAGGGAGGAGGAGTAGCTACAGCCTTAGTTTCGGTGGACGAAGCTCTAGAATGGCGACTGAACGCCTCGAAGTAGGATTGAACGAAGTCCATCTTGAGGAGGTGGCGAAAAGCGGGAGGGGAGAGGCAGAGGAGAGGGAGGGAGGGAGGTGGGAGGGAGGAGGGAGGAGGAGCGAGTCGACAGCAGGTTTGGAGACGCTGCTGTAGAGGCTGGGAGGGAAGAGGGAGGCGAGTCGACGGCGGACACTCTCCAGCAAAGATGGAAGGCGGGAGTGAGAGCTTGAGGACTAGTTGCTCGTGAAGTTGAGGGTAGGAAGAGGGAAGTGAAGCGCGACTGCACGCGGAGTAACCGAACTCAACAAGCCAGGTACCCGACCTCTTCTTCCCAGCAAGGCCTCGAGCGGGAAGGGCGGAAGCAGAGCTTTGAGACTTGGGAAGAGAACAGACGGCGAAGCAACAACAAGGGAGGGAGCGAGCGAGGGAGGAGGACGACGGCACGATTCCCTCTTGTGTTCGACGCTGATTGACGATGCTTTTAGTTCGCAATCGATTTCGGGGAGGAGGGGTCTATGGACGAGTCAGCAGAGATGGTGAAGCTTTTTAGGCTGTTGAGCGGAGGCAAATGCGGTTGGAGGAACTTGAGGCCTCCTTCTCAAAGTTCAAGCTCACCTTTCGCATCCTCCCTCTTCACGACTCCTTCCCACAGACGCCTCACGACCACATCGTCTCTGTCGAGCCACCACCAGACTCTCCACCTACCCCTTCACCCTCCAGGACGTCAAGGCTCCCTAAAGCTCGTCCCCTCCTCCTTCCATCCAAGCTCAAATGGACGCTCCTCCTTCAGCACCTCGACTCCTTCCTTCCTCCTCCTCCTCTCCCCTCCTTCATCCCTCCCACGCCGTCACGACCCATCTCACCGGAACCGCAACCCCTTCAGCCAACCATGCACCAATCCCTCTCCCTCTCCTCCCGATAGAACTCAAAAGGGAGATTCTCCGCTTCTGCGATCCCTCAACACTCGCACAGACTTCCCGAGTCTCCCTCGCCTTCCTGGAGCTCTCCTACCCTCTCCTCTACGACGAGATCGAGTTGATAGGAGATCAGACCATTCGAATTTCTTCTGCGAGCGCGTGAGTTCCCTTTGTTCTGGTATCGCTTCGTAGATGTCTCTGAAGCTGACTGCCTCCTCCTCCTGATTCCCTCTCTCTCAGGACGAAGCTCACCAAACTCAACTCGAACCCTTCCTCTCCCTCCGCCAAATCCGATCCCTCTACATCAGTCAGGACGTCTTCGACGACGCGAAATTCTACCAGGAGGAGGAGAGGCTCGAGAAGGAGAGGAGGGAAGCAGGGATCCCTTCGGACTCAGAGTCTGACGAGGAGGAGGACTCGAACGACGACGTCGAGGAAGGAGCGCCGCGATCCCCCCAGGACAAGGAGGGAGACGACGACGAGATCGTCATCTCCAAGGACCGTCTCCCAGGAGGTTGTCCCATCTCCCTTGGATCTCTCTTCGTCAGCATCAGAGGGCTACGAGAGGACTTCGTTGAGCTCGCGTCGCCTTTCCTCGACGAGATGATGTTTCTCCTCCACTTCTTCGACCCAGTCTCCGTCGAGATCTTGGAATTCCTCCCTTCCTCCATCCCGACGCAGGCACCTTCTTCCCATCGAGAAAGCACCCTGGAGTCGTCTTCGTCGCCTCGTCCTCCACTCGTGCGTTATCGACCCGCTCCCACCCGTCATCGAAGGACCCCTCACCGTCGTCTGCGACTCCTCCAGGTGGTGGGACGCACAGCCTAGTACTGCAGGCGTCTACGACTTCATCGACGATAATCAGGAGAGGCTGAGAGCGGTCGGTTCCGACCCGTTTTGGCAAGTGACGGAACCCGGAAGTCGACGCGACTTGGACTTCGTCGTTCGAGACGACGGGAGGGATGTGAGGGAGATCGAGGAGGGCTTCTGGAGCTCGTCGGGGGTGCCGGTGAATGAGAGAGAGAAGTGGAAGGATCGAGTGAGGTTCGAGGTGTTGGAGAACGGCTCTCCGAGTTTGAAGATGCCTCGTGAGTCCGTCTCTCTTTTCTTCGTCTGTCGCTCTTCGTCGCTGACTCTCTTCTTCTTCCTCCTCATTTACTCCAGATTCAGGGAAAGACTTCCCACTCTTCCCCTAGGAGCCGAACCTCTCGCCGCCCTCGCACCCTCTTCCACGGACCTCCTCTTCGTTCAACTCGACGCGTCGTGGAATCGATGGGTGTTCCGCTCGTTTCGTCCTTACGTACCTCAATTCGATCTCTCTACTACTCTGCTATGACACGATAACCTTGTCTCTTCGTGATCTGCTAGTGCGGAACGAGGGAAACGGCGGAAAGGACGAGGGAAGTTCGACCAAGCACGCGTCTACACCTTCCCGTCTCTTGCTCCCCTCTCCTTTCAACGCTTTCCCCCTTCAACGCGATGGCACCCTACTAACTCCCTACATTCGATGCTTTGCTCCGAACCATCTCAGATCGATTCCTCGTTCTCTCAGCTTCTCTGCGACAACGCGTCGAACCCTCTCGCTCTTTCGTCCAACCCGTTCCGATTAATCGAATGCGACAAATGATCTAGTGTAAGCTCGTAAGTATGTCGTGAAGTCGTAAACCCTGAATCCCCTACTCTCCTCATCTAAACCAAACTCTCCTGAATCTCCAACATCGCCCTCCTCCTGACGGGATTCGACTCGAACGCGGTGTAAACGGGGAGGTCGTCCTCGTCCTTGAACGAGCATACTGGGAGGTAGAGATAAGGATGGGGAGGTGGACGAGTAGGTCGGTAGGTGGGAGTGGAGTCGATGATGGTGTAGGTGGGAGGACAGCTGAGGAGGGCGGGAGGAGGTCCGTTGCGAGAGCAGCGACGGGATGATCGAGAGCGAGGGAAGACTTTGGAGGGGGGGAGGTTGAGTTGGGCTCGAATTTCGACGATTCTGAGAGAATGAGAAGGAAGGGGATGGGGTCAGTATGGAAGATAGGGATGGTTGGAAGAGAGCAAGGAGTGTGAACGAACTGTTTGGTGAAGTCAGGGAGCTGAGAGAGGAGGAAGGAGTGAGAAGAAAGCAAGGAGCGTCAGCGGGCGAGCTTTCAGCGTTCAAGTAGTTTCGATCCAGGAATCGAGCGAGGAAGATTCCGAGAAGAGACGAAAAACTTACTCGACGTTGGAACATAGCCTAAGGAGAAGAAGAAAGCGGAAGAGAGAAAGCGGAAGAGGTCAGCGTGGGCTAGAGACGATGACCGAGAAGACGGAGGGAGGAGGGAGGGAGGGAGGAAGAGCGAAGCTCACCTGCTCGAGGGTTGTAAACTTCTCGTCCACACGCGAGGAGGGCATTCCTCGCTTCATTTTGGATTCGAGGTATCCCATGATCACTCGTTTTGTAAAGTTGGGCTCTTCGATGCTTCGTTCTGTGCGAGGAAAGCAAGAACGAGGGAGGAGAAGGGGGGGGGGAGGGGAGGAATCGAGAGGTCAGCTTCGTTCTCAGCCGCGTCGCTTTTAGCTCGTTGAGAGAGGATCGAATGAGAACTCACGAGATTCGAGAGCATCGAGAACAAGGTGCATCTGCGTGAGATGGTACCAGCTGAAGAAGTTAGACATCTTCTTTTAAAGGTTGGGAGGGGGTGGAAGTGAAGAGTGAAGGAGGCGAGGAGGTGAGGATCGAGAGTTGGTTGTTGTAGTTGAAGGTCAAAGATGTTCTGAAGGACTTCCGAGAGGTTTGAACGATCTTGCCGGCCTTCCGTTCGCTCGGATTCCAGACAAAAACGTGGTCCGTTAGACTTTTTCTCTCCAGGCGGTAGGACTCGGAAGAGGCAATCAACCCCTGCTTGAATCTCGCTGCGCCCGTCTTCGCGGCTCGATCTTTCGTTTTGCTTTTGCGTCTGTGTTGCCTCTTATGGCTGACCTCCGTCTCGCTGTCAGGAGCCACATCGGTGAGCGGAAGCTTGCGAGAGAGGTGAGCAACCTGCGTAAAGCCGAAGCTTCGGCGAGACGAGAATTTGAAGGGGGAGCGATTCCTTTCCTCGGTCTTCTCCTTTCGTCCCTCCTTAGTGTCCGCCTTTCCTCTCTCTTCCTCTCGCGGTCATCCAAAGAGTCGAGATATGATACTGGAGACGTTGCACGATGCCAAGAGTGCTCGGACTCCTTTTCGACGAGCTGAGAGGGAAGACCGAACGAACGAGGCGAAGAGATAAGAGGGGGAAGACGCGTCGCGTCGCGAGATGAGCGAAGCTTCGTTTCACTGTCTTTTTTGATCTCGAGAGCGCAACGCTGCTTCTCAAGCCACGAGCCTATAGGTCTCAGCTTAGTACCTCGCGTTCGAACGAGAAAGCGGGAAGCTAAATCATCACATCATCGAGCAGAGTGCAGGCGAGGGGACGGTCCGACGACGACGGCGTGAGCGAGATCACCAGGTTGCTTTGAAGCATCGAGACTTGTGAAACTTCCAGTGGGCGCGTTGGTGACCTGTGAGGAGAAGAGAGAGTGTTAGTTTGTCGAGGAACGGAGAGCGGAGAAGAAAAGGTCGACGACTCGACGCGACGAAGGAGTCAAAGACAAGAACGTACGCTCAGAGCAGTAAGCAGCGTTTCGACACTGGAGGACGAAATGAAAAGCACACTCGAGTCAGCTTCGATTCCTATGAGAGAGAAGTAGACGAGGAGAACAGACTCACGTTCGAGCAGATCAAAAACTCACTCCTCCCAGCCCTCGCGTTATCCATCTCGTCGCATTCCCCGAGCTCGACCGTCTGGTCGCATCCACAACCGTGAGCTTCACACTCTCGAGCGTCGCAGAAGATCCATCCCATACTGACTGCATCTTCTTCCTCGTCTGCGCTCACGTCAAATAAACCCCAAGGTCTCCTCCCTTCAAGCACGTCGAGAAAGGACTCGAGCATGTCTCCGATGACGGACTCCATTTCTCTCTCATATTCCTCGATCCCAACACCGGAAGCGACCTTGTGGGCGATGGATCGAAGGACGTAAGGAAGGCGGGCGGGGATGAAAGGAGGAGGGAAGGGGGACTGGGCACCGTGTCGACGAACGGTGCATTGGACGACGATGATCGTACTTCGAAGGTACCCGAAGATCCAAGGAACGATGTCCCCGTTCTGCTCGAGGTCAAGCGAGGAGGAGGTTGTGGTCAGGCTTCTGCACGAACCGTCGAGGCGACAAGGCCGAAGCGATGACGAAAGGACAGATACTCACCTTGAAGAGGGCAGCCGTGTCTAGCTGAGAGAAGACTTTCAGCCAATGCTCGAGAAGAGCACCTTTGGGCTCCTCATCCAGCATGTACTGGTAGAAGATGACTTTTCGGCAGATCTCCTGGAACAGGTAGAGGCGAGGAGAGTTGAAGGAGAGCTGGTCCATTCTGAGATAGGCTGCGATGAAGGAGGGGAGGTAGATCGAACAGAAGTGGTCCTGATGAAGGAAAGGTAGCAGAAGTGTGAGCAGCGATCAGGTTCGCTCTTTTTTGGGGTAGAGAGGGAGAGAGATGGTGAAAGAGAGGAAGGGAAGCGAGCTCACGAGAACGTCCCTCCATCCATCCACGCTCAAGATCTTTCCGTGCCCGCCTCCGCTGTACTTCTCGAGCTAAAGGTTGGCGGACGTTCGTCAGTCATGAGCCCGACGAAAGCAGGTGCGAGAATCGAGAAAGAAACTCACGAAGAGGGTCATAGGATCTTTCCCAACGGAAGATGAAGGAGAGCTCGAAAGACGAAGTTTGGCGTCGACGGAGAGTCCCTTGGGGTTCACGAGACCGAGATGGCTCGCGAGGAGGAGGAAAAGCACTCGAGGGTTCGTCTCGGCAGTAGAAGAAGACATTTTCTCGTTCTTCGAGTTGTCGTGGATTGGAGGAGAGGAGCAGGAGGGAAGGAGGTGAAGGTGAGCTTCGAAATTTGGCCCCGAACTCGTCGACCTCCTGCCTCGCCTGCCTCTCAGTAGTTGAGTCTTCAACCATCATCACAGACGAGTCCGACGGGTTCACCATTACACGAATCGCTCCCGCCGTCGCTCGCTACTTTGTTCGCAGAATGAGCGCTCCTATCACCACCCGCGTCGTTCCTCCAGGACTGTCCCCTTACACCGAACAGAGCACAACGATCCTCCTCCCCGACGACAACACAGCTTTCCTCAACCCTATCCAGCAGTTCAACAGAGATCTATCCATCGCAGTCATCAGCACGTGGGGGAAGGTCTGGCAGGAGGAAGCTCAGAAGGAGTACGAGCAGAAGAAGGAGAGGAAGCTCGCAGAGAAGGAGAAGAAGGCTTCAGGTCAGAGAGCGGCCAAGAAGGGAAGGATTGGTGAGTCTTACTGCTGTCAGCTTGGGGAGCTTCCACAGGGCTAGTACGAGGGAGGTGTATTCAGTCAGAGGGAAGGTGGGCAAGGGGAGGAAAAGCTGGCGTCCCTCCCTTGCGAAAGTTGAGCTCGACGCTCCTTCCACGAACCAGAGCTCATTCCTTCCCTTGCCTTTTCCTTCCTTTTTCTAGAACCCAAGGCTGGACCCTCTACGTCTACTTCTGCTCCAGTTCCCGAAAACTCTACTCCTCCCAGAGCTGTGAGTCTATCTCTCAAGCTCATTCCCTTCGTCTCCGAAGCTCAAGCTCACTTTTCCCTTCCTTCGTCCCCTCCCCCTTGCAGTTCGTTCCTCGAGAGTTCGTCATCCTCGAAGCGCTCTCTGCTACCGGTCTTCGAGCTATCCGATACGCTAAGGAGATTCCCGGTATCAAGTGAGTTCCAACCTTCGCTCGTCCTCTCCCTTCCAGTCCTTCCTTTGGAAGCGAGTCGAGCGCGAAGCTCACCTGCTGCTCCTCCCTTCTTTCCTTCAGGTACGTGATCGCCAACGACATCTCGCCCACAGCAGCTGAGGCTATGCGACGGAACGTTGAGTTCAACGGAGTCGGACCTTCCTCGGAACGACCTACACCCGTGGAAGGTGCCAAAGCCGTCGACGGAGAGGCGTGGGAGGGACGAGTGAGAGTTCGGGAGGGAGATGCTTGGTGAGTACGCAGCCTCTTTCGTCGTCTTCTCAGAAGGCAAGGTACTCTTCGCACGTAGAGATGTGGTCCCTGCTCTTTTTCTATTTCCAAGAGAAGGGAGGAGTCGAGAACGGCGCGAGCGAGGAGACGTCTCAGCTGACCACTTCTCGACGCGTTTCGTTCCTTCCTCCACAGCTCTTTGATGTACAACCACCGAGCTAGCAGAGTGGATTGCGTCGATTTGGATCCCTACGGGACCGCTGCTCCCTTCATGGACGCTGCCATACAGGCTACTGCCGACGGAGGTCAGTTCGAATCTCCCCGTCGCGTTTTGTTTCTTCGCTGAAGACGTTGACGCGAAGCTGACTCCTTTCTTCGCGCCTTTGTAGGTCTTCTTGCCATCACATGTACCGATATGGCTGTGTCAGCTGGTCACAACTATCCCGAGAAGTGGTAAGTCGCGGCCTTAGAGGCCTCGCGACAAGTTCCGACGCGACACGCTCTCTAACTCCAGTCCTGTCCGCTTTTCTTCAGCTTCGCCAACTACGCTGGAGTCTCAGGTCGAGCTGAGTACTCGCACGAGATTGTGAGGCCCTTCTCCCTGGTGCTCAGCGCCGAACTGAGTCCTTCGTCAAGCTGACTCGTTCCCTCCTTCCCTTCACCTCAGGCTCTTCGACTTCTCCTCGCCAGTGCTTCTGGAATCGCCTCCCGATACGGTCGATACATCGTTCCCGTTCTTTCTCTCTCCATCGACTTCTACATGCGAGTCTTCTTCCGGATCTACTCGTCGCCACTTCAGGTCAAGCAAGCTTTCAGGTTTGTCGTCCTCCTCTCGGCCTTCTCGTCCTCGCGTTCGTCGAACCTGTTTGACTGACCCTCGTGCTTCCCTCGTGTTATCTTCAGTAAAACTGGAACTGTCTACGTCTGCAACGGTTGCGAGTCTCATCACATCCAGAACTTCGGTCGCGTCGGGGAGAAAGAGCAGAAGGGAGGAAAGGGAGTCAACTACACCTACAAGAACTCGGGAGGACCTCCTGTGGGACAGAACTGTGCTGAGTGCGGATCGACCCACCACGTGAGTTTTTCTTTCCTCTGAGACCTCCGAAGCTCCAGGTCGACGAGCGAGAATGCTGACCTGACGACTTTCTTTTCTCAGCTCGTCGGACCTCTGTGGACTGGACCTCTTCACGATCCCGAGTTCTGTGGAAAAGTGCTGAAGCACGTCAGCGAGAACGAGTCCAAGTTCGGGACCGTCCCAAGGATCAAGGGGATGGTGACGTTAGCGAAGGAGGTGAGTTCGTCGCGACTTAGTCGCGAAGAGTGTCGAGCTTCGAACTGACGCGACTTCGTTCGCTCTTCTTCTCCCGTAGGAACTCGTCGCACCCTTCTACTTCGAGCCCAGTCAAGTCTCGGGTATCTTCAGATGTGGATGCCCTCCACTGAACGACATCGCGTAAGTCCTCGTCGTTGCGACCTGCTCGACGAGCTCAGTCGAGACACGTCTGACGCTCCTCGTCCTTTTTCTTCCTCAACACAGCTCGGCCATCCTTCACGGAGGATACGACGTCTCTCGATCTCACGCCTCTTCCGGGTCTCTCAAGACCAACGTGAGTCTCCGACCTTCCTCTCTTTGTTCGAGCTTCTGAAGCTGAACCCCTTTCGCTTCGCTTCGCGCAGGCTCCCCGCTCCTTTGTGTACGACATCTTCCGAACCTACATCCGAGACAAGGCTCCCGTCAAGCTCGAGAAAGTCGCCAAGGCGTCTCCCTCGTACTCTCTCATCACCAAGGAGATCACGTACGTCCCATCGTTCTTCGCTTTTCGACGCGTCCGAGCTCAACCTCAACTGACTCCTTCTGACGGTCCTCTCTCGTTCCTCAGCCACGAGGTCAACCTCACTCTCCACCCCGATCTCGACAAGCACATCTCGAGGACCAAGCTCGTCCGATACCAGGTGAACCCGACCATCAACTGGGGTCCTGCTGGGAAGGCGAAGACGAAGAAGGACGAGGGAGACGAGGAGGGAGTCAAGATGCCCAAGAAGGTGAGTTTCTGAGCAATCTTTTTCTTTGTCGAGCTTTCCGAGAGCATGAATCGTCGTCGGAGCGCTCGGTGCTGACATCGTGGGTTCTTCGGTTTGGTCGCTACAGAGGAAGGAGAGGGAGGAGGACGTCCTCAGAGCGACTCTTCAAGCGAGCGCTGCTGCTGGAGCTTCCAAGGCGTCGGAGGAGAACGACGAGGAGGCCGCTATGAACGCTTGATAACGCTTCATAAGATTTGAATGTTTCTAAAAACGCTCTGTTGTCTCTGCGAAAGGACGAGACGAAGGAAAAGGGAAAGGAAAGCTCCCGACGAAGAGACTTTCGCGCGTCTCTGTCCGTCTCGTTTCGCGAAGCTCGCTATGTTTCCTGCAGATCCAGAAGTGATATACAGAGAGGAGCTTGTCTGTAACTGAAAGACCGAAAAATTGTATCGGATTCGGTCGACGTTTGCTTTGGCATCACCGGTTGCTGGGGGCCGAAGCTTCTTTCTCTTCTCTTTCGCTTTTTCAGACCTCTGACCCTCAACCACATTCGTCGAGTCTCTCAATCTTTCATTTGGACATGGCTCCTCCTCCGACCTTGGAGACTCTACCCTCAGAGGTTCGTACTTCGCTCTCCTCTCTCTACTCTTGATCGGGAAGCCATCGACGGCCTCGTTGACCTCCACTCCCTCCTTCCTTCCCCTCCCTCCCTCCCTCCAGCTCATCCTTCACACGCTCTCCTTCCTCCCCCTCGACGCCATCGCCAGCTTTTCGCAAACCTGCGTCTTCTTCTCCGAGCTCGTATACGGGGACAGCGACGGATCCCTCTGGAAAACGCTCTATCTCGCCTCGTTCGACGACCCGAGGACCGGGGCTTGGGACCTTCGACCTCCTCCTTCCGTCGATGGATCAGCTCGCGCCAAGAGGCTCGCGCTGGAGAAGCAGGATCGGAGATATCAGTGGAGGGAGGGAGCTCGTCAGAGTGTGACGGCTCTGAGAGAATGGAAGGCTGGTAGGATGGATCTCGTACGGGCAGAGGTGAGCTCGCTCGGCCTTCCTCCTCTCCTTCCCCTCCCCCCCCCCCCTCTCTAGCTCTCGTCGAGAGACTGACGGCTGCTTCTTGCTTGTCTGCTCTACTCACAGGCTGCCGACGTCGACCTTAACTATCGAGCTCTCCTCAACCTCCTCCTCACCGCTCCGCCAGCAGGCACTCCTTCGCTCAACCTACCCAAACTTGCCTCAGCCCTCCCCTCCTCCCTCCCAACTAGTCTTCACATGCTCCCCGATCAAACCCAACCCATCTACCATCAACTCCTCGCCCACCTCATCCCTCTCCCCCTCCCCAAAGTTCATCGAGCCTACGAAATTGCCCTCAACGAAGCGCGGCAGATCGTCTACTCCCTCGCTGCCGCTCGCGGTTCGCTCGAGAACGGAAGTGGGCAGATCGACTGGAAGGTCGTTCACGCTCTGAACGTCGTGCAGCATTGGAACATGACTCGGGGGATGGAAGGGCAGGTGTGGGATCCAGAGGAGACAGCCTTTGCTCCTTGGCCGTGGAGAGTCGAGCATTGCAGACCCACGCCGCCGAGGATGGAGACTTGGACGAGCGAAGAGAGCGTGGATTGGGATTGGGCTGGGATCGCTGGTGGGGAGTGGGTCGGGTGCTACTCGTTCATCGATTTCTCGGACTATATCACCTTGTGAGTTCTCCTGCCTCTTTCAAAACACGATTAGCTCGCGTTTCTCGTTCGCGTCGCCGACTCGTCTTTCCCTCTCTCGTGATGCTGACCTAGCTTCTGGAACCCTTTTCCCACGACAGTAACTACCCGGAGCTGACTAGACAACGAGGGAAACCCTCTTTGATGGGAGTAGAAGAAGCGGTACGTTGTCCTCGTCTCCCCTTTCTCACACTTTCGCGTCGTCTCACCCTCGCTCATCGCCTACCCCTCCCTTCCTCTCTTCTCCTTCCCATCCAGGTCGGCGACCTCATGCATCTCAACCTGGTCCCCACCTGCGCTCGACCGTCAACCTCCTCCTCGACCCTCCCTCGGATCCACTTCAGCGGCACGTCGAACTCACCAGTCCAGTCCGAGGTTCGAGGAAACGCCCGACTCACGAACGACAGCCCTCCTCAAGTTCGAGTCACGTACGTCATCAGCTACGGAGGGTCGGAGAAGTGGAGGCTCGAAGGGATGCAGATGGGAGGGATTGGTGGGAAGAGAGGGATCGTAGGAATTTGGAGCGAGGCTCATCCTGGACCTCATTCGTTCGTCCTCTCCTCCTTTCGCCTGTCCTTCGAACGTCGCTCGATCCTGACGTTTTCCATCTATCTTCTCTTCTTTTCATAGTCCCAGCGGACCCTTCTACTTCTGGAAAAAGGAAGTAGCCTCGTCGGAGGAGGACAGCGAGTCGGAAATTTAGCGGTCGTCGACGCGACGAGGGGTTGTTGATCTTTTTCGTTTGTTTAGTTTTTTTGCTTCTGCTCTATCTCACGCCTTTTGATCTCCTCTCCGCCCTCTCATCGCCTTCTTCAACCTCAAAACCTTCCCTCTCACAGCAAAGGTGACGAACGAGGTTGCGCGATCAAGCAAGACCGCGGAGAGGAACACAAGAATAGGAGACGAGGGAGCGTCGGGCTCGCCGTCCAAACTATTCAAAGGCTCCTCCTCCCTCGATCTGCTTCTCCTCTACATCAACCACCACTCCCACCCAACTCAACCAACCAGTCTACCAGTGAGCTCTCCCTCTTCTCCCAGCGAGCCAAGCTGAGCTGAGCTGACTCTCGGCTCGACCTCTTCTTCGATTCAGCCCTCCCATCTCCCTCCCACCCCTCCCTTTCCCTTTCACCTCAACACAGCACAATGGGACTTTTCGATTTCTTTGAAGGAGGACAGCAGCAAAACGCTTACTCTCAGGTCATCAACACCCCCGACGAGCACAAGGGCAAAATCTGTTCGTCTTTCAGCGCTCTCGAAAAAGTCGAAAGGTCAAGCTCGCTGACGTTTCGTTTCCTCTTCCCGTCCCTCTTTTGCCAGCTCACGAGCTCGTCGCTGGGGCTGCTGTTCGTCTCGTCTTCTGTCTTACCTCCTCTCCATCTTCAAGCTGACCCTCGCGCCCTCTTCGCGCTCCTCTACAGTCTTTTGCTGCCGTTCGAGTGAGTCTCTCCTCACCTCGCCCACCTCTCGTCCTTTCGATCTCGAGCTCATCGGCCGCCTTCCCCTTCTTCTTCCCCAGGCCTACGAGCAGCACCAGAAGGCTAACGGACAGCCCGCCAACCACGCTATGGCTCTGTGGGTCCTGCTGGCTCTGCCACTGCTCTTGCCGGCGATGCTATTTCGATGCTGACGTTTTCGTTTTCCTCGCTCGCGCCTTTTTTTGTCGTCGTCGATCATCAGGGAACGTTCGTTTCGATCCCTTTCCTGAGTTCCCCCATCTACCTGAGCTTCAGCTCATGCGCCTCTATCCTCTTCGTTTTCTTCATCCAGTCATCGCCGGGTTCGCTGGAGCTGAGGTCGACAAGTGAGTTCCACTTTCACCTCGTCGCGTCGCGTCTCTTTCCATTCCTTTTCCGCCCTCCCCGTTCTTCTCTTCAACTCTCTCTAACCTCCCCCTCTCCCTCTCCCTTTCCTTTCTCGCTAGGCTGATCGAAACCAAAGGTCTCGACCACATCGACGCTTACAAGGCGAAGCAGCAAGCCAAAGCTCAAGCCGTCGAAGCTCTTCACCAATCCGGCCAGTACTCGAACGAGCAGGGTTACTCTCGAGAGGGCAACTACGGGGGTCAGCAGCAACAGCAGCAGCAGTCCAACGGCGGAGGTGGAGGGGAGCAGCGAGGAGGAGGAGGAGGAGGACCTCACTGGGGGAACGAGGAGAGGGAGGTGAGTTCGTCGTTCGACGCGTCTCTTGTTCGTCACGTTCGTTCGAGTGTTGACCTCTCGGGTTTGGGTCTGTGCGTTTGCAGCACTTTCAAGGCGGAGGATACGAGGGAGGACGAGGCTACCAGGGTGGAGGAGGTGGGGGAGGAGGAGGATGGGGAGGAGGACCTCCCCATGAGAGCCGACGAGAGGAGAGGAGGGAGGAGCGACGGGAGGAGAGGTTTGAGGAGAGGAACGGTGGGTATGGCGGAGGAGGCTTCGAGGGGCGAGGTGAAGGAGGAGGATATGAAGGGCGAGGCGGAGGGGGAGGGTACGAGGGAGGAGGAGGAGGACAGAGGTACTGAGCTGGTTCTGAAGTCGCCTTTGCTTTTCGACGTCGTCCGACTCTTCTCTGATGTTCTTTCCGAACGAAGAGTTGTCGAGAGAGTGGGTTGGAGTCTTTTCGGAGACGTGAAAGACATGGAAAAGAGAATACAAAGTCATGAATCGACCGAGCGAGCTAGCGACGAAAGCAAAGCAAACCCCAACCTCGTCCGCGTCTCTTCGCGATCTCGTTCTCAGAACAAAGCGAACGTCTAGTACAACCCAACTCCAACTCCATCGCCTCCTCATCTTTCTAGGGTTCCGGCACGTAAGGCTCGATCAACATCTGTTTGGGACGAGGACGAGGACGAAGTCAGCGAGACGCGAACGCGAACAAAACGACCACGAGCGCGACGACGAGACCGAGACTCTCTCTCTCGTGGAAAGAAGGGAAGGAGTAAAGTTCTCACCTTACTGAACTCCTTAATCTTATCCGCCCCTCTAACCTCCTCCGTCTTGAGTGGAAGCTTGACGATGTGGAAGTCGGCTCCGTAAAGATCGTAGGCTTCGAGGAGGTACTTCTGCTGCATCGCCTGACGAACGGAGCAGTGCTCGCAGTTGGATCCTGAACGATGAGACGCGAAACAAGAGGAAGGAGAGGGGACGTCAGTTGCGGATCGAAGTAAAGGAGGGTGAGGAGGGACGCGTCGACGAGTTCGACAAGAACGAGGGAGAGAGAGGGAAGGAAGGGGATGCGGGCGACTCACCCTCCTTGGGGTACAAAAGCTGGTTGATGACGATGTTGTGGGTATCGATCTCGTAGTTGGTGAGCTCCTGAATCAGACGCTCGGTCTCGTACAGCGACAAGAACTCGGAGATGGCGACGCAGACGAAGGTGGTTTTGTCCTGGACCGATCAACGAGACAAAGACGGAACACATGTTAGCGAGGACGAAGATGGAGGAGGAGGAGAGGAGAGGGCAAGGGGCAAGATAGACAAGAGAACGAGGAGACGAGAGAGCGAGTTAGACTCACGGGATCCGTGAACTGAGTGTTGACCTCCTGGATAACAGCTCGCATCGAATCCAGCTTAGCGAACATATCCTCCTGAGGTGCTCCTCCCCCTCCCATCATGCTGGTCATCTGAAAATGATAGGAAACGGTTCGAGATCAGCGAAACGAACGAGTCGATAGAACGCGAAGCTCCGTCTCGTCTCGACGAAGAGCTCGAGCTTGGGGAAGGATGAATCGGGGAGGGTGAAACGTACCTGCGCAAGCATAGGACCGAACCTTCCTCCGAGAGCGGAGAGCTTTCCGAGAGCCTTGTCGAGAACGGAGGGGAAGGAGAGGAATCGAAGAGTGTGACCTGTGGGAGCGGTGTCGAAGACGATGACTTCGAACTCCATGGATTTGACGTGCCTGTGAGAGAGGGGAGGAGAAGGGAGGTCTGTCAGTTCGGTCTTCCGATCTGTGATGAGCCTCCTTGCTCGAGCGAGGCAGCGGCACGAAGAGAGGAGCGACGAGAGGGGAGGAGTCGACCCGGGCTGCTACTCACTTCATGACCTCAGCGAAACCCATAGCCTCGTCCACACCAGGGATAGCGAACGCGAGATCCTGCATCATGGACTGCATAGCTCCTCCTCCAGCGTCGGCTGCGACCCACCGAAACGAAGACGAAAGTCAGCTCAAAGACGAAAGCTCGCGAGCTCAACCAAACGAGATTGATCTCTTCGGACGAACAGTTATCAATCATCTCCTGGATGGAACCTGTAGGGTCAATCTCCATGGCGTAGAGATTCGAGTAGCCGTTGACCTTGGTGGCGTCCTGAGATCGTTGCAAAGCCACGGAAGCGACAGGTCAGAACAAACGAGGGAGAGGAGGAGGCGAAGGGAAGGAGATTGAGGTTGAGCTGACCTTGTTGAACTTCTGTCCGAAGGCGTCTGAGAGGTTGTGGGCTGGGTCGGTGGACTACACCATCAAGAGGAGACTGGAATGAGCTTTGTGAGGGGGAGATGGAAGATGGAGGGGAGAGCTGAGGAACGAACGATGAGGAGGACGGATTCTCGACAAGCGGCGAGTTGGGTTGCTAGCGAACAGGACGTCGTCGTTTTACCTAAGGAGAAGGAGGAGGATGTCAGCTTGATATGTAGAGCGAGTCGAGATGAGACTGGAGGACTAACCTACCCCTCCCTTTCCACCTGAGAGAGCGAGAGAGACGAGAGAAGGAAGGGGCGAGAGGTCAGCTTCATTGTCCTCGTCGTTCGAGCTCATGTTCATCGCTCATCCTTCAGCCCTGAGCAGGAGACGCACCACAGAAAATCCACTACAGACGAAGGCGCAAGAGAGAACGAGGATAAGTCAGTTTCGACATCAAGGAAAGACGAGACGAGGGAAGGAAGTCGAGGTGATGGCGAGGAGGAGGGTGTGAGCTCACCTTCAACGAGCGCTGATCCAAGATGTTCTGAAGCGTGGGAGGGAGCATGTCTTCCTCGGCTTCCATCAGCTGTGTTGAGATCGTAGGCTCGGCCATCGTGTTTTGAAGATTGTAGAAGGTGGAGGAAAGACAAAGGTGAGGTGATGGGTGTTTGAAGGGAGGCAGAGGGAGGGAGGGAGGGAGAAGGAACGAGAAGCGTGGAGAAAGGGCTCAAGCTGGATGAAAGGCCGCGCCTTCAGTTCCTGACTAGACTTTCACAAAACCTCGTCGGACTAGGCGTACATCAGCGAGTAAAGAGAAGGATTGTCTAAGCTGAAGCTGTGGAGAAGAGAGAGGGAGAAGAGGAGGAAGGACGGAGTGAGCTCGGGAAGTCAGCGTCGTCTCGGCGGCTCTGACCTCGTTTCTGAGTGTCTGAGCGAAGATTTTCGGCTCAAACTTCTGGAGGTGGTAGCCTAGTGTTGTCTCGAGCGCCTCCAGCAGAAACTTTCGAGAAGAAATCTTTGGGGGCGGAACAGGAGGGGGAGGAAGTGCCGAATGAAGCTCAACGATCGTTGTTCCCTTCTTCGCCAGTTTTATCTCTCCAGAAATCTCCTCATCTCTAGTCTTTCGGATTACCATAGACTGGAGCATGTAGGAGAGCAATCCATGTATCATTCATGCTCTAGCAACATTGTGTCGGTCACAGCGAGCTCGAACCGTATCGAGCGTCCTTCCTTCGAGCTCTTCCTCCTCCAGCTTCTCCTTCGCCCCCAACAGCCACGCCAAGCTCCAGCTCCGTACCGAACATCCAAGGGAAGCTGATGATGCATCGAAAGGCGAAGAATAGCAGCCAGGAGTCGCGGCAGAGCTGTCGGAAAGGGAAAAGAGAAGGGAAGAGGAGGGGAGGAGAGGGCGAGCTCGAACAGGGCTGCTTCGAACCGCGCTCCGCTCTCACGCCGAGGCCGCACGAGAAGAAAAATAAAAACTGGTCCACCTCCTTCAGAAAGCAGAGGCCTGCCAGGCCCCGAGTAGAGAGCAGCAATTTTCCTATAAGGATGGATTGGGTTCGACGACTGCGCTTGAGTGAGATCTGACTCCGAAAGTACAAAGGCACTTTTCGAGCGACGTGCGAGTTCCCTTCTCTTTCTACCATCCCTTCTTTCTCCCATTAGCATCCATCCACCTTCTCACTCATCCAACTTCACCTCTACGTGCCAGTATGGATTCCCAGTTCCCTCCCATTCCCCCCGCGGTCGCACCTGTCGTGGTTGAGGCGTCAGCTTCGTTCGAATCCAAAGAGGAAGGAGGAATGCCATCGCCAGCGCCTCTCCCTCCCACCGTCGAGCTCGCGTCCTTCCCTTCGATTCAACCCCCTCCCATCCAACAAGAAGTCCTCCCTTCCTCCCATCCAGAACCCTTATCGGTCTCCCAGATGGTCGCTTCCCCAGTCCAACCCATCATCCAACCTCCTTCGCCACCACAGGTCATGGAGGTCCAACAGGAGCAGTCGCACGAGCCTGAGCCCATGGACACGTCGGAAGGTCCCACTCCTCCCTCCTTTGCTCCCTCAACCTCCCTTCAACCTCAACCTCAGCAACCTCCTCAACCTTCCTTCTCCCCATCTCCCATCCCTCAACCTCCTTCCCCTGCTCCTGCTCCTCCTCAAGCTCAAGTCGTCGAGGCTCCCATCGCTCAATACCAGGCTCCCTCTCCGCTTCCGGCGATCATCCACCAACCCCCTCCCTTTCCTCCTCAGCAATTCGAAGCTCCTCCTCCTCCTCCCACTCAGGAATACGCGCCAGCACCCGTCGTCCAAGAGGCTCCTCCCCCTCCTCCTCCCGCTCAAGCACCCGCACCCGAGCCTTCAGCCTACCTCCCTCCTCCCATCCAAGCCGAGCGAGAGATCATCTCTCCTCAGCCTCAGGTTCCCTCCTCGTCGGTTCAACCTTCGTCGATGAACGGATACGACCAGCAGCAGCACTCCATCCCTACTCCTCCTCCCACCGTCCACGAGCAGGAGCAGCAACAGGCACCTTCGACGTCGTTCCCCGTCGTCGCGGCGCCTCCTCCTCAGGTCGAACCCTCAGCTCCTGCTCCTCTTCCTCTCAGCAACTACTACCAACCTCCTCCTCCTCCTCCTCCTCAGGTCGAGGCTCAGGTCCCTCCCCCTCCTCCCCAGCAACAACAGCAGCAGTACGCTCCTCCTCCTCAGCAACAGCAGCAGCAGCAGAACGGATACCCTCTCCCTCCTCCTCCAGCGGACCTTCCTCCCTCCCACCCTCTCGCTCCTCCTCCCGCGCCCTTCCCAGCAGCCTTCCCCACCCCAGCGGAGACGACCTTCGACCCTGTCGCCCCTGCCCCCGCCGCTTACGTGCCGGCGAGCACCTCCGGATCGTTGAAGAGGGAGTACTCGGAGGAGGTTGGAGAGGCTCATCAGCAGCATCTCCTCCAGCAGCAGCAGCAGAATTATGGAGGAGCGTACCAGGCTCCTGTCGCTAAGAGAGCTAAGGTCGAAGGTGTGAGTACACATTTCCCTCTTTCTCTTCTCCTTCTCTCTTATTTATTGGCTTGGGTTGGGAATGAGCAGAAGACGAGGACGTTTCGCGCTGGCTTTGGTGTCGAACGAGGGACGTAGACGCGTCAAGAGAGCGGAGCTAGAAGAGGAGAGGGCAGGACGAGCTTGTGGGAGGACTGTTTCCGTCGTTGTTATTCGAGAGAGAACTTGGAGAGGGAGCCCGACGTGGGCTTTCCTCCCCCTTGCATCAAGGTTTCTTCTCACAGACGAGACGAATCGCACCCCCAACTCGACCATCTACCAACCCACCTCCTTCCTTTCTTCCTTTGATTTTGTTCTTGTTTTTCGTTCCTTCCTACCAAACATCTCGAAACGTTCTCGTCGCTTGACCCAACCCCGAGGCTGACTCTCGTTTCTCTCCTCCCCACCTTCGTTTCCTTTCCACCCTCTTCGTTTACTCTTCGTTTCTTCGTCTCGTTCCTCCTCGTCCCTTCCCTTTACCCTTCACCCTTTCGCCTTGTTTTCCTCTCCTCCAGCAGGCTCCCTCCGCTCCCCTCTCCGCCGCCCAACAAAAGTTCTTCCTCTCGACCGTTCGTTCGCTCAAGAAGATGCGCGAAGCCTTCGCCTTCCAGGCTCCCGTCGATCCCATCGCGCTCGGAATCCCTCACTACTTCCAGATCGTCCAGCACCCGATGGATCTCACCACGCTCGAGTACAAGCTCGCCGCTTCAGGACCCAAGCCCAAGGGACGAACCGACAAGGGGAAGTACGCCAACAAGGACGAGGTCGTGCTCGATTTCGATCGAGTCTGGAACAACTCGGTTAGGTTCAACGGTCCCGACCATCTCGTCTCGCTCGCTGGGTTGAAGTTGGAGGAGGCGTTCGACAAGGCGATGAGGGGATGCCCTCCTGACGAGGTGGTGAGTGGCTCGTCTCGTCTTCGCGAGCTCGCGTCTTCCTCTCGTCCGTCACTGACCTCGTCGTTTCCTTCTCTCCCTCTTCTTCAGTTCCGACCTCCTCCCCCTCCTCCCGTCCAACAAGCCTACCAAGCCTACCCTCCCAACCCTTACGGTCAAGCTCAACCTCAGGCTCCCGCTCCTCCCGCCAACCCTACCGCTCGACGAGCTTCGGTCTCGAACGGAGCTCCTGCTCCTCGACGAAACTCGGAGGTCGACGGTCGACCCAAGCGAGAGATCCACGCTCCCGTCTCGAAGGATCTTGGATGGACCGAAGGAGGATCGAACGGAGGAGGAGGAGGAGGAGGATCGACGAGGAGGAAGAGCGGTGGTGGAGGAGGAGGGAAGAAGAAGCAGGGAGACGAGCAGATGAGGTACCTCAAGAAGGAGTTGACGGATTTGGTGACCAAGAAGCAGTACTACGAGTTGGCTTTCCCCTTCATGTACCCTGTCGGTGAGTCTTTGCCTTCCCTCTTGGCTCTTGTCTTGAGAAGCCGTCGCGTTCGTTCGACGAACCCTCGAGCTGACCCTTCGCTTTTCTTTCCCAACAGATCCCATCGCTCTCAACATCCCCGACTACCCCAAGATCGTCAAGCGACCCATGGATCTCTCCACCATCCGACAGAACCTCGCCGACAACTACTACGACGACCCTCAAGAGGTTCACTCGGACGTCAAGCTCATGTTCAAGAACTGCTACCTCTTCAACCCTCCCGGAACCCCCGTCGCCGCCGCTGGAAAGGCTCTTCAGAACATCTGGGACGAGAAGTGGAGAGCGATGCCCGTCAAGGAGGAGCCCGTCTACGAGAGTGAGAGCGAGGAAGAGCAGGTGAACAGTGATGATGAGAGTGAGTCACTTCTCCCCTTCGCGCGTCGAGTCGGCTTCCTTTCCTTTCGTTCTTCTCGAACGAGCTCGCTGACCTCTCCTTCTCCTTCTCCCTCTTCCGCCGCTTTTTTCAGCCATGGATCTGATCGGACAACAGATGGCCGCTCTCTCCAAGAAGCTCGACGACCTCCGATCCAAGAAGTCCGGCTCCAAGAAGCACAAGTCCTCCTCCTTCTCCTCCCACAAAAAATCCTCGTCGTCCTCTCACCACAACACCAACAACGGAGAACCGCGACCCAAAGGATCCAACACCCACCCCAAGACCGCCAAGCACCCCAAACCTCCTCCCCCTCCCCCCGCCCCTTCGAGCAACAACAGCAACAACAACGCCTACCTCCCTCCTCCCCCTCCTCCTCCTCCCAAGGCCAAGAAGACGTCCACCGGCGGAGGATCGGGTGCTGGTGGAAGTGGGATGCCGAAGAAGGCGAAGAAGCCTAAGAAGCAGGACGAGGACTTCTCGGACGATGAAGGGAGGTCGGCGAACGTGACGATGGCTCAGAAGCAGGAGTTGGCGGATAAGATCCAGGTTGCCGATGGAGAGATCTTGAATCAGGCGATCTTGATCATTCAGCAGAGCATGCCCCTTGGAGATGTGAGTCGTCTTTCTTTCCCTCGTTTGTTCTCGTTCTCGTCGCGTGTTCGACGAAGCGAAACGAAAAACGTCGAACTGACTTCGTCCCTCCCTCCTCTCGCAGTCCTCCGAGGAAATCGAACTCGACATCGAATCCCTCCCCGCCGCTACGGTCCTCAAGCTCTACAACCTCGTCGTCCGAGGACCCAAGAAGCCTCGATCTCGAAAGTCCGGAGGAGGAGGCAACAAGGGTGGAACTGGAGGACTCAACAGGAAGAGCATGGACGAAGGGGTCGAGGCTGAGAGGATCAGGAAGCTGGAGGCTCAGGCGGCTGCGTTCGAGCAACCTTCGTCTTGTGAGTCGCGCGTTGAGAGGAGAGAGAGAAGGGAGGGAAAAGCGCGACGCTGACTTCGTTTTCGCCTTCGTTCGTTCGTTCGCAGCCTCCCACCAACAACCTCAGCAGCAGCAACAGCAGCAACAGCAGGTCCAGCAGCAGCAGCAACAGCAGGCGGCGGCGAGGTCGGACTCGGAGGGATCAGAGTCGGGATCGGACTCTGCTTCGGATTCGGACTAGACCCCCAACCCATCTCCCTCTCCCCTTCTCTCTCTTGCCTGCTCGTTCTCTCTTCTCTCTCTCGCTCTTCTCGTCTACTCTATACCCTCTAGCTTTTAGTCCTCTCCCTCCTCTTCTCTCTCGTCTTTCTTCGTTGCTCCTTAGTCCTGTCGTTCTCTTTCTCGCGTTGAGCGTTCTCGTTGTAGTTTGCAGTTGATTACTTAACGATCTCTCTTCTCCCTCCTCTCTCTATGCTAGCTATTCCCTCTCTCTTTAGCTTTGGGCCATTTCCCTTGACTCTTGCTTTACTTTCATCCGTACGAACGAGATAAAATAAAAAGTTGAATGAAGAGATGACGCGCGTGAGATCGGACAGCTTCGAACCACAACTATCAAGTCAACTAAACGAAACCAGCAAGGATGTTCGTAAACCCTTTGATGCAGCGCCTGAGGAGCTCTATCAAACCTGCTGGTGAGTACCTCACTCACGAGTCAACGAGGGAAGGGAGAGCGAAGAAGGAACGAACGAAGCTGACCTTCTCCTCTCTCCCTCCTTCCCTCGTGTACCCGAAGTTCTCTCCTCCTTCGGACTCTTCACCTCCGGAGCTCTCACTACAACTCGACACTCCTCCACAGCTGCGTCGGTGAACAAGTATCTCGTTAGGGAAGCTAGTCCGTCTGTGCGTAGAAGGCCAAACAGGTGGGGGGAGAAGGGAGGGAAGGAAACGAACAAGCTCGAGCTCACCTCTTTCGGTTTTGATGGTGGCTTCGACCAGGCTCCTCGAGAAGTGCCCACTCCTCTCGTCTTCCTCTCCGCCTCCAAATGGGACACCTCAGCCCAAACAGACTGGGTAGCCTGGTCAGGAATGCTCGTCCAGCAGGGCTACACCTGCATCGAGGTGGATCTCGCTCCGCCGGAAGTGATGCCTCAGACGGGGGAGGAGTTGATGGAGACGTTTGTGGATCGTACGTCCTCCCAACCAAACGTACAAGCCCAGCTCTATCTTCAAGGCTCGCTCGCTGACTCGTTCGTGGTGTGTTGCTGTCCTTGTTTGCGTCGTCGCCCGTTTCTGCCCCCAAGAACTCTCCCAACAAATCCGCCTCTCGATGAACCCCTTCCCCCCCGTCCTCCTCGCCCACTCAGCAGGTGCTTCCCTCATCGCTCAATCCTACATCTCCTCCCACCCCTGCTCGGCCCTCTTCCTCCTTGATCCTCCGAGCTCGAACGAGGATCCGTCTATCCCGCCGAATCTCCTCCCAAAAAACTCAAACGGAACTGGAGGGTTGACGGAGTTCGACTACGAGCCTCGCTTCCCTATCGGGGTGATGGTGCTCGGGGAGGAAGGGGAGAAGAAGTTCGAGGGGAGTAGGTTGGGGAGGGAGGGGACGGGGAGGGTGGAGTGTTTGAGGGTTGATGGGGAGGGTGGGAAGGGAGCTGTTTGGAGAGGGAATGAGGGGAGGGTGGTGAGTCCGTTCGAGTCGGTTCGCGAGGTTTGCTGGGACGAGAACTGACTTGGTTTGTCTCGTTTTTGGGTGGTTGGAAACCAGGCGCTGGAACGGTGGATGGATCGGGCTGGTATTTGATGCCTCTCCGATGCTTCTTAGCTGAAGACACGGGAGACGAAGGGGACGGCGAACGGACGACGAAAGACGCGTCTCTCTCTCTCTTTCTCGGGGTTTCGTTTTCTTCGGATCGAGAGTCGAAGAGAAGAGAAGAAAAGAAAGCGTGCATATGTTATACGAGAATTACCGAAAGCTCGAAGAAGTGTACAAAGAAACAAACGAAACGAAACGACCCTTGAGCTCGCGACGCGTCGGTGTGACCGAAAAGAGGTCCGCTGAAGGAGGGAAGCAAGGGCGGTGGGAGGTTCGGTTCCTAAGGAAACGGGGGGAAGTCCTTCCCTGAGTCTGAAGTAAACGAGGAGGAAGAAGAAAAGAGTCAGCGACGAAGAGCGACATACGAGAAAAAGAGAGACGGACTCACGAGGCATCTTCAAACTCGGCGAGCCCTTCTCCACCACCTCAAACCTCACTCGATCCTTCCACTTCTCTCTCTCATTCACCGGCACCCCCGACGAGCTCCAGAAGTCCTCCTCGATCTCGCTCGCATCCCTCCCGTCGTCTTGAACGACGAGGTCCAAGTCGCGTCGACTTCCGGGTTCCGTCACTTGCCAAAACGGGTCGGAACCGACCGCTCTCAGCCTCTCCTGATTATCGTCGATGAAGTCGTAGACACTAGCGGTACTGGCTTGTGCGTCGCACCACCTGGAGGAGTCACAGACAACGGTGAGGGGTCCTTCGACGACGGGTGGAAGCTGGTTGATAACGCAGGAGTGAAGGACGAGGCGACGAAGGCGAGTCCAGGGTGCTTTCTCGATGTCAACCTCTGGGAAGGTAGAGGCCAAATAGGGGTGGAGGAAGGGAGGCAGGCCGAAGATCTCGACCGAGACTGGGTTGAAGAAGCGGAGGAGATACAGCATCTCGTCGAGGAAAGGCGACACTCGCTCGACCCAGTCCTTCAGGAACCCTCTGATGCTGACGACGAGAGATCCAAGGGGGATGGGACGACCTCCTGGGAGACGATCCTTGGAGAAGACGAACTCCTTCCCCTTCTCCTCGTCCTCGTCGTCGTCTTTGTCCTGAGGAACGTCTTGGATCGCTCGCGTCGCTCCCTCCTCCTGGTCGCTCCAGTCCTCGTCAGACTCTGATTCGGACGGGTGTCCTCCTTCCGTCCTCTCCTTCTTGAGCCTCTCCTCCTCCTCGTAGCACTTCGCGTCGTCGAAGACGTCCTGACTGATGTAAAGGGTTCGGATTCGATGGAGGAAGAGGAAGAGTTCGAGCTGAGGTTGGTAAGTTTCGTCCTGGGAGTTCGGTTCGTGCAAGAACGAAGAGGGCAGTCAGCCTCAGAGACATCTGCGCGAAGCGATACGAGCACAAAGGGAACTCACTCGCTCGCAGAAGAACAGTCGAACAGCCTGATCTCCTATCAACTCGATCTCGTCGTAGAGGAGAGGGGAGGAGAGCTCGAGGAAGGCCAAGCTGACGAGGGAGGTCTTCGCGAGCGTCGACGGATCGCAGAAGCGAAGGATCTCCCTTTTGAGTTCCATCGGGAAGTGAGGTAAAGGAGGAGATGTAGAATGGTTGCCGATGGAGGCGAGGAGAGGATGTGTGACGGAGTGCGAAGGAGAGGGAAGGAGGGAAGAGAGAGAGCGGGAGGAGAAGGAGCAGGGAGCAGAAGGAGCGTCCATTTCAACGAGCTTGAGGGAACGAGGAGGGGTGATTCTGGTACCAGGATGTAGGGGATGGATATGAGCGTCCGATCAGGCAGTCCAGGAAGTTTGGGAGGTCCTGTTCGCAATGGTCGTTCTCGAGGAAGGTGGGCGAGAGGAGGAAGGAAAAGGATGAGCTCGAAAGTGAGCTCGACCTCCCTCCCTCTCACTTAACGACCAACTCCCTCCCTCTCTTCAAATCTTCAATCACACACAGACATGACCTCCTCCTCTTCTCCTCTTCCCTACCTCCCTCTCGAAGTCAAGAACGACATCCTTCGATTCTGCGATCCCTCCACGCTCGCAAGGACGGCTCAAGTCTCCCTCGCCTTCCTAGAGCTCTCCTCCCCCATCTTGTACGAGGACGTCCATATCCATGGCTTCGAGGGTTTGAAGCTTCTCTTCTCCAAGAGAGTGGGTTCATACGTCTCCTCATCTACATGCGTAGAGATTTTCCAGTCTGACTTCCTCTTTGCTTCGAACGAAACAGACCCAACCTCCCTCCCTTCAAACCGCTCCCTTCCTCTCCCTCTCCCAAATTCGAGAGCTCTCCATCGACTATACCTTCGAGGACCTCGAGCAGGACGACTACTCGGACATGGCAATCGATCGAGTACCTTCGAACTGGCCTCTGCCTGTGCCGACCCTCGAAATCTACTTTTCAAAGCCATCGATTGATCAAACCACGGCTCCGCCCCTCGAGCTCGTTCACCTCGGACCATTCCTCAACCCTCTCCACCTCATGATCGGAGCCCTCAGAGAGACAGGAGCAAGCGTCGTATTCGATCCAACTTCGTTCTCGTCGCTCAACACAATCCTTCTTATCGAAGTCTTGGTCGCCTCCGAACCACTGGGCGAGTTGGTCGAACGAGCCGGCTGGACCCTTTCTCGCGTCACGTTTGACCTTCCTGGAGGATACCACGAAGACTTTGAGGAGTTTGTGGACTCGATGCTTCAGGATCTCCCTCTCCCAGAGCCCGCAGAGGTGCTTGTTCTGGCGCAGATCGAGGAGGACAAGGAACGAGTTCTTGAGCTGCTTCGTGCAGCGGTCGAGGATGGAGCGTTCGAGGACCCTGATGCAGTGATGGCGCAGGTAAAGGTGGAGGTTAGTGAACATCCGTTCTCGTATTATGCATGACCTTCGCTGTTTGATTGAGACGACGGGCGGAGGAGGACGACGCGCGTTCTGACGAGCGAGGGAGCCCTGCTCTTGCTGTCTTCCGAGTTTCGTCAAGACTTGATGCTCGATTTACTGCCGGAACATTGTTTCTTGATTCTATAGCGAACAAGAGGAGAAGTTCTATCAGGGACGCGGCGGGCCTAATGGGCTACGACGTCCCTTCCTCGGCTTTCCGACTTCCTCTTCCGCTTCCTCTTTCATTCCCAGAAAAAATGCAGTAGATACGACTTTGGTTCGATTCCGGTCTCGAGTAGTTTATTCGGCTTCCTGGGACGTGTTAGATTTTTGCTGCTGCGCTCGAGGAAGAGGTGAGTTTCGCGCCGAACTGAGAACCAGCCATCTCGACCGACGCGTCGTCGATCCGGTGCGCTCTGTGCTGCTTGAGCTGCAGAAAGAACGGGATTGGCCCTGCGAGTAAGGGAGTTTGGGAAAGGCGATGACATGAGCTGCAGGGACAGTGCTTCGGGCGTGTTCTTGAAGAGGAAGAGAGAAGAAAGGCAGCAAGACGCGTCGACGCTTTTTCCTCTCGCTCGGGCTGTTACAAGAGAGGGCAGATAGATAGATCTAAGTATGCGAGCAAAGTAGCAAAACCCTGAATGACCGAAAGTGAGTGTGAGGACTAAGGAGAGTGACGGTCTGAGGGAACCAAGTGATGATCAAAGAAAGAAGAGCAAAAACGAAACGACCTGAGCAGATACAACGAACGAGAAGAAGGGGTAAAAGTAGAGGAGAAAATGGGGTAGAGGGGAGAGTTTTGGCTTAGGCCTGGTTGACGGTGATGACGGGGGAGAGCCAAGATTCTGCACGAGGGAAGATGAGACGAGGGGAGGCCGGGAAGATGGTCAGCAAGACTTTGTGGGTAAAGCGACGAGAGGGAGGAGGAGACGGTGTACTCACCGAACTCGAGGTCGGAAGCGATCATCTGAGCCCTGAAGAGAACCTTGTAGTCCCCGTTGGGGACCTTGGATCCGTCGCTGAAGAAGAACCCTTCGTCGGCGTTCGAGATCGAGAAGTAGTTGTAAGGGTTGTCGTCGTCGACGGGAGAGTTTCGGTAAGCGTATTGCTCCTACGAATCAGGATTGAAGGAGAGAGAGAGAGAAGTCAGCTCAAACGTCGAAAGAAGGGAAGAAGGATCAGAAGACGAGCGACGCACGGAGGAGAGCGATCCGACGATAACAGCAGGGACAGGATCCGCTCGTCGCAAGACCTTGTGCATCTTGTTGGCCTGGAAGTGTCTCTTTAGGATCGAGGGAGTGAAGGTGGTGTCGGCGGGAACGAGATCGATGAGGAGGGAGGGAGAGGAACCGAGGGAGTTGTAGATGATCGCGAGACTGTCTCCGTTGGCGAAGGTGAGGGTTTGAGGGGCCTCGATGAAGTTGCCGTTTCCGTCAATGATAGCAGGGAGCTTGGCGTCGAACAGATCGGAGGAGCTGAGAGCGAGGAAAGGAGAGAGAAAAGGAGAGTCAGTTCGATAAACGAGCGGACGCGTCGCGAGATGTTGAGAGACAGGACTCACGTGTCGAGGATGGGGTAGTCGGTCCTCAAGCTGGCGGCGACTCCGGCATAAGGAATGGTGTACCTCTCCGAGACGTCCGCGCTCTCGACCATAACGAATCCCTGGAAGATTTAGAGGAAAAGCGACTAGTCAGTTCGAATCTCCTCACGCAAACTGACTGGAGAAGTGAGCTGCTTACAGAGTAGATGGGAACGGTCTTGGGGTCAAGACCAGTAGGAGCGGTGAAGGTGACAATGACGTCGACAGAGGCTCCAGCAGCGACGGTGACGAAGGTTGAAGAGAAGACAACGGACGCGTCTCCAGCGACGAGGGGAACGACGTCGTTGACCTGGACTCCGTTCTGTAAGAAGTCGCAGCGAAGAGAGAAATTGTCAGTACACGCTTTACGTCACGAGAAGCGAGCGATACTACTCACGTTCCCGAAGGTCAAGGCAGCAGCAGCGGGCAAGTTGCTGAGTCGGTACGAGACTGAGGCGGTTCCGACGTTCGAGATGGTGATGGTAGACGTCTTGAGACCGTTCTCGGTATCGTTGAGAGCAATCTCGGAAGGGGAGATGACGGTCTTGAATCCCACGACGGCGGCGTAAGCGTCGACGAGTCCAGCTCCCTGCTGAGCGACGGTGTTGAGCTGAGATCCTCCGACCGAGGTGGCGATGGGGACGGCAGTGTTCTGGAGGATGTTTCGGATGGCCTCAGGGTCCATCTTCCCGTTCTGACCGATGAAGAGAGCGACGACTCCAGAGATGAAGGGAGCCTGAGGGAGAGAGGACGAAGAGGATTGAGCTCGAGACGCGACGAGCAGAAGAGTTTGAGGTGAGAGACGACGACTTACGGCCATGGAAGTTCCAGAGAGGACGGCGTAAGAGCCCTTGGCAACGGGGTAGGTAGACTGAGGGAGAAAGAAGGAAGGCGAAGGTCAGCGAGGTGTCAGAGTCGACGAGGAGAAACGAAACCACTCACGAGAACGTTTCCTCCGGGAGCACCGATCTGAGAATGTTGAAAGCAGATCAGTGACTGACGAACTATATCGAGTCAAGATAGAGAGAAGGCTTACCTGAGGCTTGATGCTGAAGAACGAAGAGCAAAAGGAGGGTCAGTCAAAACGAACTCGAACGAGACGAGACGCGTCGAGCTCGAATCAAACGTACAAGGCATCGGCCGTGATTCCGTAGGAGGTGAAGTCGGAGACCAGCCCTCCGGTAGCGGTGTTGGGAGAGTTGTAGTAGGTGTCGGGGAAGCCTGGGTAGAAAGGGGGATGCGAACGCTGAGCGACGAAGACAAGAAAATCAAGGAGGGAAGCGAGAAATGAAAGCTCACTGATGGTCACAGTCGGGTCAGCGGCGACAGCAGCAGCGATAGCCTGTCCATCGACGTCGGTGATAACGGCTTGCTGGATGGGGACTGTTCCGATGTCGGCAGAGACTGAAGAGAGCGAAGGCAATGAGTCAGCGATGAAGGAGCGCGCGAGGGCTCCAAGACAAGATCATCGAACTCACTAGTCGCACCGGCGACGTTCTGGAGGACACGAGATGGTGAGAGGTCAGTCAAGCTTCACCAGCTCGAGATAAAAGAGCGAGACTCACGTTGTAGATGATCATGATCTCGGCTCCAGCACTGGAAAGAAAGGAGCGGACGAGGTCAATCTCAGTTCAAGGTTCGACGTGACGAAGGCGACGAGAGGACTCACTCAAGTACGTTCTGAGCCTTGATGGCGAACGAGCAGGTTCCCCTCTTGACGAGAGCAACCTTTCCAGTGAGATCGGTCCCAGCAGGGTAAGCAGCACACGCGTCGTTGGCGACGGTAGTGTCGGGGGAGGAGACAAAGATTTCGTACTCTCCGGCGGCGACGATCGCAGGAGAGCCGGTCAAGAAGTAAGGCCCGTCGCCGTTAGAGAGGACAGCGGCGAGAGCAGGGGTGATCGTGCTGAGGTGGAGAAGAGGGGACGATTAGAAGGAGTTGACCTCGAACGTGAGTGAAGGCCGAAAGTCAAACTCACTTGTCGATGGACGAGACGGCGATGACTCCGCTTCCGATAGCGGGAGAGGAGGTGTAGAAGAGTCCTAATCAAAGCGAAGTACCGAGCGAAAAAGGCGGGTCAATCAACGGAAGAGAAGACGCAACGAGCGACGAAGTGAAGACGACGAACCTGAGGCTCCCGAGTTACCAGCAGAGACGGACTGAGAGCGGCACAGAAACAGACTGATATCAGCCCATTGACTCAAATGCTCAACATCACTGCTGGCCAGATCGGAACTCACAAGGACGACTCCAGCAGCCGAAAGACGAGTCGCGACCAAAGCCTCTCCGTCGGTAGTGAAGGCGGCTCCTCCTCCAATGGAGATAGAGATGATGTCGGCGCCGTCAGCGTAGGCCTGAAGCATGGCCTCGATGATGATGGAACTCTGAGTTGATCCCTCGCATCCGAATACCTGTGAGAAAAGATGCGAAGAAAGGACGTGCCAGATCGTGTCGTCGTTCGACGTCCTCTATCTCCGACAGCTGATGTCGATGAGTCGACAGAGCAAGCTTCTTAGAAAACCTACTCACCCTGTAGGCGAAGAGAGTGGCCTGAGGAGCGACTCCGGTCTGACGAAAACGAAAGAGGGAGAAGAGGCGCGTCGAAGTCAGCTCAGGTCGACTTCGATACGTCGAAGAGGTTGAAGTCCACTCACGAAGTTGAGAGGGTTGAAGTCGGCCCCGATGATACCTGAGACGTGAGATCCATGACCAGCGCAATCCCTGAAAAAGACCAGAGTGAATGGAGATCGAAAGTCAGCGACGAAGCGACACGAGACGAGCGAGAACGAAACGAGCGAAGACAAGGGCGACGCACATGGGATCGTTGTCGGGGACGAGAGCTCCAGTACCAGTGAAAGCATCTCCGACCTAAGAGAGCGCGAAAGAGGAGAGGACGAAGGAAGAACCGCGAAGAAAGAAGAGGAGTTGGTTCAGCCTCGAGTCGATCTCATCGAGCTCGCTCGTTCCTCCGAAACAAAGACCAAGAAAGAGTTCACCACTCACGTAGTCGTACCCCTTAGCGACCTTGCACCCAGCTCCACTGTATCACCAAAAACAAGGGAAGAGAGCAAAAAGAGCGCGTCAGTTTTGCGGACCAGTTCGACGAAAGTTCGCAGGTCGGACGAGACGAGGTCAACTTACAAGCACCCGTTTCCCAAGGCAGGGTTGGTGTAGTCGGTTCCAGTATCAATGACAGCGACGTTCACACCCTTTCCATAGATCCCCATGTTGTGCAGCTTGTCCACACCGGTCATCTGGTGGGTAGAGCTTTTTTGAAGAACGAAAGGAAAAGACGCGTCGACGGGGTCAGTTCAGCTCGATCGTTCGCGACGCCTCCTTCGATTCTTCTTCTTCGCCCAAGTCGGGGGGAGGGAAAGAGGAGTAGAGGAGCTCACAAGGTATCGGTAGGGTTGGTAGCTCCTACGTCTCCAACGGCGTTGACTCCATGGACGGGTTCAGGTCGAGGGACGAGCTTGTTGGGGAAGACGGAGACGACCGACTCGAGGGCTTCGACTTTGGCGAGGTCCTTTTTTGAAGGAGGGAAGGGAAGGGAGAGGTTCAGATTTTGAGCTTGTTGAGAGGTGGGAGGGATATGGAGTTGATAAGGGGGAGAGTAACCTCGTCAGACATAGAGACGGAAGCTCCGGTGAAGATCCCGTTCACGTCCCAGGCCTTGTCGAGCGTGTAAGGAACGGCAGCTCGCTTCATGGTCTCGTGGAAGTGTGAGTGGGCGTCCTGTATGCAGCGAAGAACGAAGGAAAGAAGTAGAGAGAGTCAGTTCAAGATCCAAAGCTAAGGAAGAGGCTCGAGAAAAGGGAGGGGGAAAAGGAGGGGAAGGGAGGGGAGGGGAAGAGAGGAGAGGGAGGGAAAAGGCGAGCTCACGGCACCATCTCGTCGACCGAGTCCTCCAGCAGTCTTGAGCTCGACGATGTAAGATCCAGGGATGACTTCCGAGTGAGATCCAGAGTTGACTTTGGAGTTGAGAGTAAATTTGGCGGCGCTGGCGAGCGAGGCGGACGCGAGGAGGGCGAGAGAGGTGAGGGTGAGTCGCATGGTGAGGAGTTCGGAGGGAGGTCGCGTTTGTTGTTTGAAAGATGGAAGTTGAAGAGGGAGAGAACTTGAAGGAGTGTGGGTTGTGCGAAGGAGTGTTGGGAGAGAGACAGAAGGGAAGTCTGCTCAGCTGTTGGGGTGATTAAGGGGAGGAAGGAGAAGAGAAAGGAAAGGAGAAGCGGGAAGAGAAGAGGAGAGGAGGTGGTCGTCGATGGAGGGAAAAACAAGAGAGGGCACGCTTCCACTTTTCATTCTCCCTCGCCCCCACCTCCTCCTCCTCCTCGGCCCGTATTAAAACAGCACGCATGGGTTGCTAACCTTATCGCGACCAACGAAGCCATCGGAACCCATGAGGGACGCTCGTCGAGGAGGGTTAAAAAGCGGGGTCGAGGGCTTGGACGCGCTTTCCGCTCCTGTTTCCTGGGTCGAGCTAGACTAGTGAGAGTGGTTCGTGTGGGCCAGCGTGCAGGAGGTAGCCGTCCCAGCTGTATGGAGGGGTGGGGGAGATCGATGGGGGGAAGGGAGCCGTGTGGGAAGACGAGGAAAGAGGCGTTTCTGGAACGCGCGAGAGCGAGAGAGGAAAATGGAGCTCGGTGCTTTCCGTCGCGTCGAGAAAGATGGAGTTGTGGTGAGATCGAGATGGGAGGTGATAGAGAGGACTGGGAAGAGGGCTATCCGACTTTGTGAAGGGGTAGAATGGCCTTCTGGGTCGAAGAGCAGACATTGAGAGCGCTCGAGTTCGACGCGACGTGAATGTCGAGCTCAACTCGAACGAAGGCCGATGTTCCTTTTCGACAAGGTCGAGCAGACAAGGCGAGAATCAGGGGTCGCGCCTCGTATTCTCGCAAGGCGTCGAAGGAAGTTGAGGTCCGTGAGCGAAAAGCTGCTCGTGGAAGAGAGGCAGGGAGGACGAGGCGACGAATCGAAGAAAGGTCGATCGAAGTAGCTGTTTGTTTCCCTCTGAAAGCTCCTTTCTCTCTCAGGCTGGAAGGTGAGAAGAAGAGCTCATGGGAGAGCATATCGAGCACAGGCAGATGTGGAACATACGGCTCGAGGAACGCAAAGGTGAAGGAGAGATGACAAGAGGAGAGGGGAAAGATGAAACCGGAGAGCCGCGTCGACGAAGGACGAGATTTTCCACTTGAGTCGACGAAGTGAGCGATGAAAGCGCACTCCGAGCCGTCCTGACCTCTGTGTGGCGGTGCCGACTCTGGAGAGAAGAGGGGGGGGATGAGAGAAGCCATCGACGTTGACCTCCCTTCTCGCGAGCTCGAGCTCAACACCGAGCCGCCGCAGCTCGAGTTCTCGACAGCTTCAGAGCCTTGAGACTCGATCTTGGACGTCTTGGGGGCCCATCTACGAGTCTGGCGACTAGGAATCGTATCAGGAAGCTCCGAAAGCGGGGAGGAAGGCAAAAGGGAAGACAGAGGAAGAATCGAGTCCATGACGAGCGGGATCGGACGACCCTCTCGTTGTGGATGCGAAGTGAAGACGAAGGAGAGATAAGGGGACAGGATTGTCACCTTCCATGCACTTCTATACCGAGAATGGATGATAAGGACCTCTTTCGTTTGTGGGAGAATGAAAGTTGGAGCTCAAAAAGCAGGGGCAAGGGTGAATCGACTTCCTGAGATCGCTCTCCTTCGCTCGTTGCCTCCTCCCCTCATCATCTCCTTCCCTCTCTCTCTCTATTCCCCTTCTCCCCTTCGTCCCCCTTGCTCCCCCCTCCCTCCCACTCTCCCTTTGCCGGGTTCTCTTTCTATCGCTTTACCTCCTCGGGACCAGAACCTTCCTCCCTGCAGCTCATCCAGCAACCACTCGCCTCTCCCCTTCCCTCCCTCTCTCCCTCATCACAACGCACGTCCCGCCCTTCGACTCTGGACTTTTTCGTTTACGAAACACCTCGCAAACCTTTAATTCACTACATCCGGAAACCCTAGGTCAGTAGTATTCCTCTCTGCAGTAGACGGGTGTCCATGTTGACGATGGAAGGCGTGGGACGGCCGAGGACGACGGGAGGGAAGGAAGGAAGGAGAGCTGGTGATGAACAACGCTGCGACCTCGTCCACAGAGATCCCCTTCCATCCAGCCTCTCCTCCTTCCCTTCTACGACTCAGGAGAGAACAAACAGGGTGGAGCATGGGGAGAGGACGTCTCTCGTCTCTTTCGGAATCTGCTTCCATTCAGTGAGGAGGAAGGGAAGGAAGACGAGCTCGAGAGGTGGAGGAGGACGACGAGGTTGCTTCGCCACTTCGTGTTCTCTTCGGTGACATGTCCATTTCCATACGCTTTAACACCACCGCCTCTCTCGTCTCACGCTTTTCTTTGAGGCTGATATGCTGACTCTGTTCTCTCGTTCTCGTTCTTGCCGTCTTCAGGTTCATCGCCTCCTCCTTCCTTCCCTCTCGACCTCACCTCCGACCGGATCGCAGCCGCTTCCTTCCTTCCCTCGGACTCAACTTCCCTTCCCATCAAAGGTCTTCTCTCAAGTCAGCTCCAGAGCTTGATCAGGTGCGTACACTCCTCTCTCTCCCTCTCTTCTCCTTTTCTTCGTTCTCCCTGGACCTCTGGCGGTGAAGCTCCAAAGGCTGACCTCGATCGCGTCCCCTTGTCCTCCTCCCCTTCTCGCCCGTAAATCTCGCTCGTCGCGTTTCAGTAACCATGTCTACGACTGAACAACCACCCAAGCCCACACCCACCCCTCCCACTCCCAACGCAACTCCCAAACCTCCCGTCAAATCTACTCCAGCTGCTAAATCGAGCGACTCAACCACCACCAAACCCAAGTCTCGAACCAACTCGACCGCGTCCAACAACCGTCGTCCTCAGGTCAAGAAGGACGAGACCACCCCTGCCTCTGCTCCTGCTTCGACCACGACTAGCGAAGGAGGACCTGGAGTCAACCGTCCCAAGTCAACCAACCAGAACAACCGAGGAGGAGGAGGAGAGCCGAACAACAGGAGAGCCTCGAACGCTCCTGCGGGAACAAAGCAGCCTACACCTCCCTCCTCTTCCGGAGGTTCCACCACCAACCAGCAGACAGGAAACCGTCGAACAAAGTCCCCAGCCGTCAACACTTCCAACAACAGCAACAGATCCGGAGGACGAGCTTCGACCGCCACCACCGCCAGCGGTCTCCCTCCCAAGCTCACGACTTTGGACTCTCTCAAACGGGTTATCACCGATCTTCGTTCCATCCCTCCTCCTCCTCCTGGAAACGTCACCTCCCCTCCCAAGGAGAACCCACCTACCCTTCGACCTTCAGCCGTTGCTGCCGCTCCCTCTCCCATCACCAGCCCAGCCCTTTCCTCCAAACTCCCCAACCCCAACGCTCCCGTCTTTCATCCGTCGCAGCAGACGCTCGACCTCGTCTCGGAGGAACAGGATCAGTTCGAAGGCATGCCTCCCATCCCAGCTCCTCGTCAGCAACAACCCGTCGCCGTTCAGCAGCCGATGGGATCCTTCACCGCTCCTAGGTTCGCAGCTCTCGCCGCCGCCCAGGAGCAGAACCAACTCGACGCGAGCCGACCCGTCTTGGCTCCTGCTTTCACCTTCGGTGCGAGAAGGAGATCAGCCGCTCTCGAGCAGATGGGAAACGGAGCAGGAGTTATCGGAGCAGGTCTTGGTGGAGAGGAGGACATCAGGATGGGAGGAGCCGGCGCGAGTGGACCTGGAATGGGAGCGCTGCTTGGTTTGGCTGCGAGAGCGCATCGAAGGACTGGAAGTGAGATGAGCCCTGCGATGGCTGAGCAGGTGAGTCTCTCTTATCTTCTCTCTCTCTCTTTCGACTCGTACATGCGTGCTGATCCTTCGTCCGTCTTACTCAACAGGTTCGACTTCAGCAGCAGATCGAGGATCTTCAACGACAGCAACGCGAGCTCCTCATCCAGTCTCAAGCTCTTCCTCCTCTCCCCGTTCTTCCCAACATCCCCATGAACTTCACCTCGTCCGGAGCCTCTTCCATCGACCTCCAGCAACCCATCAACCGACACCGACGAATCCAGTCCGTCGCTCCCTCCCCAACCGTCCACTCCTTCGACATCAACCCCGCCGCCCTCACTCGACAGTCCTTCACCGGCTACATGCCTCAGCAGCAGTTCCAGCCTCAGCACTCTCAGCAGTCCAGCTTCTCAGGAGGACCAGGAGACGTCCCCTTCGGTCACGGAAGGAGGCATTCAGTCAACGTCTCGAACAGGTCGATGTCGATTGGAGGACAGAGGAGCGATTGGTCGGAGGACGGTTTCGGGGTTCTCGGACCTCAGGGAGCTGGAGGATACCCTTCGATGGGTGATGGGATGAACTCGGGAGGTCACTCGAGGCAAGGGAGTAGGATGTCGATGGACGGAAGCTGGAGGATCAGTGAGTTTGGTCTCGTTTCGTTCGAAGAAGAGATCGCGCCCGACTCGACCTGACTCCCTTTTCTTCGTTTTCTTCCTCAGACGGAGGAGTCGGACCTGTTCAACAGCAGAACGGTGGAGCCAACATGAACTCGGATCTTGCTCAAGCTCAGGTACGTCGCGTTTCGCTCTCGATCTTCGAGAAACGGGGAGCTGACCGTTGTTCGCGTTCTGTTTCTTTCTTCCACAGGCTCAACTCCAGTCCATCGCCTCGTTCCGAGCTGCCGCTGGTGGAGGACATTCCAAGATGGCTTCGTTCGCTCTCCCCAACATGCTTCCCAACTGTTCGTCTCTCTTCTTCCGGTTCGAAGTCGTCTCGCTCGAACGTCGCGACCTTCGCTGACTCTCGCCTCTCTCTCTCCTTCTCAGTGCTCTACGCCAACGCTACTCCCTACTTCAACATTCCTCAGCAGATTCAGGCTTTCCAGGTACGTTCATCGCGGCTTCGTTTCGCCTCCGCTCCGAGCGAACGAAATCTGACGCTCGTCGCTCTCCCTTCCCACAGCTTCAAATCCAGCAACAGTCCAACCAACCTCAGAGGAAGTCCCTCTTCTCTCCCTACCTCCCAGCCGCCTCTCTCCCTCCCTTGCTCGCCGCCGGAAAGCTCGTCATCGGAATCCTTCGAGTCAACAAGAGGAACCGATCCGACGCGTACATCGCCACCGAGGTCCTCGACGCCGATATCTACGTGAGCCCTCTAAACCCGCGGTTCGATTCTCTTCCTTTCTCGTTACTGATATCTACTTGTCTCGTTGTTGGCTTCACAGATCTCTGGATCGCGAGATAGGAACCGAGCCCTCGACGGAGACACCGTCGCTGTCGAGCTTCTCGACGTCGACGAGGTTTGGGCTTCCAAGAAGGAGAAGGAGGACAAGAAGAGGAAGAAGGAGGAGAACGCTGCCTACAACGACATTCGAGCCATGAGTCAGGCTGCCAACAACAGGAGGAGCGATAAGAAGAAGGACGATGTCGAGGTTGAGGTGAGTTTGGGTCTCTTCGTCTTCTTCGTCACTGTTTCTTCTCTCGCGAGCGAGTCGCTGACTTCATCTTTTCTTCCTTCGACGCTCGCAGGGTCAAGGAATGATGCTCTTCGATGACGAGGAGGTCACGGACGAGACTAAGCCTCGTGAGTCCAAGATCATATCGAACGAGAAGTCGTCCCGCTCAAACTGACTCGCGTCTCGTCTCCCTTTCTTCTCCTCCGCAGAATTCGCCGGTCACGTCGTCGCCGTCGTTGAGCGAATGCCTGGTCAACTCTTCTCTGGAGTTCTTGGTCTCCTTCGACCTTCCTCCGCCGTCACCAAGGAGAAGCAGGAGGCTGAGCGACGAGAGCGAGAAGGTCCTGGATCCGAGAAGCCTCGGGCTCCTGAGCGACCCAAGATCGTTTGGTTCAAGGTTCGTTCCCCAACCCACATCTTCTCGATCTCAGTCTCGTCTTCCTCGTTTGTTCGTTGCTGACCTCGTTCTCTTCTGTCTCTCCCGTTCTTTCGAACAGCCCACCGACAAGCGAGTCCCGCTCATCGCCATCCCCACCGAGCAGGCTCCTCCTGATTTCCTCGAGAGATCGGAGGCCTACTCCAACACCTTGTTCTGTGCCTGCATCAAACGGTGGCCGATTACCTCGCTCCATCCCTTCGGAACCCTTGTCGAGGAGATTGGATCCATCGGTCAGGTCGAGGTCGAGACTTCGGCTCTTCTCAAGGACTGCAAGTGAGTCGCGTCGAGCTGTCGTTGACTTCGAATCGAGTCGAGATCCTGACTCTGTTTCTCCCTCTCCTCTTCAGCTTCCCTACTGAGGACTTCACCGAGAGCGTCATCAAGTGTCTCCCTCCTCTTCCCTGGGTACGTCTCCCTTCTCGCCGCTTCGGATGATCCGAAAGGCGACGCCTCGTCGCTGACTTCTCTCTTCCTCTCTTCCTTCGCTCAGACCATCCCCAACCGCGAGTTCGAGGTCAGGAAGGATCTCAGGGAGAGCAGGATCTTCACCATCGATCCCGAAACCGCCAAGGATCTCGACGATGCTCTCTCGGTCACTCGAAACGAGGACGGAACCTTCGAGGTCGGAGTCCACATCGCCGACGTTTCCTACTTCGTTCGTTCCTTCTTCTCTTCTTCCTTTCCTTCCCTGCACTCCTCTGACTTTTCCTCTTCCTCTTTTCAGGTCAAGCCCAACACCGCTCTCGATCGTGATGCTCGAAAGCGAGCGACCTCGGTTTACCTCGTTCAACGAGCCGTCCCCATGCTTCCTCCTACCCTCTGTGAGGAACTCTGCAGTCTCGTCCCCGGAGAGGACAGGCTCGCCTTCTCGGTCTTCTTCACCATCACCGCCGATGGTCGAGTCGTTCGATCTGCCTTTGAGAGGACGATCATCAAGTGAGTCGCGTCTCCATCGACTCGTGCTTGCTTTCTCGACTGACGCTTTTTCACCCTCTCCAGGTCGTGTGCCAAGCTCGCCTACAGCAACGCTCAGAGCGTCATCGATGGAGAGTCTCTCGGGTCTGTCAAGGTCGCCGACGAGCACAGCGTCTCCGAGGTCGAGGGAGACATCAAGATCCTTCACGTGAGTCCTGCTCTGCCTCGCCCGAATCCGCGTTCGAAGGCTTCGACTGACCTTCGCTGCTTTTTCCCTCCTTCTAGAACCTCGCCAAAAAGCTCTCGGATCGACGATTCGAGAAGGGAGCTCTCCGGATCGATACGCTCAAGCTCGACTTCAAACTCGACGCGAACGGACTCCCTACCGACTGCTCAGCTCACGTCAGGAAGGACGCCAACTCCCTCGTCGAAGAGGTTTGTTCTCGCTCTATCCCTCTCCCCTCCATCTCTCGCTGCCTCGAACTGACCGTACTTCCCTCTTCCCTTTTCAGTTCATGCTTCTCGCGAACTTCTCTGCCGCTACGATGGTCGCCGCGAACCTCCCCGAGCAGGCTCTCCTTCGACGACACGAGGCTCCCATCGATCGACGAATCGAAGGTTTCGTTGCCAAAGCTGCTCGACTCGGATTCACCATCGACGGATCCAGCGCTGGAGCTCTCGAGAAGTCCTTCGACGCCATCGAGGCGTCCGAGACCAAGCGACTCCTCGAGGTGATGTCGACCAAAGCCATGCACAAAGCCAAGTACTTCTGTTCCGGAATGCTCGATATCGCGAAGGTGCGTCCCGTCCCTTTTCATCATTCGTTCGAGCTCGAAGCTGACTCGCTCTTTTTTCGCCGTTCTCCAGTACTCTCATTACGCTCTCAATGCGCCTCTCTACACCCACTTCGTTCGTCTTCTTCTCCTTCATCTCCTTCGATCCGACTTTCGCTGACTTTCCCTGCTTTTTCCCTCCTCCAGACCAGTCCCATTCGACGATACGCCGACGTGATCGTTCATCGTCAACTCGCCGCCTGCATCGAGGAAGGTGGTGAGTCGTTCGCGTCCCTGCTTCCTCCTCTTCCCTTTCTTTTCTGACTTCCCCCCCGCTTTCTCGCTCAGCTCCCGAGTCCAAGTTCTCCATGGATCGAGACACCGTCGCGAAGACCGCTCAGAACTGCAACATGAAGAAGGAGGGAGCCAAGCTCGCTCAAGAACAGTCGGCTCACCTCTTCCTCTGTCTTCTCCTTCACGTGAGTCCTCCCTTTCCTTCTCGATACCTCGAGACAATCGTGTGCTGATCTATCTTTCTCGTCGTTGCAACCCAGGACCTCACCGAGCGATACGGACCCGTCGTTCGAGAGGCTCATGTCGTCAACGTTCTCGATCAGGCTTTCGATGTTCGTTCTTCTCCTTCGTCGTTTTCTCGAGCTTAAAACTCCGTCCCAACACCTCCCTCTCTCTTTGCCTACAGGTCATCGTCCCCGAGTTCGGAATCGAGAAGCGAGTTCACGCCGATCAGATGCCTCTCGAGGTTCGTTTCACGTCTTCCTTCGTCGACTTCGTTTCTCACGCGTTCTGACCTCTCTCGCTCATCTCTCTCACAGAACCACGTCTACGACGAGCACACCGACACTCTTCAGCTCTACTGGAGCGATCGAGACGTCATCACCTTCCTCGCTGAACGTGAGTCGAAACCTTCCTTCCGTCCTCACTTCTCGTCGCGTCCTCTCACTCGCTGACCTTCCGCCCATCCCTCGCTTGTTCAGGTGGAGACGACGAGCATCTCAACAAGGTCAAGAAGCTCGGAGACCACCACGCTTCCCTCGAGCACTCCTCTCGAGCTCAGGACGAGAACGCTCTCTTCGACGACGACGAAGACGAGGAGGAAGCCGAGGAGATCGTCGTTAAGGGACGAAAGCTTACTCAAGCTGAGGAGAAGGAGAGCATCCAAAGGTCTAGGTCGGCCGCCAAGACTCCTCCCGTCTTCCAAGGACTCAGGACTCAGGCTGCTGGAGGACACAGGATCCAGGACATCCGAGAGCTGATGACCGTTCCGGTGAGTCGTTGCGTTCCTCTACTCGTTGTTCTTCGCTCGTCCCTTCTGACACGCTTTTCACCTTCTTTCCCTGCAGGTCATTGTCTCTGCCGATCTCGAGAAGTCTCCTCCCGTCATCAAGGTGGTGAGTTCAACTATCTGCGACGCGTCGTCTCGACTCTTTCGCCTTCGCGCGTCGCTGACCTCCCTTCCCCTCCCTCTTCGTTCAGTTCGCCGTCAACCCTTACGCCGCCAAGAAGTAAACTCCTTCTTGCCTCTAGTCTTTTCTTCTCTCCTTTGCTTTCTCTCGTCCCTTTGCCATCTCCCCTTCCCGTACTCGGTCGTACACGCACGCATCTCTTCTTGCTCTACTCTCTCCTCCCTCTACCTTGCCTCAATCTCCATAATCGGGTCCTTCCCCTTAACGAACTTCACGTCCCTCCTCCCTTCTCTTTCTCCTCTGTTTATCTCCGTCCAACCCTGGTCTCGCTTCTTCTGAAGAGAGGCTCCCTCTCCTCCCATCTCGCTTTTTCCTTCCCGTTCTTGACGTCTTGCTTTCTTTCTCCTTCTCGCCTCGCCCGTTTCTCGTTCTTGCATCTTCTCGTTTTTGCTACTTCTCTCTTCTTGTTTCCTCTCTTACCTTCTTCTGTACTCGTCTGACATGATTTTTGGGATCGAACGCGAGGGAGAGGAAGATCACAACGACGAGCGAGCAGGTCTGCGTTTCGATGCTCCTTTCTCCCAGCTCCCGGCTTCCAGACTCGCTCTTTTGCGTGATCGATATCGAGATCACCCCTACGCACGCCTGCTGAAGACTTCCGACCAAGAGAAAATTTCCTGGATGGATCGAAAAGGGGGCTGACTCCACACGCGTCGCTCATGACGCGAGCCGACTCTCTGCGCTCGCAGAAGATCGAAACCGTCCTTTCGTCTTGCCATCTCTCCTCCTTCTTTCGCACCCAACCACCACTCCCTCTCACACCAAAACCAACTCAAACTAACTCCCCTATCATCATCATGACCTCCTTCTTCCTCTCCTCAACCTCCTCCCTCGCCAGAGCCTCGCGATCTTCTCTCCCTCAGGCTTTCGCTCAACGATCCTTCCACTTCACCTCCCTCGCTCGTTCCACCCAAGGCTACGGCTCCCCCGACGTCTCCAACCCTACCCCCAAGGAGAACAACCAAACCAAGTTCCCTGTTCCTCAGGACAAGAAGTCCGGAGACGACTCGCCCCAACAGACCTCGCAGGAGAAGGACCTGCCGACCCCGAACGGCGATTCGAAGGATTCGAGTGGAGACAAGGGGAAGCCTCACTATGTTTGCGATACGGAGAAGAGCGGAGCGAAGGGCGGGAGCTCGGAGGGGGAGGAGAAGTTGGTGAAGCCTGAGGATAAGGAGTAGAGAGACGAGGGAGTTGGGCGGTTTTGTTTCGATCAGCTTGAGGGAGGAGCGAGGAGGGATCGGCTGAGTGTAGAGTATGTTGTAGACTAGGATGGAGGTGTGGTAGGATGAGAATTTTGTCCTGAAGCTCGCTGTCTAAAGAGAAGTGTCGTCGCGAGAGACAGAGTGGAAGGGAAGATCGTTGTTCGCGACGCGTCAGTCGTTGAGCTTGCCTCTCTTTTACGATCCTAGCGAGGAGAAGCATGATTTCGAATCGCGAGAGGTAGAAGAAACTGGATATGAAAGGGATCGGGCATGGACTGGAGCTAAGGAGATATGGAGGCGACGCGAAAGGGAAAGAAAGAGGAGTGAAAGCAAAACCTACGACAACAAGCAACGAAAGAGGCGAACGAGATCCAGCGTACGTAGGTAAGTAGGAAGAGTACAGAAGAAGATGTAAGTAGAAGAATGAACGAGACGAGCCAGGGAGAAATCGAGGGAAAAGCAGCGAGAAGGGAGACGAGACGCGAGAGATGAAAGAGGACGACGAAAGAATGAAACGAACGCGGATCTAAGCATGAGAGCATCTAACAGAAACGGAAGACCGGATCACTTCGACCTAAGTCTCGGGTCCAACTCGAACCTCTTGTTCTGGAGTTGGGTGGTCTCCTCGAGGTCGGAGGAGGGTCGTTTGGATCCGAGTTGTTGAGAGGAGTACGACGCGTTGCAGGACGACGAGGACGGTTGGTTGAGGGAGAAGGGGTTGGCGGAACGGGTAGTAGGCGCCTGGATTCTGTTGCAGGTAGGAGTGGGTTCGGGAGAGGGCAAGACTGAGATGGGAGTGAGGTAGGTGGTGGGGATGGGAGGGAGAGCAGGTTGAGGGGTGGAGGGAGGGAGACAGAACGAGGCGGATTGGAGTGAAGGCCGTTGACGTTTGGGTTCGTTGAGGCTTGAGAAGTGTGATGGGGGTAAGCGGTCGAGGCTTGATTGAAGGGCTGGAGGGTGGGAGCGAAGGAGAGAAAGAGAAGGTAAGCAGAGCTCGGACAGACACGCGAGAAAGGAAAGCCAAAGTCACTCACGTCGCCGTTACAATCGCGTATCTGACGAGCTCGATCCAGCTCCACCTCGAAGGTTGAGGCGTTCTCGACCGAGCGGTTCACCATAGCCTTCGCAGACCTCTCAACCTCGTTGCAGTGTCTCTGAAGCCTTGCAACGTCGCTCTTCCCGACTTCCAACTCTCTCTTCACCCCCTCGTTCTCCTCCTCGAGCTTCGCAACCCTATCCTTCGACGACTTCCTCTCCGACCTTCGCTGGCTCTTCCACTTTTCCAGAGTACTGTTGTGGCGTCTCTGCTGCTCAAGACTCGACTGCTCCATCGACGAGATCCTCGAGACGAGCTTCGCGTTGTTGTCCTCCAGCTCGGTGAGTTTCGTCAGGATTCGACCCGTTTCCTGACCTTGGGTCGTAGCCGAGTCTTTCCACTGCAGGCAAGACGTCTCAGCCTCGTAGAAGAGGTTCTTAAACTTGTCTCGGTCGGAGGAGAGGTCGGCGTTGGAAGTTTCGAGGTGAGCGACGCGACCTTGGAGGGATTGGATCTCGTCGGAGTGGGAGGTTTGCTGAGCTCGGAGGGTGGAGTCGTGAGAGGAGACGAGGGAGGAGATGGTACTCTTGAATCGGTCTCGGTCGGTGGAGAGGTCGGTGTTGGAGGATTCGAGGTGAGCGACGCGAGCTCGGAGGGATCGAATCTCGTTGGATTGCGACGTTCGTTCGGCTTGGAGGGTGGATTCGTGGGAGGAGACGAGGGAGGAGATGGTGGTTCTGAGGAGGTCGGTCTGGGAGGAGAGGTAGGTTTCGGTGAGGGATTGATGGGATTGAAGAGCTGCGAGGCGGACGAGGGAGGGGTGAAGGTCGTCGACGCGTCAATTCAGTTGGACCGAAGATCAATGGAGAGCGAAGCACTCACCTTCCTCGGAGATGGAATGACTGGATCGACGTCTCGAGCAAGCGCTCATGTCCTCTTCGGGCCTGTGAAGAAAGCGAAGAGAGTCGAGCACCGGTCAGAAACCAACTTTCTCACGCTCGAGCTCACCGGAAGGAGACTCAGAAAAGACTCACTCAGGCGTAACATCCCCATCCTCATACATACTCCCACCACTATCCATCGACTCCCTGAGCTTATCGGAGGGGACAGGAGGAGGACTCTCGGAGGGTTGACGAGCGAGGTGCACTGAAGACGAGCCGGCCTGAGGGAAAGGGTCCTCGAAGACAGGCTTCTCGTTCGTCCTTCGAGCCCCAAAAAGAAGAAGCCTCGTCAGCTTGAGGTCTTCATCGAAGGAATTAAAGAAGCAGTGAAACGGAGCTCACCCAAAGAGGAGAGAACCTTCGAGATCCCTTCGTCCACTGCCGCCTCCTCCTCCCTCTCCACCTCTTCTCCCCTCCTCGGACTGCATGATCACATCCTCCCTACCTGCCCCCGAGCCAGGACAAGTTCGAGCAGCTTCCCAGAGAGTTTTATCGCTTCCTGAAACGTCAAAGAGGATTAAAAACGAGTCAGATTCAGTCTATCTTCTCGTTGGACGATAAGAAACATCCGTCGAAGAAGCGAGCTAAGCGGCGACGTTCGCTGAACCTCTTCTCCCTCATGCGAGCGAAGCACTCACCTCCTCTTTCAGCACTCGATTCAGCTTGTTGAAGACGAGGCGATCGTTCCTCTTTCGTAGCACCGGCTCGCTTGACGATGTGGGCGTTTTACTCGTGAGTAAAGGTGCGAGGGGGTTGGGAGGGTAGCTCTGTCGACTCGGGGAGGAGAACGATGGCGAGTGCTCGAAGAGGTGTGAGCTCGAACGAGGCTTTGGGGTTGGACGGTGGACTTTCTGTTGAGCTGAGTCGGGTGATGAGAAGGGATTCTGAGTCTTGAGAAGCGAGTCGGGAGTCTGGAAGGGAAGGGAGTCTTGAGAAGTTTGCGAGAAGGGAACGGGAGTCGAGAAAGTGATCAAATCCAAGGGAAGCAAGTGATGGTTGGCAAGGAGGGCGCTAATCGTGACTCCTTTTATACTAAATCGAGGGTTCCGCAGCCGGGCATGGGAGAGCAAGCGTAAGGCCGGGAAGTGGAGGTAAGTGAACGGTGAGAGAGACGAGACCGAGGCAAAGAACAGAGAGAAAGCGTACGAGAGCGGGCCGGAGAAAACTACGAAGTCGAGGGAAAAGGAGTGTTGTAGACGATGGGTTGATGAGATGGAGGGTGGTGTGTTGGGCATAAAGCTAGAGAGAGTCTGGAAGGAGAAGGAGTCAGCATACGAAACGAGAACGAGCCAGAAGAGGAGACGCGTCGCGAGGGACGAGGAGTAAAGGAGAGTGGTGATCGGAGCTTCATATCGGCGGGTATTATGATCCTATCTAAATTAGCTAGAGAAGTGAGCGAGAGAGGTCAGGCGTCTGTAACGAGGGTGGAAGAGAGGAAGAGAGTAAATGAAAGAGCGAGACGCGACGCGTCGAGGCTGATCGAGTGCGTGTCCGCTAATTAGGTAGAGACCGAGATGCGAAGGCTAGCGACTTCGGGTATAGTTTGTGTGGTGTGTGTGGTGTGTGGGCGGTGAGATGGGAAAGGAAAGAGGAAGGAAAGGAGTGTGAGAGGGGAAGTGCGAGTCGGCGTCGAAAGCGAAAACGGAGAGCTGGAACCGCTCGCTGCTCTCACATCCCCACAACGAAAACGCTGACGCCGAAGCTGCCCTTTCGAGGTGGTTTGGCCTTGGGTTGAGAGAGAGCAAGCGAGAAAGGTCGGTCTCCTTTCTTGCTGTCCTTTGTGGGACTGAGCATGTTGAGCGGATCAGGCGAGGAGGCGGCCATGTTGTTTGTTTTGTTGTTGATCAAAGAAGGAGGGTGGGGGGAAGGGTGGGGAGTGGGGTGGTGGTTGGAAGGTGAGGAAGATGAAAGGGTGGCGAACCAGACTGAGGTCGGCTGGAAACAGAACGTCCTGACGCGTTTGGCGAGAGAGCGAGCAAGCGAAGGCAGAAAATCTGCTTGAGATGCCGAGATGAGGGAAAGAAGGGTCAGAAGAGAAGGTCAGTCAACTCCGCCAACGAAAGAAATCAATCCTCGGTCGCTTTTGAACGAGCAGGGGTCAAGAGCTCCTTGGTCCTGACGCGCTTGACTTCTACAACGCTGTCATCTTTGTCGCAGAGCCCCCTTTCCAGCTCGTCATACGTTCTGGCTGCAAGTCGTGCGAAGAATCAGAGCTGATCAAGGGGAGAAAGGACGAGGATTGATTCTGACGCGACGCGCTCCTCGCTCGCCTCGACCTTCCTGGCTCTTCTTTGGCATCGAAGACCGACCCTCAACGTTAGGCTCTCAGTCGTTTAGTCTCGCGCCTCTCTACGCCCACAATCGAGCTTCAGAAAGAGCCCATTCTTCCCATTCGCCTTCGAGTCGAACGAGAAACCGACGCGTCGTCTGAGCGGACGTCCGACTCCGTTTCTCACCCTCTCTCGCCAACACCCTCATTTCTCGCCACCGAGAAGAACCGCTGTTACCACCTCCGATTTCTCTCCTCGCGAGAAGTGAGTCGCTCCTTCGTTCTTTCTTCCATCCCTCCTCGCCTCCCAGCTCGCCGCGACCCTCTCCCTCGCCCTTCCTCTCCCTTCCTGTCTCTGCACCTTCTTCATCCGAGAAGTAAAGAAAGCATGAGTAGATATCGAACAGCGGGCTGACTCGTGAGGTTCGTAAGTAGGTAAAGACGGGCAGAGCGAAGGAGGGGGACAAGAAGGCGAAGCGAAGAGCAAGCGCGAAGCCTGAACTAGTTCTCCCTCCACTGATGGTGGCAGTTGGTACAACGACTGCGAGGCGAGCACAAACAAACGAAAGGCGAAAAGTCAGTATGGCTGAAGAGCGACGGGAGGAAGCGAAAGGAAGGGACGGAGAAAGGGAGGAGACGTCGAGCTCACTAAAACGTAGTCATGGGCTCATCAGCACTCCTGATCTGAAGCTGCATCCAGAACGCTTCCTGGTTGTCGCATTTCACGCAGCGGGCTGTGGTAGAGAAAGTCGAAGTGAGCGAGGAGGGATGTCAGGAGGAGGAAGAGGAGGCAGGAGGAGAAGGGAAGGGAGGAGTGAGACGTCAAAGCTGACCTTCCGTCTTGTCGACGTTTGCCCAAGCCTCGTTCCCTCCCAGGACGTCGTCGACTTCTTTTCGCTTCAGTTTGGTTCGTTGAGTTACCTGGGAGCGATCGATGAGAGCGCGTTTGAGGTCAGCGAAGAGCTTTGAAGGGACGGGGGAGAGGTTGCAAAAGAAGGAGGGAGGGAGGAAGGGAAGGAGAGGTGAAGCTGACCTGTTTCTTGATTGGGAAGCGATACGTGCAAGCCTGACAAGCCCACATCTGATCTCCCGTAGCTGTAGAGATCACCAGCATGTTGGCGCATAGTGGACAGAAGATCATCCTGAAGAAGAAGAGGGGGAGATGGGAGGCCGAGGGTGAAAGGTCGAGGAGGAGGAGGGAGGATTTGGCGAGGTCGGTCGAGTCGGACGAAGGAAGCTGCTACAGACCGAGTTCCGAGATGAGAGAAACGAGAACAAGTCAGTTCGGAGATGCCGAACGTGAATCGAGGTGATTTTTGCTGCTTACGAGAATTCTTTTTCGAAGACTGATCGACGTTGCGGGCAGCTCGACTCCTCGCTCCTTCTTCCTTTCGCCTCGCTCTCTCCCTTGCCTGCCTGTCCTTCAACGACCAGCAGACCCCTCCTTCTCGCCCATCCCCTCCGTCCTTCTTCCCCTCTATATCTATCAGCACCCCACCCTCCCTCTCCTTCTCTCTCCCACCTCTTTTCTCCGGTCTCTCTCTCTCCGATGGTGTTCAAGTTTGGGTCCTTCGACTCGATATGCGGTCAGGCAGCTCTCCCCGTTTGTCCCCTCCTAGGAACATCCCAAGGGATAGAACCAGGTTGCTACTCTAGGAATGTAGATCTGGGAGGGACCATCATCTTCCAACCAGGTTAGTCCGGGTCTTTTCTGTATATCTACGAGAAGAAGGAGAGGAGAAGGGGGAGGTGACGAGCGGGCGAGAGCTGACCTTTGTCGTGTTTGCTCTCCTTCTGTCTTCCTTCCCTATAGGAGCGTGCTTCATCCACATCATCGCTCTCATCATGACTCTCATCATGGTCCTCCACATCCGTTCAAAATACACGGCAGTCGGTGAGCTCCCTCCTCCTCTAAAGCTCTCCTCCTCAAGCGAACCCCCCTTGACGCTCCTTCCTCCTCGCCCTCCCCTCCGTCTCTCTCCCTCAGGTCGAAAGGAGATCGCCCTCTTCTTCTACGTCTACGCCATCATCGAGCTCCTCTGTCTCTTCCTCGACTCGGGAATCATCCCAACAGCCCACGTTGTCTACCCTGTTCGTGCCCTCTCCCTCGCCTCCTCACCTCCTCCCCTCTCGGCGGACAAGCAACACGAACGAGGGCACCCCTGAACTTCGCAATTACTTTCGATTGACCGCCCTTCTTGGATCTTTCACTTCTATCACAGTGGTTCACCGCCGTCCACGTCGGTTTCATCTGCTCCATCTTCTGGATCCTCCTGGCAAACGGGTTCGTCGGTTTCCAGTTCGCGGAGGATGGAACACCGATGTCGCTCTGGGTTCGTCCTTCCTTCCTCTGCTCTTCCTTCATCTCTATTTCCCCGCCCATCTCTACACCCACCTACTGTACTCGCCTCCATCATATCCGTGTTTCCTTTTCGCTGACCTCTGTTCTTCTCTCAACCTCGACGCTCAAACAGTCCCTTCGAATCTCCTCCTTCGTCGTTTGGGGTGTGACCTTCTTCGTTTCTATCGCCACCTTTAACGGCTACGCTTCCTTCTCCTACACCAAACCTCTGGGACTCTTCATCGTCCTCCTCCTCTTCCCTCTCGTGTGTGTGGCCATCTACGTCGTTTCTCAGTTGATCCTGGTGATCAGAACGTTGGATGATCGATGGGTGAGCTCGCTTTCTCCTCCCTTCTCCCTCCGTCTCGCTTCGTAGGTCGAGTTGCCGGGAACGACGAGGTGTCTCGACGTTGTTGTACCTCCGGAGTGATCGCAGAAGAAGGAGAGCTAACTGTTCCCTTGTCTTGCTGCCCTCCCAGGTCATCGGGGACATCCTCTTTGGAGTTGGGTTCTTCACCGTCGGTGCCGTCGTCCTCTTCGCCTTCTCGGTCCAGGTCTGCGACGCCGTGGAGCACTACATCGACGGACTGTTCTTCTTCGTGCTGTGCATGCTTCTGAGTGTGATGATGGTCTACAAGGTCAGTCTCGCGCTTCTCCTTCCTCTCTCGCCGCTGCCGCTCTCGCTTCCCAGTTTGGCTCGGCTAAAACCATCGCTGACCTCGATTCGACTTTCTTGTCTCGTTCCTATACTTTCAGTACTGGGACTCGATCACCAAGGAGGATCTTGAGTTCGCTGTCGGAGACAAGGGAGCTGTTTGGGAGGTCAAGGAGTGGGTTTTCTCCTTCGCTTCGCTTCTTCTTCGATCCCTCGCTCGCCTTCCCTCCTCTCTTCGCACCCACGTGCCCAGCACCTCCTTTGCACCTACTGACCGTCCTACCTCCTCTCTGCTCGCTCACCTCCTGCAGTTCTCTGCTGGCGCCTCCGAACGCCGATTTCGTCGAGGAGGACAACCAGTCTTCGTACGGAGGAGCTGGAGGATCGCTCGTCGGCGGAATGGGAGGAAACCAGTACTGTGAGTGCTTCTTCTTGTTGTGCATCTCTCTGGGATGGAATCTGCTCGTCGAACAGCTCGCTCGAAACCCAACTGACGCGTCTTTTCTCTTCCCTCCGCGAAACAGACGGTTCTCAGTCCTCTCGAGGAAACTACGGAGGCTACCCTCCCTCAGGATCGAGTCAAGGTCACGGAAGCTCAAGCAGCAAGCAAGGGTTCTACAACTCGAACGCGCCGTCAGGAAACGGTCGGTACTAGGCTCGAAGTCGATCGGATCTCCCTTCTTTCTCGACGCGTCTGTTTTCTTCCTTGCTCGTTCTTCGTTTAGACTGCCCCTCCTTCCTTCTCTTCCTCTTTCATCTCTTCTCCTTGCTTTTTGTTTTCACGAACCCTCTCCACCTCCCTCCCACACATCCCTCTCATTCCAGGCCCCCCTTCTTACTCCTCCACATGGACTTAAACCCCCCTCCCACTTCACCCTACGGACTCTTCCTCCACTCCGCTCGCTCTTCCGACCCTACTCTCCGTCTTTTCGAATATCTGCCCCTCGTTTTTCTTCTTTCTTCTCTTTTCGTGACTCTCTTCGTTATCTTACGACCCACACACCTACACTCGTCGCGACGACGTTTCGCCCGCCCTTGTCTCTTTTCTTTCTCTGTACCAGTCTACCGTTTCATTCTTGACATATTTCTCTCCTCGCTAGCATGCTTCTCTCTCGTGATCTATACATCGTTTCTCTGCTGACGACGCTGAGCTTGAAACGGAAAGCAGGACGGGGACGACGTCGTCGCTTCACTCGCTTTCCCCTCTCTTTCCTCTCGAGACGCGAAGGATGAAAACCAACATCATTTTGACATCTGTCGTAAAACGAGCACAAACGGTCGTTCAATGAGCGCAAAAGTAGTAAAAGGAAACCGAACGGAACAGAGCGAGAACAAAGCTAGACTAACGAAGAGAAACCTAAGAGAGAGAGAGAGAGAGAGAGAGAGGGGAAGAGAGCAGTGAAAACGACGAAGAGGGAGAGGGAGAGATATGCAAAGGAGGAGGGGAGGTTTCCGAGGCTAAGCTATGAATGAACTAGACTAGACTACGTAGGGAAGGAGATGCGTGAGAGGGAAGAGAGGGTTGAAGGGGAGTTAAGCGAAGACCTCCAACGAAAGAGCGAACCGATCGAGCGCTGCAGCCTGAACGAGCGAGAGCTCCTCTGATTCGAGGAGGTGGTCTCCGTGAGGGATGGTTGGGGGTGCGTCGAGCTGAGACCGAAACGAAAGAAAACGAGAGAAGAGAGAGTCAGAACGCGAGAAAGAGGGAAGAGCGGAAAGGGACGAGACGACGACGACGACTCACCCATTTCCCAACCGAAAGCGCACCTCCGAACCTGAGCAGCCTGGAAAGGGTATCGCTGAGGACGACGCTGGACTGGAGGGACGAGTCGTTGAACAGCCCGGGGAGGAGTCGAATGAGGGAAGGGAGGTTGGTTGAAAGTCGAGCGAGTTCGTCGGTCTCAGCAGCGTCGGGAGCGGCGAGGGATTCGGTGAGGAGGATGGGGAGTCGTTCGAGGGTTTCGATGAGGTCGAGAGCGACCTGAGAAGGCAAGAAAAGTAAGAGATGGGTCAGTGGGAGTTGTACGAAGGGAGGAAGGGACGCCGAAGGAAAGATGCGAAACGAAACGCACCTGTCCAGTCTGATTCCAATCCGTCACTCTGACGTTCTTCAGCGGCTCGAGCAGCTCCCTGATGAGCTCGTGATCGTCTCGGAGGACTGCCTCGGGGAGAAGGTCTCGAACGACGACGGTAGCGGCGAGATCGTAGAGCTTCGCGTCGAGGAGGTGGAGGTATCGAGTGTAAGGGTCGTTTCGGTCGTTGGCGGTGTTGGCCTGAGCATGAGAGAGACGAGAAAAAGGGCGGAGAGTCAGCGGAGGTCGAAGAGAGTCGAAGAAGGAGGGAGCTAAGGAGAGAGGGCTGACCTTCGCCTCAGCGATCCACTCGGCGGGGACGAGCAGCTTCTCAACCACGAACTTCTCCTTCTCCTCGTCGTTTCCAACGTTTCGGAAGAGAAGCTCCTTGATCAAGTTCTCTCGGCTGCATTGGGAAGTAGGGAGGGCAAGAGGAAGAGACGTCAGTTCAGTGAACGTCGGGAAAGAACGAAAGAAAGAGGGCGACTCACGACTCCGGCAGCTCGAGATGCAACAAAACGAACGTCGCCTGCTCCCAAAGACCCAACTGTTCCAGCTGCGACGCGTAGCTCGACGTCAAAGCGTTGGCCGAGTTGCTACATCCAACCGTCTCCTCGTCGTCGTCCTCCTCCATCGCCGCAGGAGCCTCCCGATCCTCGAAGTCCCTGATCTTCATCGCCAGCGCCAGCACGGTGTAGACATGCCAAGGCAGCCTGAAGTCGAGCGGGGTAGGACCGAATGCCGATGGATCGAGAGCGGCCTCGAGGGGAGTAGCGGTGTCGACGGCGAGATTGAGGAGGAGGAAGAGCGCGTCCTGGGTATCCTCGGGAGTCGACCATCTCGTGAGATCCTTCGCGAGCGACGGACGTTCCTGGTACCACGGAAGAGGTTTCGCTGGGGAGTGCTTGGTAGACGACGAGAGAGCGTGCTCGTAGCGACGAAGTCCTTCGGCGAGGTTGGAATCGAAGGACGCTCCGAACCAGAGGTGAAGACCGAACGCTCGTTTCCAGTCGAGTCCTTCTGCGATTCCGACCTCGGGCGACGAGTCCACTGGATCCCTAGCCTTGACTCCTTCCGAAAAGTCGACGATCCCAGCTAGGAGGGAGTAGACCTTCCTGTAGTCGGCACTGATGCTCGCGTCGACACGATGTTCCCTCCATTTCTCGAGTTGAAGGAAGACGTCGTCTCGGAAAGCTTGGTTCCCTCCTATCCGAGCGACGAGGGTAGCGAGTCGAAGATCTCCTGCGTCGAGAGCGGCTGCTGCTGCTTGCTCGATCTGGTTTCCGGTGAGGAGGGTGAAGACTCGAGCTGGTCCTGGATCTTGGGAGTTGAGGAGATCGTGGTCGACCGAAGGGGAGACGGCGGATTGAAGCCATTTCGAGAGAGCGAGTTTCCGACGGATGGGAGCGACTCGGTTGATGAGGTCCTCGGAGGCGGTGGGAGGGAGTCCGAGGTCGATTTCGTCGAAGAGAGCGTTCCCGAGTCGCCAGAGTTGAGCTTCAGGGGTTTGGTCGTCGGCGGAGAAGTGGGTTGAGAAGTCTCGGAAGCGGAGGGAGGAGTGAGGAGTGGCGACGGGGATTCCTTCGTCGAGTTCGATGTCGGTGTTGGCGAGCTGAACCTCGAGGAGGCGGCGAGATCGATTCGATTCGGTTGTCTGAGGAAAGAAGGAGGGACGTCAAGTCAGTTTCGCGTCGAACCGAAGTCGCGAAGGGAACAAGGGAGGGGCAGATCTCACAGCATCACTAGAAAGCAGCTTGATCTGATCGAGCTTGACCGACGAGCCAGCAGCTGGTGAGCTGCGACAACGAAACACGAAGAACGAAACAGGTCAGCGACGCGAACTCCTCTTCCCTCATCTGCCTTCCTTTTATCTCGAATCTTCACTCACCTCTTCTCCCTCAATCCGCAAACCTTCCCCATATGAACCAACGTTCCATCCGGTCCCCATCCAACCCTGAACGACCTCCCCATCATCAACCCAGCATCCGCAAACACTCCCTCGACCTGAGGCTTGACGAGACTCGTCGCCGACGCGACTCGAGTGTACTTCCGACTGGGTCGAGACAAAGGAGCGTCGTTGATCTCGAAGGAGGGACGCTGCGGCAAGAATAAAACCGGTTCAAAAGAAAGAGTGAGTTCGGGGATCGAAACAAACGCGAAACGCGAGAAAGAGACGAGAACGAAACGCGACTCGACTCACCTGCGACAACTCCTCCGCCTCCTCTCCACCTCTTCCTCCTCCAAACAAAGAGCTCGTCAAAGGCCTCTTCTTCGCCGCCGCCACACTCGCGTTCCCGTTCATCGAGCTCTGTCCATGCAGGAACCTCGGCTTCTCCCCTCCTCCCGCTCCTCCCGCTCCTCCAGCCGACTCTCCCGTTCCAAAGAACGAAGCCTGCATCACCTGCACCTTCCTCGGTTCCACCCCTACCACACTCCCCCAAGGAGGAGGAGCAGCAGCAGCTCGACTCCCTCCTCGCGTACTGCTACTCCTCTTCTCCAGCTCCGAAGCATGCAAGCTTCCCTCCCCCTCCGAATCCGACGTCCCGATCGTCTCCTCCTCCTCGTCGTCTCGAGTGTAGTCCCCATCTTCTTCCTCCTCCTCCCCACCGTTCGGAGACGCGTCCATCGACTCGTCGCTCATGACCCCGTTATCGTCTTCCGATTGACGACCCGGGTGACAAAAATCCCCTCGTCGTCGAGGAGTGTCGGGTCCTCCTCCTCCTGAACGAGTCGACCTGGCGTTGGAGGGTCGAGCGAACTCGTGGGAGTGGGAGGAGGAGGAGGAGTGGGTTTCGTCGTCGTCGTCGTCGGATCCGTAGGTAGCGACGGGAGGAGCGTCTTCCTCGTCTTCGTCGTCGTCCTCCGAGCGGGAGAGGGATCGCTGGTTTCGTCGAGAGGAAGAAGAGGGAACAGGACCTCGAGGAGTGGTGGATGGTTGTTGTTGTGGCTGCTGTTCGTCCGACTCATCGTCGTCCATCTCCCCATCCTTATCAGGACCGATGATCTCGTCCTCGTCCGAATCGTATCCCCAAGCGGTGAAGTGAGGAACCTCGAACACCCACGTCCCAGTCTCGGCCTCCCAGCTGATGAAGACCAGTCCATTCGACGCGTTCCCCTGGAGGACCTTGGCGTGCTTCTTCATCCTGGGATGGTTGACGTCTCGGATGGGTTCCTTGGTTGCCTTGTCGGTGGGGAAGCAGTTGTAGATGGTGATCCTCGACCGAACGTTGAGTCCTGCTCCTCGAGGAGGTTTGGGAGTTCCCTCGGGGTAGACGACGACTTCCTTCTTCCTGAAGAGGACGTAGGTTTCGGGGATGTCTCGGAGAGAGGGGACGGAGGTAAGATCGACGGGTTCGAGGAACTCGACCTTTCCGTAGCCTTTGCGACCGACGACGAAGTTGGAGAGGGAGGTGAGCTCGTGGTGGCCCTTCCTGGTGAGTTCTTCCATCGAGGGAGTGGTGTAGTAGTCTCCTTCTCGAAGGGCGGCGACGGAGACGGGTCGAGAGGCGGGAGCGGGAGGATCGAAGTCGACTCCTCGTCGAGAGGAGGGTCCGGCGGAGAGGGTTTGGGTGGGAGCTCGTTCGACGACTTTGGAAGGAGTGTCGACGAAGTTGTTGTTGTTGGAAATCGAGCTGTTGAATCCTCCTCCGGCTGGGAGAGCTCGTCGAGCTGGCGAGAAGGTGTCTTGGAACATTGAGTTCGAGACTCCGAGGGAAGGATCGAAGGTGACCTTGGGTTTCTCTCCTGACGCGAGGAATCCTCCTCCTGACGATCCGTTCAACGCTGGCGAACCCATCGACTGACTGGCTCGAAGGACGTCCGATCCATCGACTCTCCTGTCGAGGACGAGCTTCTTGACGCTGCTCCTCGAGACGAAGGCGTTGGGGCTGAGCGCGACGGACGCGTCGTCGCTGAGACCGGAGAGTCTCGCTGGCGATCCTCGTCCTCCTCCGTTGAGCGATCCGTTGAGTCCTCCTGGGCTTCCTCCGCTGAACGACGGCATCGACGGCGAAGCAGCGAATCCTCTGAGCCTCGTGAGGTTCTTGGTCGACTGAGGCGTCCGACTTCGACCGGAGAGAGCGACGAGAGGAGCCTTCTTCGCGGACGAGATCTCGAACGACATGGGGAGGGCGGGTCCGGATTGGTTCTCGAAGAGAGGGTTTCGACCGTAAGGGTTCTGATCGATGGAAGCTTGGAGGTTCTGCTGAGGTTGCTGCTGCTGTTGTTGCTGCGACTGTCCGAGTTGACTTCCGAACATCCCTCCTCCTCCTCCTCCGAGAGTCGATCCGAACATCCCTCCAGCTGGCTTGGGAGCAGCTCCAAAGAGTCCTCCGGCCTGAGGCTGCTGTTGCTGCTGGTTGTTGGTGGATCCGAAGAGTCCTCCTCCTCCTCCGAACATCCCTCCTGCAGCGGGAGCGGGAGCTGGTTGCGAACCGAAGAGACCTCCGGTGGGAGCTGGCGAGGCTGGCTTGGCAGCTCCAAACATGCCTCCTCCTCCTCCGAACATCGACGGTTGCTGCTGCTGCTGAGCGGGCTGCTGAGGTTGACCGAACATGCCTCCGGCGGCGGGAGCTGGAGCGCTACCGAAGAGACCTGTCGACTGTTGAGCTGGAGCGGGTTGCGAACCGAAGACTGTGGGAAGAACGAACGAGTGTGATAAGTAAAAAGGTCGAGAGAGAGACGAGAAGAGTATAGCAGAAGACTCACGACCTCCCGAGGCGGGTTGAGCTCCAAAGAGACCTCCAGAAGCTGGCGCTGGAGCCGTCGAACCGAAGAGACCTGTTCCTGCTGGCTTGGGAGGTTGAGCACCGAAGAGTCCTCCCGAGGCTGGGGCAGGGGAAGCTCCAAAGAGACCTGTTGAAGCGGGAGCGGGGGTGGCAGCTACGAGAGGGAAGAGAACGAGACTCGTGAGCGACGAGCGAAGCTGGAAGGAGGAGAGAGGGACGCGAGCTTACCGAATCCTCCGAAGGTCGATTGAGCTGGCTGTTGCTGCTGCTGAGGTTGCTGTCCGAATCCTCCGAAGGTGGACTGAGGTGCAGCGGCGGGAGTTCCAAAGGCGGGTTGGGGAGTTGATCCTAAGTGGTCGAGGAAGAAAAGAAGGGGGTCGCGAGTCAGCTCAGCCCTCCTTCCTTCCCTTTACCTCCGTTCCACAGACCTCCGCTCCTCCCTATTTCTCCTCACCGACAATGAGAGATACTGGACTCACCAAATCCGAACGTAGTCTTAGGAGGCTGCTGCTGAGCGGTTCCGAACCCTCCAAACGTCGACGCGGGAGCAGCAGGCTGACCGAACCCTCCTGCCGCTGGCTGCTGAGCTCCGAACATCCCTCCGGCTGGGGCAGCAGGCTGACCGAACGCTGGTGTCGTCGAAGGAGTAGATCCAAAGAGACCTCCAGCTGGCTTGGGAGCTCCGAAGGTGCTCTGGTTGTTGCTTCCGAAGAGACCTCCTTGAGCGGGCTGCTGCTGGGGAGTCGAACCGAAGCCTCCGAAGGTGCTGGCAGGAGCGGGAGCTCCGAAGGTGTTGGCAGGCTGCTGCTGGGGTCCCTTTCGGTTTTGCTCGTAGTCCTTGAGACGGAGTTCCTGGTAGGGGTGAGAAGGAAGGGAGGAAAAGCGAGGTTAGGTCAGATTTGGTTGAGGACGCGAGAACGATGAACGAAGCAGAGGATAGCCCGAGGAGAGTGCATTGAGAGAGAGAGAGTCTCTACTGACCTCCAAACTAGCGTACTTGTACTCGGGCATCGAAGTGATGGTCTGGTAGTAGTCGTTCGTCTTCGCTCCTCCAGGTTCGCTTCCATCTTGAGTCTGCTGCCAGGCTGGCGAGGCAGTCCCGTTGGCTGGAACTTCTCCTGGGACGGGAGCTGTCGATGAAACAGCAAGCGATGAGGAGTGTGGTGGAGAGTGAGGTGGCGAAGGGAGGTGGCGAAAGATAGGGGAAGAGAGGGAGGAGGGAAGGAAGGAAGGGAAAGATCAGCTTTGAGCTCGCGCTGCAAAGGAAGAACGAAAGTCGTAGACTTACCAGGAGCACCTCCGAAACCAGCAGTCTTGGGAGCACCAAAGAATCCTCCTCCAGCAGGCGATCCGAAACCACCTGTAGATGTTCCAGCGTTGGATCCAAAGCCTCCTCCTCCTCCAAAGACTCCTCCTGATGGTTGGGCGGGAGCTCCGAATCCTCCTGCCGCTGGAGCAGCTCCGAACGCGTTGGAAGTGTCTAAGAAAGGAGGGGACGAAGAGAAGAGTTGGATGAGCTCGTTGTACTCTTTGAGTTCGAGTAGATTGGACGGAAGAGGAGGAGAGGGAACGAACTGTTTGAACCGAAGAGACTTCCTGACGCTGGCTGTTGAGCTCCAAAGGCGGGAGCTGCTGAAGCGCCAAAGGCAGGACGAGGGGCAGAGGAAGCTCCGAAGCCACCTGTACGATAGGCGAACAAAGAGGAAGAGAAGAGGTGAGGTTAGAGGCTATCACGGACGCGAAGAAGAGGTGAGGGGAAGGAGGAGCGAGACGCACCAAAGGTCGATGGAGCCGGAGTGTTGTTTCCTCCTCCGAAGATGGAGTTCTGCTGAGGTTGAGCAGGCTGTCCGAAGGGAGTAGCGGGAGCAGCTCCAAATCCTGTATGCACGCGAAAGACAGCCAAGTGAGTATGGATCGAACGAGATAAGAGAGAGGGAGGGTATGAACTGACCTCCTCCTCCGAATCCTCCTCCTGCCTGAGCTCCTCCTCCGAAGAGACCTCCTTGCTGAGGTTGCTGCTGTTGCTGCTGTTGTTGTTGCTGGTTGTTCTGTCCCCAGGCGTTGTTTCCACCTCCGAACATGGTAGGGGAAAGGAGAGAGGGAGGAGAGTCGAGGTGGTGGCGAAGGGGAGATGAAAACGAAGTCGAGAGTCGAGTCGCTCTTTTAGACGCGAAAGAAACGAGAAAAGGAAGGAGGGAAGGGGAGGAGGTGAAGGGTGAGAAGAAGGGAAGCCCTGTACGACTCGAGAACGAGAAAGAAGATAAGGGAGGGGAGGGGGGAGGAAGCGGTTGGAGGGACGACGAGCTTGCCTCCGAAACTTGGCCTTCTCTTTCGTTTCGAGAGGGGAGGCGACGACGAGAGTTCCTCAACGACGACCCCACCCCTTCTACTTTTCTCGCAAAATGTCAGCCATCCATCCTTCTCGAATGAACAACATCCCCTCAGGATCAACAGCAGGTCAGCAACCTCCTCTCCAGGACATTCGAAGGGAGGACGACCTCAGGGAACGAGTCAGATCCGCCATCGACAGGTCAGCTCAAGGAGGAGAAGGGAGACCTCCCCCTCCCGCCTCCTACAACAGAGAAGAACGTCCTTCTCGAGATGGAGATGACCGACGAGATGATCGACGAGACGACCGACGTAGGGACGACCGAGACAACAGCGAACGAGATGGAGGAGGAAGGAGGCGAGATGACGACCGAAGGAGGGAAAGGTTCGTTCCAAGTCTCCTTCCTCTCCCCTTCCCTCCCTTGCCTTTCGCTCTCTTCAAGCGCATACACCCCGCTTCCTCACCCATCTGACCTCCTACCTCTTCCCTTCGTATATATCTAGATCCCGCTCCCGAGATCGCAACGAAGGCCCTCCTCGACGAGACGAACGCGAAGCTCCTCCTCACAGATCAGACCGACGTCCCTCCCCTTCCTACACCCCTTACGCTCGTCAGGATGACAACAGAGGACCTCCTCCTCCTCAACGAGGTGGCAACGATGGAGGACGAGGCGGATATGGAGGTGGGGATCGAGGTGGATACGGTGGAGGGGGCGGAGGGGACAGGGGAGGGTTCCGTGGTGGCGAGGGAGGAGGAGATAGAGGTGGCTTTGGAGGTCAAGGAGGAGGGCAGCAGGGTGGGTTCCGAGGTGGAGGAGGTGGAGGTGGAGGAGGTGGAGGACCTATCGGACCTGCCATGTTGGAATCGTGAGTCTTGCTTCCCTTCGTTCTTGGGTTGAGGCGAGCTGAAGGAGGTCGTCGAGCTGACCTTTCCCTTCCCTTCCCTTCCCTTCCCTTCCCTTCCCTTCCCTTTCTTCCATCCCTCCCACGCTCTTATCTTGTCCCCGCAACCTCTCTCAGTCGCCGAAAGGAACGAGACGCCTCCTCCTTTGTGGTCTGGCCCGCATCTCCCAAGCGAGCTGCTCGAGAAACGTACGTCCATTCACACCTCGCCTCGTCCTGCTCCTTCCTTCCCTCCCTTCGAACCCAACTAACGCACTTCCCTTCTCCTTCCCTTCGCTCAGCTCCCCCGGCGGGACCAAATCCAAATCCTCCTCCTCCAAGCACAAATCATCCTCGAAGCACAAGTCCTCCTCCTCCAGGAAACGTCGCTCGACCCCTTCCTCCTCCGACGACTCCTCCGACGACTCCGAGGAAGAGGAACGTCGTCGACGAAAGTCCTCCAAGCACAAGTCTTCCTCCAAGCACAAATCCTCCAAGAAGAGACGAGCGGACGACTCAGACGACGACTCCGAAGACGACGATCGAAGGAAGTCCAAGTCGTCGAAGAAGTCGTCAAGCAGGAGGTCGAAGTCGAGACGGGACGAGAGCGAGAGCGACTCCGAGGAGGAGGAGAGGGAGAGGAAGGATAAGGGCAAGGGAAAGGCTGGAGCGGAAGATTCGGAGGAGGAGAGGGAGAAGAGTTTGGCTAGGAGGGTGGTGGAGAAGGGTGAGGCGTTCATGCCTCCTTCGAACGTTGAGGACGAGGAGGACGACGACGACGCGGATATCGTGGGACCTGTGCTGCCTGAGAGCAGGGATGGTGGTGGAGTTGGAGGATCAAAGGAGTGAGTGCATGCGTTCCTCTTTGTCTATCTGTTCTGTGTCGTGGTCTTGGCGGAAGGAGCGGAGGACGAGACGAGCGCGATGGTCGAACGAAACGGAGAGCTGACCCTTCCTTTCCTTTGCCCTCCCTTCTCTCCCTCCCACCTCTTCCTTCTCGCTCGCTTCTTCTTCCCTTCGCACTACCAGCTTCGGAGGTCACCTCCGACCAGGAGAAGGATCCGCCATGGCCGCCTTCGTCGCCGACGGTCAGCGAATCCCTCGACGAGGAGAAATCGGACTCAGGACGGATCAGATCGAGAAGTTCGAGGCTACGGGTTACGTGATGAGTGGGTCGAGGCATGTGAGGTGCGTGCAAATTTCCTCTTGACACCTATCAAAACTCGCGCGCTCGCCGAGAAGCGTCGGAGAGTTTGGAACCGTCGTCGTCGTCGCGTCTTGCTGACACTCTCCCTTTCACGCTTCGCTGCAGAATGAACGCCGTCCGAATGAGGAAGGAGAACCAAGTCATCAGTGCTGAGGAGAAGAGAGGTATCCTCAAGATGCAGGGAGAAGAGAAGGCTAAGAGGGAGTCGATGATCGTTTCGAACTTTAGGGAGATGGGTGAGTCCGAGCTTTTCCCTTCCTTTTCTTACCCTTCGCTCGTTTATTTCTCGAGCTGACCCTTCCGTTCGCGTCTTTGCAGTTTCCGACCACCTCGAACAAGGAGCTGCTAGGAACCGAGGGAACTAGGGCGTCGAAGATTGGAGGAGACCTGCCCGTCGTGACTCTCTGTCTCTTACCTTACCTCGTCTTGTTTCGCTCATGTATACGAACTCTTTCATTGTCTCTTCTCGCACGAGTTCTTCGCGAGGGGAAAAGGAGCATCTATCTATAATCGCTTCTACCGAACCAAGTCAGCGAACCTCAAAGCTCATCTCGAACCCTCGTCGCGGTCGTCCTCGCCACGATCTGAGGGTCCTTCGGATCAATTTCCGCCCAACCAGGCCAGACCTGCTGCACCGTCTCGAAGTTGAGCGAAGGGTAGTGCTTGTTGATGACGGGGATCCTGTCCGAAGGCGAGGGAAGGAAAAAAGGGTGAGCGTTCGGAACGCGTCGTCGCTTCATCTCTGCTCCTTCCTCCCTCCTTCCTCACCGCCCAACGCGAAACCGAAAACGACTCCAACTCACAACAAATCGTACAAAATCCCATACCCCTCCTTATTCAAATGCAACCCATCTCTCATCACACTCCCAACGTTCTCCTCCTTTCCTCCTTCAACCTTCTCAACCACTCCGTTCCACAGATCCACGACGGGCACGTTGGCTTCCTTCCCTACGGCGATGACCGCCTCAGCGTACTGCTTGGTGACGGCTGGGTCTCGATCGAGTGGGCGGGGGTAGATGGCTGAGGCTCGGTCGTCGGGGGAGATGGGAGGAGGGGTGATGAGGATCAGGGAGGTGGAGGGCGAGTGGGTTCGGACGAGGGTGATGATTCGGTTGAGGTTGGAGGTGAAGTGGGGGAGGGGAAGCTGGTGGGTGGAAGAGAGGGGGTGGGGAAGTCAGAGGAGAGGAGTGGACGACAAGGGAGAGGGAAGGAAAGGAGAGGGAAGGGCACGGACGTGTTGAGGAGAAGGAGGGATGCAGGCGTCGTTGGCGCCGAACCAGATGGTCATGAGCTTGATTTCTGGAGAAGACGGAGTCTTTGATGCCAGGGTCTGTTAGTGAGATGTAGAAAGAGAGCTGATGAGTGGGTTGCTTCGAGAGCAAAGAAGGGGAGAAGGTAGGGGGAGTCGAGCTCACCTGCTCGAGAATTGGAATCGCCCTAGAACAGAGTAGCGAAGCCAGATTAGCAGGCGATAAAGCTTGAGATGACGAGGAGGAACGTACCACTCGGTGTTGTATCCTCCGAACCCTCTGTTGATTACATCGAGCTTCCTGTGGAGGGAACGAGAAGAGCTCAGCCCTCGACGAGATCGAAGCTCAACCCTTCCGTTCGTTCGACCTCACCTGCAGTACGCGTCTGGAAAGAGAAGCTCGTCAGCTTTGGTCTGAGGTAAGCAAGAGTGTAGAGGTTACTCACAAGCGAGTCGTTGGTTCAAAGACCCTTCCTCCCAAGTCTATACGAGGAAGACGAGAAAAGATCAGCTTCCATCTTCTCTCCTCCGAGCTTTCGCCCTTCTCCTTCGATCCATCCAGAACTGACCTGGGTGAGAGAGTCTCCAAAGGTGAGGAGGACGTTCTGAGGTTCGAGTCCCATGGCGGCTGTGAGAGTAGATGAGCTGAAAAGAAGGAAAAGGGTGAAGATGGCTGTTGAGAGCATCGACGTTGGAAGGATCGAAGAGACGGAGAGTTGAGCTCGACCCTCGTCTTCTTTCCCTCTTCACGCCCATCTCTCGTCGACCTCGGTTCCTGGATCTATACAGCCATCCTCGCCGTCTTGCCTGGATACTGCTCTGGAGTTAGAATCTGCAGAAATGAGAACCTTGGCCTCCTGAAGAGCTCATCAATAGCTTCATCGAACTCGAGCTCATTCCTCCTCCTCCCGTGGCTTGGTCCTCCTTCCTCCCTCCGTCTGCCGTCCCCTCTTCGCTTCACCTCCACTTCACTTTGATCGTCCTCGGACCCTCGGCGGATGGATCGAGCCGCTACGGATATTTCCAGAGCAAACGCCTGCTCCAGAGGAGGGCAAGCTGGGGCAAGGAGTAGAAGGTTTCGACTCGCCTGCTCCTTCGAGAAGCGCCACGCCTCTTCTCCTTCCTCATCGCGATCCACTCCTCACATGTTCTCATCGCACCGAGAACGCCGTGCTGTTCCAAGACTCGAAAGCTTCTTCAAGTTTTCCGGTGACATCATCTTCCAAATCTTCTCGTCGCTTTGTTAGCTCCGGTGACATCATCTTCCAAATCTTCTCGTCGCTTTGTTAGCTCGCTCTCTCAAAGAAGAAGTCCTGGATCGAAGAGCGACGTCGACAGCTTTTTGCTGCTGGAATCCGCTCGACCTCTCGGTTCTCGCCATGCCCTCGGAAAGGTCTCGTCGCGTCGTCGGAAGGATTCGTCGACTCCCAGGGCAAGGGGATCAGCATCCCGGAGAACGAGGCGAAAAAGCAGATCGAGGATCCCTTCTCGATGGCTACCTCCGAGTCATTTAGGCGTCAACCGGCGACGCGTCGGCGGACCTCAGTTCGATCAGCTTTCTAATTTCTCAATCTGGCCACGGCCTTTGGGCTTGGAAAAGCCTCCTTTCGAAACTATTACGGGGTGATCTTGTCCGACAACAGGCCTTGTAAGAGATCGAACTCTACGGGCCGTCGAAATCGTCGTCGTTTCGTCAAAAAGCCCATCTCGCTCGCCCCTTCTTGTTTCTCACCAACCACATCCTCCTCCTCCACTCCACTTCACTTCTCAACTTCACCTTACCTTACCAACCTTTTCTCTCTCAACAATGCTCGCTGCCTCTGCTGCTCTCGCTCTCGGTTTCGCCGCTACCGCCATCGCTGCTCCTCTCGCCGTCCGACAGGACATGGCCTCTTCCAACATTGACACTACCATCCTGCAATGTTCGTAGACCTCTTCCTCTTCTTCGCCCATCCCTTCCTCGAGATGAAGCTTTTTACTGACCAGCTTTTCCATCTCTTCTACCCTTTAGACGCTCTCACTCTCGGTTCGTCGCCGTCGACACTCTCGAAGCTCGTCACTTCGGATGTTCCACTCCTTTGCTGACTATTTTCTTCCTCTCCTCTTCCTCCTCCCATCTTCCCACTTGCAGAGCACCTCGAGGATTACTTCTACACGTGAGTATCCCCCATCCGGCCTCTGCTCCCAACTCTACAATCGCATCGATCTGACCCGATCTCCCCCCTCCTCGTACTCTTCTGTTGTTCTTTTCGTTCTTCTCCAGTGAGGCTCTCGCCAAGTTTGACGAGGCCGCTTTCACCGCTGCTGGCTACCCTACCTGGGTCCGAAAGGTTAGTTCTCAAGCCTTGCTCTTTCTTCCAAACGTTCTCGAACGAGTCGAAGCTCCGATCTGACCATCAATTCGCCTCCTTTCCTCTTCCGTCCTTCATCAGAGAATCGTTCAAATCGGCCAGCACGAGGCTCAGCACGTTTCCTTCTTGGCTACCGCTCTTGGAGACACGGCTACGGCTCCTTGCAACTACACCTTCCCTTACGATGGAGTGACTGGATGTGAGTTTCAAGCTCGTTCGCTCTTGTTCGCGACGCCGTCGCTGACTCTCGATCCCTCTTCTTCCCTTCCCTCAGTCCTTGGACTCTCCGCTGTTATCGAGAACGTTGGAACTTCCGCTTACCTCGGAGCCGCTTCCCTCATCACTGAGCCCGCTTACGTCGTGAGTCGAGATCCCCTTCTTTGCTTCGTTCGACGACTCGATCTGACGCCTCTTCCTTTCGCTTCTCTCCCCTCAGACCGCCGCCGGATCCATCCTCACCACTGAGGCTCGACACCAAGCCTGGCTCTCGAGTGCTGTGCTTAAGGGATCTGGTGAGTCTTTCTGTCTCGAGCTCGAGCTCGACGCGTTGACCTTCCTCTGCTCCTCCGTTCATTTCGCTGACCTTTCCCTTCCCTCTCTCTCTTTCTCCTCAGCCTGGTCCGGACCCGAGGACACTCCTCTCGGATTCTCCCAGGTCTACACCATCGCCGCCGCCTTCATCACCTCCTGCCCCGAGACCAACCCTACCCTCCCCGTCGTCGCCTTCCCCGCCGCGACCATCTCCCCCGCCGCCCCTGCCGCCGGAGACATGATCTCCCTCACATACAACTCCACCGCTGGAGCCACTGAGAACCGTGAGTCTTTCGTTTCCCTCCCGCTTTCTCGTCTCGTTCTCTTCCGCGTCTGCGTCGAACGTCCAACTCACACCTCCCTCCCCCTTCCGTCTTGTTCCAGTCATCATCTTCTCTGGATTGACCTCTTCCGTCACCGCCATCACCGACGGATCCGTCACCCTTCCCTCTACCCTCCAGGGCATTGCTTGTGCGTTCCCCCCTCCCTCTTCTCTCCCCTCCTCTCGTTCCCTCGACGCGTCGCTCACTCCACCTCTCCTCCTCTTCAGACGGAATCATCTCCTCCGCCACCGAGGCCGCCAACATCACCGACGCCAACACCATCGCTGGACCCATCATCTTCAACTTCGGACTCACCTCTGACGCTGTCTCCGCCTAAACAGCGCGACCAGTCTTCGTCTCGTTTCGCTTTCACACCCTGTATCTCTTAGTTAGCCCGTTGGACGCTTCGCTCTTCGCTCTTTTTCCCTCTCTCTTTTACTTTAATCAGCTTATGCTATTAACTTAACTTACCTTAACAAGTGCTCTCGCCGTAACTTCGGATCGAATGCAGCTCCTTCTTAATTCTTGCTTCTCGACCCAAAAGAAAGCGAACGGGAGCTTCAGTCTTCCTCGACTTGTCGAACTCTTTCTTCGTCAGGGTCAGAGTTGCTAGAGAAAAAAGATAAACACAGCAATTATTCGCGACTCCGCCTATCGAGAGCGACCATGGTATAGTCAGCGAGGCAAAATGGAAACGAAAGGGCCGACATGTACACAACGAACGACAACTGAGCTGAGAGCTTCGACCAGCGAGCGTCCCAAAAGCTAACCGATTCGGGCGAACTGTAAGCATAAGTGCAAGGTATCAGCTCGACTCGGATAGCTGTTCGTCCAGAAGAAAAGGCGAAGGAAAGAGCAAACGAACGAAACCTTTACGCGTCGAACTCCTCCTTTCGAACTCACCCCTTCATCATCTCAAACCTCACCCTCGAATTTTCCCCCTCCTACTAACTCCTCCCTCCTCCTCCCACCCCTCCCATCAAAAGCCATCCTCTCCCCAAACCTCGGATCCCTCTTCTCCAACCTCACCACCATGGTCCCCACCCACGTCAACGTCTCCAGTCCTCCCACAACGAAGTTCCAGAACGGCGAATACGGAGTGAGGTAAGGTAGCGTCACCTCAAACACTACCTCGAGTCGCCTGCGTTGATCCTCGGTGTAGCAAAGCACAGTGATGTTCCGCGGTCCAGCGTTGGCGGGTCCGAGGGAGAAGAGGCAGTCGCGCAGGGTAAGTTTGGTGAGGCGTGGCCAGGATGTGAAGGCTGATGGGATGGACGGGGCGGAATTGGAGTTGGGGAGGGCTGAGAAGGTTGCGAGGGGGGGGTTGAAGAGGTGAAGAGGGGGGTGGGAACGACCGAGGGTTTGGATGTGGAGTTCGTTGAGGTCGAGGCGTCCGGAGGGGGGGGAGGCGGTCTTTGGAAAAATAGAAGTCGGGTTCGTCTACTTCGTTGTCCGAGATGAGGGTGAGGGTTTGAACTTGGGAAAGGGAGAGGAAGGGATCGAGGTCGGGTTGGGAGGTCTGGAAGGGAAGTCCAACGGAACGAAAGAGCGGGGGTGAGCTTGTTGGTTTCTGCTCGAGTCGTTCGAGGAGGGGAGCGACTCACATATCTGGTGCAGAAGAATCTTTGGAGTTGCTTCGGGCCAATGAGAACGACGTATTGGTAAAGGAGGGGAGAGGAGACCTCGAGGAAAGCAAACGAAACGCGGGAAGTCCTCGCCAACGACGTCGCGTCGCAAAAGGAAAGGATGTGGATGCTGATCTCGATGGGGAAGCTCCTTTGGAAGGGAACGATGTGGGAAGTGCCGTTGTTCCTCCTGAAGGTAGAGCAAATGGAGCGGAAGAAGGACGAGGACATGGTGGTTGGGAGAGAGGAAACGAGGGATTGTTTCGGAACGAGCTGCCTCGAGTCGGGGCTGGTGTCGAGTCAGATTCGTTCGTTCGCTCGTTCGTCAGTCACCCCTTTGCTGTCCGTTCCTCTCTCTCTCTCTCCTGTCTTTCCCCAAGGAGAGAAGCCCGTCAAAACAAAAAGCGACACAATCATCCATCGTACTCCTCTCCTCCCAGCATAGCCTCCAGCCTCAAACCAAGATGATACTCTCCGATCTGGTCGAGCAGTTCGTCGAGCGTGTCTCCCGAGATGACGCCCGGGAGGTTGCTCACGCTGATGGGTTTGCGGTGATCCGTTACTCGATCCTAGGGGAGCGAAAGGAAGCGTCGGTGGTCAGTCCGGGAGTGGGGTGCAAGGAGGGAGGAAGGGCGAAGGGAAACGAGACGGAGAAGCAAGAACGACGACTCGACTCACCTGAGGGAATTGCCACGTCCTGATCTTATCACCCCTCTCCATACCAGGGATCTGACTCTTCCGTTCTATGAGATCAGACGCCTGCTTGATGGCTAGCCGATGAGCGTGGATCTTGGCTCGAAGCATCGTCCAGGCGAGGGTTCGGTTCTGTGTTGTCGACACGAAGTTCGATGAAGGAGGAGGGAAGGAGATAGGCGAGGAGTCAGTAATCGAGAAACGAGGTTGGGGCGAGAGCATAGAGGAGGTAGCTCGCTGATGCGACCTCGAGAAGAAGACGAGACGCGACGAAAGCAGTCGAAAAACGAGAACTCACGGCATGCTGAGACCTTCCCTGCTGGCACCCAACGGAGATCTTCGTGGGACCGTGAGTCAGTCGAACGGCGGATTCGGTTTTGTTGACGTGCTGCGAGAGAGACGCCGAGCGAAAAGGAGGGAGGAGGAAGAGACGCGGAGAATCAGGACGAGGACGCGTCTCGAAAAGGCGAGGAGAGTGAAAGATCGGCACGAACCTGACCACCAGCTCCCGAAGATCGGTAGAACTCCATCTTGACTTCCTTCTCGTCGACGTACGAGAGATCATCGACGTCTGTGTTCTCTGATATTGGCATGACCTGCGAAAGAGAGAAGAGCGAAATCGGTCAGCGAACGATTCGACGTGAGCTCGAGGCTCGCCTCCTTCGACCCTGGGACTCTCGCAGCCCTGCGAAACGATGAGAAATACGTCACCCACCATAACAGCCATCGTACTAGTATGCGTCCTGCCAGCCTTCTCCGTCGCCGGCACCCTCTGAACCCTATGCACTCCACTCTCCCACCTCAACTTCCCATACGCTCCCTTCCCCTTAATCTCCAACTGAGCATCCCTCAACCCCTCCCCAGCACCTCCCATCCGACTCTCCTCCATGATAGACACCTTCCAGCCTTGCAAAGTCGCGTAGCGGATGTACATCTGCATCAGCTCACTCGCGAAGAGAGCAGCTTCGTCTCCTCCCGCGCCTGACTTGAGCTCGACGATGCAGGAGAGGTCGGATTCGTTGGAGGGGGGGAGGAGGAGGGTTGGGAGGGTTTGGGAGAGGAGGGTGTCGAGAGAGGAGCGGAGGGAGGAGATCTCGGAGGTGGCCATTTCGCGCATCGAGGGATCTGGGTCTTTGAGGAGGGGGAGGGAGTCGGCGAGGGCCTAGGAGGAAGGGCGTAGGAGGAGTTGGTAAAGTCAGCGACGAGGTCTTGGGTCGGGTGACATCGGTTGAGCCGATGGGATCCCTCGAGAAACCCTGCCCTCAAGGGAAGCCAGAGGAAGACGACGAGACGACGAGAGACGAAGCTGACCTCCTCGAGATCCTGATACTCTTTGAATGCGTCAGCTAGCGGCTCCAAAACTCGTAAGCGCTTCGCCTTCTTAATGGCGTCGGCCTGAGAGTCTTCTTCGCTGACCTGGAGGGCAGAATGCATGGAGAGGAAGCGAGAGAGGTCAGCTTGTGAGCTCGAAGCTGAAGGGGAGGGAGGGAGGAAAACGAAGCTCACCGAAGCCAGGAGATCGACCCTCTCCTTCGCTCGAGCTTCAGCAATCGCAGCAATCTGACCAAACTGGGTTTCGTTCACTGTAGCTGGCCGAGGAGAACTCGAGTGGAACGACCGGCTTTGAGAGCGAAGGGGGGAGCAGAAGGGAGTGCGACATGCGAGGCAAGCGGCCGAGGAGGTGAAAAGGGAGGACGTCGACGAGGAGGGAGTTGGCGACCGAGGAAGCAGGGGAGCTGAAGGGATCGTTCCTTTTGTTGGACGAGATTTAGGGATAGACGAGCATGCTCTTGTTGATGCTAGAAGTCGAGGAGTGCGAGCCAGCGCAGAAGGAGAAGGGAGGATCATCGACGTTTGAGGTGTCCGAGCTCACCTCTCGAAACTTCCTTCCCTTCCTTCTTCGGTCCGCCCTCCTGCTTCCTGTTGGCTCCCAACGCTCAACACCCTCGAAAACTCGAACCAAGACGTTTACCTTCAAGAAGCTACCCAGTCTCTTCCTTTCCCTCTTCGTCTTCGTCGTTCTCGCTCTCGTCTACTCGCTCAACCAGCCGGCGACACCCCAACTCCTTCCTCCTCCCTTCCCTCCTCCTCCCATCGTCGATCCTCCCAAGATGGTCTCCCCTCTCACCTACCTCACGGTTGCCCCTACGGCCAAGCATACGGCCACGGTCGTCTTCGCTCACGGACTCGGAGACTCTGGAGCTGGGTGGTACGTTCTGAGGTTGTTTCCATCTCAGCTCCATCGGACGGAGATTGCGAGCTCACACCTTCCTCTCCCTTCCCCTTCTCTCCTTCTCCCCTCCTCTTCCTACCTCATCTAGGCTCCCCGTCGCGAAGATGCTTGCTCCAGCTCTTCCTTACGTCAAGGTGAGCCTCGTCTCATGCTTGGCTCGCCCCGAGAAGACCTCTCTCCAGCTCGACCAGAGCTAAAGAACGAAACCGACGAACTGACCCCTCAACGCTTTCTCCCCTCGCCCGTCCCTCACTCAGTGGATCCTCCCCAACGCTCCCGAGCTCTCCATCACCCTCGCCTACGGCCAGACGATGCCAGCCTGGTTCGACCTCTCCTCCCTCGAGAAGCTCACCGACGCTGCGAGCGAGGACGTTGCAGGTCTCACCTCCTCAGCTTCCGCCATCCAATCCATCGTTCTCCAGTCGTCGCTCGACCTCGATGCTGGAAGGACCGTTGTTGGAGGGTTCTCGCAAGGTTCGTTTCTCTCCCTCTCCCCCTCTCCTCGTACGAGCTGAGCTCGAATTCGAGTCGAACTCCCCTCGAGTCTGACGCGTCGTCTTCTTCTTCGTTCGGTTCCAGGCTGCGCCGTCGGTCTCCTTGCAGGACTCACCAAACCCGAGAACGACACCCAACGCGGCAAGGAGATCGCCAAAGCCGTCGGAGGAGTCGTAGCTCTCTCCGGATGGCTTCCTTTGAGGACGAGCATCGAAAGTCGACTTCACGAGGGAGCGAAGAACCTTCCTATTTTCTGGGGTCACGGAAAGGCAGATCAGGTTGTTAACTGGCAGTGTGAGTCGATCCTCACTCGTAACGCGTTTGAGAGAGCGTGTGATTTGGTAGCGTTGCGAGCTCTGAGCTGACCTCGTCGCGTTGGTTGATGGCTGAAGTCGGAAACGCGTCGATCAAGCTCCTTACGGGCGAGTTGGGATTCAAGACGGTTCCGGCTGGGACGGTTTCGGGTCCGGGATGTAGGTTCGAGAGTTATCCTGGGATGGGACACTCGTCTAGCCCGGAGGAGTTGAAGCATCTCGCTGCTTGGTGAGTTCGATCCTTCTCGTTGCTTTCGCCTCGACTGAGCTCGAGCTGACCCGTTCTCCTTGCGGTTTGACTGCAGGCTTGCTGAGGTTCTCCCTCCTATCTAGATTTGCTGTGTAGATCTAGGGTTTTCGACATCACAGATGGGTTTCTTTGGACGCGTCGCTCGGTCGACTTTGGCGCGAAAGCCTCTTCGAGCCTCTCGCCGTCCTTCCTCGAAGCTTTTCTCCGCGATGTCCAGAGAACGATGAGAGATTTCAACCCGAGCGGGTGAGAAGGATAAAGCTCCGGCAATCCAAATCGTCGCGGAAGGCCTAGGAAAATGGGGGGCAGGAAGGTGAAACTCGAAAAAAAGGTGAGCTCAACTTTCCCTTCCCTCCCTTCATGAGGCGAGCATCTCCTCCTCCCCTCTTCAAGATGGACGCCAACCTAGACTGTCCTCCCTCTCCTCCTCCCCTCCCCTTTCTCCCTCTCGAGCTCAAACACAAAATCCTTCGCTTATGCGATCGCAGCACTCTCGCAAAGACCTCGTCGGTCAGCTTCGCCTTCCTTCAACTTTCTGGTCCTCTCCTCTACACACACATCACCATCGAAGGACCGGTCTCGCTTTGGAAGATGCGAAGATTCAACGTAAGCCCCCCTCCTCCCTCGACTTCTCCGATTCGAAGACCCAGAACGGAAGCGCTGACCCAGTTTTCGTCTGCCAAAAAGTACGTCGACCCTGCGATTCAGCCCTTCCTCTCCCTCTCCCAAACCTCCTCCTTCACCTACGTCCCCTCCAACGAATCCACCTTCCTCGGACTCAACCCCCCACCCAACAACGAGGACGGGCCCCCTCGAGACCATCTCCTCTCCTACGAAACCTTCCCCATCTCCGTCCTCTACCTCAATCTCAGTAGATTGGTCCACAACCCTTCGACTCCCGCTGTCCAACTCCCCAACCTCCTCTCCTCCTTCAACCCCTCTCGCTTCGTCGTCCACGGAGCCAACGGACTCACGGGTACTCTCTCCATCCTCGATCTCGAAGGAACCAAGGATTGGAACAGGCTCGAACGCATCAGGTTCAATAGAGCTCGTCCGTGCAAGCCTCACCTTCACGGATCTCACCTCGTCGTCCAAGCGCCGGACGAGGGCCCTGGTCTGGACGTGACGTTCGATTTGCGGAGATTGACGTCTGAGAGTTTGAAGATATGGGTTTGGGATGAGATAAGGAGGGTTGGGGAGACTGGGAAGCTCGGGAAGGTGAAGGTGTGGTTGGATACGAAGAAGGAGAAAGACGACGCGAAGGAACGGTTGGTGGGACTCAAGTCGAGGTCGTTGAGGATTCTCGTTACCGAGTGAGTAGGCGGTTCTTCAGCTCGTGACTTCATTGGAGTCGTATAGAAGGCTGACGATTGTCGTTCGGTCAGTTCTGTCTCTCTGGGTCGACCAAAAGCGGAAGTGTGGTAGACTTCGCCTGTCCTCTCTCCCTCTTTTCCTCCCACCTCAACACTCTTCCTCTTTCCTGCTTCACTTCGTCGCCTGAATTGCCATCCACGCTCATCTACACTCCTACGCCTTCGACTGGCCCACTCCTCGTCGCCCAGCGGAACAGTCGCGTCGGTGGGCTCGTCTCGTCGCCTGTCGCCATCTCACAGTGAGTTCTTGCCTCCCCTTCTTCTTGACTACAAATCAATCGAGCCCGAGGCTGACCTCCTCTCTCTTCTTTTTCTCGTTCGAACAGAGACGACGGAAGCAGCGAGCCCTTCGCTCAAACAGGAATCGACTCGCGAGTCGCGATGAGGCGAGGACGGATCGATGGCTTTCTCGTTTTCTTCGCTTTCCTTCTCTGGAAAGCTTCTGTCTCTCTGTCCTGCCAAATATGAGAGTCGTAAGACTGATAGTACATAGAAGAAAAAGAAGAGAAGAGACCAGAGCAAACACAAGAGTCCAAAAAGGAACGACGACGCGTCGTGTACAAAGAGAAGACAACGAACGAGAACGAGAACGCGACCCTCAACCCCCACCCTCCTCCTCTCCCCATGCAAGAGACGACTCTCACTCGGCCCTCTTACCCCTTCGAAGTCGGTTGAGATCGACTGGACGTGCGAGAAGAAAACGAAGAGCGAAAGTCGAGCGTCAGTTCAAAATCGTTTTGCGAAGGGAGGTTTGAAGAAAGACGACGAACAGGAGGGCAGAAGGAAGTAGCTCGTATCGGCAGTCAGGATCCCCTCCATTCCTGTGTAGATGGCGATGAAGGAGGTCTGGAGGAAGGAACGAAAGCATCGGACAGGTCGTCAGAAAGGCGAAGTGCAAAAGTCGAGGACGAGACTGCGAGGGAGTCGAAGAACTCACGAGGATTCCAACTCCTCCTCCAGCTTTCGCGAGCGAGGCGGATCCCATGAATTGGCTGAAGCGAGCCGTGAAAAGAGAAGAGTCAGCGTGTGCTTGAGGGAGAGGATCCGACAGAAAGAGAAAGCAAGGGACGTACGCGCAAGATAAAAGCAAGAACGTGAGATCGAGGAAGAAGAACGTCGCGAAGAGTTCGAGGGTCGTCTTGAGAGTTCCGAGGAGCATGATGAAGGTGAGGATGAACCTGGGTAGATATGAGGCTCGAGGTTGGCATCAACCGACCGGCAGACTGGTGGGGAACGTGAGCAGAGGAAGGACTGTCGACTCACCAGGACATAATGTAGATTCCCAGAGCGCTCTCTAGCTCTCCCTCGGCGTAATCAGCGTCGAGGATACCTGAGCTAGGCCAATAAATGAGTCCGAAGGAGATCCAGAAGGTTCCGTAGCTATGAATGAGACGAAGAATCGAGGTCAGTTTGGCGCGAGACGAAGTTCGACATTGAGGACGCGACGAGGCTGCTGCGATCGAGGAATGGGCGTTTAGAACTTACGCGGAGAAAGCCGTTGCTCCGAAGGTGTTTCCGACGGCAAACTGAAAGAGAAGAGAGGGTCAGAGAAGTCACGACGAAGGGAGCGAACGAACATCGACGACGCGTCGTCCCGTTTCTTTCGCTCACCTCCCACTGTCCGGAGAGAAGCTGAGCGAGGCCTCCCATCCCAAAACACATCGAAACGACGACGTTAGGAGTCTTGATTCCTCGGACGCCAGCGTTGTACTGAAGACGGAAAAGAGGGAGTTGTCAGCGCACGAAAGGGAAACGAGACGCGACGGGTCGAGAGGAAGATCGAGAAACGAACCCAGCTGAGTACAAAAGTTGTGAGCGCGAAGGCGAAGAGACCCAGAGGGGAAGGATTTCCAAACTTTCGGTGGTAAACGGGGAAAGATGGTTGACTCGTGTCGACTGGCGAGAAGGAAACCGAAGATCGAATGAGATTGAGAGATCAGCCACCAGTTCAAGCGAGGGAAGGTTGTCGGACGAAAACGCAAAGAGGACGAACGAGGGTGGCCACCACTTTCGTGAGGGATTGGAGAAAAGAAGGCAAGGTTCGAGGTCAGTCAGAAGTCGAGGTAAATATAGGTGGGAAAGAAGAACGAACGGAGTCAGGGCTCGCGAGAGAGGCGCGACCTCGAAGTGGTGAGTTGACCTGTCGTCCTTGCTGGGAGGAGTGATTGAGTGATCCGTCTTGTGATCCATCGAGGGAGTTGAGTAAGAAGGAGTGCCTTGTTCGAGGTCGGACATGATTCTTCTAAGGAGGAAAGGGAAAGAGGGAAGAGGAAGGTCAGCTCGCGCAGTTTTCGTTCGACGCGTCGCCTGCTCGAGATTGGGAAGGCTGGAAGTTCTCAAGTTGCTTGAAGAGAAAGGAGGAGGGACTCACTATGCGAGTGCTTGAAGAAGAGAGAGGCTGGAAAGGGAAAGGAGATGGAGGAGAAGGAGATGGGGGGGGAAGAAGAACGGGGTCAGCCGACGGTCGTGCTTCGAAGACTTTCGCTGGACTGCAGGAGCAGCAGGTACTCGAGCAGGTGCTAAAGAACTGAGCGAGCTCACCTATCGATGATCTTGCGAGATGGAAAGATGTGGTTTGAGAGAGGAGTGTGAGCTTCGGCTGGGAGAAGAAGGTCGAAGGAGGACCTCGGGTGTTAAGTTTTGGTCGGGAACTTGTTGGGCGGGAGGGAGCGGCTTGGGAAACAGGACGCGCTCGAACCAGCTGACTTGAAACCCTTTCTTCCCGTAGGCTGCTAGCTCGCGTTGGGTTGAACCGTTCGAGTGATAACCAAGCTAGAGGCTGCCGAGGTAAAAGAAGAAGGGAAAGTGAAGCTCACGCTCATGGATCAACGAGTTCCTGCTTCTTTGCCCGACCTACCTTGCCTGCGAGGTCTCCCATCTCGAAATATGGGTCCGAACAGGCTCGAGGCAACTAATACAGATTCTGTTCCTGCGTCTTGTGAGCCGGAGGCTGAGCAGGAAGGACGCGGAAGAAGATCGAAGCTGCCGTCGGAGGGGTGAGAGAGGAGGGGAGATCGACCGAGGCTGCAAGATGAACGACTTCGAGCTTTGGAGGTGAAAGTCAGGACTTTGAGGTGCTCGGGACTTTCAGTAAGAGATGAGATATGGTTCAAATATCCATGCTCGTCGTTGGGAGGAAAGAGGAGGAAGAGCGGTCAGCTTCGATCAAACTGGATTTCGCGAGCTCAACTTCCCTTCCTTCCTCGCTCTCCTCCAAGACCCTCCTTCGCCATCTTCTTCCTCCTCTTCCAAGCATGTCTGAGCCAGTGAACCCGTGGGACCCCTCCCTCTACGCTGCGACGATCTCTGCCATCAAACGCGAGCGAGACAATCCAAGGCGACTCATGGGGAAGCGAAACTCCTCCTCGACCTCAGCTCCTCCTCGATCCTCGTCGTCGTCGTCCTCCGGCTGGAGTACTCCTCAGGGATCTTCTTATGGAGCGTCCGGACAAAGAGGTGGACACACTGGTACTGGTGGGAATTCGGGCTACGTTGGTGGGAACGGGAGAGGTCGAGGGCGAGGAAGAGGGAGGGGAGGAGGGCCGCCGGTGAGCTCGACGAGTAGGGGAGGACCATCAGCATCGGAGGGGACGAACGGAGCATCGAGATCGGATCAGTCATCATCACAGACTCAGTCTACAAGTGCCTCCTCGACTGGATCGCCAAGAGCTGCAACGAGCCCCCCAAGAACGACTTCCAACGGACCTACTCCTCCATCTTCCTCCTCCTGGCCACCTTCGTCTCCTCCTTCCCCTTCACCCCCGACCCTACCTTCCTGGGATTTGAACCCCTCATCCTACCCTCTCCAAGCCCCTCCGCACCTTACACCGTCTCCAGCCACCCCTCTTCCTGATCCTCATCGATCTCCGGGCTCAACATCTCCTCCTGGCTCCTCTCTCCCCTCCCCTCCCACGTCCAAACCCTCCTCCTTCCATCCTCCTCTCAACGTCCCTCGCCTTCGACCCTACCAGAACGTTCCCAAGCCGCCGGCTCTCCTAAACAAAGCCTACCTCCAAACTCCTCTTCCTCCTCCTCCCTTCATGGGCAGATTCGAACGACGACCTCCGCCTCCCCCTCCTCCCGTCAGCAACAACCCGAGTCGAAGCCTTCCCTCCCAAGAAGAAGAGTTCCGAGAGTTCCAACGGCAGCAGTACGTCGCCACAGGAGAGAAAGCCAAGGTTCCTAGGCCGGACAAGACCCGCCTTCTCCCAACTCATCTCGTCGTCGGAACGCGTCGAGGTCGCACGATCTACTCCGACTTCGAGCATCCTCTTCCCAACGTTCGAGAACCCGACGGCCAAACCACCTTCCAATCCTTCCTCTCCGTCAACTTCGCCAGGTCGCACTTCTTCTTTCGAACCTACCTTGAGAAGCACAGGGAGTGCGAGGCTCTCTTCCCTCTCTCCGGGTAGATCCTCTTCGACGACATCGTCAGCGGAGGAGTGCAGCTCGAAAGAGCTCGACAGGACGAGGAGGACGTCTGGGTCTTGACTCTCACGTCTCGTCGTCCTCCCATATACGTCGTCACCCTCAAGGAGCCCGTTCAACTCCTCGACGAAGCAGGGATCGCTCTCGACGAGATGTACACCGATCGACAGGGAACCGAGATGGACTTCGCGAGCTCGGAGAGGGTTACCCAGGAGGAGATGGTGATGGATCGAGGGGCTCTGGTGAAGAGGAGGCTCGCGATGTTCAAGAGGAGAGAGGAGATCGACTCCGGCCCAGTCACGTCGTTCGGACAGACGACGAGCAACGGTCTGCTGTACGAGGCTGCTCACTGGTGAGTTCATCTGACGCCTGGCGGTGGGATTGAATTGAAGGTTGTGATGGGTCTCAGTCCCTTGACTCTGGCGGGTTCTGCGAGCTCGTCTCGCGTCTCTCGAACTGACTCGACTCCCTCCTTCTCGTATTTCAACCTCCCGGCCTCTCCTCTCCACTCTCTCTTCAACAGGCTCACCTTCCGCTTCAACTTCCCCTCCTCCTCACGTCAAACCCTCTTCGACGTCATGGACAAGCTCTCCCACCTCTCGTCGGACGACGTAGGAAACACCATCGTCGCTCGAATGTCGGACGACCTCGCTCGAGACGACCAGCCGCTCCCCTCTCCCAACCTCGGAGGTCTTCACGCTCAACCCTTCGCAATCCGTTACCTCATCGACTCGCTCGTGGCTCATGGTCGGATCCGGACGTGGGATGTCTCTAAGCTCATCCACGCCCTCTCGGTACACGCGAAGCACCCCTGGGAGGAGCCTCGAATCTTGGAGGACTTCTTTCTCGAGGAGCGGACGTACAACATCTCTGCTCAGGTCGCCAGTGAGTCATCATTATCTAGCTCGATCGACCAAGTCCGCGCGAACGAGCTGATCCAATGTCGCGCCGCTCGCGTCCTCTTTTTCATTCTCAGAACTCGCCGATACTCCTCGACCTCGTCCGATCTACCCTACGAAACACATGGCTTCCCCTCGTCGAGCTCTTCTCACTCCTCTTCGACTACTCTCCTTCCCTCCCGAGCCGGAAACGTCGAACCGAGTCCTTCAAAAATGGCACCACAAGATCGATCAGTTCCTTCAAGTCCACTTCGTGAGTTTGGATAGCGTTCGCCGCCAGCTTCCTCTTCGCCGAATTGACATACCTTCTTCTTCCCCTCGCTCACCAGTGCGACGAGGACGATGGTGAGTTACGATTTGACCTTTGGTCGCTCGTCGCGTCGTCTGTTGCTGATCTCCTCGCGCTTCGTCTTCGCTCGCTTCGTCTTCGCAGCTCTCTGGATCGATTGGCTCTACCGGATCTATGACGACTCTCATCCATCCTCGGGAGTCTTGGGACGAGTACGAAGAGCTCTGAGGAACGGAGTGAAGATCGGAGGGAAACATTACGTCTTCCTCGCCTTCGGCGAGAGTCAGTCTAAGTGAGTCGACTGGAACGAGAACGACGCGTCTTCCTCCTTTGTTTCTATAGCTGATCTCTGTTCTTATCGTAATCTTCAGGGAGAGGTCTTGTTGGTTCTTCTCTGAGGATCTTCCTGGTACTCCGAATAGAGTTACCGCCGCTGGGATTCGAACGTGGATGGGGGATTTTTCGAAGGAGAAGGTCAGCTCGTCGAAGCCCCTCCTTCCCTCTTCGTCCTTCGACCTTCTCGTTGACTCGTTGTTCGCCTTCTTCCTTCCGTCAGATCGTCGCCAAGTACGCCGCTCGGATGGGTCTCTGCTTCTCCAGCACTCGGTTCGCCATGAAGGTCGAGATGAAGAAGATAAAGGATATCAAGACCCTCGATAAGAAACAGTTCGTTCTTCAATCGAGGTTTCGACGAGTAAAGGAGCCTTTCCTGCGCTGACCTTCCCGAAATTGGTTCTTACAGTCTATTCACAGACGGAGGTACGTCTCCGCTCGTCGAGCAACGCGAAATCGACGCTCACTGACTCTCGTTTCTCGCCTTCGATTTGCAGTCGGAATTGCCTCTCCTTCGATCCTGAAGCAAGCGGCAAAAATTCTTGGCAAGACCTACGGAGTCGACTCTACTCCCTCTGCAGTTCAGTTCCGAGCTGGTGGTGTCAAGGGAGTCCTCGTCGCGTGGGAGAACCACCCGCCTTGGGTTGACGAGAACACGGTCCGTCTCACCACTCGCTCGCTCTTCCTGTCCGAGCTTTTCTCGAGCTGACCTTCCTCTTCGTCCTCCACTCTCCAGATCCTCATTCGGCCTTCGATGCTCAAGTCTGCTTCGACCGAGAAGGATCTTCAAGTCATGAAGGTCAGTTCGTTTTGCTCTCGAGTCGCGTCTCTCGCTCGTCGTTCTGACGCGTCCTCTTCTTCGCAGGTATCAACCTTCAGCTTCGCCTACCTCAACAGACAGTTCATCACCATCCTCTCGTGTGCGTTCATCCCAGGTACTGTTGCGCTTTCGTCGTCGCTGACCGCGACGTCTTCCGTTCGTGCAGATTTGGGCATCGACGATTCAGTCTTCTCCTCTCTCTTCCAGTCCGCCGTACGAGCTGCGAAGAAGATCGGTTCGCCAGGTTACGTGGCTTGGGTACTGCAGGAGCTGCCTCAAGACGAGGAAGAGCTCGACCCTCGAATTTACGCGACATCTACGGTGAGTCCGCGCATCGAAGAGCTCTTGGACTCATCGTCCTTCCCCGAGCTCAAGCAAAAGCTCACCTTCTTCCTCTTCCTCTTTTCCGCAGTTCCCAATCGCCGAACTCATCGGATCTGGCTTCGGGGCTGAACCGATCCTACAAAACATCCTCAACGTCTTGGAGGTTCGGTCTCTCCAAGACCTGAAGTATCGGGCAAGGATCGAAATCAAGCAGGGAGCGTTTCTACTCGGAGTCGTCGACGAGTTGGGAGTTCTTGAGGAGGGAGAGGTGAGTGCAGATCGCTCGATTTCCTGCCTCGGTTGTCGCTGACTCCCTCTTGTCTTCGCGTCCCCTCCCTTCCAGGTTTTCGTTCGTTACGAAGACTCTCGAAGACTAGATCTCGGTCGTCACACAGTCGTTGGATCGGTCGTCGTCGCCCGCGCTCCCGCTCTTCATCCTGGCAAGTCCGTTTTTTGTGGACGCGTCGAAATCTCGCTTCGTCTCACTAATCTTCTTCGTCTGAGTTCAGGGGACATGCGAGTCGTCAAGGCCGTCGATCGACCAGAACTGCATCACCTCGTCAACGTCGTCGTATTCAACAAGAAGGGGAAACGGGACCTCGCATCGCAGCTTGCAGGTGGAGATCTCGATGGAGTGGGTTTCTTTCTTCGGATTTCCTCTTCGCACTTCCTTGCTGACCTCGAGACGCTCCTTTTCCCCTTCTCGCTACCACAGGACATGTTCACCGTCATCTGGGATAAGAGACTCGTCCCCAAGAAGCGAGCTCAGCCGTTCGACTACGACCCTCCCAATCCCAAGACCGTCGACAAGGAGATCACGCCGCTCGACCTTCAGGATTACCTCGTCGAGTACATGAAGGTTCGTCCATCTCGATCCCTGGCCCTGACAGAGACAGCCCTTTCCTCGCTTCGTCACCTCCGACGTCTAACCTTTCTCGAGAGGAAGTCTGTCGTCGTGCTCTCGTGCTGACTTTGGACACGCTCTCTCGCTTTCATTTCGCAGGAGGACAACCTCGGCCAGATTGGAAACTCATGGCTCGCGCTCAGCGACAAGTACGGACCTTCTCATCCTTACTGCCTCCAGCTCTGTGAGTTCTTCGATCTCGGACGCGTCGCACTTTTCGTCGAACCTGACGCTCTCGTCTTCTTTCTTTTTCTGCAGGTCAACTTCACTCGTTCGCCGTCGATTACCCCAAGACTGGAGTTTCTGCTTCTCTACCTGCTTACCTCAGGTGAGCCGCTCGTCTTCGCTTCCTCCTTCTCCTTCAGATCGTCGAGTCGCGCGACAACTTTCGCCTCCGCCTCGCTCTTTCCACCCCACCCCCCCCCCCCCCCCCCCGCTGACACTCTCCACACCTCTGGTACCTCTTCAGACCCTCGGAATGGCCGGATTTCATGAACAAGACCCATCTCCAAGCAGCCAAGATCTACGAGTCCGACAAGCCGCTCGGTATCCTTTTCAGAAGTCTCCCAGAGCCCGTCTACGATCCCATCGCCGAGGAGGACTTCATCGACCCTCGACTTCAACACTTCGAGGTAAGTTTGAGAAGGGCGGAGAAGAGCTGGGGATCAGGCTCGAAGCAGCTTGGGCTGCGTGGCGCGAACGCTCGGACTGACTCGCCTCGCCTCCGTTCCTCTTCTTGCTCTTTCAGGTTGACCAGAGCTACATCTTCGAGGCGGCCAAGATGTCTAGAGCTTACAACACGCTCTTGGCTGGGCTCATGCGACGGTCAGTCATTTTCCAGTTGTCTCGCTCGCCTCTGCGACGAGTTCCGAGACGAGAGCGCGTCCGACAGCCGTCGACGCGTGTCGTTCGTACTGATCGACCTCCCTTGTCCTATACGGGTGGGCTCTTTCGGAGGTTGAGGTAGTCTCGGGTATCGTCCTCAAGACGAATCGGAAGCGAGCTGCAAAGGACGACTCAATCAAGGTCCGTTCCAACCTCCTCCGCTCGAACGCGTCCCGATCCTAACCTGACCTCTTCTTCGACCATCTCCAGGAAGCTGCTCGGTGGGTAATCCAGCCTACTGAGGTACTACGAATCGATCTTACTGACCCTCGATATCTTCTCTCCTTCGCAGCGATGCGTACGTCGAGATAGTTCGACCTATCCTCAAGTCCATCGATCTCTGGCTCGAGGCTCATCCCCCCCTCGCAAACCCTCTCGACCTCGACCCCATGACCCTCTTCGCCATCGGCGCCTACCAGATCACCTCGGATCGACACCTCTTCTCAGCCTACTCTCAGCTCGACAGGGAGGAGCGAGAACGAACCGAGGCGGAGGAGACAAAGGACTCGGTGAAGGAGGAGGACGAGGAGGAGATCGAGCTCGAGCCTGAGACGGATTGGAAGCCAACGTGAGTCCGTTCTTTTTCCTTCTGATCTTTCCCTCGGGAGGCTGACCTACATCCTTCGTCTTACCTCCCTCAGCTCGACCAAGTTCGTCTCGTTCCCCTGGATCTTCGCGTCACAGCTCGTTCGATTCGCCAAAGTCCTGAGGGAGAAGGAGATCGAGAAGGAGCAGGAGAGCTGGGAAGTGGGTTCGGCTGTGACGGATAGCACGATTACCGAGTAGGAGAGAGAAGTTCTAGGGCTGGGGCGAGGAGGAAGAGAGGAAGGAGAGCAGAACGAGGCTTTGACGACGCGACTTGTTACTTTACATTGCATTTCTGCTTCAAACACGCATACCACACCTCTTTAACGAATTACACTACTATGAATTGAACGCTTCTACACCCAGCCGACTTCTCGCAGCTTCTAAAATGAGTCTACGTTGTGGTACAAGAAAGAAAAGAAAGCAAAAGCCGCGTCGCGAAAGTGGGACGAGCTGAACCTCGTCTCCTCCTCGTTCCTCCACGACCCTAGAAGAGAGACGGGTATCCCTCCATGTGATGCTTTTGCGACTTGATCGTTTCCCGTTGTACGAGCCATCGCAGCATGTAAGGGCAGGTTCCAGTGACCTCCTCCTCGACGAGCGTCGATCCCTCTGTTGCTGACTCTTTCAGCCTGCGAATCCAGCGAGTTGAGACTTGAGGAGAGGACGAGGATTTAGAGTCGTATACGGCCATGGAGTTCTGTGGTCGAGGAAGGGTGGAGAGGAGGTGGAAGAGGGGAAGGAGATCAAGGGAGAGAAAGGAAGGAGAGAGGAAAGGTGAGCTCGAGCTCAACATCGATTCTCGTACCATCCGTCGGCTTCTTCTTCCCTCCTGGCTCTTCTATCTCGAGCAGTAAGCGAGCTGCTCACCTTCTTGTCATAGAAGCCGTGGCCGGTCAGTTCGACGATATGCGTGAACATGGGGACGTTGATCTCGTTCTTGATGTAGAACGAGATCCGTTCGACCTTCCTCTGGCCCTCCCTTCCCTCCGCTCCCTCCTCCTCTCCTTCCACAGCAACCTCGAGATCCGCCAGCTCTCTCCTGTTCTCCATCCCCACCTCCAGATCATCGTCCGTGATCCAAACTACATCCAGGACCCGTTGTTCGTATCCAGTGAGGACGGGTGAGAGGCGAGCTACTGCCTCGTTTCCACCGACCTCCATGAGCTTGGGTATCGTTTCTTCGATTTTGTAAGGGAGGGTGATGGAGCACGAAGCAGCGAACGACATGGTTCTTGGAGGGATGAGGTAGAGGTGGAGGTGAAGGTGGGTTTGGATGTGAAGCTGGTGGTTGGGAAGCAACTCTGCGTGATGGGTGAGCTCAACCGAGAAACAGCTCGCTCGAAGCTCGAAAGTCGATCGGCGTCTCGACCTCTTCCCCCACCTCGTTCCACTCCTTCTCGACCGTCGACCAGTCTTCTTTATCGAAATACAGAACCTGGAAGTTGAATCCCCATCATCTTCGCTTCCAACTCTGCACTGAGCCGCGGCTGCAACGCCAACGCCAACGACGCGTCCTGCAAACGAAGAAGATGGCGAGTCTCGCTCGTCGCGGTGCTCGACGCAAGGGCGAGTTTATCGCCTTGCTCTCTCTCTCCAGGGTTCTCGCCTCACTATCGTAGAAGTCGGTCAAACGAAAGAAGATCTCATCTTCGTCAATCCAGTGGCGAGAAAAACAAAGATCCCGAGAGGCCGAGCGTTTGCGCTTGTCGACCTCGCTTGTTTCCCTCGTCGATCTTGACTCTCCAGCGGGGAGCCCTTCCAAGGCGGTGCGCCAGACATGCCTTGGTGCACTCTGCAAGAAGTGGCGCGACCGCGAAATCGGCTCAGCGACTGAAGGCAAAGAGGGAAAAAGTCAAGTCGCGACGCGTCAGTTCACCTGCCTCGTCGATGAACCCTCTCAGAGAAAGAAGCGAAGTCACTCACCTCCGGCTTTGTCATACACCAGTTCCATCGAATCTGGTATCCTTCAATCCCATCCCTCTCAGACCCAGCAGCAAGAGGAGAATCCTTCGTTTCGCGTCCGAGGCGGCCTGAACGACGATGAGAGGTTCGCCCTCCCTCTTCGAGCCGGGCGAAGGGTTGCGTTGAAACTTTGAGTAGGATGGGAGGTTGGATAAAGGATTGATACTGGTGTATGGAGGAGGGGAGGTAGCTTCGGTCTAGGAGAGGAACGATCCAGACGAGACGAGACGCGTCGGGGAAAAGCGAGGAAGGAAAGGAGAAGTCAGCTCTTGAGGCTTTGAGCGTTGTTTGGCACATAGAGTGGACTGAGAAAAAGAGTACAATTCCATGAGCTCACCTTGAACGTTCCGTACGACGAAGGAGCCGCAGACTTATTGATCTTGACGAGCGACGCGTCTCTTGTTTCTTGTTCGAGGCAGAGGGAGAGCATTGTGGCTGATGGAAGGAGGGTTTGGCGAACGAGAGAAGTGAGAAGGTTGAGATGGTGGGTGGTGGTTGGGAGGAAGGAAGGAAGCTGCTGGAAACCTTCGAATCTGCGAAAGAAAAGAAGCGGAGGTGACGGTCCCGAAGCGAGGGACCGCAAACTGCACTGCTTCCAGGGTCGTATCTCAAGCTCTGTGATCAGTTTCTCGAAGCGAGACGATGATTCCGGTACAAAAGACGACCATGCGGTCCAGGGAAAGAGTGGGAGGGAGCAGGGCGAGGGAGAAAGGGCGAAGCGAGGAGAAGGCCGTCACCCGCGTTCGAGGCCGTTCAGAATCGACCAAATATGAGGAAATTTTGGCGAGAAAGATGAAGGTCTCTGAGTCTGATAGGTTGGATCAGGTTCTCGAAGTCTTGAAAAAACGAATTGAGCTGAGCTGAGCTGAGGCAGAACGAACGGCGGCGAAGGAGGAGGAAACAGCCAGCTTCGTCTTTTCACCATCGACGGCGATCTCCTCAGCCCTTCCCTTCCTTCCCTTTTCAGCCTTTCAGCTCAAGCGCGATCTGCGAACCTCCTTTTCAACACCTCGAGCACGTTCTGCTCGACAACAAGGCGATGATGCTGAGAAGGGAAGCAGAGGGGCGAGCTCACCTCCACAACCTCCTCTCTTCCCCCTCCTCGCCTTTGACCCTTTCCCTCTAGCTGAGAACCTGACCTCTCCCTTCTAGAGCTCAACCACCACCTCCCCATCCCTCTTCGTCACTTCAGGATCTTTCCTCTCGACCCGCATGGGCTCCTTCTACGACCCTCAAGACGTCTCTCGTCGAAGTCGAGAGCCAGGAGGATACAACTGGGTCAGGGACGATCCAAACCTTCGTCAAATGGAGGTGAATCCTCCTTCCGCAGAAGAGCTCTACCCAGCTGAACAGCTCGAGTACCAGCAGGATCGGGAAGGTCGTTGGAGGGAGTCGAGACGGCTGCAGGAGGAGCGGGAGGAGGAGGAAGAGCGAGCTCGTCGAGGTCGATGGTCGTCTTCAAACCCAAGGAGAGAGGAGTCGGACGCCTCCCTCGAGGTCATGGATATCGCAGCATACGCAGACTCCCTTCGAACCTCGTCCACCAAGTACCACTCCCAACCTCCCACCGCCTTCAGCTCCCCTCACTCCTTCGCCCAAGGTCGACCCCTCCCTCCTCCTGTCCCTCCCATCGCCGCGCCTCGACACTTCGCCTCTCCTCCTCCCTCCTCCTTCCAGCACGACCACCGAACCTCTCCTCCACCCCAAACACGCCGGTCGATGGACTACCACCAACCCTACTCTCCGACCTCCCCTCAACACTACCCACTCGACAGCTTCTCCCCTCCCTTTGCCATCCCTCTCCCTCCCAGCCGATCCTCAGCCTCCCCACGTCCCTCCTTCGACTCAACCCTCGCCTCCTCTTCAACCGCCCACACAGCTACCTCCAAAGGCTACCACTACGACCCTCCTCCAGAAGCAGACACTCCCGGATACTTTCCACCCGACGCCAACGCTCCTCACTCGGCTCAAGTCTTCGCGTCCTTCGCTCCTCATCACAACCTCCAAACGCGACGCGAAACGGACGAGCCGACGTTGGATCGAGAGACGCTCAGAGGGTTCCCCAAGTGGTCGAGGGACTGGTTCAAAGGTGGAGAAGGGAAGGATGGAGGAGGAGAGTATGCTGGGGTTGGAGAGGAGAGGTGGGAGGGAGGAGGGTTGACGGGAGGGGATTTGGGAGAAGGGTCGTCGTCGTCACCAGTGGGTGGAGAGAGGAAGCTCGGTGCTGGGGCTACGATCGAGGAGAGGATCAAGGAAAAAAGGATGAAGAAGCTTGAGCGGGAGTTTGGGATTGGTGGGGAGGCTGGAGCTGGTGGGAAGGGGAAGGGAAGGCAGGTCGTCGCGGAACACGTCTACGCTGTTGGAGAGCTCGACTCGAAGGGGAAGATCGTCACTTCTGGTCCTAAGAAGAGGCTGACTCTGAGGTGGATTGAAGGTCTCTTCGGGCTAGCGACGTGTGCTTTGGCTCTCTACCCAGTTCTGGTGAGTCAAGCCTTTCTTCAAACTCGTCGCGTCTTGCGTATCCGTCGCCGACCTCCCTCTCTGGCCTTCCTCCCCCTTTTCTCACCCCCCTCAGATGATCAAACCCAACCCCTCCCCTCCACCCTCCGGAACCCTCCCCTCCCTCCTCCTCTGCATCTTCTCCGTCCTCTCCCTCATCCTCATCCTCTCCCTCCTCCTCATCCGACCCCTCTGCTGCTCCTCCTCCAAACCCCTCAAGCACCAACAACATCCAAACAACCGTCTACTCGGAGGCGGCATGCTCATTCCCATGGGGGGAGGGGGACCAGGGAAGAAGGGAAAGAAGGGGAAGAAGGGACAGCAACAAGGAATGCCAGGAGGGTTCCAAGTCAACCTCGTCGTCGATCCTCGAGCCTTCCAACCCACTCCTCCTGCCAAGAAGAAGAGGAAGAAGAAGAAGACCAACAAGAGGAAGTCTGGGACAGCTGAGGAGCTCCTCTCGTCGTCGTCGAGCGAGGAGTCGAGCTCGGAGGAGGAGGACGAGACGCGCCGACCTAGTTTCGTCGAGGTAATGGCGAAGAGGGAACGACGAGCTTGGGCGAGGAAGTGGATCGTGAGGATGGTCTGGTTTGATGTGGTGATGGGACTTGGGTGGGGAGTGGTGTTTGGAGTGGTGATGGTGATGGGGAAGAAGTGTCCTGTGGGAGGGTTCGCGGGATGGTGAGTCGTCTTGTCTTCGTTCGTTCGTTCGTTCGTTTCTCTCGCTGACCGAAAGTGGTTTTTGGTGGCGCACAGGTGCGACTGCTACAACTCCGCCACGGCGGGATCGGTCCTGCTATGTCTTTGCTTCCTCACGTCGTTCGTCTTTGGAGTTCAGGACGCGAAGCTGAAGGATCCTTCGCAGGTTGGGGACGACGATTGAACGAAGATCTACTGCTGCTTATGACGAACGAACGACGATCTAAATCACTTATTTACGTATACTTACTTATTGGCTCTCCATATCTACACTGTTAACGAACGAACGAGCAGCGAACGATCTTGATGCACCCATCGAAACGAACTCGAACTCGACGCGTCTCGTCCGGCGCGCTTGCTTTGCCACCCCACCGGGATCAGAGAGAGATAGTGAGCGAGAGAACATGCATCTAAAGAGAAAGGTAGTAAAGCGTAACGTAGTGAGTTGAAACGAGAGCGAGAAGGAAATCCGAGCGAGAAACGTAGACCAAAAAACGAGGACGGAGCGCGAGAAACGAGACGAACGGCAGATAGAGAGATGGATCCGGACTGGAAGGAAGTAAGAGCGAGAGAAAAGAAACAACGTTTCCCAAAGAAGGCTGGCTACAAAAGAGGAGTCACACAAAGAAAGAAGCGGGAGGGAGAGAGAGGCGAACACAAACAAGGGCGAGGGAGAGAGGGAGAGACGTGCAGCAACGGATGTGGATATGTCCGAAGTACTTCGTTAAACATTAAAAAGGGATACGAGGGATGGTAGGTGGAAGAGAGAGAGAGATAGTAGATAGAGGGGGTTTATCTCCGACACGACACCAAACCTCCCCTCCCGGCTGGTCGAACGCGACAACCTCGGACCGACGACGACGACGACGAGTTTCCTCCGTTTACTTCGATCCTCCAAGCGTCGCCTTCGCCTTCCCCTTCAGCACGTCGAACCCAGTCTTCTTCTGCGTTCCAAGGACCTTGGGAACGGGTACGGCTGCTCCGATGGGTCTCGGAGGAGGAGGTGTCGAAGCTGCTGCTGCTGAGCCGACGACCATCGACGACGACGACGACGAAACCGAGTTGGCTCGTTGTTCCGCTACCTCGATCTCTCCTTGAACGACGACTCCTCCAAGCCAGGGGTGGTCGACCATGTCTTTGGCCTGAGCTCGCTTGTCTCCGTAGAGGTTGAGCATGGGCGAGAGGAAGGAGGCGAAGAGGTCGGCTTCCTCGACGGTCATGCCGTACTTCTCCTTGAGGACCGAGGTGACGGGCCAGTACCGGAGCTTGTGGATGTGGCGAAGCTCACCTGAGAGACGAGGGAAGAAGAAGGGGAAGGCGAGGTTAGGAAAGGGAGGTTCGAGAGGAAAGAGGACGCGTCGAAAGACGAGATCGATCGACTCACCCTTCTTGTTGAAGAGCTCCTGAGAATAACGACCTGACAGAGCGAGCGACTTGGGGATCTCTCCTAGGAGTTCGACGATCTGAGCCATGTGATCGTCGTCCTTGTCGTACTTGGTTCCAGGCTGAGGATCGAAGAGGTAGTCTCCAGTGATGAGTTCGAAGGTCTGTTCGAGCGCGAGCAAGAAAGAGCAACCCAGTCAGCTCAAGCTCTCTTCTGCTTCCTTCCTCCTCGAACCGAGACGCTTCTCAAGACGCGAACAAAACAACAGAAGACGCGAGAGGAAAAAGACTCACGAGACAAGCTGCACTCCAGTTATCCACCGTCGGTCCCCACGACGTCCCAAGGATGATCTCCGGACAACGATACTGCCTCGTCTGGATGTCGTTCGTGAAATGATGATCGACCCAACAGGCGTTCCCGAGATCGGCGATCTTGACGGTGATCCTCTCGAGACTGGCCGGGTCGTAAGGGAACGGCGGAGGAAGGGTGGTTGGATCACCTGCTGTGGGAGCGATAGGGAAATCAGGGAGGGTCGACCGAGCTCCAGCCCCGTGGGAGACGGCGGCTCCGTACTTGGCAATGTCTTCGGTGGTGGTGGTAGATTTGGGAGAGTCGTCCGAGACGGAGAGGGTCGACATGACAGAGGTGGAGATGTTGATGGGAGGAGGAGTGGAGGGGTCGTCGTCTGGCGTTTGAGGAGTAGGCGTGTTGGGACCTGAGGCGTTGTGGGTGGAGGAGGAGGAAGGCTGGTTGTTGCCATTGGAGGAGGTGGAGATGGTAGAGGATCCGGGGAGGGAGAGGGTGAAGCCCGAGTTGTTGGGCGTGGTGCTGTTGGAGTGGAGAGGAGCCTGCTGGGAGAGGAGGGAGGGACCGTGACGTTGAACGATGGGAGCGATGGTGGTCTTCTCTCCGAAGTGAGGATCTGCTGATGTCGAGGAGGATCCAGGTTTCGAGCTGCTTCCTGCGAGCTTCGAGCCGCCGAGGGAGGAGGAGGGAGGAGGGTCGTTGGCGATGCTGGTCATTCCGAACGCGAACTTGTCCAGCATGGGACTGCTTCCGTACGAGCTGCTCGGACTCGGCAGAGGCTGGGATCCGACGATGAAGATGCCTTCCCTCCTGGGAGTCTGGGTTCCTCCTCGTCCCTGCGAGGGAGGCACTCCGACGAGCTTCGTCGGCACGGCTGCTGGGCACGACGCGAGCTCAGCCTGAACGACGGCCTCGACGTCCTCGATGCAGATGAGAACCTGTAAGGTAGACGAGGAAGAAACCGAAGAGAACGAGCGACAAGTCAGCGCTCTCGAGCTCGATAAAGGATACGAAGGAACGCGAGGCGACTCGAAAGAGTTCGAGCTCGAAGCTCGAGCCCCAAAGCGTAGACAAGACTCACGTTCTCGGGCTTGAGATCCGTGTGAATGATCTGACACTCCTTATGCAGGTAGTCGAGACCTAGCAGGACCTGTTTGGCGATCTGCTGAACGATGTGAGGCGGAACTCCTCGATGCTGATACCTCTTGATGAGCCCGAGCAGGTTCTCTCCCAACACCTCGAAGACCATGCAAACGTGCGATCCATTGGGTCCGGTGTGACGGAAGTCGTCGAGGAGCTGAACGACGTGTCTCCGACCTGGGTGGTTGGGATCCGAGGTGACTAGACGTTGAAGGAGTTGGATCTCGTCGAGAGCCGTTTCGGTGTAGTGACCGTCCGACTTGACGACCTTGAGAGCGACGTGACGCTTGACCCTGCGAGAGACAGGGAAGTAGGGAAAGAAGAGTCAGACGTGTGAGCTGCACGATGCAGCAGCACGACGAGAGGGAAGAGAGGAAGGCAGGGGAGGAGAGGAGAAAGCATCGCTCGACCTCAGCTCCCTTCCCTCGCTCTCCTGCCTCTCCTCCCTCCCTTCGACCAGCTCGAAATCCGACTCACTTCTCGTCCCTAGCCAGCCAAACACTGAGGTGACATCCGAACCAACCCATCAAGGAACAAAAAAGCCAAAGGTCAGCTCTTCATCAAACTCGCCGACTCTCTCGAACGGCCGCATCCTTCCGTCCTTCCCTTTCCATCCCATTCCCATTCCCTCGTTCCGAAACCAAGCGACTCTCTCGCCCTCAACCTGCCTCTGTCTGAATCGTACTCACGTCGAGAAATGACCCCATCCTAGCTTCCTGACGATGACATAGCGACCGTCCCTGAAGACGTCTCCGATTCGAACAGGGTGGTAGCCTCCTGGACGGTAGTCCTCGAGATCCTGAGAGAGCGAGAGACGAACGCGACGCAGGAGGGAAACAACACGAGAGAGACGTCAGCGAGCGTGACACGAACCGAAAGACAGCCTCTCAGGAGAGAGATGTATAGGAGGAGGAGGAGAAGAGACGCACCTCTTCATCCTCTGTCATGACAGAGGTTGCTGATGCTGACGAGGAGGGATGGGAGAGGATGGGCGAGGCATGGGAGGGAGAAGGTTGAGGTTGAGGAGGGATAGCCTGAGGAGCAGAGTGCTGCATACGTTCGAAGGTCGATGGTCGGGATGTCGAGGATGACGAGGGAGCGAATGAAGGTTGACGAGTTTGGTTTAGGATGTGTAGGAGAGGAGGGGAGGGAGGAGGGGGGAGCGGACGAGAAAGAGGATGCATTTCAAAGGGCGCGGCGATAAGGTGGAGTTCGTTGGGAGCACGGTTGAAGGAGGTTGACGGAAACGAAAAGGGATATGAGGGTAGAAGGAGGGAGAGAAGATGATCAGCAAGGTATATTAGGAGACGAGCGAAGGGAGGGTTGGAATGTTGGAAGGAAGGGAGGAAGGGGAAGGCCGAAGAAAGGCGGGAGGGGAGAGGTGTTGGTTCAACAAAGGAAGGTCAACGTACCGTAGGCACAGCTACAGGAACGCCCGAAGAAGCTGAAGGCATGTCGTACGAAGGGAGGGGGACTGAGGGTGTTGAGGTCGAGTTTGGAGTTGGCGGTATAGGGATCGAGGGCGAGGGGAGAGGAGGAGGAAGGAAGGAGGTGGAGGCGACCAAAGACGGAGAGCTGCAGGCCGGGTCGCTGCTGGGAGAGGTAGCTGAGCTCTGATGCATCGTAGAGATCGGTCCGAGGAAGGCGTGGGTCGAAGGGTTGTTTGGAAGGGAGAGAAAGGGGGGGGGGGGGGGGGGGGGGGGGGGGGTCGAGGGAGGAGGTAGGGGGAGAGGAGGGAAGGAAGGGGGTGAGGAGGAAGGAGAGGGAGGGAGGGGAGGGACAGAGTCAGCAGCCATGAGCCATCCCTCTCGACTCCTCTCGCTCTCGCTTTCGATGCGAGGCCCGACAAGATGAGATCACCGTCTCGGATCTGCTCCTGTTTATATCCTCACGAAGGAGGAGTAGAACTCACAGAGGAAGGAAGCGATGGGTGTTTGGTTTGGAACGAGAGGGAGGGCAGAAAGGGCGCCAACTGGGAAACTGAGTCTTGATGAAGTCGGAAGGGAGGAGTGCGAGTGGCTCGTGATAGGAAGATCCGTCGAGGTGCCTGAACGAGGAGGAAGTCTGGTTTGTTGTTGTTGAGGTCGACCTGTACGAGATGGACGTTAGGGAGGGGAAAGGGGAGCAGTAAGAACGGTTTCTGATTGGGCCTAGCAAATCCAACGAATCAAGGAAGGGAAACGTGGAGAGAAAGGCAAAGGAGTTCGCCGACGAGGGAAGCAAAAAAACCAGACGCGTAAGGGAAACTCACCGAGAGAGGAGAGGAAAAAGAACGATCTTCGAGAGACAGGGGATAGTTTGGGTTGGAAGCAGGTCGATCTAGAAGAAAAACAGGCTCTCGAGACCAGAGGAGGGAAGCAGATCTCCAGACGAGGGGAAAGAAGGAGGAGGGAGAGAGCGGAGCTCAACGCGCGAGCAGAGACACTCCGCTTGATCACTTGAATGAAGAGCGAAAACTCTCCTTGCGAGGGTCTGCGAGAGCCTTGCTCCTTTGACCGCGCAGAGCTGGAACGACGAACATGTACACAGAGGCGGGAGGTTTCTCGCACGAGTCGCGTCCAAGCCAAAGACGAGGAGAGAGAGAGAGACGCGCGCCTCTTTCCTCTCTCCGCGAAACCGACCGTTCCACTTTCGTTCCTTCCCAAAAGCAATCTATACGCGAGCCCCTAGTGGCCCAAGTCGAAGAAGATGGGGATAGAGAAGGGAGGGGGGCGCGACCCAAGGCGTTCGGAACCCTCGTTTCATCGGAGCCTTCAGACTCGAAGAGAAACCCTCCTTCGTCTTCGCTCCCCTTCGGAAAGTTGCTACGGAGAGAGGAGGTTTCGACTACGCTATCTTTGACCTGTTTGGTTTCGGTCTGGATCGAGGGTTCCTGGAAAGGGTCTCGGAGGGAGAACCGAAAGGATAAAAACAGACGTCGAACCAAACGAGCTTTGAGGACGCGTCGACGCAAACTCTCTCTCGTTCGTCGAACCATATAGAGCAACGTGAAGGAAATGAGGAAACATGCTATGTAGGTAAGAGGTGTAAAAGATGGACCCAGTAGTATTTAGCTTGTAGCGAGGCGAGAAGGGAAAGCAAGAAAGCGAGGGAGCGAGAGAGAGGAGAGAAAACGACGTGCGGCATGAGAAGATGAACGGTTGAAAAGACGAGCGAAGGAACGAAGTTAGAGAGCCGAAAACAACAAGAGCAGTAGAGAAGGAAAGAAGAGAGAGAGATGAAGGAGGCGGCAGCGACGGATTAGTTGGTGGTGAGGGTCGGAGGGAGAGAGGGCGGGGACACAGGTCCAACGGGAGGTCCTGGAGCGGTTGGGATGGCTTCTGTGCGAGCCAAAAGCGAAAAGCGGGAGGTTAGTAAGGAGAAGAGGTGGAGGCTGCCGAAAGGTTGGAACGTACGAGGAAGTTTGGAAGGCTCAGAGCCAGGCAGCGAAGGACGCGACGGCGACGCGTTCTCAGAGCTCTCCGAGTCCGTTGGTGTCTTCTTCGACGCAATCGAAGGAGCTCCGTTCGGCCAGATCCACGACCGGATGAGGTCGGTGCACTCCTGACGATCCTTTGGTAGACTGGGAAAGGAAGGAAGGACGGTCAGCAAACGAAGCGCGGGGACGCGACGGAAACGGAAGTTCAACTCACGTCGAAATCCCACACAGCGGCGAGTACTTCTCTCCCTTCAACTCAAAGTACCTCATCTGATGGTTCGCCTCTCCACCTCGAAGTCTAGCAGCTTCTCTCTGAGTCTCCTCAACAGCGTTCTTCCTATTTTCGCCCAGCCCACAAACGAAATCAAAATCGGGTCAGCTCGAACTCTCTCGACTCGTTCGTTCCAAACTCGCCAAGATGGATGCGAAAAGAGACTAGTGGGAAGGATAGACTCACGCTTCGGTAGCTCCCTCCATATCCTTGGACTTGATCGCCTCCGTCAACTGACTCCACAGCCTCCGAGACTCGTTGGGTTCCTGTTCCGACTCCGGAGCGACCTTCTTCGGCGTGGTCGTCGACTCGTGAGCGTCGAAGAGAGTTCGTGCTGAGGCGGACTGGGTATCCGAGAGAAAGCAGAGTTTATCAGCACGTGTACGGGGAATGCGAGGAGGGACTCGGAGTCAGGCTCGCGGTCGAAGGAAGGGAGGCGAGGGTGAGCTCGAGCGAAAGGAAAGCGAGACGAAACGAACCTTGAGATCCTTGAAATCCATGCTCTCCGACCAGAAACCACTGATATCTCCTACGGGTCCCTTAGGACCGTTGACCTTTCCAACGACGGCGTTGTAAGTTCCAGAGAAGAAGCCCTGCGACGAAAGCCAAGACGATCAGGAATCGCGAACGAGAACGCGTCGAACCTCCTCTCGAAGCGAAGAAGAAGGTGAGCTCACTTTGGTCTTGAAGTCCATATCGCACGAGTATCCAGTCTTGACGTTCTTGATGACACTGGGATCTCCAAGCTCGAGGATGAGCTGCAAGGGAGGAAGAGGAGGAAGAGGTCAGCTTCGAGCTCGGTCGAAGCGCGGAGGGAAGCAGCAGCTCCCAACTCACCTTCCCGAACATGATTCCTCGAGCGTACTGATCCAAACGAAGAAGAGGATGAGCTCATCAGTACAGAGATAGGGAGATGTAGAGAAGAGGGATTAAAGCGAACGAACCATGTTAGGCATGCTGATTTGATACTCTGCGAATCAAAACATCAAAGGACCGATGGCCGAGCGGTGAGCTTCTCTCTCCTTCGACTTCTGCCTCTGGCTCGTGATAGCAGCAGCGAGCCAGGAAATGAAAGACTCACCTCCATCCTCGGGTCTATCCATCAAGATCACTCTGTTCTCTCCATCCATGATGGTCATAGCGGAGTTCCCCAAGAATTTCGACTGGAGAAAGGGAGACGACGCGACGGTAAAAGCGGAGGACGTGTTAGTTGTGACCGCTACGCGTCGACGAACGAGCGACGGGGCCGAAGAGAGATGACACGTACCTTGGGTCTAAGCTCTCCGTAGATGAGGACTCCGTTCTGAGGCGACGCGTAGAAGTAGGCTGATCGAGAGATGAAGAACGAACGTGGAGGTCAGCTTGAGCTCGACTCGTCCTCTCGCCTCACGCGTCTGCCTCCCTCCCACTCTCGGGATCGAGACCGAGACGAAGACGAGGACTCACCAGAAACGGGAGGGTGGTGCGATACTGGAGAGGCAGAAGCGAGAAGAAGATGATCAGCCAGAGGTTCTAGAAGAAGGAAAGGCGGCTGACAAGAGAAGGCCAGGCGGCCGAGGCGGACAAGGAGACAGAAACGCCGGCCTACTTGCCTTGTTCTGCTACGTAGAAACCTTCAGATCCATCTGGGTAGGTGTAGGCGCATCTGAAGATCTCTCCTAGGGTAGCGTTGTAGGGCTTCTTGACTCTGCGAAACGAGCAAGAGCGAGATGATCAGTTCCAAAGTCGTAGGCTCCCTCCGCTCTCGGGCGGTGCCCTCGTTCGAAGTTGTGAGCTCGCTTACCCTTTGGGTTTCTGAGAAAGATGAAAAGCAAGGTCAGAAGAAGATAAAGAAGATGAGCGAGAACACAATACAACTCACGATGTGCCACCCGGACATGTACATAGCCAGAACGGCAAGGAATCGCTCAGAGGGATCCTCCTCCTTCCCGAGGGCGAAGACCAGGTCGGGGTGGGAGAAGAAGTCGGTGATCCGTTCGAGCATGGACCGAGGTTCGAGTACAAAGGTAGGGAGAGCAATCTGAAGGTGCGAAGCAGTGTCGCAGAAGAGAGAAAAGAGCAAAAGAGCACGTGTGAGTGGCAAGAGAGGGAGGGGAGGGGAGGAGGAGCTAACGAGAGAGGAGGGAGGAGGTGGAAGGAACCAAACGAGTTTCGCATTGACTCGGATGGACCAGGAGAAAGAGAGTGAAAAACTGACCTTGGTGAGATCCATTCCTATCCTGACTACATGACGAGAAGACCAGAAGAGAGGAAAGAGGTCAGCGACGTCGTCCAAGATGAGGATGATGAAGGGATCGATCTCTCCCTCCTTGCCCCCCTTCCTTCCCCTTCTCGCCTGTCGCTACTCACGTTGACTGATGAGGCTCAAGAGGATGTTCCCCTCTGACTCGTCCAGTACCTCCGAGTCATCCGCGTCCTGAATCTCTGTAGACTTCCTCTTGTCTGTTCCTCCTCCGATGAGGTTCGAGAAGGAGGACGAGGCAGAGCGGTCTCGTCCTTTGACGGCTTCCCCTGATCCGTCAGAAGAGGAGGAAACAGCTGAAGAGACAGAGAGTCGACCTCCTGCTGCTCCAGTTGGTCGTTCAGGTGTAGAGCCGATAGCGCGTTTGATGTGGTCTGAGATTCCCATGGTGAAAGAAGGAAGGGGAAGGATAGAGAGAGATGGACGTTGGGAGGAGCTCGCCCAAATGACGAGTGCGTCCAGGTCTCCCTCGCCCGCCTGCCGCTGCCTTCCTCCCTTAACGACAACAATCTTTTCACCTTTTCGTCTCAAGATGACCTCCTTCGCCCCTCCTGTCTGGCAGGACACTCTTCGCGACTCTCTCATCCAAAGGAATCACTCTGAAGCGTCGTATCTGACCATCATCGATCAATGTGAGCTCGTCCCTTCCCCTCTCGCGTCCATCCTCCTTCCCTTCGCTGACCTCTCCTCCTTCTCTACAAGATCGCAAACTCGCTAAACAGACCAAGGCTCTCAAGGATCGGAACCAGGCTCTTCTTCGTGCAGCAACAAGCGTTCGCTCGGATGGGAGGATGAGCGAGAAGGGAGGAGGAGGAGGAGGAGAGGAGTCAGTCCAACCTCTCGTTCCCCTTCCCCTTCCAAGGGAGCTCGTTCTGACTCCTTCGTTCTTGCGCCAGGAACCCCATCTTACAAGCTTACGCTGGCTCTCTGGAAGCACAAGTCTCAGCTCTGAGGAACGAGCTCTCGGATGTGTACAAGATGCAGGGTCAGAACACTCAGAAGCTTCTTACCATGACCGAGGTGAGCTTTCCCGTTCCTCGCCTTCCTTCTTCGTCTCGTCCTTCCCTGCTTCCCTCACAAAGCAAGAGAGTTCGTTACTCACACGCTTTGCTGCTGTCTGATGTAACGCAGAACCTCCAAGAGAAAGAACACCAAGCTCGTCTGGATCAGGAGGAGCTTCGTCGTCTGACGGAAGGGGAGACCAAGTGGAAGCGAGGAACGGAGGAGTGGAAGGAACGACTCAAGGAGAAGGATCATGGGATTCAGGTGAGTGCGAGACACCAACATCCTCTCGTCTATACTTCCATCTCCCGTCTCTAGCTATTCGAAGCTCGGACCGCATCCGAAGAGCACCCTGCCTCGCTCGCTCAAGCTCACGCCTTCCCTCGTTCACTCGCTCGTTCGCTCAGATCCTCCACGACGAGATCACAACCCTCAACCTCGAACTGAACCACACAACCGCTCGAAACGAAGCTCTCAAGAAGGACAACGCTTCGCTCCTTCAACGCTGGATCGATAAGATGAACGATGAAGTCGAGCAGCTCAATCTCGCGAACGGAGACGCGGTGAGTCCGCCGCCCGACCATGTTCCCTCGTCCCCTCTTCCGCTGGCTGACCTTTTTCTTCCCGTTCGTGTTGTGTTGCGTGCAGGTTCGACCAGCAGGCGCGTCGTCGGATTTTCAGTAACTCGCCTCTCCTCGTCCTCGTCCAACATCAACGACGCCGGATTCGGAGAGGCTCTTTCTCGTCCCTCGCTCTCTGCTTCGCCTCACCTTTTGCTCGGGACGGGGATGGAGGATTCGGGAGTGTTGGTTCCGTTGCCACCGCCTGCGGGGGAGTGGGAGTTGGTGGGAGAGGAGGAGGACGACGAGTGGGCGAACTTGATCGGTTGAACGCGACGGGCGGACAGGATGAAAGGGGAGGAGGACGTGGCTTTGCTTTTCTCTCTCTCTCGCTCTTTTACTTCTTAATGACTTTATGACCCGACTTGCTTGCTTGTGAAAGAAGTCAAACGGAGAGTTAAGCTCAAAAGTAATAGAGAAAGTGAAACGAGCCTACTGAGCTGATTCCGGAAGCACGACCTCTCTCAAGGAACGATCGACGAGCTCACCTCCCAACTTCGACAGCACCTCTCTCCTTCCCTCCTTCCCTCCCCCTCGCCAAAACCAGCTCCCTCTAGTGGATGCCCCCCACCCCCATCTATACCTTCCCCTTCTAATCGCCCACCCACTCTTGCCTAAGCGATGTCGTCGCTGTTCAAATCGAAACGGAGTCGTACGGGAGGAGGGCCTCTCTCTTCGACGGGGTCGAGCGATACGATCTCTTCGTCGGGAGGACGTAACTCCTCGCTTGGATCGAATAGAGGAGGCGAAGTGAGCGATCTGGGTCAGATGAGCGTGCCGTATGAGAGACTGGGACCGGGTTGGAAGGTGAATGAGAAGAGGTGAGTCTGCAAGAGGGAAGGGAGCGAGAACAAGGCGGAGGTGGGAGGAGGGGCTTAGGGGAGAGCGAGACAGAGGGATAGCCGGGAGGGAAGGGAGGGAGCTGCCAGCGAGGACATGGAGTCGATACTAGGGTGGGCATGGGGGGTGCTGCGGAGAGAGAGGGAGAGCTGGTAGATGAGCTGAAGAAAGCAAGGGAAGGGAAGGAACGAGAGGGGGGAAGGGGAGGACGAGCTCGACGGGACTCGACAACATTCATATCTCCTTCCCTTCCCCTTCCCTCCTTCTGACCTTGCTGACTTTCCTCTTCCTCTTCGTTCTTATAGCGGGGCACCAACAGGCCGAGTGATCTCCTCTCCCAATACGAATCCGACTCTCACTGTTGACGGAACGAACCTCAACATCCACGCTTCCCAACTTCCAACTCGTCGAGAATCCACAAACTCAACCACAACCGTCTCCTCATCCTCATCTCGTAGAAGAGACACAGTCACATCCAACAACACAACCATAGAAGAAGGAACTCAACCATCTTACTCCCCACCTTCTTCCTCAACCTCAGCAACTCCACCGAGCTCGTCCTACCAACAACAGCAGCAGCAACCTCATTCCGGAGTGGGAGTCTCCAGAACCATCTCGTCCGTCTCGAACGCTTCCTCCTACAGCAGAGGACCCCCATCTCAACAACAACAACAATCACAACAACAACAGCAAACCCCTTCCTCCTCCCCTTACCCCTCCTCTGGTCCCTCCTCCCAATCCCAATCCTACCCCGACGACCGCTCCTTCTCACCCACTCCCTCCCACCGCTCAGAGTTCGGAGGTTCGTCTCACCCAAGATCAGAAACCCCCTCCGCCTCCATCGCTTCCCGTCCAACCAACCAACCTCTCTCCACCTCCTCCCGCCATGGCCGAACGTCCTCAGCCTCAGGGAGGTACCCTACCTTCCAGCCGAGCGAAACAAGCAGCGTCTACACCCCCTCCGTCTACGGCGACACGAGGGAGAGAGTTGAGAGGGTAGCTGTTTCGGAGGATTTCCATTTCCCTAGACCGAGTAAGGAGGAGGTGGATAGGATGTTTGAGGGGTTGATGTGTGAGTGCGACGAACGCGTTCTTCTGTTTGCCGAGCTCGAAGCGTGGACGAGCGAGCTCACCGCCTTCCCCTCCCTCCCCCCTCCCCCTCCCCTCCCACCCACCCGTCCCCTTCGTGCAGTGGACCGCGAATCCTCCTACCCAAGCGGGACCCCCTCCTCTTCTTCTCACGCCGGCTCAGCAGCTTCCAGAACCGAGATGCGTGCTTTACCGGACGACAAGAAGTGGTTGCTCGTTCTCAACGGAGCGAGGATCAAGTGGCAGCAGGAGAGGGATCGGGTGAAAAGGGAGAGTCAGGCGAAGGAGATGGGAGGGGATGGGAGGGGAGTTTATGGGAGGGATAGTCCGGAGTGGTGAGTTCGAACGATGAGTGAGGAGGAGGGGTTGGGAGAGGGTGGTGGGGTGGACAGGGTAGGGAGGAGGGAGGGAGGGAAAGGCGAAGGCGGCCGAGGTGAGAGGTGGGTTGAGAGTTTCGAGCTGATCGGTTTCGGTTTGGGGTTGGGCGTGTGTGCATCAGGTACATCCAAAAGTTCATGGACGGATCGGTCACTGGGAAACACGTCGCTTCGCTGTCGGTCTCGCTGAGGACTCAACCTGTCGCGTGAGTCGTTCGTTCCTCTTTTCGAGAGTTCGAACGGAACGAAGCTCACCTCTCACCTCGTTCTGTTTTTTGTTCACAGATGGTTCCGGTCTTTCATCGAGCTTCAGGGTCAGAGTGTGCTAGCGAACGCTTTGGGGATGTTGAATCACAAGCAGACGAAGTGAGTTTTGAGGTCGCGTCGAACGGAGAGAGGTCGAGTCGAGTCGAGCTGAACTGAGCCTCACCCGTTCGCCTCGCTTTCGTAGGAAACAACTCGACATCGACCTGGAATACGAGATCACCAAGTGTCTGAAGATCCTACTCAACAGCAAGGTTCGTCTCGTCCCTTCTTCCCATCTCGTCGTTCAACTTCCCTCCCGCTGACCTCGACGCGTCCCCTCTTCCCCTTCACCAGCACGGAGCCAACGACGCTATCACCCACCCTCACGTCATCACCCACATCGCCTGCTCCCTCTCCTCTCCCAACCTCCCCACTCGGAAACTCGTAGCAGACGTGCTCACCTTCCTTTGCTACTGGGACAAACCACGAGGACACGACTTCGTTATCCAGGGGCTGAAGTCGCTTCAGCAGATGGCGAAGGCCGATGGGAAGTTCGATGCTTGGTTCAGTGTGTTTGAGGCGACGGTGGATGGGAGGGGGAGGATGGGGAGTCTGGTCGGGATGAGCGAGGATCTGAGGAAAGGGTTGGGGTCGTCGGCTGTTACTTCGGTGGCGGAGGGCGGGTTGAACGATTATGCTGTGAGTAGCTCGGTCCTCCTTCTTTCAACGAGGTGTTGGAAGCGACGAGTCGAGTGGCTCGCTTCGTTTCGTGAGAGCTGACCTCTTCGTTTCGTTCTTTCGTCGCGTCGCGTTCGTTCTCGCTCCCTCCCCGCCCTAGGCCGCCAACCTCTTCCTCATCCACGCCATCACCACCGTCTGCGAAGAACTCGAGGTCCGAGTTCACCTCCGAGCCCAAATGGAAGCCTGCGGTGTCAAACGGATCATCTCCAAGCTCAAGGACTTCGGTCACTCCTCGATGGATCGGATCATCCTCCAGATCGAAACCGAAGAGCAGGACGACGCTCGCGAACTCGCTCGAGACTTCAACCAAGACCTCCTCAAGGACATGTCCAACCCTCACGACATCTTCAACGCCATCCTCTCCTCCATCCAAGGAACGCGAGCCCACGACTTCTTCCTCTCGTCGATGCAGCACCTCCTTCTCATCCGAGACGACGACGACGACACCAGGATGCGCTACTTCCAACTCATCGATCAACTCATCACCTCCGTCGTCCTCGATCAGAAGGTCGGAGCGGGAGCGGAGCAGGACTTCTCAGCTCTCATGGGAGTCAGCGTGGCCAAGGTCGTGTCGAGGTTCGCGGATCAGGATCGACTCGACAAGGCTCTCTCTCAAGCTTCCGAGATGAGAGCCACCGCTCAACAACTCGCACTCGAAAAGGCTGCTGTTGAGGAGGAACTTCGGGTCGTTTCGTCGTCAGGATCAGGAGGAGGAGGAGGAGGAGATCGACTCGCTCTCAGTCAACTCAACGAGAAGTTCGCGTCGTCCGAGGAACACCTCAAGAACTCTCGTCTCGCTACCAAGAAGCTCGAAGCCGATCTCGTCGAGATGAAGAGGATGTACGAGGAACGAATCGCCTCCCTCGAACTCCGGATCCAGGAACTCTTCAACATGCTTCGAGAGTCAAGGGGCCTGGAGAACGTCGTCTCGGCCAACTCGACAGCGACCGCCAACGGAGGAGTCGGAGCCATCGATAGGGAAGCCCTCGTCGCCAACCTCGAACGACAGCACGAGATCAAGAGGACGATCGAGAAGCTCGAGGGAGGGTATCGGAACAAGAAGAAGAGCATTGGTGGTGGGACGCCGGAGGAGAATGGAGCGTTCGACGACGACGATGAGGAGGACGAGGAGTTCAGCTCCGAGGTGGCTTCGACGGCGAAGGGGAAGAACGTTGCCGCTGCTGCTGCTGCTGGAGGGAAGTCGTCGGCGACGAGACGAGCGGAGGTGAAGAGTGGGTCCCAGTTCGTTGATGCGGAGGAGGAGAGAGTGAGAGAACACATCGAAGCCAGTCTCGCGGCGAACCTCGACAAACTCGTGAGTCGTCCTTGCTTGCCCCCTTTCCTCCCAACTTCTCTCGACCTCCGCTGACTTCCAACTCTTCCTCGCCTCCCTCAGAACTCCCCTGGACCCATGCCTCGTTCCGCTCGAAACACCGACCTCCGAGGATCCAAAATCCCAGCCTCGTCAAGTCGGAAAGGATCCCATCTCCCTCCTCGCTTCCTCGAAGAACTCAACGGTCGTCGGTTCTCTCGAAGCGCCTCAGCTCCCACCTTCGGGAACGTCACGGGAAAGACCAACGGATCCAGATCTCCCGACGACGGAACCGATAGCGACATCACCGCTGGAACTGGAAGTCGAGCTTCGGGACTCACGATTCGGACGGAGGACACGAGCCCTTCGTCGACGGCTTCGTCGTCGCTGGAACGGAAGAGTTCGCTCAGCGGAGGAGAGTCGGCTCGTCATTCGAGGTCGCTGTCGGGTCAGAGCGTGTCGTTCGTGGATACGGCAAAGGGGGGAGCAGCCGGAGGATCGACGTCGAAGGAGGAGGGAGGAACGGCGACTCCTCCTGCTCTCGCCACTCTTCAGGAGGGATCCGAGCTTGAGATCTCAACAAGAGGAGGAGACCTCTCAGCTTCCGCTCCTCCTTCCTCTCGTCCACCGAACCCCTTCGCTTCCGTCATGACCCAGATCGCATCGAAGAACAAGGTCGACGGCGACGACGACGATCAGGACGCGTCGAACGAACCCACTCCTCCTTCTCGACCTCCACCTCGCTTCAATCCCATGATGGCCGCTCTCCACTCCCAGATCAAAGCCAAAGGAGACGCCAACGACGACGACGAACCTCCCACTCCTACCTCCTCAGCCTCGACCTCAGGTCCTCCCCGTCCAGCCTTCCTCGGAGACATCTCCGCTGGCTTCCAAAAGAAGAAGACGAACGACGACGGATCTTCCGAACCCTCCTCCCCTTCCACTCGCTCCTCCCCAGGCGGTCCTCCTCGTCCAGCCTTCCTCGGTTCCATCGGAGCAGGCTTCGCCAACCTCAAAGGCAACCGCAAATCCTCCTACGGCGGCGGAAACTCCTCTTCCCTCAACGGTTCCGCTGGTCCTACCCCTCCAGGAACACCAGGCTTCGACTCCTCCCTCCTCGCCTTCGGAGCTGCTCCCCCAGCGAAAGGACCGAGGAAGGACGTTCAGTACAAGACGGCAGCGAAGGTGAAGCAGCTGCATTGGGACAAGATCGTCGAGCTGAAACCCGATGAGCAAAGCGTTTGGAGCGTGACGGAGAGTGCGACGAAGGAGAATGCTTGGGCGGAGAAGTTGAAGGAGATGGATATCTGGAGTCAGATGGAGAGTACGTTCTCGAGTCAGGCGGCGAAGATGCAGATTGGTGAGTTTTCAGGAGTTTCATTCCGTCTTGCGGTCGTTCGTTCTCTCTCTCGAAACTGACATGCCTCTTCCATTCTTCGTTGCGTTTCAACAGACAAGCAGAAACAAGTCGAACTCATGAGTGTCCTCGAACCCAAAGTCAAACGGATGGTCGGTGAGTCTGCCCTCGTCTCTCGCTTTCTTTCGTTCGACGCGTCTCTTCTTCCTTCCTTCCCGAACTTCACTGACGCCCATTCCTCCTTCGTTCCTCGGCGCGACGTCTTGTAGAGATCTTCATGAAGGGGTTCAAGATCGACGACCCTCAAGAGATCAGTGCCAAGATCCTCTCGTGCGACGAGGTCTACTGCTCCCAAACTTTCCTCGAGAACATGCAGAAGTTCTTGCCTAGCCCGGAGCAGGTGAGTTTCACTCCCCACGCTCTCCCTCTTCTCCCCTGCTCCCTCTCTCCTCTCGCTCTCGATTTGCGTGCGTTTCTCGACTCGAGACTGACCCTCCTTTCGTCGTTCGCGTCTGGTGCTTCGCCAGGTCGGGAAGCTCAACTCTCACAAGTCCGACACGGTCGCCGAGCTTCTGCTTCTTCACCCTGCCGATCGTCTCATGGTACATCTCATCAAGATCCCTCGGCTGGAAGCTCGAGTGAACGGAATGCTGTATCGAGCTCGGTTCGAGGAGCGGATCTCGCTTTTCGAGGAGGTCAGTTCGCCTCGCCTCGACTGCTTTCACTCATCCATCCTGACCCGCTCGCTTTTCCCCCCCGTGTTGTAGGCTGCCGATCAAACTATCGACGCCTCGCTGGCTCTTCAAGATGCTCCCAAGTTCCGAGAGCTGCTCTCTGTTCGTCCCTACCCTCTCAATTTCTCGTTCGTCGCTCTTCGAGCTGACCTTGTACTCGCTCCTCTTCGTTCAGCTCATCCTCCTCATCGGAAACTACCTCAACGGAAACTCGTACGCTGGAGGTGCTTTCGGTTTCAAGATCAGTTCGATCAACAAGGTCCGTTCCGCTCTTTTGCTCAACGCGTTCGAAAACTCGAGTTGACCTTTCTCTTCCTTTCGTTTATGTAGCTCGTCGAGACCAAGTCACCTCAGGGTCAGAACTTGCTTCATTTCCTCGAACGGACTGTCTCGAACCTCTTCCAGGAGATGGAAGGTTTCCTCGACGAACTCGACAAGGCTGCCGAGGGATCGCGTCGTGAGTCCAGCATCCCTCCTCATCTCGCCTCCTTTCCTTCGCTGACTCGATGCTTCTTCGCCCACCTCTTCAGACGAGCTCAAACCTGTGGGAGAAGGAGTTGCCGACCTCTTCAAGAAGCTCGACGAGACGGATCGAGAGATCAAGGCTCACCTCACGGACGAACCCATTCCCGGAGATCGCTACGCTCAACGAATGCTTCGCTTCCTCGCCGACGCCAGAGAACGTCTCGAGGCTCTCAACGACAAGAGGATCACCGCCGAGTCGACCTACAACGCCATCCTCAAGTACTTCGGAGAGGATCCCATGACGGCTTCGAACACCTTCTTCGGAATCTTCAAGACGTTCGTTACCTCGTACAAGCAGTGCCAGAAGCAAAATCTGACGTGGGCCGAACTCGAGGCTGCCAAACTTCGTCGGAAGGAGGTTCGTCTTCCTCTCTCTTTCTCTCAGTTTCGTCGTCCTCTTCGTCGACGCGTTCTGACCTTTCCCTCTCTCTTCTCCTTCCTCCCTCAGGCTGCCGAGGTACGAGCTCGAGAGAAGGCCGAACGAGACGCCAAGATCGACGAATCAGCACCAGTCATGGACAACATCATGGATTCGCTCAAGAGCATGACTCCTCGTCGGAACCGTCGAGCAGGTCGATCCGCTTCAGGAGGTCCTCCCACTTCGCTCTCAACTTCGACGACGATGCTCCCTCTCGATCTCGGAGGAGCTGGAGCCGGAGGAGAGTTCGGAGGGCAGGCGATGAGCATCCTCAACACTCTTCGGTCGAGGGGGTTCGGATCGCTCGGGACGACGGTGGAGGAACAGAAGGAGGAGGAGGTGCCGACAACAACAGCTTCGTCGACTGGAGAGGAGGAGGATGAGGTGAAGGAGGAGTCCTCCGTGGTAGGAAAGGAGGAGGAGGAGGAGATCGTTTCAGTGGTGGGAGACGAGACGATCTCAGAGGACGGGGATGGTCCTGGGGACGAGACGCTCGCGTCGCTGGCGGCGGACGGAGAGGAGGAGGAGGAAGGAGAGGCAGACGACACCGTCGTTCTCGACTCACCTCCCTCCGAGTTCGATCACGAGGAGGAGGACTCTCCTTCTCCCTCTCCTATGTAGGCATCTCTTCTAGAGTGTGGTCTAGTTTACATGTATTTCTTGGTTCTCTTCTTGGACGTTCTCGTTCTCGTGCCCGTTTCGCTTTTCTCGCCTCTTGCTTTGTTTCCTTCTTTTCTTCTCTCATCATCTCTTCTTTTGTTTACCTTTTCCTACTCTCATAATACCTGGTCTCTTTTTCACGTCTCGCCTTCACCTTATACCTGCCTCACCACGCGTTTCTTCTCTCTCCCACTCTCGAGCTCTATTCATCTCTCTTTGCACTCAACGGACGCGTCGAGAACCGAACCAAAACGTCCGAAAGCAGTTTGTGGATCGATCTAGCTGGTCTAGTCGACATCTTCCCAGTGAACACTATCCTCCTCGTCTTCCTCGTCCTCGTCCTCATCTTCGTCCTCCTCGTCCTCCCACTCATCCTCGTCCGTCTCTCCCTCCTCGGCGTCCTCTTCCAACTCGTCCTCGAACGCCATATTGTCCAACTCATCATACTCGAGGTACCCCTCCACAGCAACAACCTTCCCACCCTCGTCTCGCTTGATCTCCCACGTCATAGAGTAGAGCTCGTCGAACTGCCACTCGAGGGTCTTCAGGGAAACGACCGAGGTCGCGATCTTCTCGACAAGGCGGTCGAAATGCTTGTGCTGCGGCGTCGGATGGTCCAGAAGTCCGATTCCTAAAGCTTGCTGTGCCGGCGTCACGTAGTCGTAGAAGTAGTCCACTGTAAGGAGAGCGAGAAGAAAGAAGGGAGGGAAACAAGGCCCGTCAGTCACGCGGATCGCTCGAACTCGACGGAAGGATAAAAGCTGGCTCGCTGAACTCACTGATGACGGCGATGAGAGAGTAGGGAGGACCGATATAGCCATCTTCGAGGGCGGCGTGGTTGGCTTCTGGGATGGAGGAGGGAGGATCGGTGAGGTCGGGATCGAGGTCGAAGGCGAAGGTGGTGAGGGATTTGAGAGTCGAGAGGGTGGTCTGGAGTTCGTCCTGAGAAACGAGATGGAGAGCTTGATCGGCTTCGTGTTCGTAAGATGTGAGATTCGAAATGCACTTACCATCGAGCATCGCCAGTCCTCCGAAGTGAGGGAAAGAGAGGTGAGGTTGGGGAAGCTCGACGCGACGGCGAGAAGTCTCGGCTGATCCACGAAGCTGACCATTCCCGTCGCGTCGATGTCCAGAGTCTTCAAGCTCATGGTACCTCGAAAGGACTCGACGACGTCCAAGAAAGGAGGGGATCCGGAGTGAAGGTCCTCCAAAGACGAACGATTCTCGAACCTGAGCGAGACGAGGTTCGGGAGGCGAGGAAGTTCGATAGGTGTTCCATTGACTTCGACGGGATCGTGACTGAGGGTGAGATGTTCCAGGAGAGGAGAGGTTCGAAGGAGTTGGACTGCGACAGGGCTTGTGAGGTCGATGGGTGCCAGGGAGAGAGTGTCGTCAAGCGAGGGAACTCGAGGACGCGAGGTGGAGGATCGTCCGAGTCGGTAGGAGGTTGGGGCTTGCCGTGGTCGAAGAACATGGTTCTAAAAGGAGTATCCGACCCGAAGTAAGACGAGGAGTAGAAAGGGGTGAGGTGCTGGATAGGGTGGGACAATGGAGGGGAAGGAAGCAAGATGAGCGTCGAAGGATCAACGTTCCCGCTAAAAACGCAGAGAGGATCTCACGATGTCGAGGAACTCCAGCGTGGTTTTGGATCGACTCAGGAACTTGGCAACCTCGTGAAGGAGGTCGTCTGGCAGAAAGCGGCGAGTCAGCTCGATTCCATTTCGACGCGGAGGCGACGCGAACTCACGGTCGACTGCTTTCCACGTATTAGGCTGAGAAGAAGCGAGGAGTCAGCAAGTTGTGAGCGAGGAAGCGGATTTGTACTAGTTACACTTACGGGGTGCTCCTCCAACCAAGAAGGTACCTCCAGTTCCAAAGCAGGCTCGTCCTCCCAGTTCGGGGCGTCTTCCTGCTCGAGGCAGATGGTCTTCAGGTTCGAGAGCGGTCCTCCCTGCTTGTGCGGGCGGTTCTTGGCTGAAGAAGCACGAGACGAGAGCAGATCTCGCGTCAATGAAGGTAGCGGACGAAATGAGGGAAGTGAGAAAGGACTGACCGAGCTCAGTAACACTCTCGAAGGAAGCTGCACCGATGTGAACGAGGTTGAGCCTCCCTCGTTTCTGCAACGAGCAAAGAGCTCGAAAGATGCTAGGGTGCAAGCCGTGCGTTCCAGAGTAGATGAAGGCCTGTAAGTCGAAGAGGTCGAGCACGCGTCAGGGTTAGCAATTCTACTCGTTCGATGTCTCGACGTCGAGCGAGAGAGGGACGAACTTGGAGGTGGTGGAGGTGTTCGACGAGAGAGGAGATCTTCTCGTAGGCGTGGAGCTGGAAGATAAACGAGGAACTCGATCAGCCCGGACCCTAGCGATGAGACTCAGAAGGAGAAGGACGCACTGGGCAGACCGAATCGACGACGAGGCATCGAACGGATCGAAGGGCTTCGACGTCCTTCGAGAGGAAGTTGATGAAGTCGACCGAGGACTGATCACCTCCTAGGAGGACAACTTGATATCTTTCACGTCTGGCAGGTCATCAGATAGGTCGGTAATCAGCTTTAGAGTAAGATGGATGGGAGGAGAGGCCGCGAGCAGCAGAGGTGGGCGAAGGGAAGGGAGGTGTTGGGGACGAGAGGGAGTTGAGCTCGAACTCACTTGAAGATCTGGTAGAGTCCCTTGGAAGCAGAGGAAAGGTTGATCAAGTCTGGAGAGAACGGAGGAGGCTGTTCGATTTGAGACGGTCTTTTGAACAATGGGTAGGCGAGGAAGGAAGCGATGTGGCGAATGATCTGAAGAGAGGAAGGAGGACGAGGAGCAGTGAGCTCGACGAAAGAGAAGGTCGCGAGAGAAGAAGCCTCTCACCTCTACAGGAACTGCTGTGAACCTCGATTCGGCGACTGAAGTAGGTCCTGAGAGACTGCTGGCGGCGAGAGCTTCGATGAGAGCGAGCTCTTCCTTGCGGATGGGGGCCATGAAGGAGGAGGGGAGCGAGGAGGAGATGGCGGTTTGAGGTCAACTCCGATGGAGCTGTTCCCCTAAGGTTGGTCGCTGCTCTTGTCTCTTTTGCTTGCACGTTCTTTAAAGACGAAGATGTGTCTCATGCCATGGACTGCAGAAGCTGGGAGATATATATTCAGGTCGCAAGCGGAGGAGGCGACAGTCTGAATCGGTCGCCCAACACTCGAGCTCGCGTTCGACTCCTCCCTTCGATCTTCTTCTACCCACTCAAGCGACACTTCTCACGAACTCAGAGGAAGCACAGGGTTGTCAAGAGGGAGAAGACATGAGCGTCATGAATTCGTAAAGATGAGAGGGAGATCAAAAGCGAAACGACCAAAGGGCGAAAGGAACGAGTCCTAACAAAGAAGAGGACGAAGACGAGAGGGTTTTCTAGTTTCCGAAACCGTAGAGGGTTCGTCCCTGTCGCTTGAGGGCGTAGACGACATCGAGAGCGGTGACGGTCTTCCTCTTGGAGTGCTCGGTGTAGGTGACAGAGTCTCGGATGACGTCTGAAGAGAAGAGAGGGAGGAGGGAAGGAGGAGAGGTCAGCTTCGAGCTCGCACTTCGTTCGTTCAACCACCTGCTCCTCCTCGGCTCGACTCGCCACCACACCCCAAAGAAGGGGAAAGAGAGGGCAAAGACTCACTCTCAAGGAAAAGCTTGAGAACACCTCGGGTCTCCTCGTAGATCAGCCCACTGATTCGCTTGACTCCTCCTCGTCGCGCCAATCGTCGGATCGCAGGCTTGGTGATACCCTGCAAAGAAGCAACGTCGAAAGAAGAGGAGCAAGGTCAGTACATCGTCGAAGAGAGAGCGGGAAGAAGAGCGAGAAGAGGTGGGATGGGAGAAAAGAAGGGAAGACTCGACGAACCTGGATGTTGTCTCGAAGGATCTTCCTGTGTCGCTTGGCTCCTCCCTTTCCGAGTCCCTTTCCTCCTTTTCCTCGTCCAGACATGGTAGTAGTAGTGGGTGGTGGGGGTGGGGGTGGTTTGAAGTGTGAGGGAAGTGGTGGTTGGAGGAGAAGAGAAGGGCAAGGAGGCGAGGTCTTTTCGACTTCGAAGGAGGAGGGAGGGATCCAGGAACAACAGGCTGCGCTATCGGAGAGGGAGGAGGGAGACGAGGAAGAGTGCGCTCTATCAAAACAACTAAAGCGGCGATAGATGATCTGAAAACAGGGATCTCTAGGATAGTCTAGTAGACGCGTCCTCTGAAACTTTGACGCGTAACATGCATCGAACGAAGGCGCTAGAAACAGGAAAAGAGCTTCCCCTCCCCTCTCTCCTCTCTCTCCCCTCCCTCATCACTGAGAGAAAGAAGGGGCTGTATCTCAGGCGTTAACGCAACGTTAGAGCAATGAAGCTAGGAGAGGCTTAGATGATCTATCAGACGCGTCCTCTGAAATTTTGATGCGTATCTCTGTAAAATTAAGGGACATCGAGGAGAGGAAAGGAGACCTACCTAGGGACGACGGGACCTTCCTCCTCAGCGTGTTTTTCTTTTCGAAACTTCGCTGAAAAGGACTCTCCCTCTCCACCACTCCTTCTCCCCTCAACCACCACTACCACTTCTTCCTCTCCCTCGACTCAACTCTACTACCATGGCTCGAACCAAGCAAACCGCCCGAAAGTCTACCGGAGGAAAGGTGCGTCTCTCATCATCATCCCTCGTCTCGTCTCTTCCCTCTTCTCGAGCTGACCTTCCTTCCTCCTCCCTCTTCATCCTTCTCAGGCCCCCCGAAAGCAGCTCGCCACCAAGGCCGCTCGAAAGTCCGCGCCTGCCGCTGGTGGAGTCAAGAAGCCTCACAGATACAGTGAGTCTTCTTCTCTCTCTTCGATCTTGTCGTTGAGCTCGCGTCGTCCTTCAAAGCTCGAGAGCTGACCTCGTCGCTTCCCTCCCCTCTTCCTCTCGCTTTCTAGGACCCGGAACTGTCGCTCTCCGTGAGATTCGACGATACCAGAAGTCGACTGAGCTCCTCATCAGGAAGCTCCCCTTCCAGCGACTCGTTCGAGAGATCGCTCAGGACTTCAAGACCGATCTTCGATTCCAGTCTTCGTTCGTCCAACCTCTTCTCTTCCCTCTCCTCCGCCTTCCCTCGAGCTCGAAGCTGACCTTCTCTCTTTCTTTCCTTCTCACAGCGCCGTCATGGCTCTCCAGGAGGCTTCCGAGGCTTACCTCGTCTCCCTCTTCGAGGACACCAACTTGGCTGGTGAGTCTTCGTCTCTCTCCTCCCTCTCTCCTCGCCTCGCCTCTTCATCTTCCTCGAAGCTGACTCTTCCTTCTCTTCTCCCTTCTTCCTCTCTCTCCAGCCATCCACGCCAAGCGAGTCACCATCCAGCCCAAGGATCTCCAGCTCGCTCGACGACTCCGTGGAGAGCGAGCTTAAACGCTCGACTCGACTCGTTCTCGTCCCTCTTCACCTCTACCCTTTTTGGTTTTCGGCCCTTCGTATTTTGCTCTCTCTTCACCTTTAACGTGTTCTATGACATGTCATGCCTTTCCTTAAACATCTGATCGAGTTCGTGTAAGACTTCGAGAAAAGAAGAGCGAAGGGAAGACGAAGCGAGGGGAGGAGGAGGCGATGAGCTCGAGCTCGACCCTTCCTTCTCCATCAACGACCAGCGTCCCTTCCTCCCATCCAACTCGTAAACGTCGCAAACATGGACGTTTCAGCTCTCTCCCTCGTCACTCCCTTCCTCAAGGAGTTCCCTTCGGAAATTTACCACGAGATCCTCAAGTTCTGCGGCCCTTCCTCGCTCGCCAGCACCTCCCGAGTCTCGCTCGCTTTCCTCGAGCTCTCCTCCCCTCTCCTCTATCGAGACGTCAAGTTGGCTGGGTTCGAGCAGATGCAGAAGCTGTTCTGTGATAGGACGGTAAGTCCAAGCTTCTTTTGCTTCTCTGGGGGGGGGGGGGGGAGGTTCGAGAAGGTTGAGAGTCGAGCTCATCATCCACCCTCCCTTACGACCCTTTCGCCAGTCCTCCCAACCCCTCGTCGAGCATCACCTCTCTCTCCATCAAATCCGAACCTGCACCATCTTCCTCCCGAAATCCATCGACCTTTTCGTTTCCTTCTCCCAGGATCGATCTTCCTCGCAACCCCTCGAGGTGGACGAGCTCTCCGTGCGAATCACCGAACACACCCTCTTCCCCCTTGGCTTCTTCAATCCCTCCTCCGCCAACTTCACAACTATCCCTCCTCCCATCTTCCCCCGGGTCGTCGACTTTCGCGGCACGAACCGAGCCGTCGAGCGTTTGCATCTGAGGCACATCCAGTGGCCTCGTCTCAGCAGACTGCTCCTTCGTAATTGCTCCCTCCTCCTTGGATCCAGCTCCCAGCCCACGAACAACCTAGGGTCACTCTCCACCCGCCAGACCCCGAGAAACAAGCTTCAGATCATCTTCGAGGTCACGGATGTCGACACAGCTGAGAGGCCGATCACCGGAAGAAGGGAGAGGGAGGACGGCGTGGAGAACATCGTCAAGGAGCTGTCGAGGTGGTTGAGGCGAAGTCGAGCGGTGAGGGAGGTGGTGGTCCGAGTGGTTGGAGAAGAAGAAGAGTATATGGAACGGGAGTTAGTGATTAGGATGGGCAAAGAAGAGGTCGAGAGGCTGAAGATCGAGCAGAAGCTCAGGTTCGAGATCTGGGAAGAGTGGAACGTGAGTCGCGTCTCGTTTCGTCCTCGTTCCTTTTTCGTCACGCAACTGAACTCGCCTTTGCTCCTCGTCCAGATCTCGTCGACCCTATGAACTCTCATCTCTCGCTCTCACACCTATTCTCTTCACCTTAGTTGATGATGATCATGCCGTTCGGTCGGTCGTTCGACCTCGCCTGCCTCCCTCGCGTCTCGCTCGTACATCTCGGTCTACTTCCCTCGTCTTCAGCAACACACCCATCGACAGAACCAGCCTTCTGGACTCACTCATAAAACTTAATCACTGCTTAGCGAAGGTCACTTTACAGCTGCTCGAGCGCGAACTCAAGCAAAACAAAGAACACGACGCGTCGAGAAGGCTGGTCCGGTTCGATGCGAAACTCGCGTCTTCCTCGACCGCAGCAGCAAAAAATCTAACACGTCCAGGAAAGCGGAATAGTTCAACGAACCAGGGAATCGAACCAAAGTCGTATCTACATCATTTTTGTTGGAACGGAAGAGCAAGGGAAGAGGGAAACGGAAAACCGGGAAAGGGACGCCGTAGCCCAGTAGGCCCGCGTCCCTGGAAAGGCTCCTTCTCTTGTTCATTATAGGACCAAGAGAGGAAGTTTGGCAAAGTCTCGAATTCTCACATCTCTCAGTCGATGAACGTTCGTTCTCGAAGTGTCGACGCGAGCAAGCAGTCGCGTCGTCCGCACTCATTCGACCCTCCGAAGCATTACCCTCCCCTCGGTAGCTACTCGTACCGTCAGGAAGTTCACAAAAAGGCTCTAGCTCCGAGTCCCCGAAAATTTGACCCTGTAGACTCACCAGCCGATGACGTTTCGCTGCGCTGAAGAGAGAGGGGTCGTTCGTTCGACCTCCGCTGGCCGACTTCCTTCCTTCTCGACTTGCAACCACCACCCCCTCTCAACCTCCAACTCAGTATCATCATGGCATCCGTGAGTCTGAGAGCACCTAGACTAGACTCCCTCTTGGTTCTGACTCTTTCTTCCTCTCGCAGTACCTTGTTCGTCCGAGCTCGCGAGCCTCCCTTCATCTCCTCCTCAGCTGCCTTTCCCTCCTCGATGCTTCGCTCCGATCCTCCGTCTTGTGCTGATACAGTTCTTCTCTTCTCCTATTTATTCAGCACAAAGCTACCGAGGTGAGTTGCCTATCTTCTCTGAGCTGAAGCAAGGTGGAGAGGAGGGTGGAGATGGCGAAGAGCTCAACGAATCGCGCACTGACCTCGTTCGTTCTTCCTTCCCTCCCTCGTTCAGGCTGTTATCCACCACCTTCCTTCGCACAAGGACGCCGACCGAGACACCGGAGAGCTCCCTCTTTCCGCTACGGTCGAGAAGGAAGAGAAGGAAATCGATGCCATCGGACTGGCCGTCTTCGAGGACAAGGCCGTCAAGCACGAGGTGAGCTCGACCTTCCTTCTCCCCCCTTTGCTCAGATGGGATCTCGCGACCGAAGGAGGTCTTTCCCTGGGAGCTAATCAAGTTTCTACTTATGTGCAGGTTCTCGTCAAGCTCAACCAGCTCAAGATCGATGATGGTGAGCCAATCGAGGAGGGAGAAGCTTGAAGTCGAGCTCACGGACCTTCCCTTTGTCTCGCTTCTTTTTCAGCCAAGCACGGCCTTGGAGAGGTTCGAGATCTGTTCGCTGAAGGAGAGGAGGGGTAAGTCTCTTCTCTACTCTGAGAATGTCTGCCTTTCTCTGAGACTGATCGTCTCCGACTCCTTCTTACGACCACAGGATCCAATTCTGTTCGTCACGTCTCTTCCTCCCTCCTTCTCTCGATGCACGCTGACAGCTTTCGTTTGCTTCCAGACAAGCCTCTCTCCTACCTCATCATCTCAGTTCCCCACGGAGAGGACTTCATCGGCAAGATCTTGCTCGACAACGAGGGACAGTGCGTTCGATTCATCTCGCACTCCCCTCGACGCGTCGGGCTCGATGCTCGTGCAGTTCTGACCTCTCGCTTCTTCATTATTTCATCTTTGCAGCTGCATCCACGTCCGGTGAGTCGATCACGCCAAGGAGAAGTCGAGTCGTGGTGGCCTAGAACGCGTCGGATCGGGCTGACCTCGTCGCGATCTCGTCCCATTCTTCAGAGTCTTCTCTCCTCCTGGCGGAACCGGTCCTTACAAGTTCCAGTGAGCGATCAACCCTTTCTCTTTGATGCGTCCTCTCATCCTGACCATCCCCTCGCAGCTCCATCGACACGCGACCCACCGAGGACGGCGGTGCTCTCTTCAAGCAGAGCGACAAGGCGCGTCGCTCTTCATTCTTCGTTCCCTTTGCGATTTCGAAGCTGACCTTCTCTCCCTCGCTGTTCCTCTCGCCCAACAGCTCAAGTACTTCGAGTACTAAGTCACCTAGCCAACTCTCTCTCTCTCGCCCTGCATACCCATCGCTCAGCTATCTCCGTCCCTCTCCTTCAGCCCTCATTACCTCGGATTTTGATGACCCTTTCACGACTTCACGCGTCGAGTCTTCTCTCTCCCTCCGGCAGACAGACGATCTCGCAGCCGGCTCTCTCTCTCAAGCTGGGTTACCCTACCCGTCTCAGCCCATGCGAGATTCTTATCTTGATCTCGACGAGCTCTCTTTGTGGGGCAAACGCGACGAACCGCGAATCTGAGCGAGGAACGAGGGAGGGAGAAAGGCAGACGCGCCTCCAGCGCCACTGCAGGCGAAAACCTTCCTCAGAATTCTGCCGTTCCGTTATCTCCCTTTGCGGGTAGCACAGGAGAAAGTTTACTACGAATGAAAGGTATCCCCCCACCCTCAAAATCGAGTCCGGTTTGATTTGAAGCTCGCCTTCGCACAGTGATTGAGCTCTCTCGAGTCATCTGAAAAGTCGAGTCGTCCTCTTCCCAAACCACCACAGACTCTCCCTCCAAACCTCTTTCTCGCTCTAACTTCCCAGCCATCATGTCCAAGTCCACCTCGCGCGATAGACGATCTTCGGTTTCGATCTCGAACCCTCCCAACAGGTGAGTTTTAGCGGGACGATGGACTTGGAGTCCGAAACGGAAGGACGAGGGAGGGAGGAAGGACGAACGAGGAAGGCTTGGAAGTGGCTCGCTTCTTTTTTCGTCTCTCGCCTGGCTGAGGGATAGAAGACTCGTCTAGGGAGGTCTAGGATGTACTCTCTGATCCTCAGGTGGTGCTGATGGACGAGGCGAGGAAGCGAGCTCGGGAAGGGATGAGCTCATCGCCTTCCCTCCTCCCTCCTTCCTTCCTCTCTTTTTCGCTTGTTTTTCACCCCTTCCCATCCTCTCTCGCTCTTCCGAACCCTCAAACTGACTCCTTTCTCCCGTTTCCTTCATTTCTCTCAGCATTCCGATCCCTCTGAACACGAACAACGCGATCCCCATCACCTCGCCCACCAACTTCGGATCGCCTCCCTCGACTCGATCCTACTTCTCGACCTCTCCCATCGCGTCCTTCAGCCAGGGAGGAGGGATCCCTACCCCTGGATCCAACGCTCTCTCGCCCAACAACCTCCCTGCCGTCAACCCTCGTCAACCTCGAACGCTGAAACCTCTCGGATCGGGAGAGGTCAAGGTCCTCCTTCTCGAAAACATCTCTGCTGGAGCCGTCGAGATGTTCAAGGGACAGGGATACCAGGTCGAGCACTTCACCAAGGCTTGGACCGAGGAGGAGCTTCTAGCCAAGATCGGAGACTACCACGCCATCGGTATCAGGTCGAAGACCAAGATCACCGAGAAGGTCATCAAGGCTGCTACCAAGGTTCGTCGTCTTCCCTCCCCTTCCCTTTCTTTTCATGCGTTCCTCCCTCGACCTCACCACTAGCTCTCGCCTTTCTCTCAAGCTTGTTGAACTGACCTTCATCTCTATATTACTCTGTTGATCGCTCCCCCAGCTCCTCACCATCGGTTGCTTCTGCATCGGAACCAACCAGGTCGACCTCACCTCCGCCGCCTCTGCTGGAATCGCCGTCTTCAACTCTCCTTTCTCCAACTCGAGGTCGGTCGCCGAGCTCGTCCTCGCTGAGGTCGTCTGTCTCTCGAGGCAGTTGACGGATCGAGCCAGGGAGATGAGGGAGGGTGTCTGGAACAAGGTCTCCAAGGGATGCTGGGAGGTTCGAGGAAAGACCCTCGGTATCGTGGGTTACGGACACATTGGAACTCAGTTGAGTGTGCTCGCTGAAGGTACGTTCATCTCTTCAGCTCTTCTTCGCTCCGCTTCTCCTCCAGCTCTGCGAAAGTCGACTCGGAAGGACGCTCGAAACTCGGAAAGCTGACCTCCCTTCCCCCCTCCTCCCAGCCTTCGGAATGCAAGTCATCTACTACGACATCGTCCCCATCATGCCCCTCGGATCCGCTCGACAAGTCACCGACCTCGCCGAACTCCTCTCCACCGCCGACTTCGTCACTCTCCACGTCCCCGAGCTCCCAGAAACCAAGAACCTCATCTCCGCCCCTCAGCTCGCGCTCATGAAGGACGGCTCCTACCTCATCAACAACTCCCGAGGAACCGTCGTCGACCTCGAAGCCCTCGCCGCCGCTCTCGAGTCCGGTCACCTCCACGGAGCCGCCGTCGACGTCTTCCCCAAGGAGCCTGGAGCGAACGGTCCCACCTTCAACGACAACCTCAACCCGACGTTCTCGAGCAGGATCCAGAACGCTCCCAACACGATCCTGACCCCTCACATCGGAGGATCGACCGAGGAGGCTCAGAGGATGATTGGAGCGGAGGTGTCGACCGCGTTGATCAGGTACCTCAACTACGGGTCGAGTGTTGGAGCCGTCAACTTCCCTGAGGTGGATTTGAGGGTGATCACCACCGAGGATGCTAGTCATATTCGAGTCTGCCACGTCCACAGGAACGAGCCTGGAGTGCTGAGGGCTATCAACGAGGTGAGTCCACGATTCGTTCCTCCTCTTCGTTCGTTTGTTCGTTCGTCTCGAGACTCGAAGCTGACTCTCGTCCCTTCTTTCTCTTCCTCCTTCTTCAGATCTTCGCCGACCACAATATCGAGAAGCAGTTCTCGGATTCCAAGAAGGACATCGCGTAAGTAACCCTTTCCTTGCCTCTTTCTCTTGCGTTTCTCGACCTCGAACGAGCGTCGCGTCGTCCTCCCAAACTAACCCCCTTTCCTGCTCCTTCCTCCTCCTTTCGCTCGCTCAGCTACCTCATGGCCGATATCTCCGACGTCTCCCCTCAAGAGGTCCAGTCCATCTACGACAAGATCTCGGCTACCAAGGCTAACATCCACACTCGAATCCTCTGTGAGTGCCATCTTCCCTTTCCTTTCCTCCCTTCTTGCCCATCTCTCCTCTTCTCCTCCTCACGCCGCTTCTCCACTGTCGTCGCACCAAACTGACTCTTCTCTCCCTTCCGCTCGTTTGTTCTCGCAGTCTAAACACGTCGCCCTCGTAGCTTACCCACGCTCGACTCGACGCGAAAGGCTCCCCCCTTTCATTCTTTCTCTTTCTTCTCTCTCCCCTTGCTTGTATTCCTTATTCTAGCTTTTAGCACTTCGTCTCGTTAGCTTTTGTTTCTCTTTTCTATATTCGGGTGTATCGCAAGCAAGAGCTGCTTCTGGATATAATCGTTCAACATCGACTCAGGTAACCCATAAGAGACATCGGACGAAGGACTCGAAAACGAGTCTCCCTTAGCACGTGAAGATCTTCATCTTCTTCGGTCATCAACGCGAGAGCTCGCGCTTCTGCATGGGACGAGAAAGCGAAAATCTGAAGAGTCGATTTGACCCGAACGCGACCCTCCTCAGTCAACCAACAAAAACGCGAGAGAGCTCACCTCCGTCCTCCGACGTCGACCCTTCTCCCCGGTCTCTCCCCCTTTCCTTTCTCCCCCTTCTCGCCAAAACCATGAGCCCTCCCCTCTACTCCCCCATCCAGTCCCACCCCCACCCAATCCCTCTCTACCCTCTCGACTCCAAAATCAGCAGCAACGCCAGCTCGAAACCCCCGACTCCTTCTCCCACCACCTCCTTCGCTCCTCCTCCTCCTTCCCAACCCACCCCGGCTCTCCTCCCTCCGCCTTCATCGAACGCCGTCGCCTCCTCCTCCTCCTCATCCTCATCTACATCCGCAGCACCCACCCCCGAACCACCGCCGCCTTGCGCTCCTTCAGGCTCAGGAGTGGTAGGAGGAGAGCAGGTCGAGTCGGAGTCGGAACCACTCTGGTGTCCCAGCTGTCTCCCTCGACCTGTTCGGTTCCCCTCTCGTCCAGCGATGGTGGCTCATAAGCTCATAGCGCATAGTACGATCGCTAGTGTTACTACCGAGGTGGGAGGTGAGTTTCGGACCGTCAGCGACGAGGCGAGCAAAAGGAGCAGCTTGGTGAGCTTGAGCGGTCGAGCTGACCTTTCGAACGCGGTTTCGCTTCGGTCGGGTTTGCAGAGGTCGTCACCCATCGCACGGCACGAGACGAGCTGGTGTGCACGTTTTGCAAGAAGGCGTACAAGTTGAGTGATAAGTGGGCGGAGCATGTCCTTCGGTGTGTCAAGAGGAGTAGGAAGAGGGAGAGGGAGAAGGAGAAGGGAGCAGGGGGGGTGACGGTCGTGAGGAAGGAGGTTGGGCTAGTTCAGATGGAGTGAGTTGAAAATCGCTTTCTAGAAGAAGTGGGTGGAAGGTCGGTCCGGAGGAAGGACGATTGGGTAGGAAGCGAGGGACGGGGAGGGAGGGAAACGTCGAGCTCACACCTCCGTTCCTTTCGTTTTGGTTTCGCCAGAGATCAACAACAACAACAACAACAACAACAACAACAACAACAACAACAACATTCGCCAATCTTCTTCCAACCATCACAAACCTTCTATCCAGCTCAACAACGATCTCAACCTTCCACTCCCATCCCTCCCACCTCGTTCCCTCCCTCTCCAGCAGCCTTCACTCCCAAAACGGCCTCCCCTCTCTCCCACTCCAACGGACTGCTCGACATGCAGAGACCGAGATCTACTTCGAGGTCCAACTGGCTCGTCGGAGCACTAGCAGCTGCGATACCCTCGCCTCCGTCGTCGTCGTCAAGTTCGTTCGAGTCGATGAGGTGAGTTGTCGAGACGCGTCTTGCTTCGTCTCGTTTGCCCTTCGCTGACTCGCTTCGATGTTCTATCGCAGACAAACCAACGACCTCTTCACCAACGATCTAGCTTCCCTCGTTGGACTCACCGATTGTGGGTAGCTCTCTCTCTCGCTCTCTCGTTCGCTCGCGCTCTTTCGACGCGTCGAAAGCTCACCTTCTCTTGCCCTCCTCTCTTTCTCCCTCTCTTCACCCCACCCACCCCCACCCGCCCATCTACCCACCCCCAGCCCTCCACGAAAACCTCACCTCCAACCCCTCCACCTCCCACCACAAAAACAAACACGTCGCCAACCTCCAATCCCTCCTCAGCGAATCCGAATCCCTCCGCCACGCCAACAACGAACTCCTCGGAACGAAAATCCTCTCACTTCGCGCGGAACTCAAACCTCTTCGCTCCCAACTCTCCTCCCTCGAAACCACCCTCGCTTCGGCTCAGGCCCAACTTGCTGGGGCGCAAGCTGAAACGGAGAAGGCTGTTTCGAGGGGGGAGAAAGCTGTTTCGAGGGAGAAGAACGACTCCCGCAAAGCCATCAAGCAGGCAGAGATCGGGTTAGCTGAGGAGAGGAGGTTGAGGAAGGAGGGGGAGTGGAAAGTTGAGGGGTGGGAGATCAGGGTTTTGGAGCTTGAGAGGGAGGTGGTTGAGGTGCGGAAAGCGGTTGAGGGGGAGAGGGAGAGGAGGGAGGAGGGGGAGAGGAGGAGGGTTGAGTTGGAGGGGGAGAGGGCACAGTTGGAGGGGGAGAAGAGGGAGTTGGAGGGGGTAGTGGTGGGTCTGAGGGGGGAAGTGGAAGGGGAGAGGAAGGAAAGGGAGAAGGAGGTGGAGAGGTTGAGGGAGGAGAAGGAGGAGTTGAGGAGGAGGGTGGGGGAGTTGGTTAGTTCATTCGACGCGTCGTTGACCTCGTTCCCTTCGCTCGTTGCTGACTCGCGCCGGTTCTTCGTTCTCTCTTTCGCTCACCTTCAATAGGAACTCGCTGCTTTGAACTCTTGTAGAGAAGTACGTCTCGCCGTTCCCTCGCTTCTCCTCCCCTACAACTGCCTCTCGGAAGCTGACCCGAACCCTCGACCGCTCTTCGTTCTTCCTTCACCCAGTCCCTCCCACCACCAACTAGCCTTATTATCAACACCCACAAACGATCCGCAACCCCAGCCCTAACTGACGACTCCCCAGCCAACTCCCCAGCCAAACATCGTCGACTCACCGAAACAGTTAGAGCGGAAACACCTGCGGGCGGGTCGTCGTCGAGATCGCCGTCGGCTGAGCCTGGAGGAGTCGGGGCGGGACAGACGTTGGATCAGAGGTTCACGAAGGGCTTGGCTGCGATGCAGGATGAACAGGGGAGGTGAGTTCTGACGAACGGCAGTTTTTGGGTAGAGGAGGGAGCAGGGCGAGGGAGGGAGACGCCGTCGAAGTACTGACCTTCTCGTTTTCGCCTTTCCGTTCGGCAGACACGACTTCCTCCTCCACTGGACTCGAATCGCCTTCAAGGCGAACAAGAAGATCGCTGGGGGAGCGAGGTTCTGTCATCTTTGCTCGTGAGAAGAATACCACCCTCTGTCGACTCGTCTCGCCCAAGCTGACCTCCCGTTCTTTCCCTCCCTCTCCACCCTCCCCTTCTTCCCCACCCTACCCAACACCACCCCCTCCACAGCCGAGACAAAACCCTCGCACCAACCCCTTACCCACCCACCACCCCACTCGCCGACCTGGTCGCCCACCTCGAGACGAAGCGTGCCGTGCAGTGGGGGATGATTTCCGGACCGGGAGGGATGGAGAAAGCGAAGAAGAAGAAGTAGGGTGGGCAGGCGGGAGGGAGGGTGGGTGGTGGTTGGTGGGTGTGGGTTGGGGTGGGGTGGGAGGGTGGGTTTGCTTTTGGGAGACGAGAGAAGACGAGCTCGGAGGGAAGAAAGGAGGGATGGCTTTGGTTCAGGTTTAGGTTACACGCTTTGACTCTTTTTAACGATTTGCACGATGATTTTGGGTTTCGCTTCTTTGTTCTTTGTTTGGTACGAAAGCAGGAGAGGCGAAGGGAGGAAGAACGAGCGACGCGTCGAGTCGAGAGTCGAACGGGACTTCTCTCGGCGACCCGCTCGCCTTCCTCACTCTCCCAGTACGTGTTCTTCGACTGAGCCGCGTCATCAAATCTTCTAGTCTACTGGTTTCGAACGACGCGCGAAGGAGGGGCCTACTGCAGTCTATCTAGCTCGATCTGACGCACTTCTCGTCCTCCTCCCGAAGCGAGCGAAACCCTCGAGATCCTCGACGGGTGGTGGAGGTGGCCAAGGCTCGAGCTGGTCCTCCTATGCTGAGAGAGTCTGAGGACCAGGGATGTTCTGAGGGGAGAGAACAAAAGAAGAGTGGGAGTTGGACGCGACGCGTCAGAAATCGAGCGAACGAAACGGGCGAGGGCGGACGCGAGCCAGACTCGACGAAGCTGAAGACAGGTACGAGCACTCACATAATCCACTCCCAGCGTAACCCTACACTTCCTCCTCTGCTTAGCATCCCCAATCCCGCTGAAAACCTCCAGCACCTTCTCCTCGTCCTCCTTCTCCGACACCAAGATCTCCAACCCCCCATCTGCCATTCCCGGAGTCTGACGCACCCCTCTCGCAAACACCTCGTTGATAAACCCTATCCACGGCTTCTTCTCGTCGAATCCACTCCTCCGCGCCCGCTCGTCGTCGAACTCTTCTCTTCCGCGTCCTCGTCTCCTGAAGTCGAAGACGTGCTGCGGGACGTCCATGAAGGCCATCTCCCCTGTGAAAGGAATAGGTCGGATGGCGTTCTCCATCCCTGGGAAGAAGGTTCTTCCGGAGTTAAGAACTCCAGACGAGTAGCTTGTTTCGAGGCGCGTCCAGTCCATGAAGGCCATGGTGTGCCAGATCGCTTCCGTTTCGACGATCTGCAGTTCGGGGATCACTCGAAGAAGAGGATGAAGAAAGAGTGGGAGTGGGGATGGGAGAGGAGAGTGGGAAGCGAGAAAAGAGTCAGCTTCGCCGTCGACGCGAAGAGCTCAAAAGAAGACGCCAAACGAACCTCGTAGAACGAATCCTCCTTCTCCGGATGGAAGATCTGCGAGAATGTCCTAGGGTTCAGATGAGCAAAGATATGAAGCTGAGCGTTGATGGGTTCGCCGGATCTCCATTCGAGGGTGAGGTTGTCGATGGTGAGGAGTCGTTTGGGGTTGGGGAAACGCTCAATTGGGAGGGCGAGACCTGGTTGCTGGAAGGGTCGAGTGGTTGGAGTTGGGGGAGGGAGGGAGAAGCGAAGGTTCTTGAAGAGGTGGAGGCCGACGTAGGGATGGAAACGAGAGGAGGTGGGAGGAGGTGGAGATGTCTGAGAGGGAGGGAGAAGGAGGAGGGACGTGAGCTTCATCGGCCTTCCTTTGTTCTTCTTTGAGCTCGTGCGCTCAGAGTCGAGAGAAGAGGAGGAAAAGGGAGGTTCGTACCTCGCGAAACAGACAAGCCAGCTTGTAGTACGAGTCAACGCGGAGATCTCCCCATAGAAGGGGTCCTGCGACTTTGAGGAGGTCGAAGCAAACAAGGGAGAAGGAAGCGAGAGTCGAAGGATCGTCCGTTTGGCGAACGATGGCGAGGATAATCTCCCAGGGAACTGTTAGAGCTGAGTTGGAAGATGGCGAGAGGACTGGAGATTCGGTGATGGGAGTCTTGAGTTGAAACGAGCGAACGAGAGGTCAGGCAAGTGAGGAGGAGGAGGGAGGGAGGGTCGGGGAGAGCTGATGGGCTCACGGAAGTCTTCGACCTGCTGAGTTTCAGCCTGAGCTTCTGGAGAGAGGCGTATACATCATCCATAAGAGGAACAGCTGACCTCGAGGTTTTGACGCTCGGGAGAGAAACTATAGAGCAATGAAGGGTCGTGGGAGATGAAGGAGGGAGGAGTGTCGGTTGAGCTCGCTCCCCGCGGTCCCTTCGCTTTTGCTCGCCTTTCTGCGCGCTCTGTGTGCCTGCTTCATCTTCTCGGTCACGCCCAAATCCGATCTGTTGGGGAAGCTTCTAGATCGACGATCTTCGGAAGAAAGAGGCGCGCGACGTGGCCAGACGTGGCTGCAAAACTCCTTCGCTCTTCTCTCCAACAGCTCAACCTCCTCGACGACGGGTTCGACGCTCGTCAATCTCTCTTCATCTCATCTCTCAGACGAAATCGACGCTACCGAACCTCCAAGGATGCCCAAAGATTAACTTCACCCCCATCGGATGCACTTCGTAGAGCCAAGTCTTCGGGAGCAAGCCCAGGAGGACCAGGTTGAGGAAACAGAGGAGAGAGAAGGCCTCGCCTGTGTTTGACCATAGATTATCTGTTCGAAGCTAACGATCCTACCAATTCTGGGACTGAGTTTGGGTCAAACTTCTGGCGCTGGGATCAGTTCAGAAGAATTGGACTGCTCAGCTGGCCCAGCCCTGGCGCTCGCGTCGCCTCCCGCTCGCTCCCGAGAGCTGTCGCTTTCAGCTCTTAATCCTCTCGAGGTTTTCGACCTCTTCTTCACCACCAACCACATCCTTCTACTTCCTTCCTCCTCCCAACTTCCTCAAGTGAGTCTCTTTCCCTCCCAGACCCTTCCCTAGCTGTCTCGAACAACAAGATCGAAGCGTCGGCTAACATCGTCTCGGCCTTCTTTTCTTCTTCACCCCTCCTCTCAGCTCTCAACAACCACCCCGCAAACTTTCAGCTCCACTCCAGTGAGTTCATTAGTCAGACTCGAGGTGTTTTCGATGCCTGAATTCCCCTTGATCGGGAGGAACAACGCGTCGAACTGCGCGAGCTGACCTCGCTCTTTCCCTTTGTTTCCTTCTTCGTCCTTCCTTTCCTTCCCTACCAGACAACATGGCCGATCTTGAGCAAGGATCTCACTCTCCCTCGCCTCACTTCGAGGACCACAAGGACGATCTTCCTCAGCACTACGCTGTTCCCACTCTCAACCGAGCTATCACTCCGTTCGTCCCTTTCCTTCCCTCTTCTCTCGTCTTTCCAGATGCTTCCACAACACCGTCTCGATCAAAATTCAGCTAACCGTATTGCTTATCTTCCTTTCGAACATGACAGTGGAGGACACCCTCGTCAGTTCATCCCTTTTTGGGATGCGAGCTCGACGCGTCGGCGGCTGAACCCTTTTCTTCTTTTCCTTCTTCTTTCTTCCTTTTCTCTCAGTCGACACCTCGCAGCCCTCGTTCCCCGTTTACCACAGGAAGTTCGGAAACCCCGGACCCTTGGGACTCTTCTCTTTCGCTATCACTACCTTCGTCCTCTCGATGGTGAGTCGCTCTCGCCTTTGCTTCCTCTCCCTTCTTCGTCTTCTTCAAGCTGACGTTTCCCTCTATTTTCTCTTTTCCAGTACAACATCAAGGTCAGGGGAATCACTCACCCCAACGTCATCGTCGGTGAGTAGCTGTCGTCGTACGAAACGAACGTTCTGTCTCGAACCACTTTGCTCACCATCTTTCTCGCTTTCGTCCGCCAGGTATGACCTTCGGTGTCGGAGGTCTCGCTCAGCTTCTCGCCGGACAGTGGGAGTTTGCGGTCGGAAACACCTTCGGAGCCACAGCTTTCTCTGCGTGAGTCCTCACATCCTTCTTGTCGAAGATCCCGACGCGTTCTCCTCAACGACTTCGGACTGACCTCGAGCTACCTTTCCTTCTCTTCTTCCCTCCCATCAGCTACGGAACCTTCTGGATCTCTTTCGGTCTCATCTACTGGCCCAGCTCAGGTTCGCAAATCCTCCTCTTCGAGTCTCGACGTCTGCCCCTTGAGCTGATCATCTCGCTTCTCTTTCGTCCTTCTTCAGGCATTCTCACTGCCAAGTACGCTGAGGGAGAGCTCGCATCCGCACTCGGTATCTACCTCATGTCTTGGTTCATCCTCACCTTCATCATGGCCATTGGGTAAGTTTTCCCTCTCTTTCCGCACGCCGCACGCCCTTCTCCTTGACTGGAGACTGACCGTCGATCTTCGTGCGCATCCCCACCCCTCCCACAGAACTCTCAAGGCTTCTCTTGAGCTTGCTGCCACCTTCTGGATTCTCGATTGCGCTTTCCTGATGCTCGCTGTTGGGTGAGTCCCAGTCTTTTCAGTGGGCGGTTCGCGTCTTCGACACATTTTCGCCCACTCGGCCACGTCTCTCGAACCAGAGCTGACTCTCTTCCTTCTCACTCTACAGAGAGTTCACCGAGTCTGCCGGGTGCCACACCGCCGGAGGATACCTCGGTATTATCGTGCGTCCAAATCTCGCTTTGTTTACATTTCCCGACTCCTTTCCTCGCTCACACCTTCCCTCTCTTCCTTTCTTCTTCTCCAGGCCGCCTTCACTGCTCTTTACACCGGAGCCGTCGGACTGTACACTCCCGAGACCAGCTACTTCACCCTTCCATCTTGTGAGTGTTCTTTCCCTTTCGAGTTCAACCCTCCCGCGCGTCGACAACGACTGACTTCCGATGTTCTTCTCTTCTTCCTCGCTTGTTCAGACGACCTCTCCGGAGCCAACAAGGTCAAGAAAAACTGATGAGGTTGATAAAAGGAACGTCCGGTCTGCATCTGTTATCTTAGGTCGAATCGAACGAGAGCTTCGGTCGACGCGTCGTTGTTTTGAATTTTGGGTTTCTGGTTTCTCCTCTCTTTCATTTGTTCTTTGTGTTCTTCTGTGCATTTTACGATTTATGACTCTCAGTATTTACATCTGGACGTGATAATCGGTGTAGTCGCTGAGCGCAAGTCCAGTCTCGGAGTCAGACGCGTCGCACCTCTCCTTCGTCGACGTCGCTTCGCTTACTGGGAGACGACGGCTCGATCGCAGGTTCTCTCTCCTTCGCTCTTACTCCAACAGAAACCCCATTCGTTCACTCCACCTCAGCTGACCTGGGAGATCAAAAATGTTGAGCTCTCGAAGGTCGGGCGAACTGCGCCCTTGATGAGCTCTGATTTTCGCGAGCTCGCACTTTCTGAGCTTCCTCCAACTCCCTCCTTCCCTCCCTCCCCTCCCTCTCTTTTTTCCCTCCCCTTCCCTCTCCTCTCTCTCTCCGATGTCTTCCGCCGAAGTCAAACCCAAGAAGATCAAAAAGTCCAAGGGCGCCTTTGGAAAGGACGGACAGGATCCTCGAGTCGCTGCTCCTGCTCCTTCAGCTGTCGTCGAGGAGGAATCCGCTCCCAAGCCCAAGAAGGACAAGAAGAGGAAGGCTGAGGCCTCCGTCGCCGAGTCCTCTACCACCGCTTCGGCTGTTGTCGACGAGGAGGCTGCTCGAAAGGAAAAGAAGCGACTGAAGAAGGAGAAGAAGGCTGCTGCCGCCGCCCTCGCTGCTTCCTCCTCCTCCTCGACGGCTGCCCCCGCCGCTCCTGCTCCTGCCACCGCCTCCCTCACCACTGGACCCCTCTCCGCCGCTTCCCTCGCCTACCTCGCCGAGCACTCCATCACCGTTTCCCACCCTTACACTCCCCTCCTCGACATGGCCACCCTCCCGATATCAGCCAAGCTCGCGCCAGCTCTCAAGGAGTTCGCGAAGCCTACTCCCATCCAGGCTTGCTCGTGGCCAGCTCTGTTCGCTGGAAAGGATGTCGTTGGAGTTGCGGAGACTGGATCTGGAAAGACCCTTGGTTTCGGAGTGAGCTTTCTCGTCCTTCTTTCTGATGACCTTCGCGTCGCGCTTCCTTCCCTCCCCGCTTCTGCTTCCTCATCTCCCATGAGCTCAGCTGACCTTCTCGTCTACTTCTTCGACGCTTCGTTCTCTAGATCCCCGCCATGCAGCACCTCCTCTCTCTCCCCCAGACCACCGGTCGAACCGCCGTCCCCTCTCCTTCCGTCCTCGTCGTCTCCCCAACTCGAGAGCTCGCCCTCCAAACCTCCGCTACTCTCACCGCCCTCTGCGCCCTCCTCGGATACAAGTCCGTCTGTCTCTTCGGAGGAATGCCTAAGGGAGAGCAGGTCGCGCTCCTCAGGCAGGAGGGACTCAAGGTCGTCGTCGGAACCCCTGGTCGAGTTTTGGATTTGGTGAACGATGGAGCCGTCAGCTTCGAGAAGTGAGTTTCGGCTTTATTTTGCATCGGGACGGGCGGTGCTGCTCGAGACGGGGGAGTCCTTCGAGATATCTGCGTTGTAAGGAAGCTCGAGCTAGAGGGAAGGAGACGAAAGCTCACCTCTCTTCGCGTCTTTCGTTTCTTCTCGTCAGGGTCACCTACCTCGTTCTCGATGAGGCGGATCGAATGCTCGACAAGGGTTTCGAGAACGATATCCGACAGATCATTGGATACTGCCCTGTTGAGGGACGACAGACTCTCATGTGTGAGTTCGCTTTTCCTCGCCGCGTCGGATCCCAAGTCGTCGACTGGAGCTCGAGACTGACACTCGTTTTCTTCGTTCGAAACCTCAGTCTCCGCCACCTGGCCCGAGTCCGTCCGTCAACTCGCCAACACCTTCATGAAGACCCCCGTCCGAATCACCGTTGGATCCGACGAGCTTTCCGCCAACTCTCGAGTCGAGCAGAGTACGTCCTTCTCCCTCTTCCTCTGGCTCGTACAAGCACGAGCTGACGGTGTCTTCTCTCCCTTCGACTCCCCTAGACGTCGAGGTCTTCAACACTTCCCGAGACAAGGATCCTCGTCTGCTCTCCCTCCTTCGATCTCACTCTGCTGCTCACACCGGAGGAGCCAAGCACATCCCTCTTCGAATCCTCGTCTTCGCCCTCTACAAGAAGGAGGCCACTCGACTCGAGCAGACTATCCGACGAGCTGGATTCAAGGTCGCTGGACTGCATGGAGATATGGGGCAGAAGGAGCGAATGGCCGCGTTGGAGGGATTCGTTTCTGGAGAGGTTGGAGTTTTGGTCGCCACTGGTGAGTCTTCCCTTCGCTTCTTCGAGCCCGACGATCGAACCGAACTGATGTGAGATGCTCTTCCGACGGTTCTTCAGATGTCGCTGCTCGAGGACTCGATATTCCCGATGTCTCGCTGGTTATCAACGTCACCTTCCCTTTGACCGTCGGTGGGTCGCGTCTCTCTCATCCCTCGTCTTCTTGCCCTCCTCGCCTTCGAACCTTCGCTGATCACTTCTCTCCTTCTCGCCTCTGCCTCCCAGAGGACTACATTCACCGAATCGGACGAACTGGTCGAGGAGGAAAGCTGGGAAAGAGTGTCACTTTCTTCGTTCGTCCCTCCTCGCCTTCGTCTCGTCGCTCTTCCCAATCCCCCGCCCGCTGACCTTTCCTCTCTTCCCGTTTTAATTCGTACAGACTGGAGAGAACCACGAAACCGCTCTCGCTGGAGAGTTCATGCGAGTGTTGCGAGATGCTGGAGTCACGATCCCCGAGGAGATGGGTCGATTCCCTTCCACGATCAAGAAGCGAGGTGCGTCGTCATCTGCCTCCCTTCCTCGGGCCCCTTCGAACATATCAACTGACCTTAGTTCTCGTACATGCTTGGTTTCCAACAGAGCACGGATCCTACGGAGCCTTCTTCAAGGACATCGGAGACGCGCCTGCCGCGAAGAAGATCAAGTTCGATTGATTGTAGACTGTTTTCTCTCCTTCGTAGATACTAGACTCTCTTCTTTCTCGTTCTATACGCGGGGATGCATACCTTATTCTTCTCCCTCGCTTGTGAGAAGCAAGAAAAAGTCGAAAAATAGATTCTAATCGCCAAGCAGTTCAACCCTCCGAACTTCGAGCCTTCGATGAGAACGTCACACCCGTTTCCTTGCTCTTCTTTCCACACCCACCCACCACCCCCCAAACAACCAAAACATGGCGAATCGCACTCTTCTACTTCTACTCTTTGCAGTCATCGCACTCGCACTCGTTCCCCAGGTTCAGGCCTTTGGAGCTGGGTGAGTCGTCGGGAGGAAGGGGGAGGAGAGGAGAGATCCCTTCGTCCAAGGCTGACCATCTCTCTACCTCTCTCTTCTCCCTCGCGCGTCTATTCGAATCTTGGTTGGTCTTATAGTAACATTCCCGAGTGAGTCTGAAGTTCTGCTTCTTTTTGGAAGTCGGGGAGCTCTGGGGAGGGCAGGAAAAGAAGAAAGAAGGGAACGAAGGGAAGGTGACACCGCTTCGCTTCGAGGGTGGAGCGAAGAGGTGAACGCTCGCCTTGTGTAGCTCGCTTCAGGGCACGAGAGGATGCTCAGAGCTCAGGAGCATTTCTCTCGCATCTCCTTACGAGACTATGCTGGTCGAAGAAGTCTTTTCAACGCGGTGGAAGGAAGGGCGAAGGAAAGAGATGGAACGCTGATCTCTCTTGCTCGCTTTCACCCCTTCCCTCGTTCACTCTTGCCAGCTATGCCTACCTCGAGGGAAAGGCCTTCCGACACGGAGACATCGAGGATATCCTCGAGGAGATGGTCAAGAAGGTCGGAGGAGGCTTCTTGGGATTGGTTCGTACAGAGCCGTCTTTAAAAAACGAAGGGAAGGAAAGGGAAGAGTCCGAGCTCAAGCTGACGATCCCTTCCTTCTTTCACCTCCCGTTCTTTCCCTCAGGGATCTGGAGCCAAGTTCTCGGGTCTCGATATCAAGGTGAGTCTCTCTTGAGCCCTCGAGGCCACGCTTGTTCGCAAGCTCCGGCTGATCGTTTCGTCTCAACTTGGTGCCCTTTCTTTCAGCGAGGTGAGCTCGAGCTTCCTTTCGCCTTCGCTCTTCGTGTCCAGGGACTGACCGAGCTTCAATCGTGTAGTCTACTTCGGTAACTGGCTTCGAGACTACTCTCAGGCTATCGACATCGCGTCTCTCAAGAAGACCAACGTCCAATCAATCCTGAACCTTCTCATGGCTCTCGGGTTCATGACCTTCGGATGTGAGTCTTCGTCGCAACAGCTCGAGTCTTTCCTTCCATACTCAAAGAGAGCGACTGACTCCTCCGCTCGTACTCTCCTTCCAGACGCGACTGCTGAGTTTGAGATCACGGAGGAAAGGGTGAGTCGAGACGTGCGACGTTCTCTGTGCTCGAGTCGAGACGCGAACGTCGGACTCGCACATCGTCCGTGCTTTCTCGTCTCTCGCTGCTGATCAGATCCTTCCTTTCTCAACGCAGATCGGAGTTTACCTTCCCGTCGAGCACATCGATAACCCTAAGGGTTACGGTGGAACTGAGGATCCTAGGAAGGTTCGTTCGAGTCTTTCGTCGCTCCCTCGCGTCTCCTTCTCGGCTGACCTCTCTCTCTTCTTCCCTTCGTCTTGGTTCGAACAGTACCACCCCAAGCTTCGAGGACCCATCGACCCTCGAGAGCTGGAGATCGATCCCCACGTTCGTCTTGACTCGTCTCGTCTTCTCTTCTTCGACGTTTGTTCGTTCCTTCGAGACACTGATCCCTTTTTCCCTCGCGTTCTTCCCTTCAATCTCAGACCGGAATGAAGAACTACATCGCCAACGAGAACGGAAACTGGGACACCTCCAAGGCGCTCGTTCGAAGGACAATCGAGAAGTGCATCCATCACGCTCGTCTCCATCGAGCTCAGGGTCAGTTTTGAATCTCGACGCGCAATTGTCCGTCGTTCGATCTTCGTGGACTGACTCAGTCTTCGATGTTTACTTCTCCAGGTCGAGACGAGGATGAGTACGAGGCTTATCGCCTTCTCGGACAAGCTATGCATACTCTCGAGGACTTCACCGCCGTGAGTCCCGATTGTCCGGATCGACGCGTCGCGTTTTCTTTCGCTGGCTACTCTCTCTCCCACCCCTCCTCGAGTTTCTTCTCGCTGACCACTCTTCCCTCCCGCCTCTCCTCTCTCTTGAATCTGCAGCACTCAAACTTCTGCGAGCTCGCTCTCATCTTCCACGGGTACCGAGACGTCTTCCCTCACGTCGGTCGGGACTGCAAGATCAAGGCACCCAACGGCTCGATGGTTCATCCTCTCACTACCGGAACCTTTGGAGGCGCAGACTTCATGCACTCGATGCTCGGAGAAGCCGGAGACCATCTCTCGGAAGCCTCGTTGACGGACCTTTCGAAAGCGGTCGGAAAGGCTCGAAGCGAGTCGTCCGACAACACCAACTCAGGACTTCGATCGCTCTTCATGCAGATCCCTGGAGGAGAGGGAGAGACGATGTCGAGGGATATGGACGACATCACTCGGGCTGGTCAGCCTGGATCAGGAGCTCAAGATCCCAGTACGATGACTCCTCAGCAGGTACGCTCGTTCACTTCCCTTTCCTTCTCGTTCGTTCCGCTCCTGACGATTAACTCGACGACTTTTCAGCTTCACGATACCCTCTGGAAGGTTCTCGTCTTCCGAGACAAGGTCATGAAGGGAATCGAGAACACCATCGCTCGAATTCCAGGACTCAGCGGGTTGATCGAGAAGGTGAGAGAAACTCCTCCCTCTTTCCTGCCATGGCTCGTTCGCTGACTCGTTCGCGTCCTCTTTCCGAATTCCCAGATCACCAACTCTCTCTCGGTCTTCGTTCTCGCCACCCTCGAGCCTTACCTCGGTCCCATCCTCAAGTCCGCGACTGGAGGATTGTCGGCTCTCTCTGAGGAAGTGATCAACGATCCCGAGCAGTTCGCCGTCGTTCGTCCTTGCTTCTCCCCTCTCTTCTCGAGGACGCGTCGCTGACTTCGACTCGCTTCGCTCCTTCATCAGTTCGAGAACCCTCAAGCTTCCGATCCCACCCACTCCTTTGCTTCCAAGGATCACTTCGGACTCATCCTCAACGAGCCCGCTGGGATGCTCGCTCGAATCAACATCAAGCACGCGATTGTTGGTATCGTTAAGGCTTGGGACGACGTGAGTTCTCGTTCTGTCCTCAGCGACAAGTCTTCGATGCTCGCGAGCTGATGGTCATTCCCCCGTCTTCCTTCCCTCCGCAGAACAACATGGATCCTCGACAGGTCGCCGACGCTGCTTGGGAGGGAGTCTTCCACCCAAACTTCGCCTCGGGACGTTCTCAGGTCCAGCAGGAGATGCTCGAGTTCATGAAGTCTTGGATTGAAGGACAAGGGAGGAACAAGCAGGAGGTCCTTTCCCGACTTACCATGTGCGTCCCTTCGTCCTCTTCTTTCAAAGTGCCATCACGTCGAAGGCTATTGTAGCTGATCTGTCCTCCTCGTCTTCTTTCCTCTCAGGGCGAAAGTTCGATCTGGAGACAACCGAAGGATCGGAGACACCTCGACGGTGACTCACTCGCACGACCACGCTGTTCGTCTTCTTCTCTCCCTTCTTCTTCGCATCGTTCCTCTCGTTCTGACATCTCCTCGTCTTGTTTCCCTCTTTTCTCTTAGACTGGAGTTCCCGCCGGCGGTCTTCAAGGTTCGTTTGCTCTGACCATCGAGAAAGCGACGCGTCGAGGCGAAGCTGACTTCGAGCCTCTTCTTCCTTTCCTATCTCTCAGGCATGCTCGCCTCCAACAACATCCACGTCCCTGGAGCTCAGTACCTCAACATGGGAGAGGATCTTCTCGCTGGAAAGATGCCTGGAAGCGCCGGTTTCGGTCAAGGAAACCAGCAAGGAGCGTGGAGAGGAATGCCCGACGAGTCGTCCAACTCCAACTCTGGGTACCAAAGCGGAGGAGGAGGATACCAGCAGCAAGCTCCCCAGCACCAGCAACAGCAGCAGCAGTCGTACAACCAGCCCAGCTACAACGAGCCTCCCCAGCACCAGCAGTCGAGCTACCAGCAGTGGTCGAACTACAACCAACCTCCCTCTCAGCAGTCTTGGAACCAGCCTCCTCCTCCCTCTCAGTGGAACCAGGAACCTCCTCAGCAGCACCACCAACAGCATCAGCAGCAGCAGCAGGGAGGATGGAACCAGCCTCCTCCTCAGGACTGGAACCAAGGAGGGGGACCTCCTCATCACCAGCAGCAGCAGTTCGGCGGAGGAGGAGAGCCTCCTTTCGGAGGACAGCACCACCAGCAGCGAGACGACGATGACGACGGACGAGGAGGAGGAGGATACCCCGGAGCTGGTCGACATGGAGGAGGGGGTCACCACGGAGGAGGAGGTCACCAGGGAGGAGGGGGAGGAGGATCGAACTGAGTTCGAACGTCGAACGTCGAGGGTTGAGGTTCATTCGTTTCTTTCTCGTCTCTCTTTTCGTAGTGTTTTCTCGTATCGTCGCTTGCTTTCAGTCTCATTTGCTTAGTTCTTCTCGATTGATCTTGGTTCGATTCCTTCTTCGAGTGAGGTCGAGCGCGGACGAACGTCGTCGAAAGAAGAGCGACAGTTGAAGAACCGACGCGTCTCGAGTTTACTTGTCGCATATCTCAACCTCAAGAACGATGAAGTCAACCATGACCTGCGTGAAGATGATACTCAAGAAGGCTCTCGGACGACATGAGGACGCGCGAACTCGATTCGAGTGACGGCGAACGCGTCGCCGTTCACTCTGCTGCTCCCCGGTCAAACAAACTGTCTCGTTCCAGCTTTCGAAGCGTCGAGGCCCAGCTCGACCGTTTCGGGGAGCGGGTGTAGGAGCTGACTTGATGAGGGCAGGGAAAGATCCTAAAGGGTGATGATGGATGCGAGAAGCCTGCTCGGCTCCAGGCATTTCAAGCTTCACGAAGTTGAAGTGCAGTTGTAATGAAATGCTTTTGTAGTTGACTTGTAGTGCAAAGCATTACAAAGCACTACAGAGCCCTTTCAACTTCACTTCACTACGTCTCTCGTGAGTGAAGTTCGAAGTGCGTGCAGTTCATCAGCCTCGTCTCCGACGACACCGCGTCTCGTCTGATGCAGATTGTGGTTGTTTCTCCTCTGTCTGTACATTCATGGCTCCATGCCCCTGTTTCTCTGTCTCTTCGATTGAGTCGTACCGTCCGTGGCGTGAAAGAGCGAGATTTCTCGCGAGCGACGCGCGTCGCCGCAGCGTCCTCCGTCGTCTCGTTTCGAGGGTCCGCGCCATTTTCGGCTCAATTATGGTCTCGCAGGACTCTCTACGGTATGACAGAACTTCCTGAATGGGATAGAAGGTCTAGAAAGATGCCAGAAGAACAAAGGAAGGACGCGTCGCCGCTGGGTCGAGATTGAACTTCATTCAACTTCATTACAACTGCAGTAGTGCGATTTTCTTGCATTACAGTCGCACTTCAACTACAGTAGTGCATTCTGATCCCAAGCACTACACTACAAGCCCAAAATCTGAAGTGAAGTGAAGTGCCTGGAGCCGAGGAGAAGGAGGGGAGGGAGGCCACGCGACGCGTCGCACAACCCCTCGCGTTCGAACGTTCTCCGATCCAAGTCTTGAGCATCGATGCTCGCCGAGAGTCGACTCAGGGGTTGGTAGAGGAACAGAGAAGTGTCAATCTTCTCGTGGACCTGTCAGGATCTCTCGGAACCGCAGGACAACAAGGGAGAAAAAGGACTTCTCGATCCTCCCTCCCCGGAAAGCCCAGGCTTTCTCGCGCGTCTAATCTTCTTTTCCTTGCCCTCCAGACAGCCTAGGCTGTCCCCCAAGCGATGACCAGACACGCTCCTTCTATAGGTACTCCTAAAGACATCGCACCAGAAGCAGATTTTCTCCTTGCCGCGGACTTTGCTCCGGGGAGAGTCGAGTCTCAGCCTTCGAGCCCCCCTCATGGACAGTTTCGTGCGCGCTTCTCTTCGACCTTTGTTTTGACCTGTGCTCCGGGAATCAATCGATCGGGAACTCCTTTTGCCATGCTTCCAGAACCCCCACAAACAGACCTTAAGCAGTTTCTCCTTCAACGTCCAACCTCAGCACCTCCCTTCCCTCGATCCAACGACCTTTCCTCTCCCTCTCTCCCTCCCTCACTCCTCGACCTCCCTCTTCTCTCGCTCTTCGACCACTACGACCGATACGACATTCACGACTCTCAACAACACTCTCCTCCGTCCAGATCCCCTTCGATTATTGAGCTCAACGAAGGATGGACTCTGATGTGCTAGGAAACCTGGCAGGAATCGACACCTTCTCTTCTATAGACGAAGCGATCCAAAAGAAGATGGAGAGGACGGCATGGTATCTAGGGCCTATCATTTTGGCGTCTCTAGTGGACATATTCCTCTTGGGCACGCTGTCCACATCGTTCTGCAGCTACTGGTGAGCTTCAACGTCGAGCTCAGAGCGTGCCCTCCTTCCTCGTTCTCTTTCATTCCCAAACCTTACCTTCTTGTCTCGTTTCCACACCTCCGTCTTGCTCAACAGGCGGTCGTTCAACGACAAGTTCAAGATCCTCGTCAGCGCTCTCTTCCTGATAAATTTGTAAGTTCCTTCGGGGTTTTTGGAGAGGAGGGGAGGGGGCTGCCGTGGCGGACGGTTGTGGGGAGGGAGAGAGTGAGACGTCGCTGATTTGCCTGCGTTCCTGCTGAATCAACAACAGAGCTCAAAGCGCGATGGTCGTCTACAACATGTGGACGATGTTTGGGAGTGGATTTGGAGATTGGGGAGGCACTCTGTCGAACATAGTGAGTCGATCTGCGTTTCGCGTCGTCCGTCGTTCGTGCTCGAGCTTCATCGTCTCGCGTTCCTGCTCAGAAGCTAGGAGATCTCAGTCAACGCGGAAAGAGCATATGCTGACCCTTTCTTCGAACCGGGTGTGACCGTCTCAGTTCTTCGAGGTGAGTTTGAAAGCTCCAGATCGAGATCGAAGGAGAACAAAGGCTGACGTCCCTCGTCGCGTCTCCCTTCTTCCTCTCCTCCCAGGCCATCTTGAGTGAGTGACTCTCGCATGAACGTGTCTTTGGATTGAGACTTTGACCATCTATCTCCTGCTTACTTCTCTCAGTCATGGAGGCTCTCAGTGGAACGCTCTCGCAACTCTTCTTCCTCGAACGAGCGTACACCCTTCTCAAGTCCCGCAGATTACATCGACGGCTTCTCATCGCGATATGCACTCCTGGAATTCTCGCTGGCCTCTCTCTCGGTCTTTCGAGCGGGATAATAACCTCGTTGTTGGTGAGTCTCTAGCATTCGAATCGATCTCGTTGTTCGCTCGCTCACTCGCTTTTTGTCTCTGCAGGCCAACAACTCTACCGACTTCTCCAACTTCGAAGTGCTAGACACTCTCATCATCTCTTGGAAGTCTATCTCCGTTGGTACTGACCTCGTCATAACGTACGTGCATCTCTACCTTCTCATCCTCTCTCGATGCGCGACGACTGACGTGTCTTCCTCGTCTCCTCTTCCAGTGGTACTCGTGAGTGTCGTCGTCTTTCGACAGCATCATCCGGACGGGACACTGACTACCACTCTCCTACTTTCCAGTCATCGCGTGCTTGCTCGAGCGAAGGACCGTTTGGAAAGACACGAACGACAAGATATCCGCCCTCGTCCGCTGGATCGTCGAGGCACAAACCCTACCCCTCGTGTGCTCGATCTTCTTTCTCGTCACATACGGTGGGTACTAGCTCTTACACTCACGAAAGCCGAAGGGGCTCAGAAGGACAGGAAGCCTCGCTCTTCCTTGCGTCTTCTTCGCGCTGACTTGACTTCCTCCCGCCCTTCACGTTCCTCCTTGTAGCCGTCGACCCCGCCGCCAACATCTGCCTGATACCAAGTTTTGCAGAGGGGAAACTGGCCGCCATTTCGGTTCTCCACGTTCTCAACAGGTAAATCCTTGTCGCGTCGTTTCCGTTTTCATCTTCGCGTCGCTGATCTTCTCTCCCTCTTTCCTTCGTTCTCACAGTCGCGGTCACTTCCGACAAGAAGTTTCAGACGCGGACGCGAGGGCTGCCTCGTCAGGGAAGGGAAACCCTTTGAGCAACCTCGGAAGGATAGCAGTGCAAACGGAGACGATCCAAGTCGTTCGTCTTCCCTCCTCGTCTCCTCGCTTCTCCCTCTTCGCGACTGACTCCCCTCTTTCTTCTCTCCTCGCTCTTCCAGATCTCAGAAAGAGACTTGGCCATCGACTTCGAGAGGCAGGAGGAGTGGAGTCGGGACGTGACGGACGCTGGACTGTTCTCGTGCTCGCTCAAGGTCCAAGACGCGTCGACGGATTCGCTTTCGGTCGCCAAACTCAACGCGGCGGAGTCGAGTAGAGGGAACTCGATAGAAGGGAATCAGTCCAAGCAGATGGAGGTGAAACCGTTTGAGGAGATGATATGGTAGCATTAGATTTCACAAGCACAGGATGGGAGGCCGAATGCGGGACGAGAAAGAACACGACGGTCTCAATCTCTCGAGCAGATGAGGCAAACTTCGTGTCTAAGGAGATGAGATCGTTAAGGTCCTAAAGAAAAGCAAGCTGACACGCTCAAGTCCAAAGCTAGAGTCCGAAACCCTCTCCCGAGAACTCGACGCCTCCCATGCTCACTCGCTCCCTCACTCCCATCCCTCCCACGGCGTTTCCGACCTCGGCTACCAGCGCTGGAGGTCCACAAGCGAGGACCTCGACTCCTCCGACAGGATCGTCCTCTTCCAGTAGCGTCGAAAGGAGAAGAGGAAGCGAAGGTCGAAGGGAGTGAACGGTGCAGTGCGGCGGGAGGGAAGTCGGGAGAGGAGTTCGAGGGTCGTGCTGAGTGAGATGGAGGGAGATGGTGATGGATGGCGAGAGGAGGGGAGTAAAGAGAAGGACAAGGGAGTGGAAGGAGGCTGCAGTCGAAGAAGAAGACGAGCAGTCGAGGTCAGTCCTCGACTCGAACAAAGACGACGCGTCGAGATCGAACGAGACGACCGACTCACCAAAGTCCTTCGTCACCCAAACGAGTCTCACCACTCTCAGCTTCCCGCCACCCTTCTCCTCCTGCTCTGAGAAAACCCTCTTCGCCTCCTCCGCCACCCCGAGCAGATAGCTGACCCCACTTCCTCCCGCGAAGCACACAACCTCCTCCACCTCCCTCGCTCCCAACGGCTGCCAGCCGCCGTAGGGCCCGTCGAGGACGACGCGAACTTGAACAGCTCCCTCAGCCGAATCGACATCCTCCCTCTTCTCAAGCTCCGATTCGCTCGAAGCGAGATCGTGCAACGCTCTCGTCCAGTTCCCCGAGTTCGAGGCGAGGAGGGTGATGCCTTGACGCGTGGATGTCGAGGACGAGGAGGTAGGAGCCGAGAGGATGGTGAAAGGGTGGGATTCAAAGGTCGACCAGGAGGCGGAGAGGATTCGGATGTAGACGTGTTGGGTTGGGAGCCAGCCTCGGTTGACGTCGGGGATGTGGATCTGCAGCGGAGGAGAAGAGACGGAGAGGCGAAAGGAGAAGAAGTCAGCTTCTGGGCAGAAGGGTCTCTCGAGGGGGGAAAGAAGGCGAACGAGAGTCGATCCAGCGAGAGGGACGAGAACGGCATCCTTGATTCGAGTCTTGAGGAGTCGAGCGAAGAGGTCGTACGCGTACAGCGCGACGGGAGGGAAGATCCAAGGTTGAGCGTAAGGGGTGTGGTAGGCGATGGCAGCGAAAAAGCCGATGAAGGAGAGGAAGCTGAAAGTCCGGGAGAGTGTGGTCAGTAAGGAAGAAGAAGCGATCGAAGGAGGAGGGAAGCGACTCACTGGAGAGTCCAGAAAAGCGCGTAGGCTCGGTTTCGGATCGGCTTGATGCTGCTGATGGCGATCTGGAGAACGAACGATGGCGAATCAAGTCAAATCCTGTCTCTGAGTAGGACGAGAGGGGAGGGATACGACTCACGAGGCAGAGGAAACCGTAAGCGACGTAACCGCGTCGCGACTTTGAGGCGTCGAGCACTTCCTTCGAGTAAGGCGAGCCTTGGTACTGAGCGATCCACGAGAAGCTGGAAGAGTCGAAGAAGCATCAGCTTCTAATCGTGCGAAGCTCAGAAGTAGAGAAAGAACGAACCCATGGCAAGTAGCACACAACCAAACCATTCTCCCACTCCATCGATGCGCCCAGTTGAAGTGGTTGTAGCTCATCGACACCAAGAACGAGAGCGGGTTGTTCTTCGTCGCCAGCAGCATCAGAGGCGTAAGTTGAGCCAGAGCGATGAATCCTGCACCCCAAACAACCCCAGAAGCAAGTCAGCGAGCGCGCAAACGCAACGCGAGCGACGAGACGGGACGCTCGACGACTCACCGAATCGATTCGGATTCGACTTCAACTGAGCGTCCTTCACTACACAAACCCACACTCCAGCCACGTAGACCAAAGCTACCACCACCTGTCCCACGTTCATAGCCAAGTAGTTCCTCCTACAGCAGTCCTGCACGCCCGTCCCACCCAACCAAGTCGGCAGACCCCAAACGGGGAGGGTGAACCCCGTCACGGTCTTCCAGACCTCTCCTGCAGCCAACCAACCTCCTCTGATGCCCAGAAGCTTCTTCCGAGAGCTCCTGTCTACGTTCTTCCGCGACGGGTTGGGAGCTGAGGATGGGAGTTTGGGTTCGTAGTCCGTGTCGGTCTCGAGGGAGGAGGGAAGTTGGCGATACGCTGGCGCTGAGAGATCCTCCCAGATGAACCAGCCTGAGAAGAAGCGTTTGGATCGGAGGGAGGCGAGGAAGGTGGGGAAGGGGTTGAGGAGGAGGATAAGGAGGGCGAGGAGGGAAAGCCAGAACCAGGTGAAGTAGAGTTGGTACTGAGGATCGACGGTGTAGGAGCTTCGAAGAGAAGAGGTCAAAGACGAAAGGGGGGAGTCAGTCCTCTTTTGAGCTTGCTTGAACGAGGAAGGCAGGTCGCTCGAGCTAGAGGGGACCCTCGAGGAGATGCTCGAGCTATATGAGAGGCGAGAAAGGGCGAGGGAGGGTTGGAGGAAAGGCAGGACTCACTCGTAGACCTGCAGAGCAACGGGGATGGGAGGAGGAGCTCCTACGTCCTCTCGTCCTTCCAGAACCCTCAGAGTAGTATCCATCCTGACCTAGCGAGCGACTGAGAAGCGAGTTGTGTTCCGGCCGAAGAATACGAGAGCTGGGTGGTGGTCGAGGAGAATGAAGAGAGGAGCGAGGGAGGGAGGTTCGTTCGAGAGCTGCGAAGAGGAGGTCGTGGTTGAGAGCGACCTTGCCCTGCCTTCCAATCGGCCTCCCGGCTTCACCTGATCCATTTCGAGCTCGGCAATGCGCAGGCGGGGAAGCCAAAAGGACGCGCTCTTGAGCTCTTTTCTTTCGGGCGAAGCGGGCTTCAGAAACAAGGGAGAAGAGAGGGAGATGGTTTCGCGTCGCGCGAGTGTGCTTCTTTCTTGCAGGGAAGAAGGGAAAAACTTCACGAGACCAGAAACGTAGGGAAACGACGAGCGCAACGTGATGTGTTTTCGAACCCTAGCTAAACCCGAGAAAAGTATAGTCCTCCTTCCTGCACGTCGAACGAATCCCAAACCACCGTCCCTCGACTTCGCTCGCCAAAAGGTCTTAGATCATCAACGCAACCCCGACAACACCCATAAGGAACGCTCCAGCACCCACAACCGTCCTCTCTCCGCTCGAAGGGGTGGTGGAGGCGGTGGAGGAAGCGACGGCAGCGCTCGAGGAGGGAGAGGAGGAGGACGTGTTGGTTGAGGAGGTGGGAGTGGAGGTGCTGAGGGAGGAGCAGGTGGTAGAGTTGGAAGGAGCGGTGTAGTCGGTGAGGAGGATCACGTCGGAGCACTGCGACGAAGGAGGGAGAGGAAGGAATGTTAGCGGGCAACGAGGAGAGAGGGGGGAGGGAGGGAAGACGCGTGCGAGTGTGAGAGCGACGAAGCGAGAGACGAACCTGGTAAAGATCACCATCTCCTCCTGAGAATCGGACCATGAGGGTAGCCTGCAGACAGGAAAAAAAAGGGCAAAATCAGCTCTTGTGCAAGAGCAGCAAACCGAGCACAGGCGAGAACGTGAAGCTCACCTCAGTTCCATTCGAGATCGTCTGCGTGTTGATCGCGTCCGCGACATCCACAAAGAAGCAAGCAGGTCCTTCAGGGATCTGGAAGTTGTCCTTCACGAGAGGGAGCTGGAACCCGAACCCGAACCCGAAACCAAAACAGAACGAGGTCAGTTTCGTTCTTTGATCATTCGTCCTCTCTTCCTCGCCCAACCTCATCCGAAAGATCCGACTCACAGTAGTTCCGTTCGAGAACTGGTAGAACGTAGTAGGTGCCTCGGCGAAGGAGATCAGGACCGAGACTGAGCCAGCGAAAGGGAAAGGAAGGACAGGGGGTGGGAGGGTTGGAAAAGTCAGCGAGCGCTCTTCGACCTCTCCGGTTCGTTCCAGGGGGCGGCGAGATGGCAGACGCGAGACGCACCCGTAGCGAGCGTGTGATGGGACGTGATGGCCATGGAGGTGTTGGCGAGAGAGAAGGGAGTCCTGACGGTGCTGGGGGTGGGGAAACCACCACAGATCTGGAAGGGAGGGGAGGGGAGGGGATGGGACGAGGAGTCAGCGTTCGGTCGACGGTTGGGTGTTTGTTTCGTTTCGTCTTGTTCGCTCGGCGCTCTCGCTCTTCTGCCAGCAAGGAGGATAGAGGGAAGAGGTTTGGAGGGATGGCTGCGAGCAAGACTCACGTTCGGTTCCAGATCCTCATCGAACCCCCTCGTAGGAGGGTACTCGAGCGTGAAGTGAGCGAGCGTCGAGGGGAGAAGAGCGAGCAAGGCGAGGGAGGGGAAGATCATGGCTTGAGCTTGATTGTACTTTTGCAGTGGGAGTGGATGGGAGAAAGGGAAGAAGAGCTTGAGGTGGGTGAGCAGGAGATGGTGGTGGTTGGTTGGCAACGAACGAAAGAGGAAACGGAAGGCGAGGGAGGAGAGAGGGAACGAGCCTCGCCGAACCCCCCGTCCTCTTCTTTTCAGCTCTTCACCGCCTCCCCATCAATCCAAACGCTCCCAAACTTCGCAAGGTCATGGATTCGAGTCTGATCGACTTGAAGATGTCAGCTTGACTGCTGAGAAAATTCTCCTGCGAGTCCAAGAGAGCTGGGAAACGACCTTCCCTCCCTCGTCTCCCTCGGCAGACCCAACCCGTGCTATTTCGTCCTCCTCTGCTAGACCTCGTTGTCCTGCGCCACCGAGGGCGAAAAGGACGCATCGACGAGGCCTTTTCGTTTGAGAGTGGTTTGGGAGAGAAAAAGGTGAAGAAGGAGGGTTGGGAGCGAGGGGAGATGGATGTTGAGTTCGAGCGAAGTTGATGTTGAGCTTGAGGAAGGTAGGGGAGGGAGGGAGGCTTGGAGGAAGCGGGAGGAAGGAAGGGAGGGCTGAGGGCTGAGTGGAACGAGGGTGCTGCTGACGTTGAGGAAGAGAGGAAGGTGTTGTGTTGGAGGGAGGGAAGAGGAGATGGAAGGAGGGAGGGAGGAAGAGGGCGAGCTCAACCATCCCTCCCTTCCTTTTCTTCGAAAGAGGTTGAGAGCTGAAAAAGCGGAGGGACGAGACGATGCAGTGCCGAGTGAGGCATTTAACTCTGGCCCTTCTCGAAGAAAGAAAGGAAGAGGAAGGAGAAGGGAGGAAGGGAGGGTGAGGATGGGCAAGGAAGGAGGGATGAAGTCGAGGTCACCTCCTCCCTCTCGATTTCAGGGGAGGGGAACAAGAGTTCACGACCTCGCGAAGGGTGAGTCTTTTCCGCCGAGCACGCTCGCAGTCCGTCTCGCGCTGGGAATAGCTGGGCCGAGAGGAAGAAAACTTTCGGAAAGGCTCGAGAAAGAAGTAGGGCGAGCAGAGTCCATCGTATTGAGAAAAAGCCGAGCAGAGAAAAAAGCAAAACAACGGGGTCGGCTACATCGAGAAGAGGGCTCAGTGATGCCCCCCAGCAGCTCCGAACCTCCCGAACATCGTCTCGCCAATCGCTGCTCCTGCTAGGATGACGATGAAGAAGTAGACGTTGAAGGTCCTGTTTTCCACCCACGAAACGACGAAACGCAAAGTCAGCGAGGGGCGAGACGCGTCGAGGCGAGGAGAAGGAAGGGACAAACATGACGGCCAGCCTGCGACGACACCACAGGAACAGGAAAAGAAAGTCAGTTACGAGCCAACCCAGGTTCGTGAGGTGTACAGAAAGGCGAGACTCGACCTACATCAGCAGATAATGCACTCCAAGTTGAACAGCCTGCATGGCTCCTCTCACGACGTCGATCTTCCACACGAACGGCGGCGCCCAACGAGCTCGTCGACCTGGGAGGAGATCGAGGACTGCTGGGAGGGGGTCTCGGTTTCTTCTGTCGGCCTGGGAAGAAGGAGGGTTGGAGGGGAGGGTTGGGACGGGGGAGATGGAGGAGGAGGAGGAAGGGTCGTCGACGTCTTTGGACTGCGATGAAGGAGGGAGGGGTTTCTCGTTCTGGGTGCTGGAGATGGACGAGCTTGAGGAGGAGGACTGGTTTTGGGTTGGGGAGGGCCGAGGTTGGTTGGAGTTGCTGGTAGAAGAAGATGGGAGGAGGATGGATTGGACTCTGGAAAACGAAGGCAACGAGACGGACGAACCAAACGATCAGCATGCGTTCCCTTCTTCTCTCCCTGCCTCGTTCTCCTTTCTGCCTCCCCTCCTCCCACTCGAAGTACGAGCGCGCAACTCACGTAGCTCGCCACCTAACCTCCGCACTCCCCCTCACAGCATGCAGGAACCTATCCACGACGGCGAGGAAGAACAAAACGATGCACGCTCCTGCGAACCCTCCTCCGGTGGTAGGGGTCCACGAGGTGAACCAGAGAGTGTCGTTCAGAGTTCCGTGGAAGTATCTACATGCGACCGAGTGTGAGAAGAGCTCGGTCAGTCGAGAAAGAGACGAGGGGAAGGTGGGAGAACGAGAGAGGGAGGAGGATGTGCGTCGGACGAACTGTTTCATCATCCCTGAAGCTGAAGAGGTAGCGGTGTCGCCCATGTTCCTGTGAGCGCAGAAACAGGGTCAGCTCGAGAGGAAGAAGAGAGAGAAAAGGGGAGAGATGGACGAACATGTCGGACATATCCCTACGAGAAACGAGAGCAACGAAGGAAGGGTCAAAAGGTCAGCTCGACTCGCCCTCGTTCTCGTTCTTCTTCTCCTGCCCTCCCTCCTCCGCCACTTCCTCGGTGATCCATGAGCTCACGTTCTAGCTTGAAGATAGCTCGCCATATCCGTTCGCTTCAAAAGTCGAAAAAGCGAGTTCGTGGTTGGTGAGAGACCGGCGACGTCGCTCCCTGCCCTCTCCTCCTTTCCCCGCCAGCTGTGCGTCCCTCCCCTCCTTCCTCGCTCCCTTTTAGCATCGAATCTCGCTCCCAACACCCACGACCTTCTCTTCTCTCTCACCCAACTTCGACGAACGAACGAACGATGTCGTCCTCCCCTGAAGAAATCAAAACTGCCAAACGTCAAATGGTCATCAAGACGGGCGTCTTGAAACGGTTCGTTCGCTCTCTCGCTCGTTCAAGCTCACCATCTCCCCTCCTTCTTCCTTTCGCTTCCTCCTTCCCTCCCTAACCTCTTCTCCTTCGTGGTATCAGGCTCGGCAACGAATGGAAATCCTACCAATCTGAAACAGCTGCTCAGCAGGTTGTAGTGGATCGTTTGGCGGCGAAGGAGGGAGCGGACGAGTGGGATGTGCAGAACTCGGTACATACGTCGTCTCTCCTCTTGTTTCCTTTCGCTGCACGAGCTGACGTTTTTTGGCGGGTTCGACGTTCGCAGAGAAAAGTCCTGAACGATTGTTCTCAGATGATTGAGCCTTCGAAGAAGAGAGCGCTGGAGGCTTTGCAACAGTTGGGGGAGATCATCGTGAGCTCGCACTCCTCCTCTCGTCCTTTCCTTTCTCGGCCCCCCCTCGTTCGCTTGCCCTTGCTCGCTCGAACGCACTTAGGCTGACCGGCTTTCGCTCTCGCTTCGTTCCCCAGACCATGTCCCAATCCGAACCCGTCCTGGTCGAGTCGGAAGAGTTCAAGAAAGCCGAGGAGGAGGTCGCCAAAGCTCAGGCCTCCCTTTCTCCCGAGGCGTCGACTTAGATGGGTGATACTACACGAACCGAGACGAGTGGGAGAGTGGAGGTTGGGTCATGATCATGATTTTAACGAACGCAACGAGGGAGGACGTGTCCGAGAGAGGAGCACGAGAGACGAAGATGCGAGAATGGAGTCGTCGCTCTCGTTGAGCTGTTTTCGCAGAGACGAAGACAGATAGAGAGCTCGGTGTTTTTGATCTCAGCTCTGCTTACCCGGAGCTATTTAGAGAGCTGTTCGGAAAACTTCCTCGAAAGAAGCAAAGCAAAAAGCCGAGCTCAAATCAAAGCTCAACGACCTCCTCCCTTCCTTCGAAAGGCTCCCAACGACCAACACCTCCCTTCCTGCTCCCTTCGATTCTTCTCTCCTCCTGCCCTCACCCAAAAGGTCGTCGAGTTCGAGATGATCACCTTCACTCCCCTCTCCTCCTCCTCTCGGATCGCGTCCACCTCCACAGCTGCGACACCTCCTCTAGCGTACCTTATCGAGCTGGACGAGATCAAGATCCTCGTCGACTGTGGGAGTCCAGATCTTAGGAAGGCCTTGGAAGGGACGGACGAGGAAGGGGAGTATGAGAAGCTGCTTAGAGAGTGAGTACGACGTTCAATGTGAACAGATGGGTGGGCTGGAAGCGAAAAAGGAGCAGAGGGAGAGCTCGCAAGAGGAGGGAGGGAAGGGAAGGAAAGCGTCGAGCTCGAGCTCATCTTTCCCTCTCTTCGAGTGCCTCTCTACACCTTCTTTCACTCGTTCGTATGTATGTATTCTTCAGAGGCTAACCCTCGCTCTTCTCTCCACCCAGACACGCCCCCACCATCTCCCTTCTCCTCCTAACCCACTCCTCTCTCCCCCACCTGGGCTACTACCCCTTCGCCCGCTCCCAACTGAACCTCACCTGCCCCGTCTACGCTACAGTCCCAGTCGCATCCATGGGGAGAGTCTCCTGCATCGAGGAAGCTCAGGAGTGGAGATCAGAGATGGACGGATCCAAATGGGAGGAGGACATCATCGACGACGAGGACGCAGAGCTCAACGAAGGAGGGCAGGGAGGGATGGAAGTCGATCCAGCTGATGCGGATGCGACGGAGTTGGTCGATGGGAAGGTCGTTTCGGGTACTGGTGTCGTTGCGAAGAAGGGCAAAGGAGCGGTGGGTGTGGGAGCAGGAGGTGGGAAGAAGAAGAAGACGAGACGAACGAAGTGGGTCGCGACGGGGGAGGAGGTCGTCGAGGCTTTTGAGGCCATCACGAGGGTCAAGTTTGAGAGTCCTACCAGGTTGATGGGTGAGTTTACCACCTATTGTGTGCTCTTGGGAGTGAGGAGATTGGGCAGAGGGTATAGAGGCGGTGGGAAGAGGTCTGGGGCGGGAGAACGAGCTGTTCTCGAGTTGACCTCGAAGTTGAAGCTGACCTCGCTCTTCCCTTCCCTCTTCTCCCCTCCCTTCCATCCCGCTCTCCCTTCCGCCCAACACCCAACACACCTCCTCGCTCGATTGCAGGTGCTCTCTCGTCCCTAACCATCACCGCCTTCTCCTCTGGTCACACCCTCGGAGGAACGATCTGGAAGATCCGATCCCCTTCCTCTGGAACCGTCCTTCACGCCGTCGGAATGAACCACACCAAGGAACGACATCTCGATGGGACGGCGCTGCTGAAGGAGAAGGGAGAAGGGGTGCATGAAGGGTTGGGGAGACCGGATCTGTTAATCACGGATACGGATCGAGTGGGGTGGAAGAATGTCAAGAGGAGGGAGAGGGATGGGGCGTTGCTTGGTGAGTTCGAACGAAGGAGATGTGGTTGGGCGAGGGTTGGGAAGGCGGACGGGTAGGCAAAGAGAGGAGTGAAGCTGTTGGCAAGGAAGGAGTATGGGCTGCTCAGGAAGAGGGAGAGCGGCTCCAATCCCGTCGCTCCGTCGCGTCTCTCAAACTCACACACACCCGTCCCCTTCCCTTCCCCTCGCAGATCTCATAACCAAAACCCTCACCTCCCAATCCTCTCTCCTCTTCCCCGTCGACCCCTCCACCCGTCTTATCGAACTCCTCATCCTCCTCGACCAGCACTGGTCCTACTCGATGATCCAATCCCAACGACAAGGTCGCAACTGGATCTACCCTCTCTGTCTCGTTTCCAAGACTGGGAAACAGATGATCGACTTTGCGAGGAGTTTGATGGAGTGGATGGGAGGAGGAGTGGCGTCTGGCGAGGCTGCTGGGGATGGAGGGGTCGGGAGGAATAATGGACGGGGTGGAGGAGGAGGAGGGGAGACGAGAGGTCATCCTTTGGAGTTTCGGTTAGTCGCGTCTCTTGTCTGCGTTTCGTTTCGGCTCGTCGCTTTTCGGAACCTCAGCTCATCCTCTCACCTCTCTTCTTTTCTTTCGTCTCTCTGCAGCCATCTCCGATTCTACGACTCCGTCGAAGCCCTCACCGCCACCTACCCCGCCTCCCGTCCCAAACTCGTCCTCGCCATCCCTCCCTCCATGTCGCACGGTCCTTCCCGCTCCCTCTTCACCCAGTACGCTACCAGCCCTCAGACGCTCCTCGTCCTCACGTCGAGAGGAGTGCCAGGCACACTCGCGGGGGATATGTTCGAGAAGTGGAACGCGCTGCAGGAGAGGGGAGGGAAGGCTGGAGAGGGAGGGGTTGGGAAACCGGTGGAGATGAAGGAGAAGATGGAGATTCAGGTGAGTGCTTCTTCATTCGTCTTTTTCGCACACTTCACTCTCGAGCTGTGGGTTCTGCGTGTGTGTCTGAAGAGGAGAGAGAAAGCGCGCGCAACGAAGCCTGAGCTGACTGACCTTCTCGTCGCGTCGTTTTCGTTCTCGTTCCGCTCACAGATCAACCTCAAAGTCCCTCTCTCAGGCCAAGAACTCGCCGACCACCTCGAATCCAAACGTCTCCTCGCCGAAAAGGACCTCGCTCAAAAGACCGCTCGCGTCCGAACTCGGAAACTCCTCGAAGCAGACGAGGTCGATTCCGACGACGACGATTCGGACGACTCCAATTCGGACGGAGGCATGGATGGGGTCGAGGGCGAGGATGGAGAACCCGCTCCTCGTCGAGGAGGACCTGGAGTTGGGGTAGACGGAGGAGGGTGGGAGGAAGGAGGACAGAAGGTATCGTTCGATATCTACGTCAAGGGGCAGACGACGAGGGCTACGACGTTCTTCAAGAGTGCGACGAACCAGGCGCCGAGGTTTAGGATGTTCCCTGTTGGGATGGAGAAGAGGGGGAGGAAGGTCGATGTGTATGGGGAGACGATCGATGTGGGCGTGTGGTTGAGGAAGGGGAAGGAGATTGAGGAGGAGGGGGAGAGTGAGGTGGTCAAGGCGGCGAAGAGGAGGAAGATTGAGGAGGAGGAGAAGGCGGTGAGTGCTGTTTCCTTCTTTTTGGGGAGAGGAGTGGAAAATGGGAGGTGAGAGAGGAGAGGGGAGTCAAGAGGAGCTGGAACTGATCGCGTCTCGTCGCTCGTTTTCGTTTTCGTTCTCGTCGAACAGGAGGAACCTCCCGAACCACCATCCAAGTTTGTCGTGGAGAACCACTCTATCCAACTCCGATGTGGGCTCTACTACACCGATATGGAAGGTCTCAACGACGGTCGAGCAATCAAGACGATCATCCCTCAAGTCAACCCTCGTCGACTGGTGAGTGCAACGCGTTCCTCGACCTTCTCTTCCTCCCATGTACCTTCGTCGACGCGTCTGTGTCTTTCTCTCGACGACTAACATATTCCCTGTTACCTTTTCGTCTCATCGAAACCAGATCCTCGTCCAAGGAACGGCATCGGCGACAGACGAACTCATCGCGACGTTCAAGGCCATCCCCTCGATGACGACTGAGATCTTCGCTCCGGATAAGGGAGAGGCTCTTCAGATCGGAGAGAATCTGCATTCGTATCCGTTGAGTCTGGGAGATGGGTTGGTGGCTGGGTTGAAGTTCTCGAAGGTTCGTCTCGTCGCGTCTCGTCTCTTCTCCTTCGCTCGCCTCTTTCTCTCCTCCCTTGATCTCTTTTCCCTCGCACTCCTTGGCTGACTCTTTCGCTCGTCTTCTCTTGTGCCGTCACCTCCACAGTTCGAAGACTACGAAGTCGCTCAAATCACAGGACGCTACACCTTCCCTTCCAACTCCACCATCCCCATCCTCGAACTCGCTTCCTCCACTCAACTCCAACAACAACCCACCTCTTCCACCTCCTCTCTATCCCAAGCCTCCTCGCTCCTCAACTCCCTCCTCATCACCCTCCCTCCCCTCCCCTCCTCCCTCTTCATCGGAGACCTCAAACTCACAGCGCTCAAATCGCGTCTCCAAAAGATCGGGATCGCAGCGGAGTTCGCTGGGGAGGGAGTGCTGGTATGTGGGGTGGCGGAGGAGCTGGAAGGCGAGGATGGGGAGGTGGTGGCTGTGAAGAAGATGGAGGGTGGCAGGATCGAGGTCGAGGGTGGGACGGGAGATATCTACTACAGGGTTAGGAAGGAGGTTTACGGACTGCATGCGATGGTGGAGGGTTAGATACCGGTTGTGCTTATGTGTTTGGGGAGTCGATCTGATGTCCTTAATTTACTCGTGAACAAGCTCAGGTTGGGAGAGAGAAAGGCGACGCGACGAGACTCGACGTCGGCTCGTCTAGTTCTCCTTCGACCTTTTCCTTTCGTCTAATCTTTCAGCGAAGTGAGCAGAAAGAAGAACGAAGGCGGATACATAAATTACATCGTTTCCTATGCAGCAAGCGAAGATGAAAGGAGGCTGCTCCTGGAAGATTAAGCAAAGCGAGATCGACTAGACTCTCGAACTGATTGTCGAGCTCACACCTTCTGTTGTTTGAGCTCGGCATTTGGCTCGAAGTCCTCGTACCCGAACAGCGCGTCCATCTGTTCTAGCGTAAGGCCCTTGAGCTCTGGTTTGAAGGAGAAGAAAAAAAAACGACAACGAAGAAGAAGAGGGTGAGCGTTGTGGTCGAGGACGAGGGGATGAGATCCGAGCGAGGGAGAACGAACCAGGAATGAAGAACCAGGCGAAAGCAACGGCGAGAACGCAGAAGCATCCGAACACTGGACAGAGACGAGGAAGGGGAGCGGTTGAGGTCAGTGTGCGAGTCGACTCGACGCGTCTTCGACAATGGATCGCGAAAGAGAGGATCAACTCACAAAAGAACATTCCAGCTCCTAGTGTCGCAGCCATCTGAGGTGTTGACCTGGCGATGATAAACTGGAAGAGCCATTCTGAGGTTGGAGAACGAACGAAGCGAAGGGAAGGTCAGTCGTTCGGAAAGCGAGGTCGAGGGCGAAGGAAAGGCGAGGGGTGAGGACGAGACTCACGACACATGGCTGTGTAGCAAGCACAGAATCCTCGGATCTTCAGAGGGTAGAGTTCCGAGCAGATGATCCAAGCGAGACCGTTCCACGAGGCGGCAAAGGCCATACCGAAGATGAAGATGGCAGCCGTCGCGGCTTGTCCTCCCTTGACGACGGAGGACGGCAGCGTTCCAGTGGCGTACGTTTTTGGGTGAGCGGCTTGGATCTGTAGAATCGAGTAAGAGCAAACAAAGGAGTCAGGGAAAGCAAGGACGAGAGAAGGAGAGCCGTCGACGACGGAGGAACGCGACGCGATTTCGGAAAAGGAGGGACTCACGTAGCCTCCCTGTAAAAGTAGAGAGAGAGAGATGGTCAGTAGAGTGTGATAGAGCAAATCGGACGACAAGAACGTACGAGGTAAAACATGCAGAGAGCACAGACAGCGCCTCCGACGAGAAGAGGAGGACGCCTTCCGACCCTATCCACCAGGAATCCAAGGAAAACTACGGAAGCGACGGCTGTGGAAAATGTGAAAGAGAGTTGCAGTCAGCTTCTCGAGACGCGGTAAGGGGAGTGGTGGAAGGAAGGAGAAACGGCAGAACGACGGAGCTGGAGCTCGAATGCGAGCGAGATTTCGCGAAGCCTCGTCGCAGAACGTTAAGACTAAGGATGATAGACGCACCTTTGAGAGCTCCGTAGATTCCAGTGTAGAGACTTCCGTTTGTGACTCCGATGGCGGTAAAGATCGTGCTCTCGGCGAAGTAGCTGCGAGAAGAAGGAAGGCAAATCAGCGTTTTGTTCGTCGTCGCCAGATAACCTGATATCCAAGTCTCTGAGGCAGCAGAGAGATATCGACGCACTTGATAGCGTTGGTCCCGACCTGAGAGAGAGAGAGAGAGAGTCGAAGGCAGATGGTCAGCAGTGAACGAGAACGGGAAAGTCGACGCGTCTCGATCCCTTGCCGGCGATGGGGACTCACCATGTTTTGGAACATCATCATTCCGAAACCGAGAGCCATTCGGTTCCTGATCCCCTTCGCGGTAATGTAGCACCAGATCCCGTACCAGTAAGACTTGAACCAAGCCCAGCGTCCGTCTCGTTCCTCCTCTCCTCGCAGAAGCGAGACGTCCTCGATCTGCGACTCGATGGCAGCGACCTCCTCGAGGATGTAGGGGTGGTCGGCAGGGAGGTTTCGAAGGAAAGTGAGGGAGGAGAGAGCTGCTTCGTGTCGACCTTGCTTGAGGAGGAACCGAGGAGTTTCGCGAATGAAGAACTGCAGGAAGAAAAGGACGGACGAGCGAGAACGAGGACGAGGAGTCAGCGACGAACGTTTTCGAAGGCGAGAGATTGCACGTACGAGAGAGATGAAGAGCATTCCTGAAGGAACCAGCTGGACCGCCATCGGGATCCTCCATGTCTTTCGAGCGGTGACGTCCTGATGCTCTGTGAGAGAGGAAAAGTAAACAACGACGGAGGTCAGATCTGGTCGCGAGCGAGCTTCCGAGCGTTCGACTCACGCTTCAACCCGTAGTTGATCCAGAATCCGACTACTGCGCCAACCTGATACGCGATCTCGTCTAGAAAACGAAGAAAAGGTCAGATCAAAACGAGAGATGCGACAACTCGAACGTGGTCAAGCAGACTCGAGCTCAACTCACAGAATCCTACGAGCTGTCCCCTGATCGCTGGTGGCGAAACCTCAGCGATAAAGACCGGAGCAGCAGCAGTGATGGTTCCGACTCCCAGTCCAACGAGAACGCGACCGGCGTAGATATAAGCGATGTCTGTTGTCGCCACGGTCTGCACGATGGCTCCGATACTGCCCGACGAGAAACGCGTTCAGATCAGTTCTTCTTCGGCCATCTACCCTAGGAATCGTGGACCATTCGACTCACATGAAGACCAGAGTAGCGACCTGAGGAGAAAAGGAGGATTTGAGCGAGCTGTTGCGGGTGAAAGGTCCGACGTCGCCGACGAGCGAGAACGAGCCCTTTCTCTCCCACTCACCTGCAGAGCGATCTTCCGTCCAAACTTCTCCATCAGCGGGAACCCGAACATCGCACCGAAGAATGCTCCAGCCTGAAAGACTGAGATGATGTTGGCGCTCGTCGCGGCCTTCTTGGTAGGATTCAGCACCGAGAGTCCAAAGTCTTTTTGGAAGCCAGCGAGGGTGATGGTCGATCCGATGTAAGAGGAGTCGTACCCGAAAAGGCAGGCTCCCCAGGCGACGGTGACGGCGGTGAGGTAGACTGCAAAGAAGGGAAGGGAGGAGGATAGAAGAGAGAGGGAAGGAGGAACGAGTTTCAGCCCTCTGGCTCGAGCTCACCTCACTTTTCCTTCCTTCCTCCTCGACGAGTCGCCCTCCCCCCTCGAGAATACAGCAACCAAAGACTCACCTCTGACGTTGTAAATCGCTTTGGGCGTATTCGCAGCCTCGACTTTCGTGAAGAACATCCCTAGAGAAAAGGAAGCGAGGGCAAAGGCGAAGGAAGAGGAAGGGGGGGAGTCAGAAAGCGAAAGCGTCCGAAAACGAGCTTGGACCTTTCCTGCGAGAGAGCTCCCTCCGACAAGCGAAAGACGACTCACTGGGAGTAGAAAAGGGAGGTGCGAGCCTGACTGGCCGCTTTTGAAGGGGGAGGGATAGGGAGAGAAAGGGACGAAGAGGCGAAGAGGCGAATGCAGTTGAAGTGAAGGAGAGGGAAGGAAAGTCGAACTCTCTGAGCTCGAAAATCGAAGTGGGGAAACAGGTCCCTTCGTCGGTGCTCGGTTCTATGTCCGACGCGTCTTCGTTCCGTCACGTCCAGGTCTGCTGATCAGCTCTGGAGGTCGTAGACTGCGAGCTCGGTCTTGTAACAGGACGAAGAAACCAGTCATCGAGCGACTGCTACGATTCAAGACCTTGTTCCTCCTTGCTCGCCTTGAACTCCTTCTCGAGGCAGGTCGAAGACTTTCTCAGACGGAGTGACGGATCTTGACGAGTGGTAGGAATCGTAGAAAAAAATTGCAGTATTGACACTCACCGCCGGCCACATTCCATCAACGAAGGAAACAACAACAGAAAATCTCGAGCTCGACGCGTCGTCCGTCTCCTCCCCTTCAGCCCCCATTCCCCGACCTCAAATCTCCCGAGAATGGCTCACAGATCTTCTTCCATCCAGCTGGATGGACCTCGTGCAGGTGAAGCATGATCTCCTCAATTCTCGTCGTCTCGTCGGCGGAGAGGGGAAGCGACGGCGTGTTGGAAGAGCTTTTGCTGCAGAGGACGAAGGGAACGGGACTTCGTTAGATCAAGTCGAATCAGGTGTGGAGAGAGGTATTTGTACTACGTACGAGCAAGGTTTGCAGATGTTGGTCCCTGGAGGAACGAGGTTGCTCGCCCAGAATCGGTCGAACTCGAATCTGTGCAACGCGACGACGACGAACGAACAAGCGAAAGAACGAAGGTCAGACGCGTTCTCGTCGTCTTGGCGGAGAATAGGAAGGAACCCACCTCTCAACTTGACCTTGAGGACGACCTCGAGTGAACCTCTGATCCACTGCCTTCGAACCTCGTCGTGCTGGCGTCTCAACGGAGACAGATCCCGAGGAAGACGCGACGCTGCTCGATTCTTCGCTCAGCGTGAGCCGTTTGAAAGCATTCGAAGACGAGGGAGAAGGGTTTTCTGAAGGAGCGAGAGGTAGGTTTTGGTTGAAGGGGAGAGATGCGTTGCGGGGAAGTGGAGAGCCTTGAGTCTGGACGCGAAACGTAGAAAGGGAGAAGCGGGGAGTCAGCTTCGAGGATGAGAGGAGCCGAAACGAAGCTCGGAGTCATGTACTTGGTTGAAAGGTATCGAAGGGTTCTCCTGGGAGAAGAAGATAGGAAGAGGAGAGTTCAGCGAGGGGAGCCGTCCGAAAGGCCGCGTCGTCTCGAACGAACTACTCACCAACGCAGCGATCCTCCTCTTCAAATCCTCGTTCTCCAGCCTCATCTTCTCCAGCTCATCGTCCTTATACACTGCCTGATTCCTCTCCTCCTTGATCTCAGCGATCTCCAGCTCCAAAACCTCAACCTCCGTCGCCAGAGCGCGGTTCTCCTCCTCGACCACGTCCTCCCGTCGCGTCCCTTCGCAACCAACCTTCGTCGCCTTCACCCCAGCAAGCTCCTCCTCCAACTCAGCTACTCGAACCTCCAACCCATCTATTACGTAGCCAGCATCGTCCCTGAGACCCTTCTCCGTCTCGAGCTCGACCTCCAACTCCTTGAGAGCCAACCTCTCCGTCTCGTCCTCCTCCCTCTCGATTCGCAACGCGTCGGCTCTCGAACGAGCGTCCTCGAGTTCCATGTTCTCTGCAGTGAGGAGATGCTCGAACTGATCTTCTTGACCAGTACGCTCCTCTCCGTTCGAAGGCCGACGAGTTGAGTACCGAGTCGTTCGTTTTGCTGATGTCGTTGTTCCTCGAGGTGTGCGAGTAGTCGGGTATCGTTCGAGAGGGAGAGATGTAGAGAGTTCGACTGAGAGGGTGGAGGGTCTTGTAGATCGGATCCGAGAGCTGGGTACATCCGACAAAGCGAGAGATCAGTCAGCTCGACGAAGAGACAGGGCGAACCAGCGAGAGTCGAGCTTCGGATTGACTGACCTTGCGAGAGACTGAGGACGGAGGTGAGATCGGCGTTGAGGTCAGAGTACGGGTCCGAGCTGGTGGAGAGGTGAATGGAGGGGTTAGGTTTAGACTCGGTCGCAGAGATCGAGTCGCGCAGCGAAAAGGGAACGAGACGCGACGAACCGTGTTCCGTGCGTCGACAACGAAGAAGGACTGGCTGGACTGAGTTCTCGGGGTGATTGATAGTTACAATTGGTGGTGGAAGCTGGATTGACTGGGATGCCGAGATGAGAGGAAGAGGGTTGATGACGGTAGTTCGAGGAAGCTGTAAAGGCGACGCGGGTCGAAAAGGGAACAATTGAGAGTCAATGGAACGAGAGCTCGTCGAGAACTAGATTATTTTGACTCACTTCGCGATGAAATTGTGTTGTGGTAGGGGTTGAAGGAGGTGTTGGCAGGGATCGCGTGGGAGGAGGAGGGGAAGGTGCTGAAAAGAGGCGGCGCGGGAGGGTACGGGTTCGAGGGAAGGCCGAGCGATTGAGAGAGGGACCAGGGAGTCGGAAAGAGAGGTTTTGCTGAAGATGAGGCTGGTGTGGACAAGGAGCTCGATGGTGACCTAGGTGGGATTGCGAGGAGGGAAAGAGGGCCGGTCATAAGCGAAGGGTTGGTTTGTTTTCCTAACGAAGACGTCTCGGCGACAAAAAAGCAGGAAACGAGACACTAAGCTTACCTATAGCTCTGAGGCTGAATACTTCCACCAAATTCTTTGGCTGAAATCTGAGCGAGTGATACCTCCTGGGAGAACGAAGCCGATGAAGTCGACGTCGCCTCGTCGTCCTGCTTCTTCTTCCTCGCCGCACAGGTCCACACGTGCGTTCTCCAGCTTGATCGTGCAACATATGGCCGAGAACAGATAGGACATCTCATGAGGTCGTCGTCTTCTCGATTAGCCCAGAGATCTGTAAAGAAACGAGGACGACGAGGGGTAAGAGAGTCAGGCACTGGCGACGACTCAACACTGCCTGAAGGCAATCAGGATGGAACCAACTCCCAAGTGCCGTCATTATCGAGGCGGAGGTGCAGTGATGAGAGCTATCGTAGGTTTTGAGCCTTCTTTTGCTATCGAAGGCGGGAAGCGAGCACTTTGGGCATCGGTGAAGAGCGGGCGGAAGAGGAGCGGATGGAGGAGCGAGGATGGACGAGTTGCCTGGCGATGCCGATGGATTGGGGACGGGAAGAGTCGATGACGATGACAGTGAGGGTAAAGAAGACTCCTGAGATGGAGATTCGGAGGTTTCCATCCTGAGAGGTTGTCGTGGTCGGGAGGGAAACGAAGCGAGGGGAAGGGCTGGAGAGGTTGAGCTTCGAGCTTCGTTCCTTTCTCCTCCCTCTCTGACACGCCCACCATGGAATCTCTCGCATCCGTACGTTCAGCTCAACTCCATTTCTCTTGGCATCTTACTGATTCATCTCTCCTCTGTCCTTCAGGTCAAGCTCGAACCTTTCCTTCTCGTCGCAAAGGGCAGCAAAGGAGCTCTCACAGCGAAGACCGTCCAGAACGCCATCTCAGCGGTCAGTCCCCCTCCTCGTTGGCCTCCTTCGCAGCTATGGATCTCGAGAGACTGATCGCTTCACTTTCTTTTATACATCAGCCTGGTGTCTTCGTTTTCTCTGAGTTACTGGCTCTTCCTAGCGTTCAAGAGGTTCGCTTTCCCTTCTCCTCCTCCACCTCCACCTCGACCCTCCCTCCTTCCCTTCCATCGAGCTCACCAACTGACCTTCACCTTCTCTTCACCTCTTCCTCAGCTGTCGAGAAACCCTCAGCATGAACCCTCCTTCCGACTTCTCGAACTCTTCGCATACGGGACCTGGTCCCAGTATCAGGGTTCGTTCTGCCTTCTCTTCGTCGAGCTCACCCTTCCCTTCCTCCCTCCTGCTCGCCTCGAGCTGACATCTCGTGCCTTCCTTCCCTCTCGTCTTGGATCTCCACAGCCAACCCATCTGCATTCTTTCCTTTATCACCTCAGCAAATCACCAAACTCAAACACCTCACCCTCGTCTCTCTGGCAAAGTCGAATCGAGTGAGTGCTTCATCTCCTTCCTCCGTCCCTCCTCCATCTTCGCCATCGTCACTCCTTCACCGCGATCTTAACCTGCGTCGCTCATTGTAGCATCTCATTCCGAGCTCTATCAATTCTCGTTTGCTCCTCGACGCTGACTCCCTATCTTCTTTCCTCTACCTCAGACCCTTCCCTACTCCCAACTCCTCTCCTCCCTCTCCCTCAGCACCGTCCGAGAACTCGAAGACTTCCTGATCGAAGGAATGTACCACAGTCTCATCAAGGGAAAGATGGATCAGCAGCGAAGAGTCTTCCTCGTCGACGAGTGCATCGGACGAGACGTCGATCCCACCGAGCTCGCTATCCTCAGGTCCGCGCTGGAGACTTGGTGAGTCGCTCCTCGTCCTCCATCTCGTCTTCTTTCCGACCCTTCCTCGACCCACGTCGGGTTCCTACCGCTTCCCGCCCTTTCGAAGCCCCTCCTGACCACGCCCTCCGTCTTCATCGTCGTTCTTCACCTCCCTCCCTCTCACAGGGCCCAAACCCAAACCAACCTCATCCACCAACTCTCCTCCAACATCACCACCGCAACCAACGACTCCATCGAGCAACAGTCCCAACTCCTCATGTACCAGATGGCTCGAGATACAGCTATCATCGAAGCAGCCAACGCCAAGTCCTCCTCGAACAACAACAGCTCGGGCTGGGGAGGAGGAGGAGGAGGAGGAGGAGGACTTCGAGCGAGTGGGAGCGAGGATTGGGACATGGCCGGTGGAGGAGCGTTCGGTGGTGGTGGAGGAGGGTCGAGACTCGGTGGAGGTAGTGGAGCTGGAGGTGCAGGTGCGAGTAGTAGCAAGGGGAAGAAGTGGGTACATATATCCTCTCCTCTGTTCTTTCGACTCGACGCGCGCCGTAAGAGCTGACGACCTTTGGCTTTCGTTGCTTTGCAGACCTCTCGCGCCGAGTCACGGATCTCCAGCTCACGCTCGTAAGAAGAACAAGAACTAGATAGAGAGCGACTCGTTGCCGTTGCTGTTTTCTCGACCGAGTCGTTTTGCGTCCTCCTTTTCTTGCTTTAGCCATCGCCTGTCTGACTCTGCCATTTACTCTCCTTTTAACGATCTACCCATGATGTTTCTGATGCTCTTATTCGACGCTCGCAAGCTCCGTTCGTCGAGAGGAAGAGAGTGAACGAAAGAGAGTATGACAGCGAGCTCGCGTCTTCGCTGCTCTCACCTCTGCTTGCTCTCTTTCCCCACGTCCGTATTTGTTTGATCATTTTCTTTTGCAGAAACACTACTGTTACAAAGGGTAGACGAGCTGAGAAACAACGGGTGGTGGGAGAAGCAGAAGGGCGTGGATGTACGTAAAGGAAAGCAAAAGGAAAGCGAGAGGAAAAAGACGTCTAACGGAACCGAAACCTCGAACCCAAAAGCGAGGCGAGAAGCTTAGTGAACGACGACTCCCTTCCTAGCGTTCCAAGCGGCTTCCTCTCCTTTGGCGGCGGCGGCCCAGTAGCCGTCGGGAGATCCGGCTGTTCGAAGAAGGGCGGAAAGAAAAGGGAGAGAGGGTGAGCGACGCGTCGAGAGAGCGGGAAGGAAGAGAGGCGCGAGAAGAGGAACAAGGGGGTTGGAGGAGTGGGGCGATGGGAGGGAGTAGATGGTAGAAAGAGAGTGGGAGTGGTGGGTTGTATGTTTTGGGCAGGTGTGGTAGGGAGGAAGAAGAACTCACGGAAGGAGTAGTCGGCGATCGACTGAGGGTGCATCTCCATGGAGTAACCTCCGTTAGGATCCAACGGGATTTTGTACCTACCAGCTGAGTTGATGGAAACGGGGTAGACGAAATGTTCGTGGAGATGATCCTAGCAGAAACGAGCCAGAAGGAAAAAATTCAGTCAGAAAACGTCGAAAATGTCGAAAACGCGACGCGACGCGGGACTCACGACGAACTCGAGCACGTTTCGGTCGTGCGATCCGGAGACCGCGATGTAATCCTGGTAGATACGAAGTAGAGAGATGTAGGAAGTCAGCTTTGGAGGTCGGGGAAGGGTAAGAAGGGAAGAAAAGGGGAGGGAGAGGACGAACGATCAAGGAGAGGTGGATCACGTATTCGCAGAGTCCGACTCCTCCAGCGTGAGGGCAGACGGGGATACCGAACTTGGCGGACATGAGGAGAACGGAAAGGACCTGCAGAAGAGAGAAGAAGATCAGTACGAGTCGAGAGGGAGAGAGGAAGGAGAGAGGAAGAGGTGGCGAGCAAAGACTCACCTCGTTGACTCCGGCGAGACGACACGAATCGATCTGAACGACATCGACGGCCTCAGCCTGGAGGAGCTGCTTGAAGATCATTCGGTTGTGACTAAAATCGACGCGGAAAGGGGTGAAAAGGTCAGCTTTGAGCGAGCGAGAGAAAGGAGAGCGAAGGACCAGGGACAGAAGGGACCAACGCGTGCTCTCCAGTGGCGACTCCAATTCCGTAGGGCTTGAGGGCCTTTCGGATCTGAGCGTGACCGGAAATATCATCGGGAGCAGTGGGCTCCTCGATGAACCTGTGAAGGAAGGAGGAAAAAAGACGATGAGCGTCGAGCTCGAAGAAGGAAAGCTTCGGAGGAACGAAGTCGAAGTCGAGACTCACCAGGGGTTGAGAGGCTTGAGCTGCTTGACGTACTCGACGGCCTGTGCGACGTCCCAGACCTCTGTTGGTTCGTAAGAAGGTGGTTTGGGTCAGCTTCTCAGCTCAGGAGGAGCCAGTACGATGGAGGGAGGGGAGGACGAACGGTTGGCGTCGACCATCAAAACACATCCAGCGGGTCCAGCGTTCTTTCCGACGATGGTCTTCTCCTCGATCTTCTCTCGTCCGGCGGGAAGGTTCGCTGAAAAGGAAGAGGGAAGAAGGAGGAAGAGAAAGTCAGCTTCAGCGTTTCGAAGCGAGAGATGGACGTGCAGAGTACTCACCAGGGTCGTCGATGATGGATCGAATGATACCTCCTCGTCGAAGATCGTCCTCAAGGTTGGCTCCAACCTTCAGCTCTGCGAGAACAAAGGGAAGGCCAAAGTCAGCGAGCTTGTCAAACGACGAGGCCGGAGGAGGGAGGCAAGACGCGACGAACTGAAATGGTTGAATCCCTGAGCGAGGGACTCCTTCGTCAGACGAGCGACCTTCTCGTCATCGTATCCGAGCCATCCGACGGAGGTGGTGTAACTGTGAGAGTCGAGCGAGCTCGAGGTCAGCTCGAGAATGGTTTGAAGACGCGTCGAAAACGAGACTGAGGACTCACGCAGGGTAACCAGTCTCGATGACGGACTTCTCTCGCTCAGCCTTTCCAGCCTCCTTCTCCTTCAAGATAGCGAGAGCTTCAGCGGGAGTGATGGCGTCGGTAATGTATCGGAAGCAGGTGGACTCGACGAATTGTTCCTGGAGGGTGAGAAAGCGAGGGGAGGTAAGCAAAAGGACGGCTAACGCGAGAAGGGAGAGAGAGACTTGGACGAACGGGGGTGAAGTCGACGATGAGCTTGCGGAAAGAGCGAACATGGCATAAGAAGGTCAATAAGTATCTCGGGGAGGTGAGGGAGAGTCGAAGGCGAGAGGGAGAAAGCTCACCTTCCACAAAGGCTTCTTCTCCTGTCGAGCGTAAAGGTCCCAGAGAGCGTTCGAGACAGCTCCAGTAGCGATAGCGATAACTCCCTTCTCAGGCCCGATCCATCTCAGCTGAGGATCCGAGACGAGGAAGTCCCAGGTCTTTCCCATCGACTTGAAGAGGTCGGCGAGCTTCTTTCCCTTCAGTCGCTCGGCGATGAGGGCGATGGCAGCGCAGACGATCTCGTTTCCTCGACCGATGGTGAAGGTCATTCCCTGTCCGGTGAGAGCCTTGTCCTCGGTGTGGAAGATGATGAAGGCTTGGGAGCTGAAGGAAGAAACAAAGAGGAAAAGGAAAACGAGGACGAGAACGAGTTCAGCCCACGGTCGCGTGTCTCACAGACAGAGCTGGATCTCGGTTCATTTTCGATGAAAGATGTATGACTGTCGAGGGGATGGGAAGATGTACTCACTAGTCACATTCCGTGTTCATGGCTAAACGAAAGGAATAAAAGGGAAAGCATGGTCAGCGAAAAGGGAAAGCGGGTCCTCGGTTGGGGTCGGCTGAAGCTCCGGCTATTTTTCCTGTTCGTCTCGCCTCGTCTGCTCCTCCAGCAGCTCTGAGAACCTTCTCCCTCGCTACCCTATACCCTCCAGCATGAACCAGGCGCTTTTTTTCGAGCTCGAAAGCTCGAGAGAGCTCGTACGACCAGCTCAGAAGTTGGATGGGAGGAGCGACGAAGCGAGCTCGACCCTTTGCCGGCCTTCTCCATCTCGACGAGCAAGAGAGAGGAGGGACTAGACTCACCATCGGTTCCGGCAGCCTCAGCGTTAGTAGGGAATCGGATGTCGTGGATGGTGAAGTCGGTGATGGTGAGATCTGAGATTCGTTGGGGAGGAGGTCAAAGAGACAGCGGCGAAAGGAGGGAGGGGAGGTCAGCTCTCAGCCCTCGAGACGTCGCGTTGCTGTTGCTCGTCTTCGAAGAGCTCAGAGAAACTTCACTCACCGGACATGGTAGAGGAAGAGAAGAGGATAGAAAGAAGAGAGGGGAGGAGGTTGGGTTGTTGTAGTTGGGGAGGAATGGTGAGAAGCCTTTTTCAGCCAGCGAAGAGACGAGGGATCCGGCCGGGCCGACAGCGCAGCTCGCTCTCTCCCCCTTCCCACCTCCAGCCGCCGATTTTCTATTCGGATCTGGTTGCCTCATCAAGAACAGCGTCGGTTCTTGAAGAAACGAGATGCTGAAAGTGAAACAGGAGTAGGAAAATCGTGCGCGACGCGACTCAGTCAGCCCTCCCTCCCTGCGCGAAAGATGTCGAGCTCGTCTTCTCCTTCCTTCCCTCAAACGTCCAACTCCTCTTATAGACCCGACTCCCGGTTCGCGAGACCCACATCACCCTTCGCTCTCCTTCCCGCTTCTCTCAATCCAGCTCGAAGAACATGAGCTTCCCTCAACGATTCTCCGCTCAATCAAGCTCATCATCCTTCCCTTCCTCCTCCTCCCCTCCTCCAACGCCGGACGAAGCCATTCGTTCAACAGACTCAGACGCGGCTCTCTCTCGACTGTAGGTCTCAAATCATTCATCGCACTATCCTCTCCCACTCTATATAGCTGACAAGGCCTCTTTCCTTTCGCCCTTCCAGCTCAGCGGTCTCAGCATCCTACCTCTCTGATCCTTTCGCGAGCTTGTTCATTCGAGGTCGACCACCTCGAGAATCCTACCGTCGCCCTCCTCTCATCAACATTGGAACACATGCGAGGACGCTAGGAGTGGATGAGCTCGTCAAGAGGTTCCTTCGAGGTCCAGGGAGGGAAGGAGGTCAGATCGTGAGCTTGGGAGCAGGGAGTGATACGAGGTTCTGGAGGCTGATGGTCAGTTCATCCTTTCCCTCCATTTTCTCTCTGTCTCCCTTGGAAGAGACAGGCGAAGGTCTCGTAGAGGGGAGGGTATCATCCTGATCATCGTGCTCGGTCGTTTTTGTTGTTGAAACAGTCGGATCCAGAGCTCAAGAGCTCGGTGAAGAAGTACGTGGAGCTGGACTTCGACGAGATCACCTCGAGGAAGGCGGCCTTCATCAAGAAGTCCAAGGTCCTCTCAGACGTTCTTGGACCCTCTGTTACCATCGGTGAGCTCCCCGTCATCACGAAGCTCGAGAGAGCTTTTCTGAATACACGAACCCTCTTCCTTTCGCAGAGAAATCCGGAACCCTCCTTCGATCTCCCATCTACTCCCTCCTCCCTCAAGATCTTCGCAACCCTCTCCCCGAAGACCTGGTTGACCCTACGCTACCAACTCTCTGGATCGCAGAGTGCCTTCTTGTCTACCTGGATCCAACAGTCAGCGAGGTTTTGGTGAAATGGTTCGAGGAGAGGTGCGAAGGTTGGGTTGGAGGGATCGTGTACGAGATGACTGGACTGAAGTGAGTTTGCGCTCTGGTCTCTAGGTCGGAACTATCTCGACTGACCAAGCGTCAATCTCTTCGATCTGCAGTGACTCCTTCGGCAAAGTCTTGGTCTCGAATTTGAGCGTACGTCGTCCTGTTTCGTCTCGTCGCGTCGCTTTCCTCGACCGACCTTTCACCTCCTACCCCTCTCCCAGTCGCGTCAAATCTCCCTTCCCTCGGCGTCCCTCTACCCCGACCTCTCCTCTCAGCCTCTTCGGTTCTCCAAAAACGGATACTCGTCAGGGTCAGGCGTCACGAATATTAACCAGATCCGTTCCGAAATCATCTCGACGCAGGAGAAGGAACGGTGAGTCTTTGAGCCTTTCGCTGAAATCCATAGGTACCTTTTGCTGACCTTGAGCATCTCTCCCCCCTCTCTGTTGCGTCCTCGATCTAACAGAACTTCAAAGCTCGAAATGCTCGACGAGATCGAGGAGATGGAGTTGCTTTTCGCGCACTACTTCATCAGCTGGGGATGGAGAGCTAGCAGGAGCCAAGTCGGTCCTGGCGGGATCACCGAGCGAGCCTGGGGTCTTTAGGCTGATAGATGAGTCTTTTTTTCGAACCACAAGGAGGACGAGTCGGTCAGGCGATGGAGACGAGGACGCGTGCCGCGACCAGGCCGTCCGCGAACTTCTACAGCTTTCCTCTCGCTACCTCACACCTCAAGACTCAACCACAACCCGCCGAGCTATCACTTCCTGACAGCGTATCTACTTTCTCGAAACCAACAACAACTAAAAATGCGGCAAGAGCTCGGCGAATTGTGCGAGCGAGGATCGCTGAACTCGTTCCAACCTTCGCTCTCCCTCAACCACCTGCTCCCTCTCGGGATCGCTAGGATCTGTAGCCGACATCCTATATAGCTCACGAAACGAACCCATCTGACCTGTCATCCCGCTTTTGTATTGCTCGGTCCTCTCTCTCTCGTTAGCTCCAGAGGGAAGCTCGTCCTTTTTTCTTCCTTCCTCGACTGCCTCCACCCCCCCTTCCCTCTTCGTCGATCCAGCGCTGTTCGACTTCCGACCACAACAAGCTCAAGAACCTCAAGATGGTTCTCCTCCTCCCCTTCCTCGGTCTTCTCGCCCTTCAAGGATCCAGAGCCGCTCCTACTGCTAACTCGACGGAGAGCGCCGCCTTGCTCAACCTCACCTCCTCGGCCGTGCCATCTTCCTTTTCCTCATCTTACGCCGTCTCTAGCAGTGAGTTCTCTTTCTCTTTCTCCATCCTTCCGCCTTGAGATACATAGTATACTGACCTGCCCTCTCATCGATCTCTTTCCCCAGCTGCTTCCTCCCTCGCCTCCTCGGTAGCAGTGGAAGACTTCTCTGCGAGCTCAACTCCCACCTCGACCGTTTCAGCGGCTTCCTCCACCACTTCCAGCGCTCCCCCCGCCGAGGAAACCAACCTCGCTACCTCTCCCTTCGTAGGACCCTCGCCTGAGACTAGAGGAGAAGGGGCATGGACCGACGCTGTCAGAAAAGTGAGTGCTCAGTCGAGTCGAAGGAGGTGACACCGTTCGAATCGGTTCTGCCTTTCAGCTCGAGCTCATGTTGTTTGTTGTTTCGTCTTCGTCCCTCCTTCTACAGGCCAAGGCTCTCATCTCTACCTGGAGCATCGAGGAGAAGGCCAACGTCACAACGGGAGTAGGGTGGACGAACGGGTGGGTTTCGCTCGGTTTTTCTTGAGCTTCGTTGGGTGTCATGAGGCCGAAGCTCGTTTGGAGAAGATCGTTGGCTGATCATCGTCCTCCTCTTCCCTTCCCCTCTCCTTTCCTTTCGAAACAGTCGATGTGTAGGAAACATCGCGAGTCAGCCTGGTATTGGTTTCCCGAACGGACTTTGTCTGCAAGACAGCCCTCTGTGAGTTTGCCTTCGTTTCGACTGAGCGGTCGAGTTGGAACTGACCCCGACGCGCCGTCTCTCCCCCCTCCCTTCCCTCAGAGGTGTTCGATTTGGTAAGCTCGTCTATTGACTGTTCCAACATCCATGAAAGATCGATATCCTGACTTCTCGTCTCCTTTCCAGCCGATTTTGTCTCCTCCTTCGTACGTCCCCCCTCGCGTTCGCTCGACGCGTCTTCGCCTGCTCGGCTCACCTTCGTTCCTTCTCCTTTTCTTCGCGCAGCCGGCTGGAATCAACGCTGCCTCGACCTTTGATAGAGAACTCATCCGTGCTCGAGGGCTCGCTCTGGGAAAGGAGTTCCGAGGGAAGGGAGTCAACATAGCATTGGGTTCGTGCCCGTCTCGCTTTCCTGTCCTCTTCTTCCTTTCCTCGACTCATCGATTTACCTTCCTTGGACTTGGCTCTACTCAGGACCGATGACCAACATGGGAAGAGTCGCCGAGGGTGGTCGAAACTGGGAGGGCTTCGGTGGAGAGTGAGTCTTCACGCGCGTCATCTCCGCATCTGTCTCGACGCGTCTCGACGCGTCTCGACTGACGGATTTCCTCTTCAATCTCAGTCCTTACCTTTCTGGAGAAGCTACCTACGAGACGATCAAAGGAATGCAGACACCAGGACTCGGTACCCAAGCTTGCGTCAAGCACTTCATCGCCAACGAGCAGGAGCGGAACCGAACGACCTCTAGCAGCAACATCGACGATCGGACGATGCACGAGATCTACCTCCACCCTTTCCTTCGAGCGGTTCAAGCTGATGTCGCGACGTGTGAGTCTCTTCCTCCGTCTCGTCTCGTCTTCTCGATCCGTCGTTGCGTCCCGTCTCGTCTCATCTCAACCCTCTCTCGTCTCATCTCCTCACCTCTTCTCGTCCACTCGCGATATCTGACATCCTCCGTTTGCTCTTCATTTCCCAGTCATGTGCTCCTACAACCTGATCAACAACACCTACGCTTGCGAGAACTCTCTCCTCCTCTCGCAGCTCCTTAAGCACGAGCTTGGATTCCAGGGACAAGTACTCAGCGACTGGTCGGCCCAGATGTCGGGCGTTCCCTCCATCTTGAGCGGACTGGACATGTCGATGCCAGGAGACATCACGTGCGTCCCTTTCGAAGAAGACTGCGCGAAGGGGAGAGGAGAAAAGACTCGAGCTGATCGCATTCCTTTCGAACTCGCGCAACAGCTTCAACTCCGTCAGTCCTGCCCTTTAGCTGAGGATCGATCTGGAATCTACTGACGCTCTCTTTTATCTCGCTCCCAGGGAACGAGCTACATGGGTAAGAACCTCTCCGATTCAGTCATCAACGGAACGGTCCCCGAGTCGCGTCTCGACGTGAGTTTCTCTGGTTTTCTCTCTCCATCATCACGGCGCCCTTACTGACTATCAAACAACTTGATCGCCCTCAGGATATGGCCACGAGGATTCTCGCCGGATGGTATCTCCTCGATCAGGACAATGACGACTTCCCTCGTGAGTTCGCGTTGTCCTCTCTCGTTCGTGGCGTCGCTTCAGTCCGCTGACTCCTCTCCTTTCATCTCGCTTTCAGTCGTCAACTTCGATAGCTGGAACCTCGATAACGCTGAGACCAACGGTCGCGTGGATGTCCAAGACGATCATCATAAGTGAGCCTCTTTCTCTCGAAGCTGGACCCTCATCCGCCGAGCTCGAGCCGATCCTGTCTCTCTTTCCTCCTCTCAGAGTCATCCGACACATTGGAGCTGCGTCTACTGTCCTTCTGAAGAACGTCGATGGAGCTCTTCCTCTCAAGGCTGGTCTTCGAAGTATCGCGGTGATCGGAGAGGACGCTGGACCAGTGAGCTTCTGAGCTCTTGCTTTCGTCGCGTCTCAGCCTTCGCCTGCTGACTTTCTCTCCTTCCTCAGTCTCGCAAAGGTCCAAACGGCTACTCGGATCATGGAGGACTAGATGGAACGTTAGCTTCTGGCTGGGGATCTGGGACTGCCGATGTGAGCTCGTCGTTCGAACTTGACGCGAAAAGTTGGCTCGACTCCTTCGCTGACTCTCCTTGGTTCTTCCAGTTCACCTACCTCATCAGCCCTCTCGAAGCGATCCAAGCGAAGGCTCGAGAGAACCGTACCAGTGTTTCGTGAATTCCTTCGTCGCTCTTCCCCTCGAGGGTCTACACTGACGCGCTCGATCCCTTTCTCGAACAGCTGGTCCCTCGACAACTTCGACATCGCGACCGCAAATTCGACGGCTCTTCGTCGCGATGCCGTGATCGTCTTCGTTGCCTCCGACTCTGGAGAGGGATACATCACTGTAGATGGGAACGAGGGGGATAGAAAGAACCTGACCGCTTGGAAGAATGGAGGTGAGTCGTCGAAGACCAATCCTGGCCGTCTCGAACGCGATGCTAACTTTCTCTCTCCCTCTCTCTCTCTCTTTCTCTTCAGATACCCTCGTCCAGTCCGTCGCTGCAAAGAACAAGAACGTGATCGTCGTCGTTCACGCCGTTGGACCTGTGATCCTTGAGCCCTGGATCGATCATCCCAACATTACTGCCGTCCTCTGGGCAGGTGCGTGCCTCCCTCTCCCTCGTTTTTCGTCGACTGCTCCTGAGCTCCATTTCTGCCTTCTCGAACAGGACTTCCCGGACCTGAGACTGGTAACGCCCTGGTGGACGTCCTCTGGGGAGACTACAACCCGTCTGGTGTGAGTTCTCGCGTCCTCTTCTCGTCCTTCGACCTTCGCTGACCTGTTCTCCCTTCCAGCGACTTCCCTACACGATCGCGAAGGATATCTCAGACTACTCTGCTCAGATCCGATTCGATGGCGCTGACGCTCCCCCTCACCCTCAAGTCGGTGAGTCCTCCACCAGCGACGACGACGCGTCTCACGAGCTATCACTGATTCCTCGTGTCCTTCGTCTCTTTCTCCAGACTACACCGAAGAGCTCAACATCGGTCAGTGTTAAGTTCCCGAAGACGTCTGAGCTCTCGCTGACTCTTGCTTCTCCTTTCTCTCTAGACTACCGACACTTCCTCTCGAACGACATCGAGCCTCGATTCGGCTTCGGATACGGACTCTCCTACACCAACTTCTCCTACGCGAACCTCAACATCGTCGAGACGGACTATTCCAAGAGGGACGACGAGGAACTCGAGCTCTACCACACCGACGACGGCAACTCCACGTTGAAAGGCAAGGTCGGATCGTCTTTGTTCAAATCGTTCGTCCCTCTCGACCCGGTCCTCTCTTCTTGATTCGCCCATTCTGACCAAGGCTTCTCCATCCAACAGACTCCATGCTCAGAAGTACTCTGTTGAGGTGAGTTGCTCGCAAATCCTTCGAGATCAATCTCGCTCGCTGACTCGTCGTCGTCTTCCTTCTCCTCCCTCCTCGAATCAGTTCGACCTCACCAACACCGGAGACGTCAACGGATGCGACATCCCTCAGCTCTACCTTCGCTTCCCCGACGGTGCAGGAGAGCCTCCCGCCGTTCTTCGAGGCTTCGACCGAGTTAACCTCGACCCGGGAGTCACCACTCGCGTCAAGCTCCCCCTCTCCCTCTATGAGCTTTCGATCTGGGATGTAGTCGCCCAAAAGTGGACTCGACCAGAGGGAGACTTCGGCGTCGTGATCGGACAGAACGCGTTCGACGTGCAGCTCGAAGGGACGATCTACGCCTAAAACAAACGAACTCGCCTCCTTTCTTTGGACTTCGACTTCCCACCTTCTTTTTTTTACTCTCGTTATACCTTACCCCACTGCTGTATCTTCTGGTTCTCTACCTCTTCCTTTCTTGCATCTACGTTCTTGATCTCCCTCTCGCACTCGAACTCCTTCTCTCGGACCAATCTCCACCCTTTCTTTGCTTCCCTTTGCATTTGCTCTTTGGACGCGGGATACGAACCTCGAATGATGAAACTCTCTCTCTTTCTGCCAAACTCGAGCAAGAGAGAAGGTCATTAGAACGTTAAGAAGACGAGAGCGAAGAGACACGGAACCCCAAAACAAAAACACGGCGCGACGCGACCGCCTCTCTTCCCTCTCCTCCCTCGGATCTCCTTCCTCCAGAGAACAGAGTCATCTCCTCACCTCCCCCTCGTAATCTCCCTCCAAGACCTCAGATGCTCGTTCTGGAAGTGGTTCATCTTGAGCGTGTTGAGTCGTTTCGGGGCGACGGGCGAGGGGAAGAGCGTTTCGGGGGTGGAGGGATTGAGGAGTCTGTTGGATCGCGACGAGAACGAAGCGAAAGAGGAGGGAGGGAGAGTTCAGTACAAGAGAGGGAGAGAGAGATGAGGACTCGACAACGAAGGGGACGGTGCGAAGAGAAAGTGAAGACGAACCGACAAGCCAAACAGATCTTGGACTCTTGGTGAATGTCCGACGGGAAGATCTTCGAGGCCCAGAAGGCTTGGAAGGCATCTCTGCGAGACGAACGGACGGAAGGGGAGGTTAGTCGAGCTCGAAGGATCGTGGGAGCGTCCAACGAGGCGAACGAAGACGCGCCGCGACGAGCGAGCGAAACGGATCAACTCACCTCTCCTCCGATTCCTCAGGCTGACCCTTCCCGAACCTCGGACCCACTTCGTGAATATTCGGTATCGATGGCAGGTTGGTCGTCGAAGCCTTCGAGGTCGAGCTGGTTGGATGGTGGCTGGTGGATCCGAGGGAGGATCGTTTCGGAGGGAGAGGAGGAGGCCGAGGAGGTGGTAGGGCGATTTTGACGATCGCTTTCTTGCCTGGAGATTCTTCGGAGGTGGACGCGATGGGGTTGGAGCTTTTGTGACCGTCGATGGTGGAGGAGAGAGGACGTTTGTGGCCCAAAAGGGAGGAAGCGGGAAGATTGTTGGCGCGAGCGATGGGTGTTTGAGAGGGAGGAGGTCGATGGATCGGAGTTTGGTTGGCTGTCTGGGTTGAGACTGAAGCGGTGGATACTGTCGGTGGGAGTAGCGGGGGATCTGGTGGCGGCGGTGGTGGAACGACGATGGTTTGAGACGACGCGTCGACTCGAGACGCGCTTGTCGATTTCTGCAGAGGGAAGAATCGATCCAATTAACGAGTCAGCCACCTGAAGAGCACCCTTCCACAGAGGATGACATTCACAAGCCAGACTCACCAGCTTCTCCACCTCCTCCTCCAATCTCTTCGCCCTCTCCTCCGCCTCCCTCCTCAACCTCCTCTCCTCCTCCAACTCCTTCTCGACCTCCACCACCCTCGCCCCCTTCGCCTCACTCTCCGCTTCATCAGCTCAACTTCCAAGTTCCCACTATTCATCGCACCCAGAGCCTTCTTCTCCATCTCGACGAGGGCTTCCTCCGCGGCGATGGCAGCTCGACGATGCTGGTTGTTGTCGACCTCGAGTCGGTCGCGTTCCTCCTTGAGATGACGATGATCCTCCTCGAGCTGAGCACGAGCACGTTGGACGTCGACCAGTTCACGAGCCCGTTGTTGAAGCTGCTGGTTGACTGAGCGGTGTTGAGTTTCGAGGTCGTAGTGAGCTTCGGAGATGACTGTTTGGACGAGAAGTGAGGGACGAAGGATTGATTAGCGGACGGGCGCAGGGATCGAGTCAGATCAAGGTGAAGGGAGCTCACCGACGAAACGATCCTGTAAGGATCTGACTTTCTCGTTGATCTCTCTTGAGATACTGAGAGGAGAGCCGGACAACAAAGGACGAAAGAGTCAGCTCGCGTCGTCGATACTTCGAATTCGAAACAACGGATACGACTCACTTCAGCCTCCAGGCCTCCTGCCCGTCTACCGGCTTAGCTGCACGAGAAGCCTTCGCAGTACTCGGTGTAGAAGTCCCAGAGGCTGGAACGAGCAAGCAAAGTAAAATCAGGCGAGCTTCGACGACGCGACTTCGACGGGTAAAGTCGAAGGGCGACGGACGTTTGCTGGCTCGGCGTGGAGCACTGATGGGAACGGAGGGACCAGCTTGAGGTTGCGATGACGGCTGCGAAGGCCTGATGCCTGAAGTCTGAGCCCAGAGAGGAATGATGGCAGAACTGGAGTAAGAAGAGGGAGGTCGTCAGCTTCAGATTTTGGACGAGGTCGAGATTGGAACGAACTCGAGACCGATCTGTCCCATGAGGTGAGCGATAACGTTGTGGTAGGCTGGGTCTAGAATGCATTCTTCCAGTCTGTGAAGCAATTCGGGAGGAGATATAGGTCAGGCGAAGGCGGGAACGGAGGGGGACGTTTTGAGCCTGTGAGCTCGCGCGAAGGAGGGTTTGATGAGCTGACTTTTTGCCTTCGGTCGCGAAAGGGATCCTGAGAGCTCGGTAGTTGGCCAGAGGGGAGTTGCTGTTGAGTTGGGATTTGAACGCCTGCGAGCACGAAGAAACGAGAAGCTGAGCGTGAGCAGGGAAGGGAGGAGGGGGAAGGGAAGGAAGGAAAGGAGCGAGCTCACATTGATGAGTTTGGTCGAGCCTTGATGAGCAGGGTTGCTGTGAAGGTGGTTGGCGAGGATGTTTTCTACGATGGATATCGGCTCGGACGCTTGACCTGCCTGCGAAGAAGACATCCCATGGGACACTTTGAGGGGAGAAAAGAAGGGAAGGGAGGACGACGCTGGAGGGACAAAATCGCTCGAGCTCAACATTTCGTCTTCTTCCCTTTCACCGTCACGATCCTCCTTCCCCTCAATTCTTCAAACATCTCTCGATATGCGAACTCGATCATCGCCTCTTCCCTTCCTCCCCCTCGAAGTCAAACACGACATCCTTCGATTCTGCGACCCAGCCACGCTCGCAAAGACGGCTCAAGTCTCGCTCGCCTTCCTCGAGCTCTCCTCCCCCATCCTGTACGAGGACGTGCACATCCAGGGGTTCGACGCTTTGAAGCTTCTCTTTTCCGAGAGGGTGAGCTCATACGTATCTCAAGTCACTCTCCTGAAGTTCTCCAGTCTGACCACCTCTCTGCTTCGAACGACACAGACTCAATCTCCCTCCCTTCAAACCGCTCCCTTCCTCTCCCTCTCCCAAATCCGAGACCTCTCCATCCTGTACTCTCTCCAGGACATCGAACAAACAGTCCAATCGGGTCTATTCCCCGATCGAACACCTTTGTACTCCCCTCTGGACGTGCAAAAGCTGAAGATCTTTATCGCGAACCCATTCCCCAGCGCCGCGCCTTCCCTCGAGCTCCTGTACCTCGGAACCATCCTCAACCCTCGCCACCTCGTCGTCCAGACCTCCAGAAACCGCGACGCCAGCGTTCTCCTCGACTTCTCAATCTTTTTCTCGCTGGAGACAATCCATCTCGTCTCGGTCAGAGTGGGAGAGGAATGTTTAGGGAGGACCGCCAGACGACTCGGCTGGCCCCTTCTTCGCGTCACGTTTGACCTTCCTGGACGCGACGACGTCTACTTCGAGGACATTATGGAGTCGATGCTTGAGGACCTTCCTCTCCCAGAGCCTGCAAAGGTGGTCGTCTTGGTGGAGAACGAAGGGGACAAGGGAGAGGTCCTCGCGCGGCTTGCTGCAGACGTCGAGGAACGCGACCCTGAGACTAGGAAGGAGGTGCTGGCGCAGGTGAAAGTCGAAGTCAGGGAACGTACCTAGTGAGAGCCTCGATCCTTATGCACTTTCATGTTGACGGATCGCGACAGAACGGAAAGAGAGATGCAAAGCAGACGACGCGTTTTGACGATCGAGTCAATCGTGCTGCTCGTTCTTCCCTTAGCGTTTCGCGAAGACTCAAGGTCCAAACCACTGCCGCGCTTCTTGCTCTGACCCTGTAACGCACAAGAAGAGAAGTATTTTCAGGGACGCGGCGGGCCTACTGGGCTACGACGTCCCTTTCTCGTCTTTCCGCTTCCTCTTCCCCGCCTTTCCCTTCCATTCCAACAAAAAAATTGCAGTAGATACGACTTTGGTTCGGTTCCGGTCTCGAGCAGTTTGTTCCTCTTCCTGGACGTGTTAAATTTTTGCTGCTGCGTTCGAAAAGGGCGCGGCTTTCGCGTCGAACCGAGACCCGCCATCTCGACGCGTCGAGCTCATCGTTCTCTCGCTTCATTTGGAACTGTCTTCTACGCCGAGTCTTTGTGCGAGTCGTGAAACTAGTAGATCAAGCATCTTCTCTCAATGAGAATCAATCTTGAGCTCGCGGCAAAGGAAGCCAGCGAAGGATAAATCGTCGTCGCTTCAACCTCGCTCCGTTTCTCGCTCCCGTACGAGATCAAGAGTCATAAAGATGGCATTCAGATCCAGATGCGAAGTACGAGATGGATCCTGAATTCACAGAGTTTATTAAGAAGTCAGCATACAGACACGCTCGAGGTGAGGAAGGGAGGGAGGGAAAGAGCGAAGCTCACCTTCGCGAGCTCAGTCGTCCTTCTTCTTTTCCGACCCAGTTTCCACAAGGAGATCTGCAGACGGGTTCTTCAAAGTCCCCCTGAGTATCCTTTGCTTCTCCGTGTCCGCGTTCCTGAGCTTTCTCTGCTCCTCGGTGTCGGACGACTCGTACACTTGGAAGGGGCGAGAAAGGAGAGCGAAGGGAAAAGAGGTCAGCTCGGTTCCCGTCGTTCAAACGTTGGCAGGAAGAGGATGGACCTACTGTTGATACCCAGCCAGACAACGGACGCCAAAGGTCCATATCCCCACGTTAAGGACTTGATCCTCTCAGCGTGTGCCCACTCCGTCGTCGCAGAAGGGCGCGGCCACCTCGTCGCGAGGATGAAGTCCCAGAGCATGACGAACGAGACCCACTGTAGATTCGCAGCAACTTGGGAAGCGTATCTCCGATTGTCCCCGTCCAGGAGCTTGTCCGTGGTAGAAGAGACGAGAAGGTCGAGGAGGATGGGCTTGAGGTAGAGGTGGGTGAGGAGGGAGATGGAAGCGAGGAGGAGGAGAGAGAAGAACGGTTCTGGGATGGAGAAACCGAGGAGGTAGGCTAGAGCGAGGTGAGGGAGGAGGACTCCTAAAGCGACGAGGATTGAGGATTGGGAAGAGGAGAAGGTCATGCTCTTTGCTGCTGGGCGTTTGGGAGGAGAAGGAGGGAAGGAAGAAGAGGTGAGCTCGCCAACCACTTTCAACGCCCATCTTCCTTTTTGCATCCGCCTTCAGCCCATCATGTCCTCTCGTCCTCAACATTCTGGCTACCAGCAGTCCTACGGAGGATCTCCAGCACCGTCTTCTGTGCAACACCCTCCTCCTAGTGCCAGTGCAGCTTCCGTCCTCTCTCCTCCGCTCGAGGTAGCTCGGTTCGTCCCTTTCACCCTTCCCTCTCCTTCCTCTTTCACCCAAGCTCGAGCTGAGCTCGTCTTTGGATACAGACAACTCGACCTCTTCATGAATGAGCATCTTAATCGATTGGAAGCCCTGGCTGAACAGTACTTCGACGGCGTGTGGGTCTCACTCTTCCTTCCCTCCTTCGATGTTGAGCTCGAGCTGACCTCCTTCCTTGTTTCTTCGTCTCCTCTTCGTCTCCTGCAGCGACTCTGCTCTCGATCCATCTACGATATCGTCAACAGCCTCCACAACTTCCTCCAGAGCTGGTACGTTGATATCAGTTCCCCTTCGGTGTCCTCTGCCTCCGTCCGTCCAAAGGAGTTGAGCTCGAGCTCACCGTCTCCCCCTCCCCTTCAAACTTCCCTTCTTTCCCTCTCTTTTCCTCCACAGAATCCTACCAATCTCTCCTCAACCATCTCACCTCCCTCCTCTCAGCATCAACGTCGTCTGGGCTCGGAGCTCTCCCCGTTTCTATCCCCTCATCCACCTCCCCTTCGACGACATCCTCCTCTCCCCTGCCGCCTTCCCTCAACGAATGGACCGAGGAGCTTACTCATACCGCTCAGGAATTATATGGACGACGAGTGGCCGTGAAGGATGCTGCTGCTGCTGGGGAGAATGTGTTGAAGAGGGGATAAGTGGGAAGGGAGGGCTGAGGAAGCGGGACACGAAGGGAGATCTCGACGGAAGACGAGACTTTCTGCTCCCAGGAGGATCCTCGCATCAGCTCAACTCGCAGGACCATCGGACGACGACTGGCCTCATTTGGATTGGACGGAGGAGTGACGGTCGGTTCGAAGGCTCCTCGAGAGCTGAGGGAATAGACGAGGGAGACAGGGAGGAGGCGCGTCGACGCTTTGGAGGACCAAAAGAGTGACTTTGAACAGGGGTGATCTCATAAAGGGTGCTCAAGTTGCCGAAGGAAAGGCAGCGTGCACGAGAGAAACATATTTCGGTCCTGAAGGAGGACGAAAGAAGCGGCACACGACCAAGAAACGCGTCGCGTCCCACTCTTTTCGCATCGTACAGGAGAAGCCTTCGGACACCACTCGTCTCGCCGACCTCGCTGCATCCCTTCTTAGCGATTCGCTTTGATACACACGTCCTCGGATAGGCTTCCTCTACGTTTGCGAGCAGAAGACAAGAAGATGGCTCGCGTCGACTCGACGAACGTCATCTTCCGTTTGCTTGGTCGCGCGCCCTCCCTGCGATTTTTCACGACGTCTGCTTGACCCGGAGACGGACCAGTTTACCCCTTGCCCTGAGGGCTGTGTTGATGATATCTCACGGCCCAGGGAAGGGGAAAAAAAGAACGAGCCCCAGGGTAGGGACATGACGCTCAAGCGTCACAAGCTCCCTCTCCATCTGAAAAGGGGCAATCTCCCTTTCCTTCCTTCCTTCTCCCCAACCCTCACTCACCCTCTTCAAGACCACCAACCCTTCCTTCCCACTCTCAAACAACCCATTACCAACTCAAAGTTAGTATCTTCTCTTCTTCGCCCGCCGAGCGCCGTTGAAACGAAGGCGAAAGCTCACCAAACTTCCCTCCCTCCGTTCCCTTCCTCCCTCATCACAGATGGATACCACTCACGGAACCTACCCTCAGCCCGTCTACGACTCGACCACTGGAGCTGCTACCAACACTCCCGACGTCGTCTACCCTACTGCTGGATCCGCAGGCTCGACTTCTGCCACCGCTCCTTCGTCCTCCTCCGTCCACCCAACCGCGTCGCAGAAGGCTTCCCAGACCGCTCAAAACGCTAAGGTCCAAGCCGCCAACGCCGCTCAGACTGCTAAGGTTCAGGCTCAGGGTGTAGCTGAGAAGGTGCTGAACCACCCCGTCGTGCAGGGAGCTCAGGAGTCGGTGCTCGGACAAGTCAGCGCTCTCGACAAGGTGCGTTTCATCTCATCCCTTCGCAGCTTCTTGACTTATCGCTGACTTTCTCTATCATTCTCCTCGTCCCTCCAGGAGCTCGGCAAGCATCAGTTCGCTCGAGACTTCGAGGCTAAGACTCACGTCCCGAAGGTTCGTTTCCCTTTCCTCGCCCCATCTCCCCTCTGAGCTCGAGCTGACCTCTTCATCTCTTCTTTTCTCAGGCCTACACCTTCCTCGGTCTCGTCGCTACTCTCTTCGTCACCATCTTCTTCAACACCTTCGGATTGGCGCCCGCCGTCACCAACCTCCTTGGTACGTTCTTCTCGCTTTTGCCTTCGGTGACGGCGCGAGCTCACCTCTTCCTCTCCGTCTTCTCTTCAGGTTACGCTCTCCCCGCTTACTTCTCCATCCAGGCTCTCGAGTCTACCGGAACCACCGACGACAAGCAGTGGCTTACTTGCGAGTTCTCCTCCTCAGCACCAACAGTTACGTTTCGCTCGCCCTCCGACTCTGACGCGTTCTTCTCTCTCTCTCTTCCCTGCAGACTGGATCTCCTTCTCTTCCTTCACCCTCCTCGAGTCCATCTTCGGCAAGGCCATCCAGAAGTTCATCCCCTGGTGGTTCGTCTTGAAGACCGTCCTCATCGTCTGTGAGTAGACCCGCTCCTTTCCAGAACGAAGTCGAATCGTTGGACGCGTCGCTGACGTTCCCTTCTCTCCCTCTTTTCTCCCTAGACCTTCAACTCCCTGGAACCCGGGGAGCCGCTCAGCTCTACGACCACGTTCTTCGACCTGTTCTCGCTCGAGGAAAGCAGGCCAAGAGGGACAACTTCTCCCCCGACTCGAGCGCGTTCTCGCCCAACTCGACCTCGGCTCACTACCCTGCTCCCGTCACTTCTAGTGAGTCTCTCGTCTTCGAACAAGATTTTGAGTCCTCATTTCACGCGCTGATCACCCTCTTCCTTTTGCTTCGTAGACGACCGAGTCCTCTAAACGATTTTCACGACCTTTTCGTCCCCATCTCGCATCTTGCTCGCTCGTCTCTTCCTTCTACATACACGAACGAACTACGCTGTTTTCTAGTCTACTTCGACTCTTGATCTGAATTACGCATCTTGGCTTCATTCCACTGGAAAGAACGAATCTGGGAAGAGAAAACCTGATAAACGGTCGACCGAGCACGAGCGGACTCGGAATCGCGACTCCCTCGAAACGAGACTCGCGAGCTCTCGCCTCTTCCTTCCTCCTTCCTTCCTCCACCCACCCTCCCCTTTCTCTCGACTCGGTCAAAACTTCGCTCTCGATGGTTGTGAGTGACCTCTTCACCCTCCCACGTAGATAAACGAGAGAGCTGACCTTCTGTAACCCTTGTTGCTTGCAGAGAATCATCATCAAGGGAGGGTGAGCGAGCATCTTGATCCTCCTTACTTCTCCAGTCCATCCCTCGAGTTACTGACCCTTTCTTTCGCTTCTCTCGATGTTCTCACCTCCCTCAGTATCTGGTGAGTCTGATCCCTTCTCGTAGACAAGATAGGAGCTCTCGGAGAAGCTGGAAAGGACGATGGCTGACCTCTCTCCTTCCCTTCCACACCACCTCCCTCCCTCCTTTCGCTCGCTCGTTCGTTCGTCTCGCCTTCTACAGGAGGAACACGGAAGATGAGATCCTCAAAGCCGCCATCTCCAAGTACGGAAAGAACGTGAGTCTTCCCCGGCCTCGTCTCTGGAAGAACTCGAAGGCAAAGCGAGAGAGCTGACCTCCTTCTCCTTCGTTCCTTCCCTCGTTCGTAGCAATGGGCTCGAATCTCGTCCCTCCTCGTCAGGAAGACACCGAAACAGTGCAAGGCCCGGTGAGTACCCTTCTCCTGGTGTCGGTGTATACGAGTGCGTGGAGCTGACTCCGGTCTTTCTGCGTCTCTAGTTGGTACGAATGGCTCGATCCATCCATCAAGAAGGTCGAGTGGTCAAAGGTGCGTCTCTGGTCCCTTCCTTCCCCATCCCATCCCATCCATCCACCTCGCAACCCCCTCAGCTCAAGCTCGTACTCATGCACCACCCTTTTACGCTTACTTCGCCTCCCAGACGGAAGACGAGAAGCTCCTCCATCTAGCGAAGCTCATGCCCACTCAATGGCGAACGATCGCTCCCATCGTCGGTCGAACGGCTACTCAATGTCTCGAACGATACCAAAAACTCCTCGACGAAGCCGAAGCTCAGGAGAACGACGAACTAGGTCTCGCTGGACCAGGAGGACCCGAGGCTGGACCGAGTGCGGACGACGTGAGGAGGTTGAGGCCTGGAGAGGTCGACCCGGATCCTGAGACCAAGCCTGCGAGGCCTGATCCCATTGATATGGACGAGGATGGTGAGTTGGTTCGCTTCTTCTGATCTTGCTTGGGTGCTGAGGGAGGTGTGGGAGCGGTTGGTGTGGAGGTGAAGGTTGGGAGGACGGGAGGGAAGCGCGAGGGAGGGAAGGAAGGGAAGGAAAGAGCGAACGAGCTGACCTTTTCCTTTCGTGTCTCTCGAAACTTACAGAGAAGGAGATGCTCTCGGAGGCTCGTGCTCGTCTCGCCAACACTCAGGGAAAGAAGGCTAAGAGGAAGGCTCGTGAGAGACAACTCGAGGAGGCTAGGAGGTTGGCTGTCTTGCAGAAGAAGAGGGAGTTGAAGGCTGCTGGAATCATGTTCGTGCCCTTCCCTCCTTTTTCCTTCCTCCCAGAGCGAACGTCGGACGAGTAGCTGACTTTCCTTTCCGCGATGATCGACCAGGTCCAAGTCGAAGCCCAAGAACAAGAAGAACGGAATGGACGTGAGTTCTGGCGCGACCGTGATCAGTTCGAGCTCCAGACGAAGCTGACCTCGACTTCCTCCCTTTCCCCACTACCCCTTCAGTACAACGCCGACATCCCCTTCAACAAGCAGCCCGCTCCAGGATTCTACGACACCTCGGACGAGAAGAACCGAATCCACCACGCTCCCGTCGGACAGTCCCTCGCCAAGATCGAAGCCGCCGGAAAGCGTAAAGCTCCAGAGGACGAGGACGAGGGAGGAGAGAAGAAGAAGAAGCCCAAGCAGGACGGACCCGGAAACTCCCAGTTCATCGCCGCTCGAGACGCTCAGATCAAGAAGCTCAAGGAGGCCGAGCAGATCGGAACGAGGAGGAGGTTGGTGCTCCCTGGAGCTCAGGTTGGGGAGGCCGAGTTGGAGGAGATCGTCAAGATCGGGCAGGCTGGAGAGAGGTCGAGGGAGCTGGTGGACACCGAGGATGGAGACGAGGCGAGTGGGAGGTTGCTGGGAGACTACGAGAGTCTTGGGAAGGCGAAGATGGCTAGGACTCCTAGGACTGCTCCTCAAGGTTCGTTTTCTTCTCTTTCTCTCCTCGCGTTCGCTCGAAGTCGCGAGACGAAGCTGACCTTCGTTCGTCCTTCCTCTTTCTTGCTCTGCAGCCGACAACGTCATGGCCGAAGCTCGAAACCTCCGAAACATGATCCACACCCAGACTCCTCTTCTCGGAGACGAGAACACTCCCCTTCACGAGGTCGCAGGAGGAACCGGATTCGAGGGAGCCACTCCTCGACACCACATCTCCGCCACTCCCAACCCTCTCGCCACTCCCTTCCGAGGAACCAACGGAGTCGAGTTCGGAGCCACTCCTCGTTCGGACGCTGGATCGATGGGAGCCACTCCTCTTCGAACCCCCATGCGAGACTCCCTCAGCATCAACCCCGACGGATCCATGACCCCGATGGGCGACACCCCAGCTCAGGCGCGTCGACGAGCCAAGAACGCCCTCCGAGATGGATTCGCTCGACTCCCTTCGGCTCAGAACGACTTCGAGATCATGGTTCCCGAGGACGAGGTCGAGGAGGAGGAGGTTGTCGTGGAGAGCGAGGAGGACGCGGCGGAGAGGGACGCGAGGGAGCAGAAGGTCAAGGAGGAGGAGATCGTCAAGGCTCTCGCTAGGAGGAGTATGGCCGTTCAGAAGGGACTTCCTCGACCTCCCAACGTCGACCTCCACCGACTCCTCTTCGAACTCTCCCTCGCTTCCACCTCCACGGGGGACTCGAATCTCGACCTCGCTCAAAAGCTCGTCGACGTCGAATTCGCTCAACTCGTCGAACACGACTCCATCGCCCACCCTCTCCCTGGAACGTCCAAAGCCGGAGGATCTCGATCCAACTACGACATGCCGGACGACGAATCCCTCGCTACCGCTCGCTCCCTCGTCCACTCGGAACTCGCTACGGCCCTCGGATTCCCAGGAGCGAACGAAGCTCAGGTCAAGCGCGGGATCGTCGCCTTCGTCGCGGACGCCAACCCTTCCTTCTCCTCCCCCATCGCTCCCCTCGACGAGGTCTCCTGGGCCGCTCATCGTCAAACCCTCTCCTTCTCCGGATCCACCTCCACCTGGCTCGAATCCGACGCCCTCTCCTCCTCCGATCGAATCTCAGGCTACGCCGCCCTCCTCGACGCAGACCGTCACCTCATGTCCGAGGAGGCCTCCAAAGCAGCCAAGATCGAACAGAAACTCAACAAGAAGCTCGGTGGCTACCAGATGGTCGCTTCCAAGGTCTCGACGAGGATCACCGAGGGGTACAAGGAGCTTCAGAAGACCGAGAGGGAGCTGGAGAGTTTCACGAGGTTGTGGGAGAACGAGAGGGCTGGGTTGCCGAAGCGGGTGGAAGGGTTGGAGAAGGAGGTGAGCAGGTTGGAAGGAAGGGAGAGGGATCTGCAGATGAGGTATGCGGAGTTGGATGAGGAGAGGAGGGAGAGGAAATCGAGGGTGGAGAGGAGGGAGGAGGAGATTTTGATTGAGGAGGCGGAGAAGGCGTTGGAGGCGCAAGAGGAGGCGATGGCTGCTATGGAGGGTCAGGAGGAATAGGTTTCTAGTCTTTTAGTACGTTGTGCGATTTGGATCTTGTTCTTGTTTTCTCTGTGAGGGAGGGAGAGGGAAAGCGAGCGAGATTCGACGCGTCTCAACGAGGACCGGTCTTCGGAGCTTCGATATGGGCTCCAGTCGTCGTCTCGAATTCAGTCTAGGTTCATATCTGTCTTTCAGTCTGACGGTATGGATTCTAAAGCGCTCGAGATAAATTTGAAACGATGCCGAACGTGAGCTTGGAAGTCGAACGAAATGACGACCGACCTGTCGAGCTCGTCGATCTTCTTTCCTCCCTCGACCACCATGACCTTCACCTCCATCCTTTCCCTCCTCCTAGCCCCCATCGGCATCCTCCTCCCCCATCTCGCTCTAGCACACTACTTCGGCTTCCCCCTCAGCTTCTCAGCCCTCCAAATCTCCGAACCTCTCCCCTCCCTCCTCCTCCTCGTCGCCATCTCCCTCTTCACAGCCCTCGTTCTCCATCCCCTCCTTCTCGACCTCGCCATCTCTTCGGACCCCAAGAACTCAACTCGCTACGTCGTATCTTGGATCCTAGCGAACGTTCAGTTCTTCTCGTTCCTCGCTCTTTTCTATGGATTGCTTTGGAAGAGGTGGCCGAGACCGGAGGGGAGGGACGAGGTGAAGCATTCGGGGCTGAAGGAAGGGTGGATGGCTGGCACCGGGTTTTTCTTCTTCGTCTTGTGGACGATGATCAATGGTGCGTTCTTTCCTCTTCTGTAACTTCTCTCCTGCCTGCTTTGGAGTCTTGAGGAGCATGGGAAGAGGAGAAGACTCGCGGCGAGCGCCGAACGAGGGCTGAGCTGAACGAACGACGATTTGGTGTTTGCGCTTGCTTCTCCATCGCTAGTCGCCCAAGCAGGCCCGCCGGAGCAGAAGAAGAAGGTATCAGAGAAGAAGGACAATGACTCGTCTTTGCCGTCGCCAGTGGAAGGGAAGAGTGAAGGAGGAGGAGTGGGAGAGGTCGAGCCCTCAAAGGAGTGAATCCAGGTGAGCTTCGTTTTTTCCTCCCTCGGCTTGAACGAGTCTTCTCGCTGACCTCTCGCGACCTCTTTCGGTCTCCAGATCAACGAGTTCGCTTGAATATGCACCTGGACCTGATCTCATGACTCGTGACTCTTGTGATGATCAAGCGAAGGTCGAGGTCGAGGTCGAGGAGTGCAGTCGAAGCGAGGTAGACTCCCGCCCATCCCTTCTCGCGTCCTTCCTCTCGAGCACAGGACTTTCACCATCGAGTCGTTTTCAAAGAAGCTGCTATACTCGACCCCCAAAAAACTCTTGTGATCTCGAAGACGAAACAAACGGAGGGAAATGCGCCCAAAAGAAACGGCCGACGCGTCGGAGATGGCTGGTCTCGGATCGACGCGAAACTCACCTCTTCCTCGAGCGCAGCAGCAAAAATCTAACACGTCCAGGAAAGCGGAATAATTCTTCGGACCAGGGAATCGAACCAAAGTCGTATCTACTTCGTTTTTGTTGGAATGGAAGGAGAAGAGGAAGAGGAAGCTGGAAAGACGAGAAAGGGACGTCGTAGCCCAGTAGGCCCGCCGCGTCCCTGGAAGGATGCGTCTCTAGTTTGTTATAGGGTCAAGAGAGGAAGTTCGGCAGGGATTCGGGTCTCGAGTCTTCAGGAAACGCTAAGGAAAGGATGAGCAGTACAATTGACTTGATCGTCAAAACGCGTCGTCGGCTTTCCATCTCTCTTTCCGTTCTGTCGCGATCCGTCAACAGGAAAGTGCATAAGGATCGAGGCTGTAAATAGGTACGTTCCCTGAATTCCACCTTCACCTGCGCCAGCACCATCTTCCTAGACTCAGAGTCGCGTCTCTTGACGTCTTCACGAAGCGTCGCGAGAACCGCTCCCCTGTCTGCCCCACTCTCCACCAAGACGAGGACCTCCGAGGGTTCCGGAAGAGGGAGATCGTCAAGTAGCGAGCTCATAAGATCCCCGAAGTGCTCGTTGTGTCCTCCAGGAAGGTCAAACGTGACGCGACGAAGATTCCAACCGGCTTCGCTGGCGGTGGTTCCCAACGCGACCTCCCCTACTCTGACTGAGCTGAGAACGATTGTCTCCAGTGACGAGAAGCTTGCGTCACCAAGGAGGACGCGGGCACCGGCGTTCCAGGGAGCCTCGACGACAAGGTGGCAAGGGTTGAGGAAGGGTCCGAGGTGAGTGAGCTCGAGGGAATGATGAGCGTGATCGTCGGATGGCTTCGCGATAAAGATCTTGAGGGTTTGCACGGTCAGAGGCGAGTTTGACGGTGCTCGATCGAGAAGTAGATCCAAGTAGTGGTCTTCTTCGAAGTCCTCGAGGCGGTAATGGATGAAAAGGTCTCGGATTTGGGAGAGGGAGAGGAAGGGAGCGATTTGGAGGGGGGCAGGTTGAGTCTGTTTTGTTCGAGGCAAGGAAGAGGTCAGACCAAGATATCTCAGAGAGAGTAGCTAAAGAGACACATATACTCACTCGTTTAGAGAAAAGACGTTCCAACGCCCCGAGACCTTGGATGTGGACGTCCTCGTACAAGATGGGGGAGGAGAGCTCGAGGAAGGCGAGCGAGACTTGAGCCGTCTTTGCAAGCGTCGAGGGATCGCAGAATCGAAGGATGTGGTGCTTGAATTCGAGAGGGAGGTAAGGGAGAGGAGAAGAAGACGAGGACATGGTTGGTTGTTCGTCAAAATCGGAAGGGAGGGAAGGGAGCTCGTCGAAGTTGGGAGGGAGGAAGGACGAAAGGTGAGCTTGCTCATGAGCTCGTCTTTGCTCGGACTCAAAAGTATTCTTCCAGTCTCTCTTTCGCCTCTGCTTAAGTTCTGAGACAAATACAGTAGACCCAAGAACCCCAGGGCGTTAAAGTATGGCATAGAATTTGCCGACGGAAGCCTCCGACCCTCTCTCCGAAACAGGACCTCTGAATCGTCGAGCTCAACGTCGCCGCTCCTCAACTCCATCAGACTCTTCCTGCTTCGATATCTAGACCTCGTTCTCATGGCCACACCTACTACCGGGACCTTGATCCTGTCTTCCGCTTCGTCTAAAGTGAGTGAACGAGATCGGGTGTCCTCAGGGGAGCTCCAAAGCTGCTCGCTGACCCCATTCATCCGACCCTGCTCTGCTTTCAGCCCTCTCCCTTCCTTCGCGTCAGTTCAGTCTTGCATCCTTCTTCTTGACAGCCCAATCTGACGAGAGTCTTCTCTCTCCGTCTCTTTAGATCCCGCCTGAGGTTGTCCTGGAAATCTTCAAGCACTGCAGTCGAGAGGATCAAAAGTCGTTGTCCTCCACTTCCTTGCTCTTGCGAGAGGAGAGCTCGCTTCCTCTCCGTGTCCTCCTCTCCAACCTCCTTACGACCCTCTTCGAAACTTTGTCCAGATCGGAAAACCGGTGATCTTTGAGACTCTCGAGCTCTTCGACCAAAAGGACAGCACCATCGTCGACTTTCGTGCTCTCTCCTCCTCTCCTCTTCGAACGCTCGTCAGGCGAGTCTTTCCTCCCCGGCCCTTCAGCACGTTTCGATATCCGTCTGACTCCGATGAATCCCTTTCCCTATGAACTTCAGAACCCTTCACTCCTCTTTCAGCCGCCGAGGTGTTCACCACCACCCTCTCAACCCCGAGCTCCTCGCCCTCGGTCTCGTCCGCTTCCCAAAGCTCACCACCATCTCGAGCGATATCACCGCCGACTCTTTCCTCGACATCTACAGGACTCCTCGGATCGAGCACCTCTACTTTCGCGGCCCCGAGTTCTACAAGATCTGGTCGGCGGTAGTCAAGACTGGACCTCTCCCCCGTCGCGACTCCCCACTCTTCCTTTCCCATCCTCATCGCCCCTCCCTCTACTTTGGATTCACACCTCACACCTTTGACGATGGGCTCAACAACGCCTGGAGATACTCTCTTCCTCCTTCCGTCACCGACAAGGACTGGTTCCTCTCCACCACAAGCTCGGCGAACCTCAGGTTCCCTCGACTGACTGTCGAGGTCGACGCGTCGGTCCCCATCCCCTCCTCTGCCTTCCTCGTCACCACCAAGCTTCTCTCCCTTCAAGATCTCAAGGTTTTTGTTTGCAAGCAGCCCACGCCGGAGTTCATGGAGTCGTTGGGAGTCGTCGCCGTCGTTCAGTCGCCTTCAAGATCCTTCACCCTCCAACTCCAGACGACTCATCCTCTTCTACCCTCGTTCGGACAGCTCGGTCGCTTCCAGCCGTTCGAGGAGATGGCAGGTGTCTCGGGGTGGGAGGGTCTAGGACCGGTCAGCTCGGCTGCAGTCAAGTTTGATACCAGGAACTGGACGGTGGAGGAGCTACAGCTCCAGTTAAAGGACGCGACCGTCACCTCTTCGTTCCTCAACTCGGCAGGCGCGTCCTTCCGGAACTTGACCTCGCTGGAGCTGCAGAGCTTCTCCCTCGAAGAGGCTATATGGCCTGCAGATTGGGTTCGCTGAGCTTGTCTCCCTCTCGATCTGCCGCAGCTGGCGTCCACTCGTCTCTCGCTGACCTCGCGTTTCTTCCCTCCTGCTTCCCAGAACACCGTCGTCGAGGCCTTCAGGTCCTTCCCTTCCCTCACCCTCCCACCATCCCTCACTCCCGTGCCTACCCTCAACAACCTCCCAGCCTGCAGCGAAACCGCCTTCGACTACCTTCTCTCGAAATCCCACCCCCTCCTCCCTCAACAAACCCTCAGCGCGGGCGGTTGGTGGGTCGCTTGGAAACGCCTCGGATTCATGCTCAACCTCTCCCGAGTTCGACGATTGGGCACGTCCCTTCCGAATGGATGTGTGGTTGTTTGGGGTAGCTCTCCGCTCGGCTGGTGCGGGAAGGTCGTGGTCTTGGAGGGAAGCGGAGGGAAGACGGCGATGCCAGGGAGCGGTTCTTTCGAAGAGGGATCGGAGGAGGAGAGGGAGATCATGGTTGGGACAAGAGCGGACTGCGATCCTCACTCAGCTGGTACCAGAGTAAGAGGATGGAGATGTTTCTCGTGCAGAAGGGAAGGGCGGGGGATGGATCTCTTTGAGGCGGCGAGGTTGTGTGGAGAGGAGGAGTTCGAGAAGGCTTTGAAAGGCAAGTGGAAGTCGACCTGGACCGAGTGAGTACTCCGTCATCTCTTCATCACTGATTTGTTGACCCGTGTCTTACTCGCAAACCCTCTCTACTCCCAGATCGGACATCAAGCTCGAATACGAACTCGCTCAACGATCCCTCGACGCGTCGAATCCAACCTCCGTTTGGTGAGCTTTCCACCACCTCTCTCGTTCTTCGTCTTTTTCAACTCCCTCGCTGACCGCGTACCCCCTCCCTCGTCTCTCCCATACAGACGTCTCGTTGACTCAAGCCAACAGACACCTCACCTACTCCCAACCTTTCCACTCGCAAGCCACGACCGTTCGTTCTTCGCGCTCGACTTCTTGCTTCTCCCTCGCCTCGACTGACTTCGTCTCATCTTCTTTTGCTTCTCCCTCGCAGACGCAGAAACGGCACCTTCAAAATCGAACTTTCTCCCCTTCGCTGATTAGAACCTGGACCCGTCGCCGTCGAATGAATCAATGAACCTCCTCTCCGACGACGAACGACCAGACCGAGAGAGTCGACCTCTTCTTTGTTCGCGTTCTCGTCCTTCCAGCATCACAGTTCCAGAGCCAGCCTCTCAGTTTCCCCATCTCGTCCTCAAAACGAGAAAGAAAGTGCTCCTTCTCTTTCTCTGCAACAAAGACGAGACTCTGTCGAGGACGAACGAGACGCGCGCGTCTCATCTCCTCTTCCCCCTTTCGTTCTTCCCTCTCCCTCTCCTCTCCCCAACCCGAAAACACAAGAACGAAAACGTCATAGACCAGATCTGAATCATATCGCACTAACTCTTCACCTCTTCACCTCCCCTCCCCTCCTCTCCTCTCCTCCCAAATCGCCTCAATCAATTCCTCCCCAAATCAAACCCCAACCCCGCCCCCTTCTTATTCAAACTCCCATACTCGTAGCTCCTCCCCTTCTCGAACGGTCTCGGGGGAGGGAAATCCCTCGACGTCGGGAAAGTGAGATGACCCTGTTGAGCTGGGGGCGAAGCTGCTCTCGCGGGAGTGGGAGTGGGTGCTTGTCGTTGAGCTTGGGCCAGAGGAGGGGGGTTGTAGTTGTTGTTGGATCCGTTGGTGGTTGCTGCCAGAGGGGAGGGAGCTGAGAGGGTTGGAGCTGGCGGAGGGGGAGCGAGGGAGGAAAGGGAGGGGGTTCGCTGGTGGTGAGGAAGAGGGGAAGGAGGGGAGACGCGTTAGTGAAGTGTGAGAAGAAGAGGAGAGGGCAAGGGTAAAGGAACGCACGCTGTGGCCTGACGCGGCAGGGGAAGGACCAGGAGGAGGAGGAGGAGCTGCTTGAGGTTGAGAGGGAGGGGCTCGAGGGGGTGGCTGGCAAAGGAACGAACGAAAGGTCAGCGACGACTCGGTCGGACTCTCGTCTTCGAATCGAACTCGAAATAAAAACTCACCATCGATCTCCCAGGACTGGACGACTCGACCGAACCCGACCCAGGTCTACCGGACGGCAAAGGTGGAGGAGTCGAAGCTCCGATGGAGGCTCCTCGATGTCTTCCTCCGGGCAAAGGAGGAGGAGCACCCAGGCTCGATTGAGGAGGAGGCGAAGGAGGTTGAGCGGATTGAGGTCTTGCTGGCGGCGGAGGAGGAGCCATGGATGATCGAGAGGCTGGAGGAGGAGGCGCTGAGCCTCGGTGGTTGCTCGATGAGGAGGGGGAGGGTCGAGAAGGGAGCGAAGGAGCTGGTGGAGGTGGTACTGCAAGAACGAAACGGAAGACGCGTCGGTCAGCGAGACGTTTCTTTTTGTTTTCGAAGCGACGAGGTGATGATCGAAGTGACCTGCTCGAGAAGCACCGACGAGAGAGCTGGCTCGGTCTCTGGGAGGCATAGGAGGAGCAGACAAGCGTGACTGTTGACCTTCGTCGCTGGGCGTTCGAGAGGGAAGAGTGGGAGGGAGGGCTCGACCTGGGAGACTTGGAGCAGTCGGTCGAGTAGGGAGAACGGGAGGCGGACTGGGAAAACGACGGAGAGCAAGACATCAGTACGAAGAAAGGGGTGGCGCGGTGGAGAAAAGTTGAAGCTCACGGAGGTCGACTGGACAAGCGAAGGAGGGAAGGAGAGGAGAGGTCAGCTTCGATCTCGCACGCGTCGTCTTCATCTTTCCTTTTCTCGAACTCACGGAACGCTTCGACCAGGAGGAGGTGGTGGAGGTGCACTGATTCAAAGCAAGCAGCAGAAAAGTCAGCTCTCAACTTATCAAACTCTCGAAATGCGAACGACGAAAGCTCACGGAGGTCTGCGAAAACGAAAACGAACGCAACTCAAGTCAGCTGTCCCGTTCACTCTCGCCCACCTCTCATCCTTCGAAAAGAACCAGAACTCACGCAGCAGATCTCCCAGGAGGAGGCGGCGGCGCTCTCGGCGGAGTCGCTTGCTGAGAAGGAGGAGGTCTCGCCGGAGGAGGAGCTCGCGACGGAGCTGAGGGAGGAGGAGGAGGAGCTTGAGAGGGAGCTGATGAAACACGAACGAACAAGAGCAAACAAGGTCAGCTTCTTATGCCGTCGGCCGTTCGTTCAAGAACGAAACCCGTCGCGACGAGAGGACGTCAAGGTCAAGGTCGAGAAACTCACCTCCGTTTCCACCACCACCAGTCTTCTTCAACGTCGGCATCCCTCCCGCGAAAAGTCCTCCCAAACTCGGTGGTCCTCCTCCTCCTCCTCCACCACCACCAATCCCACCACCCTCAGCGGGTCCAGACGAAGACGAAGAGGACGATTTCAACTTCGGCATCCCACCCGCGAACAGTCCACCTAGGTTCGGAGGTCCTCCTCCTCCTCCAGCTCCTTGCCCTCCTCCTCCCGCACTACCACTCTCTTCCTTCTCCCCTCCTCCAGAAGAGGATTTCAACTTCGGCACTCCACCCGCAAACAACCCACCCAAGTTGGGTCGCACAACAGCAGGTCCGTCCGTCGCGTTCCCTCCTCCTGACTCGCTGCCTCCGGTTGGAGTAGACTTGAGCTTAGGAACTCCTCCAGCGAAGAGTCCTCCGAGGTTGGGTCTGCTTCCTTCTGGAACTGAAGGAGCGGGAGGTGGTGGAGGAGCTGAGGGAGGTGGACGAGGAGGAGGAGGAGCTGGTGCTGCACGACCTGAGGAAGGAGGAGGAGGAGGGGGAGGAGGTGGAGGAGCGCCTCGGGAGGGAGGACCGTTGGAACGAGAGGGTGGTGGAGGGGCTGACGACGACGACTCGTTGTGGGAGGGCGAAGATCCGGATGAAGACTTGAGTTTCGGAACCCCTCCAGCGAAAAGACCACCGAGGTTGGGTCGCTGTTGCTGCTCTGACGAAGGAGCTGACGAGCTCGCTCCTCCTCCTCCTCCTCCCTCGTTCGTTCCACTTGAGGACTTGAGTTTGGGTACTCCTCCAGCAAAGAGACCTCCTAGGTTTGGACGACCTTCCGGAGGGGGTTGAGCTGAGGAGGTGGGTGGGGGAGCGGAGGAAGGAGGAGGGGGAGCTCTTGTCGGAGGAGGAGGAGCTCGAGAGGGAGGTGCGGAAGGTGGGAGACGAGGGGGAGGAGGGGCTGAACGAGCTGGTGGTGGGGCGGGACCTGCAAATACGTACGAAGATCGAACGAGCGAGGAAAGAAGTCAGCTCTTCGAAAAAGAAACGAAAGGGATGAAAGGGATCGCGAAGAAGGGAAGCGTCGACTCACCATCTCCTCCTGAGCCTGAACCGCTACTCTTCAACTTCGGCATCCCCCCAGCAAACAATCCACCCAGGTTAGGTTTCCTCACAGGCTCATCGTCCTCCTCCCCATCCCCTCCTCCACCCCCACCTCCCGCAGCAGCCGTCTTCTTCAACGTCGGCACTCCTCCAGCGAACAACCCTCCCAGATTAGGTCTCCTCACCTCTCCCTCTCCTTCGTCCTCCTCTCCTCCTCCTCCTCTTGACGGCGGAGGAGGAGGACCTCTACCTGGAGGAGCGGGTGGTCCCCTCCCAGGTGGTGGAGGGGGAGGGGGTGCTCCTCGAGATGGAGGGGGAGGTGCTCGTGAAGGAGCTGAATGGGAAGGAGGAGCGGAGGGGGAGTCGAGGACTCGTCCTGCTACAGCTGGAGTGGAAGCGTCTTTGGTAGGGACCGAAGCTTTCTTGAGTCGAGCACCGGCTTGGATGTCCGCTAGGAAGGCCATTCGAGAGAAGCGAGAGGGTGGGGAGGGGGGTTGTGGTGGATGGAAGAGAGAAGGAAGCGGGAGCGAGCGGTGCGAGTTGAGCTGGCGCCCGCGAGGAGGGAAGCGAAATGACGAACGGAAGGCTGCCGCGAGTTTTTCTCGCTGGACGTGAAGATTTTCTCGTCGTTGACAGGAGAAGAACGGGGAGATGAGATTAAGCAGAATCTGCATACTAGTCTAGGAGAGTCAAAATCGAAGGGCCTCGTCGCCCCCAAAGCGAGGCAAAACAGCTCGTCGCGCGTCGTCGACTCGATCTACTTCAAGTACTGCTTAAGCTTCTGAAGTCGGACTCCAGCGGCTCGAAGAGTCTCAGGATCCTTGCACTGTCACACGAGCAAAAAAAATAGGTTTGTTCAGTTTGCGAACACGAAACGAGCGAAAGCAGGGCAGAGCGACGACAACTCACGAAAGCGAACCTCGCGAAGTTCTCTCCAATGTGAACGTGGTCCTTGGAGTAGAATTCACTTGGAGGGATAGCGACTACTCCGATCTCTTGAGCGATGAACCAGCAGACCCTGAAAACACCAACCAAAAACGGAGGGGAGGGGGTTTAGCGAGCGAGTCGAGATTGGGAGGTTGAGTCAAGTCAGCGCGACTAACCTGAAATCCCTTCCTCGTCCGTCCAGGACGTCAGGGAAGACGTAGTTCTCAGGGAGGACGATCCTGGAGATGTCGACGAGGAGGAAGTAAGAACCGTCCGGGATGGTGTACGAGAGTTCGAGCTTGTCGAAGATGCTGATGAAGAAAAACGAAATGGAAAGGTCAGCTTCGACGTTGAGGGCTCGGGCGTTTTGAGCTGGGAGAGGAAAACGACTCACTCCATGAGCACGTCTCTGCGCTCAGCGTACTCCTGTCGCTGAGTCTGGAAGAAGTTCTTGGAGTCGGCGAGCTCGAGTCCCACGGCGGCGGCTTCCTCTGTGCAGACGAAGAAGAAACGAGGGTTTAGGTTGAGCGAGAGGAGGGAGGAGAAGGACGAAGGGAGACGGGAGACGAACGAAGAGGTCCGTTGACACAGAAGATGATCCGAGTGGAAGCCATAAGAGCGGTTTGGATGAGCTCAGGAGGAGCGATCAGCCATCCTGCACAAGAGTAAGAAAGAACGCGTCGATCAGTTTTCGAGCTCGAGGAAGGCGTCCGCGAAGGTGGAGAGATTGAGGTCGGGAAGGTGTATTGGACGTACCGATTCGCCAACCAGTAGCAGCGAAGGATTCTGCGAAAAGGAAGGGGAAAAGCAAACGAGGTCAGCGAAGGCTCGATGATGCGAAGACGCGTTGAGGAGACAACACGACCAGAGAGCAGGAAGACTCACTTCCAGCGCTTCCAACGGTAATGGTCCTCTCCCACATGCCAGGAAGGGTAGCGATCCTGATGTGCTCGTTGCCGTCGAAGGTCAGGCAGTCGTACTTTTCGGATGGGGAAGACGACGAAAGGACGCGAGGTGAGAGGTCAGTTTCGATGTCTTGCCTGAGCTCGACGGAGCCCACAGCCTAGATACCAAAGCCGAGACTGAGGAATGAAGATGGTGGACTCACAACCTCATCCGAAAGGACGAGCAGGTTGTTGTCGAAAGCGACCTTCGCGAATTGCTCGAGCTCAGATCGAGTGAACATCTTTCCGACGGGGTTGTGAGGGGTGTTGAGGATGATGACCTTGGTCTTAGGGGTGATGGCAGCTCTGTATGATTGGATTCGACGGCAGAGATGGCGATCGGAGTGATGGAGTAGAGAGACGCGTCGAAGGAGGGAAGGTCAGCTCTCGACTCGACGTGACGCGAGCGAAACCAAGAACGTTGACGCGACTCACCTCAGCTCATCGAAATCAACCCTCCAGTCCTTTCCAGTAGGCTTCGCTCCGGTCTGTCCAGCGGGAGGAGGGTGCAGAGGCACGTAAACTGGGACACCTCCGTTGAAGATGATGGACGCGGTGTATTGGTCGAAGAAAGGCTCGATGCAAATGACCTCGTCGCCCGGGTTCAAGTAGGCCAGCAACGCGGCGTACATTCCTGCATGTCGAAGAAAGGAAAGCAGTGCGGGCATGAAGAAGAAGTCAGACGCGAGGAGGGAAGCGAGGGAGGAGGAGAGGTCGCGAGCTGACCTTCGTTGGCTCCGGCAGTGACGAGAATCTCAGTCTCAGGGTCGAGTCCCTTCTGTCCGAGGTGAGTGAACTCCTTAGAGTAGTGGGAGGCAATGGCGTTTCTCAGACGAGGTCGTCCTCGAGCGGGGCTGGAGAGGAAAAGGAGGGAGGGAGGAGTGAGCTTCGTCGCTTTTCGAGACCGAGGCTCGAGGAGTGAGGGTTTTAAACGAGAGCTCACGAGTAATGGTTGGCCATGACGTTGTTGGTGATAGCATCGTTGGCAGCCTCTCGGATGAAATCTGGAGGAGCCCAGGACATGAACTGAGAGGAAGGAAAGAAAGACGAGACGAGAGGTCAGCTTGAACCTCCTCCCTTCGACGAAGCCTCTATTTCCCTCCACCAGCTCCTTGAGTCTGCCTCGCTCGAAGAGAAGAAGAGGAAGCTTTCACTCACACCTCTGCAGAGAACGAAGAAGCCCGGAAATACATCGCCAATCGATCAGCTTGTTGATTTGGCGTCGCAGGAAAGGAGGACAACTCGACGAGCGCTCCTCCCCCGTCCTCCCTTTCGATCGGCCGACCCGGAGGAGCCTTAAAAATGCAAGAGCAGGGGAGAACTCACTGTCCGAGGTTGATGGAGTCCTTGGGCATGTTGGTAGGAGTGAAGATGGACCTGAGAAGCGAAGAAGGAAGGAGGAGAAACGAGTCGAGTCAGCGAGGGCTGAGGAGAGGAGGAGGAGGAGGGAGTGCGTCCGGAGCGGAGGATCTCCTCGCCGTTTCTTTGCTACGATAAGAGTGAAAAGTTGATGAGAGAACTGACCACACGTCGAGCCTCTCGGCTCCTGCTTGACGGAGGGAGTCGGATTTGACGAGAGAAGTCATGGTTGATGGTTGATGAGCTTGAGAGAAGGAGAGGGAAGCAGAGGAGGAGAGGGAGCGAGCTGGGGTCCGGGTGCGAAAGCTGCCGAAGAGAGAGTTGCTGGTGGATAGGGTTCTTTTGCTGTTGAGGTTGAAAAGTCGAAGGGCTGATCTCATACAACGATGAGAGAGAAAAAGTCGAGAAGGAGAAGATGGGGGTTGGGGAGGAGATTAAAGCCAAAAAAGGGAAGCTGAGTGAGGCGAGGGAAGTCGTGCTTTCGAGGTCGGTTCGTCGGCCTTCCCTCCAACGGCTTCCTGCGAACCTCTACACTTCACTTTTTCGCACGCCAAGAATGCTCCCGTTCCAGACGCTCGTCCTGCGACGATACTTCGAGGCCACTGGATGGGAGGAGGATGCCTTGTATAGCCAACTCGTTGCGAGCTCGAGTCGTGAGCTCTTCCTTCCTTCCCCTTCGCTTCTTGAAACTCTCGAGCTCATCCCTTTGCGCCATCTCCTCGTTTCAATATTCAGGCATACTCGATTTCACCGTCCCTACCTCTCTTCATCTCGCATTCAGCAAAACTCCCACGCCAGGCTTCCACAACAGCTTCGAGACGACAGTCCTCAGGGAGATGAACGGATCGCTCGGTTACTTCGCGAGCTCAAGAGATCTAGACATAGGCAGCTCCGAGAAGAGTGCTTTCAGGGATGTCGTAGATGGTTTTAAGGTGCACGATATGCCCAGAACGCCGCAGCCTGGGGAGGAGGAGATCTGGCAGGGAGGAGAGAGGGTCGACACAAAAGGTGAGCTCGACATTCCCTTCCTTCCCTCCTCCATTCTTCGCTTCTTCCTGAGCTTGATGAGCTTCTCCTCGTCGGCAGCGCATCCTGATGGCTCGTCTGCACCTTCTGATACCTCTCCGCAGACTTCCTGATGTACGGTCGCTGCCATCTCCCCTCGCGAAGAATCGATGGGCTCTTTCTCCGCCGACACTCCCCGACCCTCGTTCGTCCTCCCCTTCCCTTCCTCTCTTGCTTCCTTTTCGATGATTCGACCCCTCTGCGAATCACTCCAGTGCGTCTGAAACAACTTAACTGACTTTATCCCAAACCTTCCGCCTTCTCCCTCCCCAGCAATCCATCCTCGCCTTCGTCCACGTCCCCCCTCAGCCCATCACCCCTCCTTCAACTTCTCCTTCCTCCTCCCACAACCCATCTTCTTCCTCATCCTCTCAATCACCCTCCAACAGCTCCAATCAGTCTCTCTCCTCCTCTCCTCATTTCAAAGGAAACGCTCTCCTCTCCCTCCAGCATTCCGTCGGACGCTACTCGACCGAGACGTCCTTCTCGTTCTCGGATGGTCTCCTCGGAGTGAGAGGGTTGTACAATTTCGCTCCTAGCTCGAGTACGAGTGCGAGTGCTCTGGCGAGTGGGTTGGGTCTGGGGTCGGCGGAGGAGCTGCTGGGAGGAGCTGGAGGAGGGAAGAGGGGACGCGTCGATGAGGAGGAGTCGCTACTTCCTGGTGTGCGAGGGAGGTTGTCGTTGGGTGGGGAGATCTATCTCTCGGCGAAGGAGAAGAGTGCTGGAAGTGAGTTCTCTCATCATCCCTTTGACATCTTCCCCTCCTGCTTCCACAACCTCGTCGCGTCTTCGAAAGCTCGTTCTCGACGCGTCCTTTTCGGCTCATCTCGTTGGCTTCTCTCGCTCACTTATTTCCTCTCTCTTCGTCCGTCTTCTTCACTCTCAGTGTCCATAGCAGCCCGATTCTGCACCCTCCCAGACCAACTCCCTCTTTCTCTCCCACCTCTCACCTCCTCCTCTACTCTCCTCTCCCCCTCCTCCCTCTCCCCGCCTTCCCTCTCCTCCACTCAATCCCAAACTCCCATGACCTTCACCCTCGTCGTCAACCCCCTCATGGGCCACACCTCCACCGCCTACTCCTCCCAAATAGGCAAAGACGTTGCCGTCTCCTCCCGCTTCGACCTCAACTTCTACTCGTACCAATCCGAATGGACCATCGGCGGCGAGTGGTGGCTCAGGAAAGCTGCAGTACCACCAGGGGAGGGGAAGGGAGGGCTGGGCGAGAAGGAGAGGGAGTTGGGTGTGCTGAAGATGAGGACGTCGACGGCTGGGGATGTGAGTTTGCTGTACACGACGAGGGTGAGCAAGATGCTTGTTTCGGCGGGGGTGGTGAGTGATTTGGGGAGTAGGTTGAGTCCGGTGAAGGCGTTGGGGGTGGAGATTCAGTATTTTAGATGATGCTTGAGTCTGACGAGAACGTGAGGGTGGGAAAGTGAAAGAGGCAAGTCATGAATCGTTGAGGTCGCGTCGTTGAGCGAAGATCGTCAAAAGGAGAGATGAGAATGGCGAGGGACGGATCTGTGAGCAGACGGCAGAACAAAGATCAGATCGAGACTCGTTGAAAGGAATAGTGAAGAAGCCGACTCACGATGGGGCATGGCAACGGTTCGAGAGCGAGGGGTTCACGTCGTCGACGTCGACGCGACGGGTTGGGAAGGGCTAGAAGGAAGCAGAGAAGGACGGTCAGCCACGCGAGGTAGATGATACGAAGGCCAGGCAGAACCCACCTCCCGATGACCTTGATCTTCATCTTGGACCAGTCTTGAGCGGCTACCAGCTTTTCCTTCGCGAGCTCGGCCATCTCGTTCGAGCTGACCCTGATTTCCATCCTCGCCACTTCCTCCCAGTCCTCCTTCCATTCCCTGAAGTGGAAGTCGACCGCGTCGAGCCAGGATGAGACTCTCGAGGTCACCGTCGAGGTACATCGGAGGACGACGCCGAGAGGAGGAAGGGGAGAGTCCAACTCGTCCTCTTCCTCCCAGATCCCCATCTCCTGGTCCAGGGCGGGACGAAGAGGACCGCTCGGAACGACGTTCACGAACGCCATGCTCCTGAGACGTCCAACCTTCAAGCCGTCGATCGAGGTGTACTCGATCTTGGATGGCCTCATACGTTGCTGGTAAGGGACGGTTCGAAGCTCGACGCTGACGGGTTGGAAGTGTTCGTAGAGGGGGAGGAGGGAGAGGTAACCGTCCTTCCTTTCCCATCGTTCCTCGTCCTCCGTAACGACGAGGAGTTTGACGGCGAGATATCCAGAAGAAGGGATCCTGCTCGTATGTCTGATGTAATCGAAGTATGTGTCGTCCGAGCGGACAGTGAAGCGGAAGATCTCGATCTGGGAGAGAGAGAGGAAGGGAGCGACGGCGGGCTCGAGTTTCTCCTGCGAGTCACAGGCAAAAGAGAAGTCAGAATCGAGACTGGATCGATAGCATGGAGGATAAGAGGATATTCACTCGTTCGCAGAAAAGCTGTTCCAATTGCCAGAGTCCCTGGATGTTGACGTCTCGATAGAGGAGCGGGGACGTGAGCGACTCGAGCCATCTTTGCGAGCGTGGAACGATCGCAGAACTTGAGGATGTGGTGTTTGACTTCGAGGGGAACAGGGAAGGGAAGAGGGTCGAAGGAGAAAATGGGCAGGGAGGACATGGCGAGAGATAGAAGCTCAAACAAAGAAGGAGCAAGATGCAGTCGAGGAGAGCTCGAGAGGAAACCTCCTTCTCCATCGACATCCACGCCGCAACCCAAAAGACTTTCGTTCCCCTCCCTTTCGACCTTCACGCAACTTCAAAGGTCAGGAGCATACAACCGAACACCACGAATGGTATTCTGTAAGTTCAAGACCCCCGTAGAGCTCGAAGCATCGATCCTTCCTTCTCGTTGAGCTCGAGCTGACAACTTCTCCTCCTTCTTCTCTGCCCTTTTGCCTCCCAGGTCTCAAGCACTTCATCCCACTTCTCATCCTCCCATACCCAACAGCAGCCCCTCTCTTCGTTGGACTCTACCTCGTCTCGGTGTTCCTGGCAGTGAAGCCGTGGTACGTTCAAGCTCAACACCTCCTTCCCTCCCCTCCTTCAGCGCTCGATTCTTCCCTTTCCCTTTTCCAACAGCTCAGAGCTGACTGGTACTCCGCTCTTCTCTTCGGTCATATCAGCGTCTACTGCACGGCTCTCCTCTCAGTGCTCTTCACCTCAACGTGCTACACGCATCTCTCCAACCTCCCAACCTCCTTCTCCTCCCCACCCTCCTCCGTCTCGGATCCACAACACCTCTCCTCCAACACCACCTCCAATACCCCATCTCTCGTCTCCCTCCTCACCCCTTCCTCATCCCTTCCAAACTTCACCCAAACCCCAACCTCGAACTTCTCCCTCACCACACCCGATCCCATTCGATGCTGGTGCGACCTCAACCACCTTCACCTCTTCGATCCAGTCCTCGTCGGCTACCGTCGTCGCGACGAGCTCTTCAAAGCTGAGGACGAGAGGGAGAAGCTCGGTGCCGACGCGGAGGAGGCTAGTTCTCGAGAGGCGGAGATGAAGGAGGCAGAGCAGAGGCAGAAGGACGTCGACAAGGAAGCGAGACAACCCAAATCGTGGTCTCGTCAGATCGGAGGACTCATCGTTCATCCTTGGGTCAACAAAACGTACTCGTGGGCTCGTTCGAAGATGGTCACCAACTCCTCCTCGTCGTCGTCGATTCCCAAGGTCGTGGTCCCTCCTCCTCCCCTTCCAGCGAGGTGGGACGCGGAGAAGAGCAGGTTGGATCTGAGGACGCGAGGTGGGGAGGGAGCGGGAGTGGGATGGATACTCGACTTTGGGTGGGGAAGAGGGGAGTCGGTGGTGAAGGAGGATATGGATCGTGCTAGGATTAGGAGGAGAGGTGGAATTGTTGCGGCGAAGAAGGAGTGAGGGCTGGGAGGAGAAGGGAGAGGGCGACGACGCAGGTAGTCGTTGAGTAGTTCTTAGAGTACGTCACGAAGTCATGATTTGTTTACGACCTTGCAGAGCGACCTTGCAGAGTGGATTTTTGGTACCGATGCTGTTGCGAAAGAGATTCGAGCTTTGCACGCGACCAGAAAAGGAGGAGAGATCGCGTCGGAACTCCCTTGACGGTCCTCCCTTTTCCTCCTCCGTTTTTCGCACCTCCTTTCTTTCTGTCGAGTTCTCGAGCATCTCGAAGATCTCACGAAGCTCTCTCTCAAACAGAAAATAAAGCTTCCCTCGAGGTTTGGTGACAAACAGGACCGCAGGCGACTTCTTATCGCCGACCTCCAAACTCAGCCCACACGACCACTCTCTCTTCTCCCTCCCTCCCTCCCGACCACATCTTTCCCTCTCCCACTCCACTCCCCTAGAAACCACCACCCCAAAAGGGAATGAACACCTTCGCCTCCTCCGAATCCACCGACCTCCTCCTCGGCAACGAAGACCAGACTCGTGAGTTCATCCATCCTTTCGCTCTCTTCCTTTTTAGGTCGCCTTCGTCCGCTCTGCCTCCTCGCCACCGAAAGGACGAGCATCGACGCTGACTTTTGCTCTATACTTGCTCGTACTTCTGACCGACAGTCAAAACCATCTACTACTCGATTCCGCCTGCCTCTGTCCGCCCTAGCGACCTCTTCAAAGGACTCTCCCCCTTCGAACCTCCCGTTCCATCTCGAGCTTGGTTGCTTCTTGAGCCCGTCCTCACCTACTTCAATGTGAGTCTTCTACTTCATCTCGATCATCTCACGTGGAGCAAGATATCTGGATGCGAGGAGCTGGTTGGAGGGCTTATCGCTCCGAGGAAGCAGTGGTGGGAGGAGGAGGGAAGAAGGGAAGGGAGGTCGAAAGCGAGGTGGGATCCGTCAGCCCTCGAGCTCAACATCCCTACTGGATCTCCCAGTGGGACTCTTGTCCTCTGAGAGTCTCACTATAGATCAGGATTGATTCCTACGTCCCACTCAAAAGTCCATCTCGACCGCACGACCTTCCTTTCCCTCCCTTCTTCCTCGCATGTCCACGCGAGACACCGTCGACCTTCTCTCCTTCTCTCACCCCTTTCTCGTTAGTCATTTTCGATGAAGGCTGACCCTTCTATTCCTACTACAGCTCTACACTCCTCCCGACTCTACCTACGGCCGCTACCTCATCCCTCCTCTTCCAGAGGAAACCTACCTCGATTCATCGCCTCTGGTCGAAACCACTCAACGACGAATCTTCACCGACGCTGCCGGCGGGTCCGAGAACGTCTCTCTCACTCAGGCGGAAGTCGAGAGTGGACGAGGCAGGAGTTGGGTTTACTGGAAGAGCTGGGAGCTCAAGGATAGGAAGGGAAAGATCGGGGACGGGATCGATCTGCTCGTTGTTCACGGTTCGTCCTCGCTTTGACTCGCGTCTCGCTTACCTTCCCTTCTTGCTCGACCTGACTCGAGTCATGTCTCTCAGGCATTGGAGATTACGGGACTAGGTGGTCGATCCATATTGGACGGTTCATCTCGAACGGTTTCAGAGTCATTGCTCCAGATTTGCCCGCCGTGAGTTTCACCCTTTCCTTTCCCTCCTCCCTCTTCCCCTCCCATCCCCCTTCGAGGACCTTTCTCTTCTCCTTTCTGATATACACCGCGCCTCGTGGCTGGGACGATCCTCGACTAGGTTCGGACGTCCTGAGCAGAGCAGGGACAGATCGATTGGATCAGGAAACCAACTCCCCGAAACGTACCCTCCGTCGTCGACGCGGCTTCTCCCCTCTTCTTCGAACACCAGAGGCTGACGGCCGAATGGTCTTTCCTCCTCTTCTCTCCTTCTTCAGCACGGACACAGCTCGGAGATCCATTGTTACGTTCCATCGGTTCACCACCTCACGGAGAGCATCAAACTCGTTATCGCCGACTTGACGAAGCTCGACGCGTCGAGGGGAAAGGAGAAGGCGAAGAAGATGTTTATCTCTGGAGCGTCTCTCGGAGCTTTCGTCTGGTGAGCCTCGACATTGCCAACATCTCGAACGATCCTCGCTGACTCGCGTTCGTTCCCTCTTCTCAGCCTCTCGTACCTCCTCGACTACCCTCCAGCAGACCCTCGTAACCCGAACATCGCAGGTGCCTTCTTTGTGAGTGTTGCTCGCTGATCGCTCAGAGAACTCGTTGTTCGGACCGACCATTCGAGGTTGCAACTCGGGAGCTGACCTTCCCTCTCCTTTCTTTTTCAGATGTGCCCTCTCATCACCATCGCCGCTGCCTCTCGACCCTCTAAGACGATTGAGAACATCGCGCGAGTCCTCGAGCCCCTCGCTGGCCGTATCCCCGTCGCTCAGGCTCAACGAGGAAAGGGACACGTCGATCGTGAGTCGTTTCTTTCCTCGTCACGTCTTCGTGAGTTCTTCCCAGCTGACTCTCTTCTCCCTCTTCTTTCCTCGTTTTCAGCTCGAGTCGAGATCTCCTTCCTTCTCAACCCTCAAACCTACCACGGCCCTCTTCGAATCTCTACCGGAATGTGTATCTCGCGAGCCGTGGTCGCCCTTGGACCTCGAGCTCCCGAGATCACGATCCCTTTCAAGGTCGTGCACGGACTGCAAGATCGAATCACCGATCCCCATGCGTCGGAGGAGTGGTTTGGACGCTGCATGAGTAAGGATAAGGAAGTAGAGCTTTGGGATGGGTACGAGGTGAGTCGACAATCAACTCGAGTCGGGCGGACGCTGGCTTTCTTTGTCTTCGCTTGTCTTCGCTGACCTTCGTTCCTTTCTTCGTTCTTGCTCTCCAGCACGTCATGAACAAGGTCGGATACGACAAGGAGGACGACGAACCAAGACAGCGAGTCCTCGCTTCGTGGTACGACTGGGTCGTCGCTCGCGTCTGAGATCGTCGTCTTCGAGGATCGTCGGTCGCTCGCGTTCGCACTCGGTTGGTCGTTCCCTTCCTTTTCTTTTTCCTTTAACGACTTTCCTCCTTCTCTTCTTCTCGGTTGGGGTGCTGCTGGACTTCAAAGGACTCCCTAGATACCCTGGCTGTTCTACCTTTTGCTCGCGCGTCTCGCTTTCGACGGTGTTGCCTTGCTCGTTTCGTAGTTTTGAACTGCCTGTCCCCGCTTCTTTTCACTACTGTATTAAACCACCACTCCATCACTTCAACCTACCGCTCGCTCGCTCGTGCTTCGCTTTTCGTGCAGAACAGGTCTAGGAACTTCTGGTCTCTGCCTCGTCGCGCTTCCCTCCCCCTTTGTTTCTCTCCTTCACGACTCTCTCGAGCTCCTTTAGATCGCTCTTCTCGATACGACTTTTCTTTCTTTGTCTGCGATCGAGTCTCTTGTTCCATTTGGGTCGAGGAAGGGAAGTGTTCTGGAAGATGAAGCGTGACGACCTTGAAAGGGACGGTTTCGAATCGAGCTCAACCCTCTCCCCTTCCTTCTCTTCTTCTGCCCTTCGCCCACCACCCTTCTCCTCCCTTCTCTGAACTCAAACCTCCCCTTCCTCGACTGCCACACCTCCCTCTCAGTCTCTTCAAGCGTCTCTCTGTATGAGTCCCTCCACTGTGATCCCTCTTCCTTCGTATCCTTCCAAGCCCTTCACCTCGGACAGCTCCCTTCACCTCCTCTTCGACCGGTCCCTCCTCCCAGCATCCGTCATCGCTGAACTACCAGAACAGTACCACGTAAGGCCCCCTCTCTCTCACCTTTTATCTCAGCTCGCCTTCAACCCGCTCACCACCTTCTTCGTTCTCTCTCGTCGTGATCCAGATCCGACCCCTTTCAACGACGGACATCACTCGAGGTCACATCCAACTTCTCTCCATCCTCAGCGTAGCTCCTGAACTCTCCCAGCAGCAGTACGATGAGATCATCACCGATATGCTCGTACGAGGAAAGAGGGGAGGGTACTATCCTACAGGTGAGCAATAACGAGCGGTCGGCCAAGGGAAGGAGGCAGGAGGAGGAGGTTGAGCTTCGCTTCGAGAGAACTGAACCAGCCTCCCTCCCCTCTTTCCTCCTCTTGCAGTGATTGTCTCGACGGAAACGGATCAGATCGTAGCTACTGGAACCCTGCTGGTAGAGAGGAAGTTCATTCGAGGTAAGTCCTCCCCCTTCTGTCGAACGAAACGAGCGAAGGAGGAGGAACGTGGTGAACTCGAGCTCACCTCTCCTTCCTTTGTTTTCGGTTCGTTCCTTCGTTCGCAGGTGGAGGACTCGTAGGCCACATCGAAGACATCGCTGTCTCCTCCTCAGCTCAAGGACGGAAACTCGGTCTCAGGATCATCCAGGCGTTGGTGGGGATCAGCGAAGGAGTCGGATGTTACAAGACGATCTTGGATTGTAACAGGGACAACATCGGTAGGTCCCTTCAGTTTCCCTTTCGTGGTCTGGAGATCGACTCGAAGCTGACCTTGGGCCGTATCATCAGCTTTCTACGAGAAGTGTGGGTTCGCTCAGAAGGAGTACGAGATGGTTCGCTCGCTCTGCACTCTCCCTTCGTCGTTCGCGTCTCGCTCAAGCTCACCTCCCTCGCTCTCGTCCCTTTCTTTCGTCGCTCAGGCCAAGTACGCACCAGCCTCGGGAGTTGACCACCCAGCACCACCTACGTTCATCCCTGTTCCAGCTGGGAAGAAAGGGAACCCAGAATTCCTCTCGCCCAACCTCTAGTTTCGCCTTCTCCTTCCTCTGCTTTAGTTTCTTGCTTGCTTTCTCTCGCTCGTTCTTCTTTGCTTGCTTCCATACCCTCGGACACTTCTCTCCTCTCGTTCCTTACATCCCTCCCTCTCTAGCTCTCTCTCTTCTTCGCTTAGCATCTTGCACTCGTTCCGTCCCATCGACGCGTTCCTTACCTCGAACTCTTTCTCTTTCTCTCTAGTTTACCTCACGGCGGACCACAGCAGGATGATCATCACTCCGATCTCCCACGTCGTTGAAAGCAAACGCGGACCTCGAAACAAACGAAAGCTCGTGAAGAAAAGCAAAAAAAAACGCGCCAGGTTCACTCATTCTTCCCTCGTCTCCTCTCCCTCCCATGGCTCTCCCTAGCCTTCATCACGTGCATAGCCCTCTCTACAGGCCCGAACTCTTCAGTCCATTTGGGCCCAACGGCCACCCCCATCTGCAGAACAAATCGAAGTCCTCAGCGTCGAAATGGACAGTTCGTTCGAGAAGAACGGTCACAACTCACCTCCTGCATCATCGCTTCCTGGATATCAGCAGCAAACATCCCCTCAGCCCATCGCGACTTAAAGTGTCCGGCTTCGAAGCTCCAGACTGCGAAGAAAGAGTGGGAAAAGAGAGGAAAGGAAGTCACGAAACGGACGCGTCAGTTTCCTGGCACACACGCTCGCTCGCCGCCCCCTCGGCTCACCGACTCCACAAGCCCAGGCTCTGGAGATCGCAAGTTGGTGTTTGTCTCTGTAGGAATCGAAAGCTCGTTCAGCGAACCCCTCGTTCTCTAAAGTCAAAGCAAGACGAAGCGGTCGACTCACTCCACGTCTTCCCAACCGGGCACCAAATCGGGCTGAAACAGTAACAAAGGTTCAGAGATCTCTGTATCGCTCGTGCGCGAGTCTTGAAAGAGCTGATATACTCACCTGAGGGAATCGCACTTTCCAGACTTTGATTCGGACGGGCTTGACGCAACGGGCGTGCCTGCGAGGGATCGATTGAACACGGCAAGAGAAGCTCAGCTCACGCCCTTCTTCCCGTTCTGTCTACACTCACCTTCGTGATTTCTGAGATCCACCGCCGAGGATATCGAACTGATACGAAGGAAGGTCAGTTTCAGCCAGTAGTGGGAAGTTTCGAGGGTGAAACGAGAAGGGGATGAGCTCGCGGCTCACCGAGAAGACCAGATCCCCAACCTTCAAGTCGACTACGAGAGAGAGAGAGCATTCATCAGCCCTGTCAGCTTTTGCGAGAGCCACGAAAGGAAGGAACTCACTTTCACAGTTTTCACAGATTCGACCGTCCTCCTCTGCCTCCTCTTCGACGGTGAGGTAGCCGACGGTAGGACTCCTCGCTTCGACGTCCCAAGCCTTCTCGTTCAACTTCACCAACTGCTCGAACAGGTTCTCGCTCTCGGTAACTGCGTTCTTAGACATGCTTGGTTTCCCTTTGGATCCGTCTGGGAAGAGAAGGAAAGAGCACGGGTGAGGGGAGGGGGGGGAGGTGGAGGAGGAAGGAAGGTGATGGTGAGCTCGACCGGCGCTCTGCTTCTTTCATCTCTTTCGGCTTCATTCGCTACTTACGAAGAAGTTGAGTGACAGAAGGATGGATGTAGAGATGATGTAGAGATGCGCTAGTATTTTGGTCGACCGAGAGAGGAGATCGAGGTATGGGCGAAGTCGTAGATGGAGGGAAAGAAGGAAAGCGACTCGAGCGGAGCGAGGAAAGGGTGACGCGCAGACGGCCCTCCTCGCCGCCATCTGGAAACCATCATTCGAGCTCTCAGGATCTCAAGAGAGGTGGAGAGGAAGGGAAGGAGCGAAGCGAGCTTGTATGCGTCTCTCCTTTGTTTTACGCTCCCTCTCTGACTGCAGTAGCTCTGATCGCACGAGTCGTCCCGATATTGACGCGTTGTTCTTGCCGTTCTCCTCGAACTCTCTCTCTCTTCCCCTCTGGTCTATCTCAAAGCATCATGATCATCACTCATACCTCGCACGTCGTTAAAAGCAAACACAAAATCCGCAAACGAAGAGAAATCGTAACTCGAGCATCTTCAACCCCTGGCCACTCGTCTCGTCTGGTCCCAATCAGAACTCCTCAACCTCATCTCCCTCGACCTCACCATCACTCTCTTCCGCTCCAGCCTCCCCACCAACCTCCTCCTCCTCCCTCTCCGTGAAGAACCTCCCGCTCAGATCGTCCTCGTCGGCTTCGCGCTCCTCGTCGTCCGGCTCAGGCGCGTCGGTGAGGGAGAGGATGTTTCGCATCGAGCGCGTCAGGGAGGGAGGTTTGAACGGGAGGAGGGTGAGGGAGGGGAGGGCGGCTGGGAAGCCGAAAAAGGAGGGAGGTTGGGTTGGGTTCGGGTAGGGTGAGAGAGGAAGGGAAAGGAGGACGAACCAGGGTACGAGGGAGGGATCTCGAGATGTCGAAGTTGAGGGATGAGTTGAGTTGTGAGGGTTTCGCGAGAGATTTGACCTGGGCCAGAGACAAGACGAGTCAGATGAGGTGGTAAACGAGGAGGTCGAGAGGGAGAGGGAAAGACGTACCACCACCACCCATCCCAAGGCCAAGCTTCGCACACCAGTTCGAGATGTCGTCGACGTTGGTTTCGTTCGCTCGTTGTTTCTTTGCTGAGTCGAACCAGTCGGGTTTGTACATCTTTTGGCCCTTCCTTTAATGGTTCAAAAATGAGAAGAGCGTCAGTAGAGGGTTCCACGAAGGAAAGAAAGGAGGGCTGCAAAAAGAAGGCGCGACGAAGCACGAACCTCTCGACAGGCGAAGGCAGACCGGCGAGCAGACCTCGAACGGTTAGGTTGAAGGCGTAGGCGATGGAAATCTTGGAGGATTGCCACTGCGAGCGAGGATGGACGTGGACGGGGGTCAGCGAATGGAAGGAGAGAAGCAGAAAGAGAAAGGCGAACGAACGAGATCCTCGTCGGTCTTCAGCGCGTCACTCCCGCTCAAAGCCTCGATCGAGTCGAAGCACTCGTCGATGTCTCCACAGAAGAGAGGGTAGTTTTGATGGAGGTAGAGGTTGTAAAGGGAGGTGTCCACTGGGGCGTCGAGGAAGAGGGTCTGTCGAGTCAAAGATAAAACGAACGAGACGCGTCGAGAGCGAGTCAGTTTCGAGCCTCTCAAGTTGAGGAAGACGACAAGGATGGGTCACTCTCACCTCAACATCGACCTTCGAGATCCTCTTCTGGTGATGAGCGAGATGTTCGGGCAGAGGGATAGTCTCGACGGGTTCGGGTGCTTCGTCGTCGTCTTCCTCTCCTTTTGGGTCAGGATCTCCCCATCCTGCGAGACGAGACAAAACGACGCAGTCAGACGTGACAGAGGTAAGGGAGAGACAATAGAAGGTATCGACTCACTCTTGTTGTACAGAACCTTGCCTAAAGCATGAAACAACGCCAGACTTTGTTCTCGTCGCGTCACGGCTTCCATCCTGTTGTCGATTCGATCCCAACGAAACACCACGAGTCAGTCAACGAACCTCTTTCTCTACTATCCCACGCCCAACTCAACCTCAACGAAGGGAAGAAAGCGTAACGACGAGCAGACGACTCACAAAGCTTTCAACTCCTTCCCCGCCGCGCTCTTCCCTCCCTTCCCACCTCGACTCCCCTTCCCTTTCGTCTTCCCAGCCCCTCCACCCTTCCCAGAACTCATCTGAACTCGACACAGGAACTGCAACGCGTTGATCGCACTTCGGATATCGCCGTTCGCCGACTGCACGATGAGGTCGATCGCATCCTTCGGCGGACGCGACGTCGAGGCGGGAGTGAGGGAGAGGAGTTTGGTGAGGGATTTGAGGAGGAGGGTCGGTGCTATGGGATTGAAGCTGTAATGAAACAAAGCAAGGATGCGTTTGAGGGAGAGGAGTAAGGGACGATTCAGTTCGAGCTACGAGACGAGGCGAAGGACGCGACGAAAAGGCTGGAGACAAAAACTCACTTCACCACTCTCGTGTACGGTCCTTCACTCAGCTCTAACCCCAACACAGCTCTCAGATCCCACCCATCATCCCTCCTGTGATCCATCCAGCTCTCACTCGCCTTCCCTCCATCTCCGGGATCGGTAACGACAACGACGAGAGGCGACGACGAGGGAGTCCAGAAGGTCGCGAAATCGAGGAGAGCTGCTTGGAAGGCTTGACGCGTTCCGGAGTGGGAGATGTTGGGGAGATCGTCGAGGAGGAGGAGTTTGCGAGTCGCGGATTGCGAGGACTGGAATGAGGACGTGGAAGCTTTGGAGGAGAAGGAGAGAGAGGGTGCCGAGGCGCGAGAGAGGAAGGACGTGAAGCGGGAGATGAGGGATTCGGCGCCTGAAGACGCGACGTAGGGTCAGTAGCTGATTCGGGGACTCGAAGCAGAAGAGGGGATCTCTGCTCACCGAAGCTGCCCCCGATGCCATTCTCCTCAGCTCCTTCCACCCACTCGAGGACCTCGAGACCCATTTCGCGAGCGAGAGTCTTGATCGTCGCGGTCTTTCCGACTCCTGAAGGACCTGAGAGAGCGAAGATTCGCTGCGGACACCAGACGGAGTCCTGCGTCAGTACAAACTCAAGTTGAGAGACAAGATATAGGGGTCGGGAGGACTCACTCGATACTTGAGCAGCTTCGAGGGAGGAGCGTCGCTGTCGTCCTGAGGAGGGAACGCCTCGTTCAACCAGTCTTGAACCTCCTTGACCTTCTTCTTGTGGACGGCGAGCTCGGACTACATACAACCAAGCGAGCAGGAGTCAACTTGAGTTCGAGAGAGGCCAAAGAGTATAAGAGGGAGCAGGACGAACCGAATCTCGAGGAGGGTAGCGGTCGTTCCAGAGCCCTTCCTCCTCCACCTCTCGCCCTCCTTCTGTACCGGCAAACCAGAGCGACAGAATCATCAGCTCTCCTTCCACCAGCGTCTATATGCATAGAAGAGAACCCCGACACTCACGCGACTGCCTCTGATCCATCATCGCCTTCCCTTTCCCCTTCCCCTTCTCCTTCGTCGAGCTCACGCCCTCCCTCCTCTCCTTCTCCTTCTTGGACTCAAGCTTCCTCTTTGGCTTCTTCACCTCCTCCACCTCCCCATCAGAATGTACATCCTCCTCATCCGAATCCGACAGCTCGATGACCTCTGTGATCTTGCGCTTGTTGGACGACGACGGTTTCGACGACGAAGGAGGGAGGGGAGATGCTCGTTTCGCTTTGGGAGGAACGTCTGGGATCGCGAATTTGAACTGCAACAACACCCTCGTCAGGAAAGGCAAGATAGCGAGGATCTGAGGCTGGGCTACTCACCTGAGTCAAAGATCCCATAGGTTTCAGAGGCTTGGAACCAGAGGAGGAGGAGGAAGGGAAGGAGGAGGAGGAGGAGGAGGAGCTCGCATCGAAGCTGAGCGTCGTTTGCTTGGGCTTGTTCTTCAGGACAGGCACCTTTTTGGGTTTGGGTTTGGTGGAAGAGGGTTTGGAAGGGGAGGGCATGGTTGGTGAAGGGGAGCCTAAGCTCGGGTGGGTTGGTGGGTGTGGGAGGAGGGGAAGGAGAGGTGGAGAGGAGGAGTCGAAGCTGACTTTCGAGAGGAAGGAGATTGGGACGCGGCTGACTTCTTTTTCGTCCTTTTTCGTGGTCAGAACCCATGCTCTCTTAGGTTGAGCTTAGGCTAGTCTTCACGCAGAAGGAGTACGCGAGGACTGAGCTCGAAAAAAGAACGAAGACGAACGAGCTCTTGCTCGCGCTCCCTCTTCTCTCCCTCCTCTCCCCTCTCTCTCTCGCTCGAAACGAAACCTGGACATCGATACGAACGCGACCTGAACTGAAGCGAAAACACTACTCAGACTAAACTACTCAATCACAATCACCCCATCCATCTCCTCTCCCTCCTGCTCGAGCTCTGTTCGAACACCAACCAAACCAAACCGAGAAAAGCGCCTCGTCAATTGCCGTCTCTTCCTCATCTCCCTCCCTCCCACCCTCCCACCCTTCCTTCCCAAAACAGACTCAGATCGTTAACTCACCCCTCAACACCCCCTCCACATCCCATCCCTCCATCTCCCTCCCCTTCCCGAACCTCTTCTCCAAAAGCACCTCCACCCGAGGGTTGAGCACGCCGTGCTCGAACGCTTCCTTCAACTCGGGGATCAATGCGCCCTCTCCCTCCGCCGTGGTGTTGGGGTTGGGTCGAGACTTCTTGCTCGCGAGGTAGGCAAGGTAGGCGAGGGAGTGTTTGGCTTGAGGTAGGACGGGGATGGTTGAAGGAGGAGCGGAGAACCAGAGGAGTTTGTTGGAGGTGGGGTCGCGTTCGAAGAGGGCGGCTGGTGGGTGGGTGGGACGGGCGAGGGGAGGGGAGGAGTTCGGGGAGGAAGGGAAAGAAGAGGAGAGAGAGAGAGAGGGAAGGGTCAGTTCTCGCTTGCTTGGAAGAAAAGGGAGGGGACGAGAGAGAGAGAGCAGAAACGAAACGACGCGACTCGAGCAACTCACCAGTCCCCTCGCTAACCGAATCGAAGTTGGCCACCTGCCCAACCCATCCAGCTCCACCACTGTTCCCCACCACCGTCCGATCCGCCAGCATCCTCCCTCTCAACTGCTGTTGCTGCTGCTGCTGACCGTACGCGGCTCCTCCTCCTCGGCCGTTCTGCTGGTACTGCTGCTGAGCCGGTCTCGACTGAGGAACGGGCGTCCCTCCTCCGTTCGGCGTTCCTCGGTAGGCCTGCTGCTGCTGCTGCTGAGGTTGATGTTGCTGCTGCTGGTAGGCTGCTGCGTTGGCTGTAGCGGAGATCTGAGCCGAAGCAGCTGCTTGGAGAGCTGCGATCTGAGCTGCCGTGAGCGGTTGTTGAGCTCGAGGGGGTTGCGATCCTCCTGGGGTGGATGGGAGAGCGGCGACGGAGGTGGTAGGAGTGGCGGTGGTGCTGGCGGTGATGGGAAGGGGGGTGGAAGGTCCCGAGGGTAGAGCTGGAGGGAGGTACGATCTGGGAGCGACCGATATCGACGACGAGGACGCGTTGTTCGCGGTCGGGAGACCTCCAGGGAAGACCATAGCGTTCAACCTCTGTTGTTCCTCGATCCTCTTCGCTCTTTTGATCTCCTCCTTCTGCTCGGCCGTCAAAGGAACAGGAGGAGGAGCTGGTTGATGCTGCTCCTCTGCTCCTCCTTCGTCTCCGTCGTCCGCTCCTCCTCCTCCTCCAGCTCGAACGGTTCCAGCCTCGCCAATCGATCCAGGTCCGGTGACGCCTCGAATGAAGGGGGAGACGACTCGACGGATCTTGATGGCGGAGTCGAAGTGGTAGATGGCCATGAAGTCGGTCTTTCGAAGCTCGTCCGGGATGCACGAGTTCCAGTTCTTGATTCGGATCATCGTCTTGTCTTTGTCGTTCCAGCGGGAGTCGCAGACGTCTGAGGAGAGCGAATCAAGGAGAAAGACGAGCCAAGTGTAAGTCTGAATCTTTGGAGCGAGAGCGGAGGAGAAAGACGCGAGGCGAAGACAAGGGAGGAGAAGGAGGAGACAGAACGAACAAAGAGGCCAACCAGGGTACCATCCAGGAGGTTTCGGCCTTCCTCGAATCGCCTTGGTGTAGAACTGACACCCAATCTTCTCGATGATATCCTCCAGAACGTGATCGGCGAATTGAGCTGCGAAAAAAAAGACGAACGAGGTCAGCTCTCTCGTTCTTTTTCGACGCGTCCTCTTCCTCCTCTCCTTCAAGATAAAATGAACGGAACGACTCGACTCACCAGTCTTGAACACCTCGTTCTCGTAGAACGTTCGATCGGCAGGATGGATGGTCTGCTCGGGTCGGAAGTACCAGCAGACGGAGAGTCCGACTTTGTTGCTCCTGCAGCATCGCGAGGGCAGAGACGAGGGTCAGAACCTCGTTCGACGAGAGGAGCGGAAAGAGATGGAGAGTCGGACGTACCCTTTGGGAACAAAGACCTTGAAGATGTGACCGATGATGGGTTTCGAAGGATCGTCGGGGTTCGAGAGATGGAGGTATTCACCTGTCGACGCGCGAACGGAAACGAGCCCAGTCAGCTCGTCGTCTCGTCTAGTCTCTTGTTCTTCCTCCTCGCCCACCACCAACCCTTCAAAACGGGAGACCAGACTCACCAGGACTGTACGTCATCCCCTTGTAGTAGGCCGAGCTCAAGAAATCCCTGTCCTTGGTGTTCAACCTCAAACTCGTCACCACGAGCGGATCTCCATTCGACACCTCTCCCGTCTTGAGAGGTCGCGCACGCCCTGGACCGGCGGTGAGAGAAGCGAAGTTGGTGAGCCGAGTGGTCGAGACGGGGTTCGGGGAGGAGAGGGTTTGGTAGAGTCGCTGCGAGGAAAAAGAGGCGAAAAGAGACGAGACGCGACGAGTCAGTTTCGACGATCTCTCGAGAGGACACGTCGAGGGCGACGAGACGCAGGACGAGCTCGAGGCCGAGAGAGGGAGAGAGAGAGAGAGAGAGAGAGAGAGAGAGAGAGAGAAGAAGGGTAAAGCTCACCTGCAAGACAAGCACGTCCCCATACTCTTTGGATCCCTCGAGGAAAAACCTCCTCGCCTTCTCGAACAGACGAGCCATGTCCTTGTCGAAATCGACGATGGAGACGTAGACGGCTTCGGTGACTTGATGTTCGATTCCAGCGAGCGAGAGAGGCCACTGTGGAACGAAAGAAAGAGGGTGAGCAGTCGTCAGCGGTCAGTTTCGCGACGATACGAGACGAGATGAACGATTCGAAAGCGAGACGACAAGAGAGGCGTCTGTTGCTGGAGACTTACATCGAAAGTAAGGTAGTCGTTATCCGTAGCCTCGGGGATTCGATCCATAACGTCAGCGAGTCGGTAGCCACTGATCGACGAAAACCAACGAAGACAAGTCAAGACGCGACGAGAAAGGTCAGCTCGTTCATCTTCATCCGACGCCTTCCCCTCTCCTCCCTCTCCTCCCATCCTCCTCGATCCCGTTCGAATCACTCACGTAGCGTCCCTAAACCCCTTCACCCCATTCAAAATCATCTCACACCTCTCCACCCTCCCCTCCGTCCCACCTCCATCCCCTTCCTCCTCCATCCACCCAACCTCCTCGAACCCTTCCAACTTCTGCAACCCCGCATCCAGCATCTGAGCAATATCCTTGCTCCCCACGAGCTTCTCATCCTGATCGTCACTGATGTTCCCACCTCCTCCACCTCCCATACCGCCCGAGGGTCCACCGGAGTCCGAGAAACCAGAAGGGTAGTAGCCTCCTGCTGGGGAACCAAAGTCCATGGGGAGGAGATCCATCGGTAGAGGAGTCGATTCGGGGAGGTAAGGAGGACTGATGAGGAGGTCTTGTTGTTGTTGGAAGATGGGAGGAGGAGGGAGATGCTGTTGAAGGAGAGGGATGGGTGCGAGTTGGGGAGGAGGAAGAGGTGGGAGGGGAGGAGGAGCGGCGACGGCTGGAGAGGCGGAGGAGGAAGGCTTGCCTTTCGGTTTGGCTGATTCGCTAGCTTCTCCGGGTGTAGGTTTGGGTTTCTTGGGTTTGGGAGCGTGAGCTGCCTCCCTCATGGCTGCTGCTTCCTCAGGAGAGAAGTTGCCCGCTGCGATCTGAGCTGCTAGACGAGCTGCTAGGTCTGCGTTGGATGGACGACCTCGTTTCTTGGGTACTGAGCCTTTAGCGTTGAAAGTTGGTGTTGAAGGAGCAGTGGTGGAGGTAGAGGCTGTTGAAGGGAGGAGGGGACCAGCGGTGGAAGAGGCGGAGAAGGGAGGTGGGACGAAGGGACCTGGAGGAGCTGGAGGAGGAGGTGGTGCTGCTGAGGTGGAGGCTGCAGCCGAGGAGGTTGAGCCTGGGACGGGGAGACCTTTGGCGGTTGCGAGGGAATTGACGAGTGCCTAGAGGGAGAATGGAGAGAGAGGATGAGCTCGAGAGAGGCGAGGAAGGAGGGAGAGGGAGGGAAGGGAAACGAACGTTGAGCTTCTGAGCGTCGTGAGCGATCGTGCTTCCTTCCTCGTTGTCTGAGCAAAAGAGAGGCGAGATTGGGATCAGCATGTAAACCGAGCTGAGATGATATGAATCTCCATACTGACAGTACATGGCGTTTCGGAATACGAGCTGAGGGAGGCGAAGAAGGAGGGAAGGGAGGTGGAAAGGTCAGCTCGACTCGAAGGAGCTCTGAATGAAGAAACGAGCTCACCTGAAGATCTTTGAGGAATCCTTGAACGGAAGAGAAGTGGCCAGCAACAAGAGTGGACTGTATGCATCGAGCAAGACGAGGGACGAAGAGTCAGCATCCATATCGAGATGGATGGGAAGGATGGAAAGGAAAGGAAGGAGGGAAGGGAGGGAGGAGAGCTCACGTTGATGTCGTTCAAACACCTCGGTTCAGGGATGATCTCGTAGTAATCAGCCCACTCAGTCCGATCAGGGAGAGCTCGAAAGTCGGACGCGATCAATCGTCTAGCAAAAAGAGTAACAAAAAGAAGCGTCAATGGATCGTCTTGGGAGGAGAGGGAGGGGGAGGGAGGTTGAGCTTACTTTCCGTCCTTCTCGTTGAAGAGAGCCGTCATGATTTGTTTACAGGATACGAGCTGGGAAGCATTGATGGGAGGAAGATCCTTCTTCTTTTTGGGAGCAGGTTGAGACATCCTCGTCGTTGATTGAGGGAGAAGAGCAGCAGTCGCGTCCGTTTGAACTGGACGAAACGAGGAAGGGGGTCTGAATCTCGTCCTGTTTGCTAAACGACGAGCATCTCCTTCATTCAACGAATCCCTCCTTGATCGAGCTCACAGCCAGAAGCTCGTATAGTAGAGGAAGTCAGCAATGTCGAGGTAAGTTCTTTCATTAAGATCTGTCGCTCGTTTGAAGAAAGGAAGGAGACGAAGGAGCTGATGACCTTCCTCCTTTCGCAAACCTCCCCCTTCGTTTCGTTCAGCTCTCCTGCTGTTCCTCGTGGTCCATCGCCAATGAGGATCGTTCAAGTCATAGATCTGACAGGACCGTACGTACACCTTGCATCCTTGTATCTTTTCAGCTCGTCCCTGACTCTCTTCTCTGCTCCATCGTCCCTTCAGAGCGCCTGTTCAGCCTTCTCCTCCTCCCCCTTCCTCCTTCAAGGTACGACCCTCTTCAGCCCTTCTCGCCGCATCCCCAGCTCTCAAAACACCTTCACCCTCGAGCTGACATCCTACGCTTTGGTTCCTCACTTTTACAGAACTCTCGGAACCACCAAGCTCTAGCTTTGCCATCGCCATCGCCTCCGAAGAAGTCTCGTCCCAACGAGCTCGACGATCAGAGAAACCCTCTCGCAGAATGGGAAAACGACCTCGACGTCTTCTCTTACAGGTTCGAGACAGTCGTCGCAGAATGGAAGAAGTCAAGAGGCAAGCTCAGAGATCTCGAGGTACGTCTATACCCCTTCCCTCGAAGGAGAGGCAAAGGAGGAAGGAACGACGGAGCTGACCTCTTCTCTCGTCTGCCTTCCCTCCTTCTCTTTTCCGCTTCGATTCGTTTCCTTCAGGCCGCTCGAGGTCCTCCTCCGTCTTCCAAGACCTCTACGGGTCCTACGTCCGCCAACAGTAACAACGTTCGGAAATCAGCAGCTTCCATCAACCCCTTCTTCCTCCTCCTCCCTCCCTCCTCGTCCATTTCGCCTGCCGTTCGTTCTTCCCTCCTTCCCTCTTTTCGTTCCAATCCAGCACTAACGCGCTTCTCCTCTCCACTCTTCGCTTGCAGTCCCTCATTCTCGTCTGGTTCGCCGCCGAACACATGCTTAACTCCTCGCCGACCGGACTCGCAGGAGCTCAGCGCTTCGTTCAGGTCTACGAGGGAGGAAGACACAAGGCCGCTCAACAGGCGGCTGCTGGAGTCGGAGGAGCTGGGAACGGAGGGAGCGCGGTGGCGAGACAGAACGCGGTGATGACGGAGTTGATCTACTCTGCGTTGGGATGGCTGGGAGTCAAGTCGGGAGGGTTGCCTGTTGCTGGGTCGACGACGAACGGCGTCGCTCCTCTCGCAGGAGCAGGAGTTGGCCCCAGTAGGGTGACCGGAGTGGCAGAGGGAGCAGCTGGAGTGGTCGATAAGGGATCGCTTGAGAAGCAGGAGGAGAGAGGAAGAGCAGCTGGAGCAGGAGGAGGAGGAGAGAGGGAGATCCCAGCTTCAGCGTGGGCGAGGACGCAAGCAGCGATGAACGCCCTTCCTCCTTCGACAAACAACCTCACCTCACCTCTACCCTTACCTACCCAACCTCCACCTCCCTTCCCTACATCTTCCACCGACCTCCCTCCCTCTCAAACCAAAGGAGGACTCGGAGCTCGAATCCGCCAAATCGCCCTCTCCCCGACGCGTCTCTTCCGACCCAACTCCTCCTCCTCTCCCTCTTCGCCAACCACCTCTCCCACCACCGCCACCCACCCTTCCTCACCCTTCCCTTCGTCCTCCGTCGCTCCCACGAGCGCAACAACCGCCACCCTCGCCGCGCCTGTCGTCTCTCGATCCTCCTCCTCCTCAGCCATCCTCGCGAACCCTACCACCTCCCAGTACCAACAGCACCATCGCATGACCAGCACGTCCCCTCCCTCCTCCATTCACCATCACCCTCGACCTTCCTCGCCTCTCGCACCAGCTCCGGCAGCACCAGCACCTCCCGTGCTCAGCACGCTTTCGTCGTCGCTCGAGGAGGACAAGGAGCTGGAGAATGGGTTGACGGCGAGGGAACGGGTTTTGCAGAGAAATATCAAGTCCAGTGGATCCACTGAGACATCAGGCGGCGTCTCAGGTCTTCCTCCCGCCTCCCTCGCCAGCAGCAGCAACCCCATCTTCCTTTCTCTCCCTCCAGCAACACCCACCAGCCCAGACACCTTCTCCTCCTCCCTCCCCTCCGAGCGTCCCCTCACCTCGTCCTCCTCCAACCCAAGCTCTCCTACAACGTGGACCCAACCCACCCCCGAATCTCAACTCCCCTCCTCCCAAACCTCCGGCACCTCCTCGTCCTCGCCCTCCCTCCCAACCTCCTCCCGCCGCTCCCTCCTCGGACGAGTCCATCACCGCTCAGCTCGAATGCTCTCAGCCTCAGGGATCACCCTCCCACCCTTGCCAGGCCAAGGTCAACCTCCTTCCAACTCGACATTCACCAACACGTTCTCCCTCCCTTCTTCTTCTTCCACCCCGACCAACTCGAACTCCAACTCCAACTCGTCGACCTCCCCACCCTCGGCAGACGGATCCTCCATCAACTTCTTCTTCACTCCCTTCCCTACCTCCTCGCCCAACGGCGTGAGTGGCGGAGGAGGAGGGGGGGGAGGAGGGCCAGAACAAAGCATGATGGCAGCGAAGAAGTATCGCGGAGCGGGAGCGATGAGGAGTGGGAGTGGACCTGTTGCGGGGACGGCAGCGGCGAGGAGGGTCGTCGGTGCGTCGTCTGGGTCTGCTGGGACGGAAGGTGGGGCGGGGAAGAAGGAGGAGGGGGAAGGAGGAAGTGGTGGTGGGAAGGAGAAGGAGATGAGAGTTGGGGTCGCGATTTGAGACGCGCCGAGGTGGTTTTCGCTTTGCTTTGTTTTGTTTCTGTCCTTTCGTTCTGCTTTGTTTTTCGCCCACAGTCGCTCTCTCTTGTTTTTCATACACACGATGAGCATATTCGTGGTAGATCTAATCGATTTGGGTGTCTAGTCTTAGCAGAGAGTCCGAGGGAGGGTGGGGTCTTCGAAGCCAGCTTCGAGCGAAGGCAAAGCAAAGCGAGCGAAAGCAGATAAAGATGCTGATGCAGATCCGAATGAGTCTATATAGGAGGTAGTGATACACGTGCTGAACATGAGAAGATTGAAATCGAAAACGAAGGAGAAAGTCTAGTCCAAGTCTAGATAAACAGCGACGAAACGAACCCAACGAGCGCGAGGAGGGCAGCTCCCGCTCCGACCGATCGAGTCTGCGAGCTCGACGACGTCGAAGAGGAAGTGGAGTTGGCGGAGGATCCAGAAGCGGCGGTGGAGGTGGTGGATCCGGCTTCTCCGTAGATCTTGATGGACTGGATCTCGAACTGAACGAAGCGAAAGGAGGAGAGGGGCTCAGGATTGGGCGCGTGGGGAGGAAGAGAAGAGCGGAAACTGAAGAGAGGGCAAGAGACGTACGTAGGCGTTATCGTAGTTGGATCCGTCAGCGACGTAGGTGGAGTAGCAGGTAGCAGTTCCCGAGAGAGCTGGGCAGGTCTCGGCGAGGGTGGTAGCGGCTGCATAAACAGGAAGCGAACGAAGGACTCGAGGTCAGCTTGTTGTTTTGATTCGGTGTTCGCTTGTTTTTCGAGCGAAGGGAAGAAAAAAAGGGCGAACCTCCAGCCCACGATCCACAGAGGGTGATGTCGAGGATGAGTTGTTGAGAGCCGAAGTACGAATCGACGTCGCAAGAGGACTGAGGCCAGGTAGCAGCGGGGGTTCCGAGGTTGGAGGTGTCGAGGGAGGAGGTAGCGGAGGAAACAGCGGTGGGGACATCGTCTCGGGTGAAGAACCAGATGCTGTGGAAAAAGGAAACGAACGAAGATGATCAGCGACGCGTCGACAAGAACGAAAAGCGCGCAAAAGGAACAGGGAACGAACTTGATTCCAGTAGACGCGAGCTCAGTGACCCAAACTCCTCCTCCGGCGGCAGCGAAGGGGGCTCCGTAGCTCAGGCTGCGAAGAGGAGAGAAGAGTCAGTCAGATGAGCTCAAAGGAAGATCCGAGGAAGACGAGGAAGAACGGGAGAGGCAGAGAGAGCGAGAGCGACGACTCACTCAGACGCATCGGTAACAGCACATCCGGCGTTGTCGTTGACGGTGGTGTCGCAAGTGGTGGCGTTGGTGGTTCTGATGCAAGAAGCGGAGAGGATGAACGAGAGTCAGCTTGAGGCTGGACAGGCAGCGAAAGACGGGACGAAACGCGACTCGCCCAGATTGAGTCACAGAAGTCGCTTGAGTGCAGCCAGATTCGGTGTCTGGAAGAAGATGCGAGGTCGGAGTGAGTTTGAGCTCGAAGGGGTATGCTAACCAAAGTCTGCACCTGGCTCCGCGGGAGCGAACAGGCTCGTCACACGAGGACGCGCGAAGAAAGGAACTCACGAAGAGCCATCTGGTTGTTCGTCTGCTGGTTCACTCCCTCGAAGGTATCAATCTCTCCTCCAGCGGGCCAGTTGTCTCCTGTGCTCCACCATGCCGGCCACACGGAGCAGCCAAAGGGCAGATGAAGCGCGTCGAAGACGAAAACTGATCCAACGGCGTAGTAATCTTTGCTGGCGAGCCTCACAGAGTTCCTCTTCAGGTTGTAGCCGACAGTCGTGCTGGGAAAGGGAGAGTGAATGATTGAGTCGATCAATCTCAGCTAAAAGAAGATCGGGACGCGAAGACCTACGTGTTGTCGACCTGCGAAGAGGGGAGGGAGGATGCGGTCAGCTCGAGCTCGAGCTCGGACGCAGACTTTCCAGAGGCGAACTCACCTTGATGATCGCGTTTCCAGCGGTGTTGGTGTATGTTAGAGGGTTGGTAGTATCGTCTCCAACGGTTTGGTTGACCCACTAAAGGCGATGAGGAGAAAAGAGGGTGGTCAGCTCGAAGTGGGGAGACGACGACCACAATCGAGCGCTCGTTGCTTCGTCGCTGCTCCTCTGCTGGTAGAAGACTCACGATCACGTCTCCAAGGGTGGTGTTGTCGTAGGCACCGTAGTAGGTCCAGTCATCGAAAAAGGTAGTTCCTTCGAACGTTTGAGCCTGCGTGGTGAGGTCGAAAGAAAGGACGTTGAGCTCAAGTTCCGGGGAAAGGAGGAGAGGTCGAAGGGAGGAAGAGTCGAGCTCACCAAGGGATAGCTCGTAGCCTGGGCCGATGGAACAAACTGGGAAAGAGAGAGAGCGACGGCGAGGATAGTAGAGACGGATGAGAGAGACATGGTGGTGGTTTGGGGAAGAATCCAAAACAGGAGGGCAACTTTGGAAAAGCGAGAAAGAGGTTCCCCTCCCTTTCGCAGCTTGGATCGCCTGCGGCAAACGACCGTCGTCGTCGCGGCCGGGGCTGATATTGATTCAGAGAGGTCGGCAGTGTTTTTGAGAAGATGGTGGGCTGTGTGAGCAAGACCTCGGAGGGAAGAACGCAGATTTGAGGAGGGAGGGAGGAAGCTCGTCGCGACTTCGACCCTCGGCCGCAGCGTCGGTCGAAATTCTTGTGCCCCAGCAGCCCTCAGGAAGGATTTCCGTGCGAGGTGGAAGGTCGGATATCTCGTCGTTGTACTCACTGATCTCGAGAGAGTCCGACCTCGGGGTAGCCAGGAGGTCTTCGATCTTGAGAGGATGCGACCTCGGCGATGAAAGGACGCGTCTCGGCGGCTTATCGTCGTCGGCTGTTAAGACGGGTCAAGACATCTCGAGTGGATAGGGAACGTACATTAGATGACTAGCCTCAAGCAAACTCCTCCCAGCACCCAGCATCCCAACCCTCCGACAGCCCAATGCACGCCTCTCTCCCACTTCCTGCGTCGCTTCTTAATCCTGCTCCCGGGTCTTCTCTCGCGACCTTCGCCCATCCCATCCTCCAGCATCTCGAGCTCCGACTCCGATGCGTCCTCGTCCGTGTCTCTTGAGGAGCTCGAAGCGTCCGGGATGAACCATTCGAGGATGCAGGCGAGGAAGAGACCGCCGTCGAGGATGGGAAGAGGGAGGAGGTTAAAGACGGCGAGGGTGAAGGAGATGAGGAGGAAGTAGGCTCTGAAGAGGGTGATATGGTGGAGAAGGGGATAGAGGAAGGGAGGGATGAAGGACGAGGGGAGGTTGGAGGAGGTTTGGACTAGAGGGAAGAGAGGAGACGCGATGAGGAAACGACGACGGAGATGAGCGAGTTAGCTCGACGAAAACGAGACATGTGCGGGAGAGGAAGACATATGTATGCATTGACTCACCCTGGAGAAAGACCTGCTCCGGATTCCCCTGCCAGACGATCCACTTTGGCTGCTCGCCGATGCTCGATGTCCTCCCACCAGACTTCACGAACATGATCCTCAAGATCTTCTCCGACCCATCGATCGCGACGCACGTCTCCTTCTTCTCGTCAGCGCATGGACAATGCGCGAATCCACGCTCGGGAGAGGGCATCTGAGGTGCCGTCGTTGATCCCGGGTCGAAGAAGGTCGAGGTGAGGAGAGGGTTGATGGGAAGGCAGCGAGACTCGTTCGGGAGTGGGAAGGGGTTCGCGTCGGCGACGGTCGGAGGGCGTGTGGGATTTGTGGGGTTGAAGAGGAGAAGAGAGGAGGAGGAGACGCATGTTTCAGGTTGATCTGAGCGAGGGAAAGAAAACGACGCGTCAGATGAGGTGTTGGAACGAAGAGAAGAAGAATGAAGACCGACTGAGATACCACTCTTTGGGAACACACCATCCTCGATGTGGTTCGACCCTTCCATCTTGAGTGAGAGCGAGATGGGAGGGTTGGGTGAGGTACGACGTCCAGATATCGTCCGAAGTCGCGGTCGAGCTTGCTGCCAGAGGAACGTCGTCGAGTTGGGTGATCACGGCTCCTCGAGGAAGAACTGAGTATAGTGACGAGTCCTATAAGATCGCAAGACGAGATCAGGTCGGAGTTCTGGCGTGGAAGCGTAGATTGTTGACGAAGGGAACGCGTCCAAAGCTTACCTTGTCGACGCCGAGAACTCCTCGTCCCAGATCTCCGACGAACCTCTCGCCGCCCAGAGGAGATACGCTTCCCAGTCCCCAGATAAACAGAGCGAACAAGACGTTGTGCCAGCATCCAGCGGCGGCGATACGAGCTCGGTGTCGAGTTGGAAGGTCGCTCAGAGCTGCTGAAGGAAGGGTGACCGACGCAGAGGGGAGGAGTGGTGAGAGGTGGACTGAAGATAGGAGAGGGGAGAGGTTGGATCTGGTGATATCGAGCCGGAGAATGTCAGCGAAACAGCGAGAAGCAGTGAAGAGCTGGGGACGAAGAACGAAGAGAGCTCACAAGGCTGCGGCGAAAGCATGTCCAGGCTCGTGGACGATTTGGCCGAGAAGGAACGAGAAGATCAGGTAGGTCGCTTGCGAGAGAGGCAGTGTGACTCCTGGTATCTGTAGACGCGAGCTCAAGTCAGTCGAGTGCAGACGAGAGGAAGGGAGGTGACAGAACGAACCAGGGGACGAATGATCCCTTCGCTGAGCTTCCCTCCTCCTCCTGCGCTCACCCCCTCCTCCAAAGCTCTTTTCACCACCTTCCCTACAGCTTCTCCAGACCCAGAGCTGCCCAGAACCGTCATCAACCAAGCTCCAAAGGTAACTCCCTCCCAAAGCAAGATACCTATCGTTGCCAGCATCCCGAAGACTCCCCAAAGGATCCCAACATCATAGCCTCCCGTGAGCCATCTCCTTTGCTGCTTCCCCAGAAGACCCAGAAGTCGGATAGGGAACTCATTGAAGGCAGTGGTAGAGACTTGGATCCCGATGAGAGTTGTTTTGATCGTCCAACGAGGCTCGTCGTGGTCCTCGTCGTCGAGACCGAGATTTGGGGAGGAGGAGGAGGGTCGTCGGAGTTGTCGAACTCGTCGACGAACGAAGGGAGACCGCTTCCCAAGTTGAAAGGTGACCCAGAGGAGGGTGACGAGGGTTAGGAAGAGGTGGGGAGGCATGGGTACATCCCTGAGTGGTCGAGGAGTGTATGAGAGAGGGTCGCTGTTTGACGAAGGGAAGGAGGAAGGTGAGCTCGAACGAAAAGGAGGGTTGGGCTGTTCCCTCTCTTCCCCTCTCCGTCGAGTTGATGTTTCTGATTGTTCGCGTGAAGAAGTCAAAACGCATCTGCTGATCTCATCTGGGAGCTGAGAAAACGTGGCAGCGATGTCATTTTGACTTCCCAGTCCGGGGAGGTCTCGAAAGGCGTGGTACTCCCGAGTTTGTCGTCGTCTCCCTTCGTTTCTGCAACCAATCGATATCGAACCCACAAAATAGCCACGACCGTATATACGATCCAAAGATGATCCTTTTAAACTACCCTCCTCAACCCTATCAACTTCACTGATCTAGCACTGATGATCCCTCTTCTTGACGGCTCCCCCGACCCTCCTTCCGTCAATGACCTTCGCGACTCCGACGGAGTTGTCGAGCCAGTCCTGGTTGGAGGGATCGTTGAGCTTGGTGGTGATAGCGTCGACATCGAGAGCGAGAGTATCAATCACTGTTGAGAAGAGCAAATATAATGAGCAAGGAAGCGAACGACGAAGGAGAAAATCGCGAGAGGAGACTCACTAAATTGACCAAGCTCGACGTTCTCGTGGTTTCCAGCAAGGACCTCGCTTCCCTTTCCGTAGGCGATGAGGTTGACTGGAGGTTCGAGGATGAACAGGCGCAGAAGGAGAGAAGACCGTCAGCGATCAGCAGCGAGCGAGACGCAGAGACAAACGACGAAGGAGCGACTCCTCGGAACTTACCATCAACAGCGGAGTGACCGAGAGTAGTCCACTTGACCATGGATCGTCGAGAAAGAGCCTGAGCGATGTGGATGTCGAGGAAGCTGGGGAGGAGAAAGAAGGGACAGCGAAAAGTCAGACGCGTGGACGACCGAACGACTAAGACTTCGAGACGTACGACGAGGACTTGTTGTGAGCGACGGCGACCGATACCTCAGTAGAGTTGGCGTCGAAGATGGCGTAGGCGGGGAAGATGGTATTGTTGATGTAGCCCGCAAGATCGTCTCCCTTGTAGGCGACGATGTTGGAAGCGAGGAAAGAGGAGGAGTGTGTGGCGGGCTCGAGAGCGTTGGGAACCCATCCGTACTCGGGAGCACTATCGAAGAGGATATAAATGGATTGAAAGTCAGCTCGCTGGCATCTCGGAGGGAAGAGGCGTCGACTCCGACGAAGGAGGATCGCGTCGCGTCGTTCGAACTCACCCGGCGAACTGTCCTCCGGCGACAAGTCCTCCACACTCGTGATCAGCGGCTCCGATGAGGATAGTAGAGTCCTCCTCGTCCTCGTCGATGAAGTCCTTGATCAACTGAACGGCGTTGTTCCACTCGAGGATCTGAGAAACGAGGTCGTCGCGTCAGTGGGAGGAAAGTTCGGTGAAGCGAGACGACTTACCTCGTGAAGATGTCCAACGGCATCGTTGGAGTGAGCGGCTGGTAGGGATGAAACATGAAGCGTTCAAGAATCAGCATTCGGATGCGCGTCGCGGAAGTTATCTCAACTCACCGTGGTCGATTCGCGAACCCTCAACCATCAAGAAGAAGCCCTTGTCGCTCCCAGCGGTTGCGATCTTGAGAGCTTGAAGAGCAGTTCGGGTCATCTCGGTGAGAGAAGGCTCGACGGAGGCGTTTCGGTCAACCTCGTAGCTGCAGAAATGGACGCGACGAAGATCAGAATTGCGCGAGCTTCGAATCAAATTCGAGCGGCGATCGCTTGACTCACCTCATGTGTCCGCTGGTGAAGATGCCCATGAAAGGAAGAGTAGCGTTGTTTCCTCCATCGAGAGCATCAAATCCAGCTCGGGAAGAGAAGAAGTTGTAGCCTGGAACGCGAGTGAGAAGACGATCAGCACCTGGGCGAAGAAGACGACTTAAACCCAACAGAACCCACCGTTCTCCTTGGCCCGATCGATAGCGTTGATCTGATCGGGCCTGCACGACTTGGGGAAGTCGGTGGTGTTGGGCTGGAAGAAGCAGAGTCCCCCTGAAGAGAAAGAGGAGGAAGAAGAATCAGCCTCAAGCTCGAGCGAAGGAAGTCGCGAAAGTGCAGCTCACCTCCGAGCATGATATCGGTGGTGTGTCCGAGAGGGGTTCCTCCGATGAGCTGGTCAGCAATGACGCTCTCCAAGTCTCGGTCGTAGGAGTGCGAGCTGAACGACGCGGGAGTGGCCTGGGGGAGAGGAGAGAAGGGGTCGAAGGTCAGATCGTTCGATGGGTGCACGAAGGCGAGACGAGAAGATGCTTACGTGGGTGATCCTCGAGGTGACGACCAAACCAGTCTTGTATCCCTGAGCCTTGGCAGCCTCGAGAACGGTTCCAACGGGGCTGCAGCAAAGGAGAGAAGGCATGGTGAGCTTTTGAGCAGCCGCGTCGCGTCGCGTTGAGAGATGAAGAAGAACTCACACGGCGTCGTCGTCGACTCCGATACCTCCGTTGTAGGTGTGGATAGCCGAGGCGTAGGCGGTTCCAGCGGCGGCGGAGTCGGTGACGAGAGAGTCGGAAGCTCGAGTTCGAACTGGAGAGAAGACGAGGAAAAGGTGAGGACGCGAACGACGGTCGAAGGATTCGAGTGAAAACTCACCGGATCCGATGTGGATGGTATCAGCGGGGAGCTGCTCGGACCAAGATGTGTTGTGGAGCCACTGGTAGTAGCTGGAAGAGGGAAGGGAGGAAGACATTGTCAGACTCGGTCTCGAAGAGCGACTCGCGACACAACCTCTTCTTCACTCCCGCGCAGTTCATCGACGCTCAGTCCGCCCAACACACGTTCAAACAGGTTGCAACGCCTCAAGAAAGGTTGCACTCACTCTCGAGCTGAAGGAAGATCAATGAAATCGAGAAGCGACAGAGTCAGCGATGCGTCGCGTCTGGATCTCGCCTCGCTCTCAACAATCCCATCTCACGTACCGAAAACTTGGGAAGCGGGTCCGAAACCATCAGGAATGGTCATGATCAAGTTCCTGACCTGGAAGAAGGAATCAGCTCGCTGGTCTGTGGAAGTAAAAGGACGAAAACGAGCTCACCTTGGGGGTCTTATCGAGCGGTTGGAGAGGCTGGCCGTACTTGTTCTTTCCCTGAGCGACGTTGGGAGGTCCGTAGTCCTTCCTCGATCCATCAGATCCCTTGGGGTTCTTGTTGGCCTCGACGAGAGGGTAGAAGGTCGAAAGAGCAGGAGCAGCAGCAGGGCAGGTAGGAGCAGCGCCGGAAGCGGTTGAGGTCGAGGTTCCGTTGACGGCTTGTCGAGCGACGATGCCTCCTGAGGAAGCGTCAGTAGGGATGTAGGATGCCGAAGCGACGGAGGCGAGAGCGAGGAGCTATGAAAAGAAGTCGGGGAAGGGAGGGAGGGAGGAGGAGGAAGGAGGGAGATGGGAGGGAAGGAGACGGAAAAAGATCAGCCCTTCGATTCCCTTTCTTTCCCTCCCCGCTCAAAACCCTACTAGTCTTTAATTAGGACGGAGATAAGAACACATAAACTCACAGTAGCAGGGAAGATCATGGCCGCGGAACTATTGAGTTCTCGAAAACTGAGGAGGTCGTGGTTTGAGGAGAGAAGGGAAGCGACGGCGGAAAAACAGGTTCCCTCGAGCTTCCCTGGGCAGAGCGTTCCTCCTGAACGAACGTGTTGTCTGGGCGAAGGATGGCCCTCGTGTAACCCTGCTGCTGAGGGCGGCGAACATCAGCAAATCAATGATGCCGGCCGGAGGAGATGGAGTTGGGTGGAGGATCGAGACGCGTCGCGGGGAAACGCACGTTCGACGTTTCGCTCGCTGTTGTTTCGAACGGAGGAAAAAAAGAGGAGGAAAGATCTTCAGCTTGTCGCCGGTGTTGTGATAATCAGGGTGGGTGATGGATCTACCAGACGATGGGAGAGAAATGAGGAGGTCAGCGAGTGAAGAGCTCGATCCGAAACGCAAACTCGCTCGCTATCTCGACGCGTCGAGGTCGATTTCTCGCCGGAGCTCGATGAGCGTTCCACCTCCCTAGCCTCTGACTTCGAGAGGTAGAGTCCTGAAAACTCACTGCTTCTGATGATCTGATCTGAGAGTTCACGTGAGGACGATTGAGTGTCAGGGTCGTGCTGAGGGAATCGAAAGAAAAGATACGAGCAGGACGAGTTCGCTCACCGTCGACGTTTCGACCTTCAAGCCGCTCCAACTCCTCCTCGTCTGATCCCAGGCACCATACAGGCAGGTTTTCTCAGAAATCAGATGATGAACGTAGACGAAGGCGTATCGAGATCTCTAAGCGTTTCGAGCAGCATCCCTCTTCCTCCTCTTCCCCTCGAGAACAGCTCGCGTCTTCTGCTTCTCTCCGAATCCAGCGTCGTGGAGAGACTGCAACGAAGGTAAGAGGCGAGAGGTATCAGTACGGTGCCCTTCGAATGAACGAGAGAGCGAAGGGGAAAGATGGAGAAGAGACGAGGCTGAAGCCGAACTAACCATCGCAGCGACTCGCTTCGCCGTCGAGACCTTGTTGAGATCTTCCAGAACGGCAGCTTCGGGAAGTACGAGCTCAGTAAGAGTAGCCTCTGCAAAAGAGGAAAGCAGCGGTGAACCCGACCGATCAGCGCGAGCAAGCGAAAGTCCGACGACGGACGACGCGACGAAGATGGTCGTAACAACTCACTGATGACCTTCTCGATCCCACCGACCAGCTCTGTATCCCTCTCGGTAACCATCGTGACAGCCACACCACCTCGTCCAGCCCTAGCAGTCCTACCAACTCGATGCACGTAATCCTCAGCCTCCCTCGGGCAATCCCAGTTGACGACCATCGCGACTTCGGGAATATCCAACCCTCGACTCCCCACATCCGTAGCGACCAAGACCGGCACCTGGCCCGATCTGAAAGCAGCGAGGGAGGCGAGACGTTCCTTTTGGGAGAGGTAGGAGTGAAGAGCGACGGAGGGGATGAGGAGTTCGGTGAGGAGGGAGTGGATGTGAGCGGTGGTGGCGCATCGAGAGGTGAAGATGATGGTGGATGGAGGCCAAGGAGGAGCCTCGTCTTCGGGAGTGGTCGTTGGTTTGGAGGTTTTGGATCCGGGACCTGAGCGATCTCGTTTGCGAGAGGAGGAGGAGGATGACGTCGAGGCGGAGGGTTTGGGAAGGTTTGGGTTCGCGCGACGAAGGTGAAGGATAGATTTGGGAGGGTTGAGAAGGAGATAGTAGAGGTAGGTTTCTCGGATGTGGGAGGGGATGAAGAGGTAGTGCTGCTTCAGGGTGCTGACGGTGGTGGTGCTGAAGAAAGACGAGTGAGAGCGAACGCGTCAAAACAGGACGCGACGAGGAGGCGAGAAGGCTGGTCAAAAGGAGCTGCGAGCGGGTAAAAAAGAAGACTCACTCCATGAGGACCTTGTGAACGAAGATCTTCTCCTTGCCAGCCCTGGGCTCCTTCTCCTCCAGCGTCCGAATCGCGTCCGACTCCGTCGCCGTGAAGAGACAAGTCTGTCGATCCACAGGCATCCTCGAGAAGAGGTAGGCGAGATCCGGAGCGAAGGTTGGAGTCAACATCCGATCGGCCTCATCCAGGACCTGATAACGAGGGAGGAAGGAAACGACTTGTTCAGCTTCGCAAGAGAACGAGGACGAGAGCCAGAACGATGCGAACTCACGAGCGTCTGAACTCGATCCAAGCCCCACTCTCCCCCACTGCTCCTCAAGAGATCAACGAGCCTTCCGGGGGTGGCTACGACGACGTGAGGTCGAGCACACATGGCCTGAGCTTGTGCGATGATGTCCATTCCTCCGACGACGACCGACGTGGTGATGTTGAGAGGAACTCCGAGGATGTGGAACTGCTCAGCGAGCTGGAAGGCGAGCTCTCTGTGACATGTGAAGACGTGAGCCTTGTTCAGTCTCGGTTGGACAAGGGAGAGGACGGGACTTTGGCGTAAAGGAGAAGAGGAAGACGAGACGCACCTCGTCGGCGTGAGGACGACGGCCCAGACTCCGTAGGGATCACGAGCGATCCTTTGGAGGATAGGAAGAGCGAAGGCGAGGGTCTTTCCGGAACCAGTCTGAGCGATTCCAATGCAGTCTCGACCTGGGAGGGAAGAAGACCAGAAAAGGAGGAGGAGGTGAGCTCGAGCTCGAGCTCACAAAACGAGCTGCAGCGCTGAGAGCAGACTCACCGGCCAAGATAGCGGGGATGCAACCCTGTTGAATGGGAGTAGGTTTCCTGATCGACATGGCTCCCATGGAGGAGATGAGAGCTGGAGAGCATCCGAGGGATTGGAAGGTCGAGGAGGGAGTGGGTGCTGGTGCTGGGAGCGTCGAGGTGGAAGGCTCGTCCGAGGTGGCTGTTTCCTCCTCAGTAGCGACAAGTACGGGTTTCGAGGACGACGCAGCTGCCGATGTCGAAGGAGTAGGGTTGGCGGAAGGGGTGGAGGAGGAGGGAAGAGGTTTGGCGAGTCGAGTCGGAAGTTTGATCCTCGAGGGAAGGGAGGTGACCTTGATAGGTTCCGCTTGAGGAGAGAGCGACCTCGAAGGGATAGGCCTTCTAGCTCCGAACTGGTCGTCGTCCGAGTCTCGATCCGAGTGGTAGGAAGAGGAGGAGCTGGCGCTGTCCGAGTCGTCGTCGTCCTCGTCGGAGGAGGTGGAGGAGGGAGGAGGAAGGACCGAGGTCGCTGCTGCTGACTTTGAAGAGTTTGCTGAGGTCTTTTGCTTCTTGGAGTTGGATGGGAAGGAAGACTGAGAGAGCTTCTGCTTCTTGGAAGGGACGCTAGGCATCGTAGGCAGACTGGGTGAGTGTTGGGAGAAGAAGGAGGAAGGAGCGACGTCGAGCTGAACGAGATTTTGAAGAGGAGGCCCCGCGAGGCTCGAACTGCTCTCTTCCGAAGAAAATCTTCTCTGACTGAAAGGTATTAACATGGAGATCACTTTTGAGACCAACATCGATCCATATTAGCGAAATTTTCAAATGAAAACATGCCAAAACGAAGCGTCGTCAAAGGCAGAAGTCGAGGGAGGAAGGAGAGGTCAAGCTCGCAAGAAGCGCGACGTTCCTCCCTTCCTCGAACCCTCACAACCCTTCCCAGAGCTTGTGCGCTGATCTAGGACTCTGCCCGTACCTTTATCTATCACCTGAAGGTCCCGCGCAGCTTATCCGTACGCTCAGCTCTGGAACCTCCGTCGCCTCAGCCCACTCGTCGCGCGCTTGAAGACTCCTTTGAGTCCCGTCTTCTTCCCTCCCTTGCTCTCGCCTTCCTTCGCCAGAACTCGACACTTTGATGAAGTATACATCATCGTACAGGGATGACCTCTTTCTCTCAACTTCATTTGATTCCCCTTATCTGCCTCAGGGCTGATCGCTAGCGGTAAACAAGAGAACCGGACGAACTCGGCCTCGATGAAGGTGTGCTTTCCCTCTCGTGGTGCTCTCTTTCGCATCCTCCTCCGCTGTCGTGCTCACTTTTAGAGGGAAAAGCACGCCAGGGAATCCTACGATGGTGCTTTCTGGCAGATCTGCCTTAACGGGACGGATCTGAAGATTGAATCCCGGAGTGAAAACTGGAACGAGGGATTTCTCCCATTGCTTCCCTCGACCATCATCACCCCATTCTTCCTTCCCTCTTCTCTTCCCCTCTCCTCGTTACGAGCAGCAACAGGATGACGACCATCTCAGCGGAATTCCCAGCTCCCATCACAACGACAACCAAGCTGAGCTCTTCTCCCTCTCGCGATGGATCGGGAGCGTCGTCGACCAACGACGAGAAGAAGGACGCCTACGCGAACGTTTCGGAGGTCGAGGCAGACGAGATCACTCTCAATGACGTTCTGGACGAGGAGGAGCGTAAGAAATTGTGAGTCTCAGCGAGAAGGATGAGGAAGAGGTGCTAGGCGACCGAAGCTCGCGCCGACGTCGTTCCTTTATCTCTTCGCGACATCGACTGACTGAGCTCTTGCCTCTTCCTTCCAGCTACCAACCCATCGAGTCGTACGAAGGGTTCCACAGATACGACCCGAGCGCGACCTGGACTCCCGAGGAGGAGAAGAAGATCGTCAACAAAATCGATCTACGAATCATGACTCTCGCCTGTGGCCTCTTCTTCGCTCTCCAACTCGACCGAGGTCAGTTTTTTTCTACCTTCATGCGACCTAATTTTTGAGCTTCGAAGTACTGTACTAACTTCAGCTCTCTATCCCCTTCGATCAGGAAACATCGTGAGTTGCAGTGGGACAACTCGTCGCGTTCCAACCGCGTACTGATTCCAATCCTCTTTCGCCTCGTACAGGGATCCGCTCTCTCGGATAACATGCTCAAGGACATCCACATTAACACCAACGATTACAACGTGAGTTCATTGCGGTCGCTCTTTCTTGACTCCAGTCGACGACCGCCGCGTCTCGCGCTGACTCTACCTCCTCTCTTCTGTCCTCTCGCTCAGAACGGAATGGCCATCTTCTACTGCTGCTTCCTCTTCGCCGAGCTCCCTTCGCAGGTAAGTTATCTAGAGATGAGACGGATGGGTGATTTCCAAACGAAACGCTGACCCTCCGGTCTTCCCGTCCATCTCCTCCAGCTCATCTCGAAGCGGATCGGTGCAGAGAGGATGATTCCTATGCAGGTCTGTGCTTGGTCCATCGTGTGAGTGATCATATCAGTTCCTATCTTCTTCTTCTATTCTCCTCGTCCGCACCCTCGCGCGTCTCTCTACGAAGTTGATCAAACTGACGCGTCGACCTCCTCCCGCTCTCGACTGTTCCTTGTCATCTCCGTTATTCATTACCTTCGTTCTCATCACAGGACTATCTGCCAGTCTTTGATCCACGGAAAAGCTAGCTTCTTCGCCACTCGAGCGTTGTTGGGTCTCTGCGAAGGGTGAGTCCTCTCGTTCGCCTCACGTTGAACCTCGCGCCGTCGGCGACGAACTGCCGAGTCCTGACTCCCTCCTCTCTCGCTTTTATCCTTGCTCGGTTATGCAGTGGACTCATCCCAGGTGAGCATCATCGCCGCGTCTTTCTGGTTTCTTATCTAGCTTCAAGCTGATTCTTTCCTCTTCCACGTCTGCTCCCACCCACCTCTTCCCGCCCTCCTTCAGACACGATCTTATACCTCTCATACTACTACACCACCGCGGAGCTTCCTATCAGGCTTTCCTTCTTCTGGGTAAGCAGTGCTCAGCGAGGTCTCGAGAGCGATCTCGAACCCCGCGCTGACCTCGATAGTTTTCTTCTTCTGCTCTCCACAGGCCACATTGACCGGAACCAATATCGTACAGGCTTTCGCTGCGTTTGGTATCCTGCATCTTCGAGGTGTTCGAGGCTGGGAAGGTTGGAGATACCTCTTCGTTATCGAGTGAGTCCGCTTCGACGCGTCCCGAGCCCTGTTCGAACGAGCGGAACCTGACCTGCTTCCTCTCGCTTTTTCTTTGCGTCGCTCCAGAGGGACGATCACGCTCTCTATCGGACTCTTCGCCGCCGTCTGGTTCCCTGCTAGCCCTACTCAAACTGCTGGTGGTATCCGAGGGAAGGGCTGGTTCAGCGAGAGGGAAGAAAGTGAGTGTACAACGACGCGTTCTCGACTCGTTCGCTTCGCTGATCTCCCCTTCCGTCGCCGTCATCATGGTCAACCGAGTCATCAGCGACGACCCTTCCAAAGGACAGATGCACAACCGACAAGCTCTCAGCTGGACTCAGTTTAAGGCTTGCTTGACGGATGTAAGTTTCTCGACGATTCGTTTCCACGTTGACCGACCCTCACGGAGCTGACCTCCTCCCTTTCCCTTCCTTCTTCAGTTCGACAACTGGCCTCTTTACCTCATCGGACTCTCGAGCTACCAGCCTTTCGCTCCTCCTGCCTCCTATCTCACTCTGACCCTGAAGAGTGAGTTCCCTTCCGAGCGTCGTTTAATCTCTTCGACTGTCTCGTCTCGGCGGCTGACCTCTTTCCCTCGTCTCTCGCTTTTCCAGGCTTGGGATTCAACACCTTCAAGACAAACCTCTTGGTCATCCCTTCGTCTGTTTTCTGGATTATCAACGTGCGTTCTCCTTTTTCGAATGGGTCGCTCTCGCTTTCGACGCGTCGTCAACTTCGATCTGACTCGTCTCTTCGTCATTTATATCGCAGTGCTTCGGTCTTGCGTTCCTTTCTCGACGACTCAAGGAGCGAACCTTTGTCTCTGCTATTGCTCAAGTGTGAGTTCTATTGGAATCAATCGACGACGAAGGAGACCGTCGAGCTGACCTTCGTCTCGCGTTTGTTTCCTTCAGCTGGGGACTCATCCTCTTGGTCGCTCTCACCACTCTACCCGAGTCCGCTGGACCTTGGACTCGATACGCTATCATCAGGTGAGTCGAAGAAACAGATCGCGCTCGAAGAAAGCTCGTCGCTGACTCGCCGTTCCTCGCACTTCACTCTCCAGTCTTCTCGTCTCGTACCCTTACGCTCACCCCATCCTCGTCGCATGGAACTCAACGAACGCCAACTCCGTCCGACTGAGAACCGTCTCCGCTTCTCTCTACAACATCTCGTGAGTAGCCGACTCTCTCTTTTCTGTTCCTATTGCGACGAGCGAACGGTAACTCATTGTCTCGTTCCTTTTCGACGTGCAGAGTTCAAATCGGTTCTATCGTATCCACTCAGGTCTACCGAGACAACGACAAGCCCTACTACCACAAGGGAAACAAAGGCCTTCTCGCTACCGTCTGCTACAACTTGGTTCTCTTCGGTGGAGTCAAGGGTGAGTCGATCTCGAACTCGAGCTCGAACGCGGCTGCCCTCTTCTTTCGCTGACTTCCTCCCTTCATTCCAACCCTCAGCCTACTTCATCTACAGAAACAGACAGAAGAAGGCTCAGTGGAAGGCTCTTACCAAGGACGAGAAGACGCACTACGCGAAGTGAGTTTCCATCGGTCGTCGTCTTCCGCCTTCCGGACCTGTCTCGTCTCCTCCACCGCGACTCTCGAGCTGGACTAACCTCATCTTTTCCCTTCGGTCGTCGCTCGCTCAGGTACATCGCTCCCGAAGCTGGGAACAAGAGTCTGCTGTTCGAGTTCAAGCACTAGATCTTGTTTAGGATTTTAGAACTTAGACGGGACGTTCGACTGGACGCGTCGTCGTCGGCTTCGGTCTCTCTCTGTCTCGTTTCCCCTCTTCCAGTTTCGCTACGACTCTTTACGATCTCCTTTACTCTCTCTGCTTTGGGCTCCAGATCAAGACGAATAAATGGCTCTCTCTTCTCTTCTTGGAAGTCTCGAAAGGGACGCGTCGACCTTCCGACGCTCGCTTCGCTGCCTTGCCCTGTCCTCCCTTCCCTTATCGCCGATCTCTTGCTGTCGATCAACCCAAAACCTGCCCTCCCGCTCGGCGACACTCTCGACGAGGAGCGCTCCAAAAAATCAAACGGGCAGGTCAGCGCAATTTGTCGGCCGGAGAGAAAAAGAGGAAGTGGGAAACGGGAAGTCTCTCTCGTCTCATGACGAAACTCGCTTCGCTTCGACCTTCCTCTGAACCTCAGACGACCACCTTCTCCTCCTTCTCGATGCCTTCCCTCTACCCCATCCTCCTCTCTATAGCCATCATTGGCTCGCTCGGAGTGGTCTACGAGACTTGTGAGTCCCGTTATCTCGCCCTCCTCCACACGAACTCGTCGCTGAACCAAACACCCACTCCTCCCTCCCTCCCTTCGTTTTCAGACTTGGCCGAATCGGTAGAAGACTGGTTCTCTGAGCTCGTCGAACGTCGTCGTGAAGCTCGTCGTTCTCGAGAGCGTAAGATTCGAGTCGAGCAGGGGTTTGAAGGGAACGGAGGGAACGAGAACGAGGGGAGGAAGAGTTGGGAGAGGGAGAGAGAGTTGGATGAGCTTGTGAGGAGGGAGGGGTTGGCTGGAGGGAAGGGTCCTTTCGAGGAGGGCGAGAACGAGGAGGAGAGGTTGATGAGGAGGAGCTGGAGTGGGTTCGCTGCTGAAAGCGGCAGTGCTGGAGGAGGATTGCTTCCAGGAGGGGGAGACCAGGTTCGGAGGAGGACGAACTCCAGATTGGGGAGTCGAGGCGGAAGCGATGATCAGCTCGATGTGAGTCCTACAGTAAAACTTTCCTCCCTCCTTTCTCGCTCGACTGGAAGCGAAAAGCTGACCTATCTCGTCTTTTTATCGCTAGTTCGGAACGCTCCTCAAACCTCTCCCCAACCCTGGCTCTGTCGGCACCGCTCCTCCCCAAACCCACGTCCTCTTCACCTACTCCTCCCCTCTTCCAACCCCTTCGGCTCTTCCGCCCCTTCCCCTTCCTCCCCTTCCACCAACCACCACCACCATCTCATCTCCTCTTACCAACATCTCCACCTCATCATCGTCGTCGGCATCGTCTTCGTCTTCCTCAGCAAGTCGCAGCAACAACAGCACAGGCTCGATCCACTTCCCCTCAACCTCCTCCTCCTTCGCTTCCCTCTCCCTCGCCTCCTTTAACGTCAACTCCCCTCTCCCTTCCCCCTCCCTCCTCGATCGACCCCCGTCAACCCTCGTCTCAACCTCATGGGCACACATCCCTCCGTCCTCGTCTCTCCACCCTCCTAATCCCAACGACGAAGGCGACGACGCTCGATCCCAGACCCTCACGCTCAGATCAGGCTCGACGGGCTTGCTCGTCAGTGGCAGTGCTCGCGAAGGATCAATCTCCGCCTCAACCAGGAGCTGGGCAGCAGGATCTGTAGACGCCGAGGAGGGTTGGAGTGCGAGGTCGTCGTTGGACTGGGGAGGAGGAGGGTCGGACGTCGAGAGCGTTTGGAGCGAGGGTGGGTTTGAGTCTGGTGGGAGTTTGGTGGGGTCGAGTTTGGGGGGAAGGGGAGAGGAGGAAGAGGAGGAGGAGGAGTGGTCGGACGTTGGGAGTGGGAGTGTTGCTGGGGGTCGTTGATCGATCTCGCGCGGTTGTCGTTTCCTGCTTTCTTTGTACACTCACATACACGCACACGGATACCCTTTCTTTACCTTTCGAATGTCTCTCTCACTTTGTTGCTTTGTCTCCACCTTTGGCCTCCCCGAACTCTGTAGCATCATCCACCTCTTCTTGATCAAGGCTTCGTCTCTCGTTTCGACTGACTCGTCGCGTCGTCGCAAGCTCAGCGTGCTCGCTCGCTTCGTCCCTTCGTTCCCGACACCGCTCGAAGCTCAGCCAGACTTCCGTCTTTCTCTGTACCCTGTAGGTGGGTCTCGCGAACGAGGGGCAAACCAGCAGGCGGAGACGAGACGCGCGCGTCGACCACGTTCCTTTCGACCACTTCCCTCGCGTCTCGAGATAAGCAAGGAAGAAGACATCAAGCCTATCAGAGATGGATTATCAAGAGATCAAGAGAGAAGGTATAGTAAGTAGTCTAAGGCAAGCGAGCAAAAGAAGGAAAGAAAGAACGAAACCAATCAAAGAACAAATCGAAACAAACCCTCGACGCGTCTCTCCCAATCACCCCCTCCTATCAATCCTCCTATTCACCCCTCCCAACAAGATCTTCCTCAACAGCTTCCCGTCCTTCTGCATCGACTCCCCCGCCGCTGCTCCCCAAGGAACCGTATCCACGATATCCCGAATCCCTCCGTACGAGGTCGTCAGTCCGTCGTCGAGTTCTTGGAGGAACTCGCGTGCTTCTGGGTCGGTCTGCAACGAACATGTAGAAGGTTACTTTGAGTGCTGTTTCGGTTTCGAGGGAACGAAAGGATGGGTTGGCGCGGACTCACCCCAACCTGAACGAAGTTGATCCCGAGTTGGGAGAGCGGCCAGTTGCCTTTGTCGAGCCGTTTGCAGGCTGCTACGATTACGCTCTGTTTCGTTCGGTTCGAAGGTATGGGAGAGGAGGGTCAGCGTCTCGAAACGAACGAAAGAGAGGATGGGTGGGAGAGACGAAACGAGACTGACCTCAGGATCGTCCGTAGGAGTTCTGAAAGGGTTGTTGCGAGGACCAGAATGGAAGGTAAGAGATCGTCTGAGATTATCCATCCAACCGAGGAAGTGAGAAAAACTACTCTAGAGAGAGGAGAGGAAGGAGAGGGAGAACTTACCCGTCTGTGAGGATGATCTGAGCGAAGCGAGCGATGGGGAGAAGGGCGGGAGGGTCAGTCGAAAGAAACAGCTCGCGCGGACGCGTCGAAAGCTACTCACCACATTCAAAGGCATCAACTTCTCCACCCCCTCACTACTCAAACTCGCTCTATCCTCATCCCGTTCCCTCTCCTCCCTCTCCCTCTCCCTCTCCAGTCTCCCCAAATAATCCAACAACACCTCCTCCAACCTCGTCCCCAGCGGCGTCGCCCCCTCCGGTCCCCCTACCTCCTCAAACAACCTCCTCACGTCCTCCTCCGTCGAACACTTCCCCTTCCTCTTCGAATTAAGAAACATGATCTCCACTCCTTGCGGATCGAACGTCGATGCAAGGGGAACGACGGAGGAGACAGCGGAGGTGGTGTCGGCCCAGAGGGAGTTCTCAGACATGGAGGTGGAGTCGTCGATGAGGAAGACGGTGGAGTAGGAGGTGAGGAGTTGTAAGGGGTCTTCGAATTTGGGTGGGTTGTGGCGGCCTGAGGGTGGGGAGGAGAGGGTTGAGACGGGGGCGGAGTAGGAGGTGGAGGAGGGGGTGGTGAGGGAGTTGCGATTTGGGAGAGGAGGAGGAGGTGGGTTGGAGGTTGAGGTAGAGGGGACGTCTCCATGAGAGAGCCTTCGAGCTGTTTCCGTGAAGGAGGAGGAGGATCCAGAGGCGCGAGGTTGTTCAGAGATAACCTCGAGGGAAGGTCGACCGTTCGTATTCGAACCGACGACTCCCTCCTCCCTGATCTCTGGCACGGCAGGAGCGGAAACCGACATCGCTGAGGTCAAACTCGCAAGGATTGCTCTCGCAAGATCTGCGTCCGGATTGGGATCTGTAGAGTTGTAGGCTGGCGGAGGAGTTGAAGCGCCGTCTGCGTGGGCGACTCTTGTGACGGGAGCTCGAGGTTGGGAGGGTGCGGAGGCTCGACGAGAGGCTGAGGAGGAGGCTCCGTTGTGGTTGTTCGTAGTTGTATTCGACCTGGTGACGAAGATACGAGACTCCTTGAGGCCTAGTTCACGTCGGACTTCGATGATCTGGCGGCCAAAGTTGGGGAACTGTGAGGAAGAAGGCAAGGGAGGAGCGGTCAGCTTCCGATGTTGAACCGAGCTCAACAACATCGAAGCGATCCTGTGGGAGGACATACCCTCATAGCGACGAGCTCCCTCTCTACGAGATCGAGCTTGTATCCAACCTGAACAAGCAAAGAACGAAACGCAAAACAAAGACGGATGGTCAGCTCGAGCCAACTCGAGCTCATCCCTCCCTCCCTCTCTCTCTCCTTCAACTCACCTCCAGAATCCCCTTCCCCCTCGCCAGCTTCCCAGAAGCATACGACTTGAGGATCGCCTTCGCATACTCGGGATTGAGAGCAGCTCGTTCTGCCAAAATCAACCAGCCCAGTCGAAGGGAAGAGTCAGCTTCGTCTATGTAGTCTTCGTCTCGTTTCAGCTTCCAAGCGTCCTCTCCTCCTCCTCCTCCACCTTCTCCAAGACCCCCCAAGAGCTTCGATGGTTGAGAGGAGACGACGTACGGTCTGCTAGAGCAGCTAGGCAGGCGGGTTGTCTGCAAACGTAACATCAGGAAAGAAGGTCAGAACGAACGGACGAAGCGAAAGAAGAAGGAGGAGGACGAGAACAGGACAAAGGACGAAAGGAGATGAGCGAGAGCGAAGGAAGGAAGATGGGAACGAACGAATCGACGTAGTAGGCCATGAAACGAGGTCGGTCTAGGGTGAGAGTTGGGTTTGCGAGTGGATGCGGTGGATGGTGGTTTGCCGAAACGAAACGAAGGGAGGGCAAGGAAGGTGAGGTTCGATTCCGGCTGTGCGACAGAGAGGTCGCTTCTCGGCACGTCATTTTCGTTCGAGACGGTCTTTGAGCGATTTTTTGTAGGCAGGAAGAGAGAAAGTCATTAAGTATACAACGGTGGGATGAACGATATGTCTAGTAAAAAAAGCGTTAAAACATTAAGCGAACTGAGCGAGCGAGCGAGCAAGAGAAACCGAAACCGACGCGCGATCAGAACTAATCCTCCTTCCCTCTGAGGGCAGCCTCCCTCGAGAGGGAGTTAGGATCGTAGTACGGCCTTTCACCGACGGACACCACTCGATCTCCTTCCCTCGTGGCTGAGCCGTAGTCGTTCGTGGCGGAGTGGAGGGTGGAACGCTGAGCGAGAGCGAAACACAAAACGAAGGTCGGTCAGCTTGAGGAAGAACCAAAGAGGGAGAAGGGAGGAAAGAGGAAGGTAGGGAAGATGGACGAACGTTATCCCAAATAGCGAGAGATCCAGCTTGCCATCGGAATCGAACGGTCAGGTCGTGGTTTTGGGCGATGTGCTCTGCGAGGACGAGGAGCGCAAAGACGAGGTCAGTTCGAGCTGTCGACGCGTCTCGCGCAAAGTCGACGGAAGAGAAAGACGAGACTGAACTCACCGAACAGGTACGATAAGATATGATCCGACTCATCCAAACTGAGCTCGTTGATCCTCTTGGTGAAGAACTTGTTGACGTACAACCCTTTCCATCCCGTCACAGGGTTGGTTCGAATCAGAGGGTGGGAGGCGGAGAGGTGTTGACCAGCGTTCTCAGGGTGACCTCGAGGCTCTTTGAACTTCTGGCCTGGAGGAGCGCGGAAGGTGTCTCCGACGTGGGTGGCGGTGAGGGTGGAGAGGAAGTTCTGCATCGCTGGAGAGAGTCGATCGTACGCGGTGTAGGCTGAGGCCCAGAGCTGCAGGTCGCGAGGAAAGGAGAGGATGGGGGGGTTAGGGTTGAAGATTTCAATGAGGATGGAAAGGAGAGTAGAAGAGGACTAACAGTGTCTCCTCCGACTTTTGGGATGGCTAGAAGAAGAGAGGGAGGGGAGGGAGCGCGTCAGTTTCGAGAGATCGAAGGTCGACACCCCAAGATGCTTGGAAGTAGGCTCACTGTTCATCTTGAGGATCGCATAATCGGAAGGGTAGTTCTCGAACGAGATGTCCGAGTGCTTTTGGTAGCCAACGAGGTTCCAGAGGAGATGAGAGAGCAAGGAAGGAGAGGGGAGACGACCAGCGAAAAATGTCAGCCCACGAGCCCACGTCCCTCTTCGCCTCTTCGTTCCGAAGTCGCCAGAGAAGGAAGAGAAGGAGAGGATAGCCCTGACTCACCCAGATGTTGGAAGCTCGGGTCGACTTGTTAAATCTGTCCTCGAGAGCCCCGTTGAACTCTTGAGAAAGAAAGGGAAAAGGAAGGAAGGAAAAAGTCAGCTCGGTCTGCTCCGTCAGCGAGAGGATCGGCCCTCTCTCGCATGGCGTGGTCGTCTCCCCTCTTCTCTTCCCACTTTTTTTCCTTCGCTTCTTACCATCGAAAAGGAGGAGAAGAAGAAGAAGACGTCCGACTCACCAGCAGTAATCTTGAAGACCTCCTCCTTTCCCTCTCCTCCTCCAAGCTCGTTCGTCCCTCCGAGAGGATGCACATGCAATCCACTCTCCTCCGGCCTCCCAGTCTCTTTTCCCAACCTATCCACCAGCTCCCCTTGCTCAGCAGTAGTCAAGTCCTGTTCGCGGAAGAAGACGACTCCTCGTTGAGATACGAGGATGGCGAGGTCTCGGATGGAAGTCGAAGGGGCTGAAGGCGAAAGCAAAGCACGAAGCTGAACGGAGGGGAAGAACTCGGTTCCAATGGCGGGTGTCAGGGAGATAGACGACTTGGGAAGCGAGTCCGACGAGACGAGGGGGGTAGGGAAGGTAGGGGTAGCGATGGGCATGGTGTATGAGAGAAGGGGGATATGATGTCGTGGTTGAAGGGGAAACGAGGAGGGAGGGGACAGCGCCACGGGCAAAGAGAGAGGAAGGGCAAGAGGCGAAATGGATTGCGAGCTTTCGTTCGCCTGGGCGTCCCGAGAGAAAACCTTCTCGAAGCTTCACGCCCAACGAAGAAGCCAGAAGAGATGGACGTGAAAGAAGGCGACATTACATCTATATATGTTGAAACGCGTGCGTGAAACTAGAACCCTTGAGAAAACCCTCCCGAAAACGAAACGACGACGAACCCCCTGCTCGTCTTGTCTGCTCCTCCCTCGACCGCGCTCTCTACACCTCTCCGAAGTAAACAGGCTTGGGAGCGGTCTCTTCACGATCGGGCTCTCCGAAGGCGAGCTGGTCGTGCTGCTGGATATCGGGAGACTCCCCTGCAGAAAGAAAGAAGAGAAGAAAGACGTTTCGGATCAGTTTTCGGTCGGCGAACGACTCATCCTCTAGAGAGAAGCGAACTCACAGGGGTACTCGACCCAGACGGGTCCGATATCCTGTCCAGAGAAGTAGGCGACGTTGGCGGGGAGCTCTCCGAGCTTGGGGATCAGCCTGAAGGGGACGAGGAGGGTTTCGAAAGTCAGCTCGAGGTTCTGGGCGACGCGTCGAAGAGGAGATGGTCGAGAGTCTCGAGCTGAAGCCGGCTCTATCGATCTCGTCATCATGATCACCACGAGCTCTGAGACGGAAAACGGGAGAGGGTCTGGGAATGAGAAAGAGGAGGAAGGCTCACTTGTTGTGGACGACGAAGACAGCGATTTGGGTGGGAGGGTGGGTAGCAGCCTCCTCGGGGGAGAGCTCAGCGGTGAGCTTCTCGATATCCTTGAGTAGCTCAGTGACGGCGTACGAGAGGGTCTTCCGGCTAGAGTCGAAAGGTACGAGCGTGGTTGGAGGAGAGAGTCGCGTCAGCTTCGAGGAAAGAGATGAGTCGCGAGGGCTGAAAGCAGACAACGAACCTATCATCAACCTCGTCAACGATCAGAATCCTCTTTCCGAGGAGTCCGTTTCCTCCAGCGTGTCCCAGAGTACTGAAATCGAGCCACTGAGTTCGGGTGACCTCTGTTGGTTAGGCGGTGCAGAAGGAAGAGAAGGAGGCAAGGAAGACGCGGCGGGTGAGCTTGAGCTCGTTCGCTCAGCCCGCGAGATGCAAGAGGACGAAGCGAGAACGTACCAGTTCCAATGGTCTCCTCGACGGAGGAGGGAAGAGCCTCGTAAAGAGAGAGTCCGATGGCCTCTACATATGAGGAGTACGAGAATGGGTTCGGACAGGAGCGAGGCGGAGAGAAGGAAGAAGGAAGATAACGAGGAGGAGGGAGAGTTCAGCTCTTTCCGTCCCTTTCAAAGCTGACCCAGAGGCACAGAGCTAGAGACTAACGGATAGGGATGTTGGCCTTCCTCGTCGGGGACTTGAGGAAAGTTCGGAGCACTCGAGCGGGGCTGGACGAGGACGAGAAGGGAAGCGAGAAGGGAAGGGAGGGAAAGGTCAGCTCGAGCGGAAGAGAAGAGGGAAGAGAAGCTCGTTCAACTCACAAAAATCCTCCTCCTCCGATGGCAATCATGAGATCAGGATCGAACTCAGCCTTGATCTGCTTGGCCTTGTTTCCGATGAGAATGTGAACGTCGTTGTAGGTCACTGAGGAGGAAGGGAAAAAAGGGAGGAAGGAACGGGTGAGCTCGACACCTCGTTCCGCCGGACAGCTCCTCCTCTTTCTCGCTGGCCTTACCTCGAAGATGTCCATCTCCAACAGATCCAGCGGCTTGGTTAGCTCCCATTGATGATAGAGTGAACGAGAAAGGTGGTAGAGGCGAAAGGGAGAGGTTGTGGGTGTTTGACGAGAGGAGCAAAGATTTGGCTCTCTCTTTCCTCTCGAGGCTTCGCGTGGGCGGGGAAGGGGGGACCAGGCCTCCGTCCAAGATTTTTTTTTTGCTACTAGAAGAGCAAAGTCGATCGACTGAGAAGGTAATTAATCAGGCAGCAAGATACTGAGATCTGCGAGAGAATTTGCGAAGCCATTACTTACGTCGCTCTGACGACGAGGACCGACCCCTTGCGATTTCGGTGAGCTCGTTTTTCCTTCCCTTCGACTGCATCTCCTCCCCTCCCACCTTCCCTCGTTACCTCAGCTCCCTCCTCTATACGCATCAACATGCTCCTCACTCCCTCTGCTCGGCTGAGCCTCCTTCGAACAGCAACGCAACCCTCCTTCCTTCGCGCTTCGTCCTCTTGCTCGCCCATCCTTCTCCTCTCCTCCTCCTTCCCTCGCTCGACCTTCAACATCTCCTCCTCCTACAGGTCCATCCCCACCTCTTCATCTCGTCGTATATCAACCTCATCCCTGTTGCGTTCGGATAAGCTCAACGCTTCCGCTCCTCCAATCGCTCAAGCTGGAAAGGAAGTCGTGGAAGGAGCTCCAGTCGAGGAGGTCGTCCCTCCGGCTGTTGAGCCTGCAGGGGCCACCTACCCTATGGTCATCTACGTTGGACCCATCTCTAAGGCTCTTTACTACCTCAAGTCAGTCACTGGTCTCCTCGATTCCATCTCTTGCAGCGGAAGAGCTAAGGAAACTGACGTCGACTCTCTCCTTCTCGACCATCTTCGCTCGCCTTTCCCAGAGCTTTCTCCCTCAGTTCGCTGGTCGCGTCGTCGCTTCTCTCCCCTTTCATCTTCATCCTTGAGGCCGACCTCGGCTTTGTTGGACGGTGCTTCCTCGCTGGGTGTGCCATCAGCGTGCGTCTCCAGTCTTCTCTTCCCCTTCTCGATCTCGTTTGGTGGACGCGTCCTTCGCTCTGGCCTCGCCTCCATCGCTGACTTTCCTTGCCTTCGTCTGCTTTCGTTCAGACCACCATCACCTCGACTGCTCTGATCGGATGGTGTGCATCCCCTTACGTCTCCACCATCGAACTTCTCGAGCCTCCCTCCAAAGAACACCCAACCCCCGCCATTCGTCTCCTCACCTACACCACCCTCCTCCAACCCGTCAGTCTCTCTTATCCATCCCAGTAACTCCCACCCTCGAAGACTCGCCATCCTTTTGCTGACCTTTTCTTCGTCCCCTCCCTACCCTCCTCCAGCGTTACACAACCCTCACCACCCCTCTCTTCATCCACCCTTCGACGCGTCCCATGGCGAGCTGGCAGCTCCGTCCTCTCCTCACTCCCCCCACCGTCGCCTTCCCAGATATTGTCGCTCAGACCTCGGACAAGAACGGCGTCGTGCTCGGAAGCTGGGACGGAGAGGGAAGCCAGGAGCTTGATGCTGGGAAAGTGAGGAAGGACTTTATGGTTCACGAGGAGCTGTTGACGGGACTTTGGGGGATGGATGGGTGGAGGAGTAGGAAGGAGTGAGGATCCATCTCTGTATGGGACGATGAGATGTCGTTGACCGATCTGAGGATGGGTTCTGAAAGGGAAGACGTCGGACGCGTCGAACGAAGATCAGAGAGACGAGCGAGCAGCGCGCTGCTCTGATGGAGCAGAAAAGAGGGCGTTGATTCCGAGATGGAGCCAAAAGGCTCCTCCCATACTTCTCTCTTGGGGGTATAACGACTACGAAGAGAGGGCTAAACAACGGACGGCGAAGCTCATTGGGCTTCGACGTCCCATTCCGTTTCCGCTTCCTCGTTCTCTTGCGTTCACAAAAAAAATGCGACTCTGGTTCGATTCCTGGCTTGAACAATTCATTCCGCTTCCGCTTCCGCTTCCTCTTCCTGGACGATTACCTTTTGCTGCGTTCGGGAAGGAAGTCTCGCGTCGAACTGAACCAGCCATCTCGTCGACGCGCGCTCGAGTTTCGCTGTCTTCGTTTGGTTCTCGGTCGAAGACTCCCCTGCTCTCGGATAAGAGGACACTCAGTGGCTGGGGGCAAACCCATGGAGTTGAAGAGAGCTCTGGATCTCATAGAAAAAGGGGAAAGATCGAGATCGGTGGAAGAGCGACGCACGCCGCGTTTGCTGCCAGAAATGTCGATTCTTTCGGAGGGATGACTCTCCGAGGTAAATATAGACGAGGAAGATCGACATAATACCGCGTTCGGTCAAACTTGAGGAAGGGCAGAGCAACCCTTGCACGGAGAACAAAGGCCTGGCCGACGCCGGATCGAACGAAGGCTGATCGTCACTTTCGTCCCTCCTTCCCTCTCTTGACCTCAACCGTCCACCCCTTCCTCTCTCACCACAACCGTCCACCATGTCTCTCACTCTCAACATGCTTTGGAACCAGATCCTACCCTCCAAGCCAACTTGGAGCATCGAGGAGATCCCTGACCTGACTGGCAAGGTGAGTTCAATCTCAGCCGAGTTCCCTCCCTCCGACTTCCTCCTTCCTTTGCTCACTCGCCCTTCTCTTCTCTCGCCGTGCTTCTTACTAGGTCGCTGCTGTCACAGGAGGCTACGGAGGAGTTGGTTTCGAGACCGTTAAGGTACGCTTTTCGCTACTCTACAGCCGAAGAAACGATGAACGACTGAGGCTCGAGCTCACCTCAGCCCTCCTTCCCTCCCCTCCTTCCAGGCTCTCCTCAAGAAGAACGCTCACGTCTACATTCTCGGACGATCAGCCAGCAAGGGGGAGGATGCGATCGCCAAGCTCAAGGACGTCGGAGGTACCGTCGAGTTCATCGTCGTCGACCTCGAGGATTTGGCATCTGTCAGGAAGGGGGCGGAAGAGCTCGCATCGTTCGTCCCGTTCCTTCCATCGTTCTCCTCGTTCGATTCCCCCCACTGTGGCAGATCTCGTCCTCGGAGTCCGCATCCTCCTGTCAACCACCTTACGTAGGCTCGAGACTGGATATGCTGACGCCTCGCATTATCGCTCGTCGACAGAAAGACCACCCATCTCGAGATCTTGTTTAACAACGCTGGAGTGATGTTCCCTGCCGCTTCTGCTATCACCAAACATGGTCACGATCTCCAGGTGAGTCTTTCTGCTTCTCCAAGCACCTGCCCATAATTTCTTGCCCTCGAGCAAAGCAGAAGGCTCGGGGACGAAACGATCATCTTCGACGACCCGTTTCAGCCCGTCCATCTCCCAACCTCCTTCCTGTCTCTGTCCGACCAACTAGCTCACGCACTCTTCCCTCTCTTTCTCTACGCGCAGTTCGGATGCAACGTTCTCGGACACTACCACCTCACCACCATTCTGCTACCCGTTCTCCTCGCCTCGCCCTTCAAGAGCGAGGGCTTCCCCAGAGTCGTCACGACCTCCTCGAGTGGACATCTCGGAGCTCCCAAGGGAGGGATCGTCTTCGACAACTTGAAGGTCGTCGAAGGGACTGATCGGCCTAAGGTCGGGCTGGGAGTTCACATGAGGTACTTCCAGAGCAAGATCGTGAGTCCATCGTCTTTGCTCGTCAGTTGTTCTGGGTTTCGTTGTCGAGGCACGAGGACTGATCAAGGCTGGGTCGAATTATCTGTCACTTCAAAACACAGGGAAACATCATCTTCGCCAACGAGCTTCAGAAGCGATACGCGTCGCAAGGACTTGTCTCGTGAGTCGTTCTTCGTCTCCTTGTCGCGTCCCTGATTCGTCTCGCGTTCACTTACGCGTCTCTTCGTCTCAGCTCTTCCTGCAATCCCGGAAACCTCAACTCTGATCGTGAGTATCTCCCGTAGCCCTTCGGCCGTCCTGTCGCTCCGAAACTGACTCGCTGTTCTCTCTTTTCCAGTTTGGCGAAACACTGGAGCTCGTTCGTTTCTTCGCTCCCTCCCCTTCTGCTTCTCTCTTCCGACTCGCACGCTGACCTTCTCTACTCCCTCCTCCAGTCCAAACCTACGTTCTCCCCTACTTCACCTACCCTCCCGCGATGGGAGCTTTGACGCGTTCGTTCCGATCTCTCATCCTCTTCTCACCTTTCCACCCAACCCAACCCCTCCTCCTTTGTTCCTTACGTCCTCTTGACTGACGATCTTACTTCTTCCTTCAACTCCCCAACAGAGCTCTTCCTCGGAACCTCCGTCGAAGGCAAAGGTCTCGGAGGAAAGGTTCGTCGCGTTCAATCTTCCACCGCTTCGATTTGACGCGTTTCGTCTCGCTCCTCCGCTGACTCTCCTCCTTCGATCCGTTCGCGCACTCGCTTCTCAGTACTACGTTCCCTGGGCCAAACCTGGACCTACCCGGCCCGAGGCTACGGACGAGGAGCTTCAAGCGAAACTTTGGGCTTGGTGCGAGAAGGAGTGCGAGGGATTTTAGATCCGACGACGATCAAGGTGGGAAGGGACGAGACAAGGTTCTGTAGGAATGGTTTATATATGTTCGAGTTGTATTCGTGTCGCTGTTCTGCACGCAATGGGTGTGGGGAAGGGAAAGAGAGGACGGCGGAGGGAGACGCGTCGTGGTTTGCGAGAGATCGCTCTTTCGCTCAGCAAGCCAGCTCCATCTCTCTCCTTTAGCTTCGAGGACCTTGAGACACAGGGTGCAGGGGCTGACTCCCATACGCCTATGTTTGAGTGAGAAAAAAAAGAAAGCGACGGTGTTTGGACTTCACGACGCCCAGCGAGATCGCGGCCCCCTGCGTCGTCGACCGAGCAAGGAACGAGCTCGTCACGTCCGATTCAAGGTCTCTTCCATACCTATCTTCTCAGCCGTGTATACAGTGACGGAACGCTCTTCCCCAAGGGAAATCAAAACAACCTTTGACCGGATAAAAACAAAGTTAGGCCGAGCTCGCGTGCTTCTTGCTCCTCCTTCGAGCGGTTCGAGGTCTCCTCCTCCTCCCCAGCTGACTCCTTCTCTCTCCAACTTCCTCCTGCTTCCTGCAGCTTCTTTCCCTCTTTTCTCCCGATCAACCACCAACCGGTCGTCTTATTCCTACCCTTCCTTCCAACCCATCTACCCTCCCTCTGCTGCTCCGTTGAGCTTTGACCGGACGAGACCGTCGAATCGAACGAACCCACAGCCCCTCCCTCTCCTCCCTTCCTTCTCGCCTTTGCTATGACAGCTTCCCGACTACCTCACTCTACTGCCACCACTCCAGCTTCATCTACAACTCAACAGCTTCACCCTGGAATCGATCTGAACCCTTCTACGGGCGCTTCCATCCTTCAAGCTCACTTGGAAGCTTGCTTCAAACGAGGTCAACTCTCAGACGTCAAGGTCAGAGTAGACAGGTTCGGGAGGGAGTACAGATTACACAAGGTCGTTCTCGCTCAGGCAGTGAGTCCTCTATACCTACGAGGGACCTCTTGCTAAGACGAGAGCTAGATCTGATCCTGGTTTCGTGTTTTGGCAGGCCTTCTTCTCGAGTCTCTTCACTGGAGGTTGGTCCGAGGAGGAAGGAGCGATTGGACGAGCTCAACAAGCACCAGGAGCAGGACCCTCCCTCGTCGAACCAAGTATGGGAGTCACTACCTCAGATGGAGGGAGAGAGATAAATCTACAGATGTGAGTCGTCTCGTACATCTTTTCTTGCAGAGGGAGGGAAGGGGGGAAACGCCGAAGAGGAAGCAACGAGAGGTCGCACGATGTGGTTCCTTCCTTCGTCCTCTCGGCCCAGGAACCCTTTCTGGAGCCTTGCCCGAGACAATTCTCGACTTATTGGCATCACCATTTCGTAATATACCTACAGTTTTAACGGACGAGCTGACTTCCCTCGCTGTTTTGTTGTGCAGGGACGATCCCAACATCTCTCGAGCCGCCTTCGAGATCCTCCTCTCGCGTCTCTACTCAACTGGACCTCCCCTCTTCGTTTCACCAATAACCCACCCAACTTCCCTCCATCCTCTCTCTCCTTCCTTCTCCCAAGCCACCACCCTCACCTCTACCTCGATCCCTCCTCCTCTCTGCCTGGACGAAGCTCAACCGGCGACACCTCGGTTCTTGCTCTCCCTCCTCGCGACGTCCCTCTTCCTCGGCCTCCCGGGAGTCACCCAGGGAGTTCTGGGACTCATCATCGGGAGCATGAGTCCGTGGAGTGTCGGGGTCTACTTGGGGTTTGCGATCGGAAAGGGCGTGGGAGGGTGGGGAGGCGAGGAATGGGAGATTGGGGAGGATGGAGAGATCGAGGAGAAGGGCGGGAGAGGGTTGGAGGATCTGGGAGTCAGGGTCGAGGAGAGTGTTCTAGACGAAGAGGAAGTTTTGGAAGAGGAGAAGGAGGGTGGGAAGAGTGGTAGTGGAAGAGCAACCTCAGCTTCCAAGGAAGGAGTCAAGACCGAATCGCCTTCGACCTCCGAGCTTCCCTCCTCGACCTCCTCCTCCTCCGTTCACCCAAACGACCGATCCCCAGAACCCAGCCGATCCAACTCCACCTCCACTCCTTCCAAACCAGTTCCCTCTCGAGCCTCCCTTCGCACAACCTCCTCCTCTTCCTCCCTCGCGTCCTCGAGGATCTCAGCCCTTCGCGACGAGGACGCGTCTTCGACCTTCTCCGCCGAGCAACAACTCTTCTTCTACGGGCCGACGTCGAACAGGATTGGAGAGGCGTGTGCTTGCTGGTTGGCAAGATGGTCGGTCGACATCCTCGCGGTGGAGGAGAAGCTTTACCTTGCCGCAAAGAGGAACGAGAAGGTCGGAGGATCTAATCGAGGGAGGAAGGCATCAGCCGACGCGTCCAAGGGCAAAGGGAAGGCCTCCTCCTCCTCGGCTTCCCCATCCTCTTACTTCCCCTTCATCCCCGAATCCTCCTCTACCTCCTCCGCCTCTCGTCCTCGCCACCAACAACCCTTCCACCCTCACCACCACAACCTCAACAACTCCCTTTCTTCTTCGGCCGACTTCCCACCCATCTTTTCCCTCGGAGGTCTCCCAGCACCCTGGCTTCGAGCCGTCATCTCGAGTGACGCGTTCTTCGTCAAGAACGAGATGGAACGGTACCGCGTCGCGAAGAGGGTGTACGATCTCAGGAGAGCGCAAAGGGAGGCGGTGAAGAAGGAGAACGGAGGGGCGGGAGATGAAAGGAGAGGGAGTTTCGAGACGGAGAGTGAGATGGAGGAGGGGGAGAAGGAAGAGGAGGAACAGGAGGCGGAGTTTGAAGGTGAGTTTTGCGAGGATCTGGAGCCAGTCGAGACGTTTGTTGAGCGTGAGAGATACTGATGTTCTCTCCATCTACTCGTGCTTAATCTATACAGAACTGTTTGCGAAAGGGATCTACTACTCGCATATGGTTCGTTTTCCGCTTCTCTCTCTCATTTCGAGCTTCGTTCCTCCGTTCTGAGCGAGACGCGTCGAGGCTGACCTACCTTTCTTCGCTCTTGTTTTTGCTCCTCCCAGACGTTCGAAGAACTCGCCATCATCTCCCACGACATCAATCCCTCCACCTCTCTCCCCTACGCCCCTCTCGCCATCCTCCAAACCTCCAACTGGTCTCAACAAGAGCTCAAAACTCGCATCCTCTCCTCCGCCTCCCCAATCAGCAGCAACCTCTCCTCCTCGCCCAACTCCTCAACTTCCTCCAACGACCTCGCTTCCGCTGCCTCGGCCGAACTGGGGATCAGCTCATCTACTACCGGAATCGTCCATGACCTCGGCAAGGTCCTCGAACGAGAAGCTCGACGACGACGCAGATCTCGTTCCGTCAGCCAGAGCGCGTCGAGTCCCTACAGTCCCTCCACCTCCCGTCCCTTCGGATCCGTCTCTTCCTTCTCACCTTACGGAGCAACACCCAGCAGTCCACCCTCGTCCGCTCCTCTCTCACCTCTCGGTGGCGGAGGAGGAACTCCGAACTCGACCTTCTCAGCCCTCTCCCTCCTCCCGCCGATCTCGTCCTCCCCTTCCATCGCCGACACCAAACTCTACTGGCCCGTCCCAGGGGACGATACCCATCGAATAGGAGACTACGGTGGTTTCCTTCCCCTGCCTCCTTCGGGACTCGCGACGACAGGGACGACGCCGCTCGGAGCGCCAGGAGGTTCAGGAGGAGGGAAGAAAACGACTGGCGCGGCGGGGGAGAGGGAGTTTTTCGGGGTGGGTAAAGGATGGAGGAGTGGGAGGGAGATTCTGGAAGGTGATCTTGGACCTGGAGGAGATGGAGGAGCAGCAGGAGTAGGAGGAACGGCTGCGGGAGGGGAGCAGATGTGGACGAAGTACGAGCCGTTCAGGTTCAGCGTCGAGTTCTGGGGGGTGGATAAGTTGAAGGAGAAGCAGAGGGAGTACTCGAATACGGTGTTCTACGCTGGGAGTTGTGAGTACATCTGATCTTGGCAATTCGACGCGTTCGCTGACCACTCGTCTTCGTCTCTTTCTCGCTCGTCTCTCAGACTTCAACGTGTACGCTCAAACGATCAAGAAGAAGGATCGTCAGATTCAACTCGGCATCTACCTTCATCGACAGTCGATGCTCGAACCCAGTTCGTTCCTCTCTTGCACGACTCACTCGCACTCGCCTTCGCTGACCTCGTCTCGTCTCTGTCTGTCTCCTCAGCTCCCGTCGCCTCTGCTCCTCCAGTCTCCGCAGCTCCCACCACCGTCAATAACAACCCTCTTGCCGCCTCTCAGTCCCCGGCCAGCCCTCCAGGTTCGACAGCAGTCCTCTCGACCTCGGCTCCAACCAACTCCTCCCACCTCAACCACATCCCCATCTCGAGATCCCTTTCCGGAACCAGCACTCCCATTGCCCACTCGCCTTCGATCTCTCCTCCTTCCGCTACCTCGTCTGGGTTCTCGATCGGGTCAGGGACGTCGACGCCAGCGAACGTACCGAGTGCTTCGTTCAGGGATCCGAGGAAGGTGAGTCGCGTTTCACGGACGAGACGCTCGAGGCACGAACGGCTTTCGCTGACCCCCTTCCCTCATTCCTCTTGATTCCTCTTCTCCTTTTCGTCGCAGGTCATCAAGTGCTACTTCTCCATCTCCTGCCCTTCAGCCCTCGGAACGGCACTCACAAGATTCAGCTCAGCTCCGGACGTTTTCTCCGTTTCCCAGTCCTGGGGGTGGAAATCCCAGTCGTTGAGGTCCGAGGAGTACCTTTCCGTTCTGCCCTCTCTCATGGAGATGAAGGAGAGCATCGAGGATGGAGTGATGGGCTGGACGGGGACGATCGACGAGGCGACGTTCGGGAAGTTGCAGTCGCTGAGGGCTACGGTTCGTCCATTTCTATCCACGCCTTCTTTCTTTCGCGCGATTTGAGTCCTTCGCTGACATCTTTCCTCCCCTTCCTCTCCGCTCAGGTCGTCGTCGGGCTCGTTTAGATGTCGCCTCCATCTGTTTCCTTCTCTCGCTCTCTTTTGCTCACTTTTCCTTCTTTCACAATCTCCTTCCCTCTCTGAACGACCACCCACTCTTTATACATACCCGTTCATCTGACGACTCGATACCTAGCTTCTCCTCCTGCCTCTCCCTCCCCCCTCTCCCCTCTCTTTCCTAACGACCCGACGCTCGACGTAACGCTTTCTCTCGTCCTTTTCTATGGTTCCCTCCCTCGCTCACTTTATCGTTTCGCTCTCCTCTTGACGTGCTTGATGGTCTTTTTTCTACTCCTTATCGGTGATGTGATGCTCGTCGAAACTCGACGAAGGAGCTTCAGAGCGAGGGAAGAGTGCTTCGTTCGAAGATCGAGATAAAGAAGCGCCGTGTCTTGAAGCTGCATGGTCTAGTATCTCTCTCTAGACTGCTACGCTCATGCAGCCCAGCAAAAACGGGGACGAAGGAGGTGTTTGAGCGAACAGAAGGGCGCGACGGGTTGACGACGCGTGGAGATGGCTGGTTCTCGGTTCGACGCGAAACCGGCGCATTCTTCGCACGCAGCAGCAAAAATCTAACACGTCCAGGAAGCCGAATAAACTACTCGAGACCGGAATCGAACCAAAGTCGTATCTACTGCATTCTTTTGGTTGTTGGATTGGAAGAGGAAGAGGAGGAAGTGGGAATCGGAAAGGGACGTCGTAGCCCAGTAGGCCCGCCGCGTCCCTGGTATAAGTTCTTGACTCGTTCACCATATCCCCAGAGGTGAAAGTCTGGAAGCGACTTGAGGCTCGAGCTTTCGGGAAACTCTGGGGAAGATAGGAGCGTGGCTGTCCCTTTCGTTAAGACGCGTCGTACTCTTCCGTTTTCCTTCCCTTCCCTTCCTGTCTCCGCTCGTCAAACCAAAAGAGCATAGCGATCAAAACTTATCACAAGTACGCTATCTGACCTTCACCTTGATCTGATCTAGCACCTTCCTCTTCAACTCAGGGCTGCCTCCCTCGATTTCTTGGTGAAGTCGTCTCAGGACCTCTTCCTTATCCTCCTCCCTCTCCACCAAGACGAACACTTCTGTGGGGTCTGGTAGAGGAAGGTCCCCAATCATAGAGTCCACGAGATCTATAAACTCTACATCGTCTCGTCTAGGAAGGTCGAACGTCACGCGACGAAGATTCCAGCCGAGTCGTTTCGCAGTGTACCCCAACGACTCCTCTACCACTCTGACCGAGACGAGATGAATTGTCTGTAGTGAGGTGAAGCTTGAGGATTCGAAGAAAGCACTGGCGCTGACGTTCCTGGATGCTTCGACGACGAGGTGGCGAGGGTTGAAGAATGGATCGAGGTGGACGAGTTCGAGGGGAGGAGCGGCGTCGAAGGATGGGTTTGTGATGGAGATCTTGAGGTGTTGCACGACCAGAGGGGAGTTCAAAGGCACCCGATCGAGACATAGATCCAAGTAGCTGTATCGCTCGAGGTCCTCGAAGGAGTAGTCGAGGGAGATGTCTCGGATCTGGGAGAGGGAGAGGAAAGGAGCCGTTTGAAGAGAGGGAGGCGAGGTCTGTTGCGTTCGAGCAGGAAGAGGTCAGGGTGGGAGTTTCTAAGACGGACAGATGGAGAGACACATGAGCTCACCCTGGGAGAGAAGAGAAGCTCAAGGCCTTCGAATCCCTGGATGTGGACGTCCTCGTACAAGATGGGGGAGGAGAGCTCGAGGAAGGCGAGCGAGACTTGAGCCGTCTTTGCGAGAGTGGAGGGATCGCAGAACCGAAGGATGTCGTTCTTGACTTCGAGAGGGAGGTAAGGGAGAGGAGAAGAGAGGGTGGACGTGTTCGAGTGTGTTGAAGATTTGATGGGAGGGCGACGAAGCTGGTCGTTAAGAGGGAGGGAGGAAGGTCAGCTCGCTTTCGAGCTCACCCAAGGCTCACCCTTTTGCCTTCTTCCTCTCGCTCACCTTTCTCGAGATCTCGAGAACAACTTTTGCGATATACGACCTCCTCACGTCCTCGGTCGCCTTTCCTTCCTCTCGACTCCATATCAAGACCGATATCTAGCTCCAGACGAACCTCGAGTGGCAGAGAAGTCTGTAAGCTCGACATCTCCTCCCTTCGTTGCTTCCCTCCCTCCTCCTCCCTGCCTCCATTTCTTGCCTTTCTTCGCTAATCCCCTTTCTTTCACCTGCAGAGCATGGAAGTCAAAACACCCTCGTCGTCGTTATCCTCTGACTTCACTCCAAACGTTCCCTGGGAGATCGTCCTCGCCATCGTCCGCGAAACGGACGACCCTTCAACTCTCGCCTCCTTCTCCCTCGTCTGCTTCCCCCTCCTCAAGGTCGCAGGGCCTCTCTTATGGCGAGATCTTCTCATAGACTCCTACTTCAAGATGGCCTGCTTGTTCCACGAGGTGAGAGAACGCTCGTTCTTCCTGAGCGCGACTCAGTACAAAGGTCTCAAAAGACGAACAACGAAAGCTCACGCTCCTCCTCCTTCGCCCCTCCCTTTCCTCTCCCATCCTGTCACAGCCGTCCCCACCACCTCACACCTCCTCCCGACTCCATCCTTGCATAGGTGTCCACCTCATCCTCAACCTCCACTTCAACCTTCCTCCTCCCCCCTCGGACCCTCTCCTCCAAGACCCTCGCCTTCGCTCCCCGCGCCGGCGTCTCCCCAACCCTGGTTTCCATCTCCCCATCAACCATCTCATCCTCGAATGGAGGTCCAACGAGCCCGTCGATTACCAACTTCACGCCTTCGCCCACTTCAATCCAAAGACCTACTCCCGGATCTACACTCCGGCGAAGGAGGACGCGTTCTACGACATGGTCGAGTCGAGCCAATCATCCATGATCGACGCTTTCTCGAGGTGGACGAGGTTGTTCAAAACCTCATCCAGTGGAGTCCTTCACTGCGAGAAGAACCTCTGGCCAGGGTTCGAGAACTCGAGGGTCTGGCTTTCGTTCACGGGAGGATCGGTCGAACAGCAGCCTTACCTCGTCTTCGACTTTAGGAGGAGCGCGAGGGAAGGGTTCGACGAGAGGGCGAAGAAGGCTGGGTTTGATGAGGAAGACGCTTGGTTGAGTCTTGTGAGGGAGTTGGATGTCAGGGGGGTAGGAGAGTGCACGCAGTTGTGCGACGGTGGTGTTGAAATCTTGGTGTCGGAGAAAGGGGACGAGCAGAGGTTGCTTGCGGTGTTGAGTCGGCTGGACGGAGTGAGAGAGCAGAGGAGGAAGTACAAGGTTACGTTGGGAGATGAATTCGTGAGTGGTCGTTTTCATCTTGAGTCGTCTGTGCGCGATGAAGATCCATTTCTGACCCGTCTCGCTCCCTTCGATCGCGACCCTTCTTCCCTCCCTCTTCCGTATGCGTTCTCTTTCAACAGAACATCCATCAACACATCGGCCCAGATACGAGATTACCAGCACCTCCTCGACTACCTCCTCTCATCCTTGGAGGGCACTGAGCGAGTCTCGAAAAGGACGAGTCGTCGGATCGAGTAGACTATTAGATCTCGTGCGTGCGCGTCGATTGTTCAGTAGATAAAAGACAGAAGATGAATTCAACAGAGGAAGATGGCTCGGAGCGATAAGCTTTGCCTGCTGGGATCCGAGAAACTGGAATAGAGCGAGGACGCCCGCAAGGGAGACAGAGTCGCAGGCGTCTCGACGTTTCGTTCTCGCTTCATTCCTGCAAAGAGCAATGACCACATCTATACAAGCTTTCTGGCGCAAAAAGGGGAAAATCTAGTACAACTTGAGACAACGACCGTCGAACTTTAGAAAACGGTACCGTCCGAGACGATCTCGAGAGGAGGTCCCGAACCCTTGTCTCCTCGGAGAGCCTTCGCGATCTCCCTTCCTCCCTTCCAGGTCGCGCTCTCGAGGACCTGAGCGGTAGTGAGGCTGGGAGCGTTGAGGTGGATTCGAAGAGCAGCTGCGATCTTGTCCCTGCAGGATCGAGACGAAGAAGAGAAACGAAGGAAGGTCAGCGACGCGTCGACGAAAGGGAGGAGGAAAGAGCTCGGACGAACAGAGCGATAACGGTGACGGCTCGCCACTCGATGACGGCTCCGTGGGAGACTTCGATCCGAGGGATGGTGGATGGGGAGGAGGAGGTAGCGTAGTCGGCGGGAGTGAAGGCGGAGGTTTTGAGGGTGAGGAAACCGAGGTCGATGAGGAGACCACCTGAGAGGAAAGAGGAGGGTTTGAGGTTAGCTTTTGACACAAAGGTGCGCACAGAGTACTGGTTGGGATTGAGCGAACCGTTTCGGTACTCGGGAAGACCTGAAAATTGAGGGAGAAAGAAGGAGAACAGTCAGTCGCGTGCGGGTCAGGAAGAGGAGGAGGAGGATGAGAATCGGAAACTCACCAGTCTGGTCATCCCGTCCCTGAATCTTCCACCCGAGAATCTTCTCGATTGGCTCAAGAAGCGAGTACGTCAACCACTGGCTGAGCTTGTGGAAAGGAACGCTGCGAAAGAAGAGCGAGACCAAGAGCAAAGCATCGAGAGTCAGTTCAGCGAACCCTTCGTCCCTCTCTCGCACGCAGAACTCAAAGAAGGTTAGTTTGACTCACATGCTGTTCTCCTCAGTTCTCTCAGCACCCCTCGACTCTCCCAAAGCCTCGCAAACCCACGCGTCTCCGAGCGAAACACCATTGAGCTTCGTCCTCGCGGCAGGCCAAACGGGTCCGAAACCGTCCAAAACGATGGTCCAGAGGGAGGAGACATGAACGCTTTGGTCGAAAGATGGGGAGGAGGAGAGGAAATCTGAAGCACAGGGAGTGAAGTGAGAGACGAACTCTTCAGCGAAGGAACGAGAAGCGGGCTGAATGAGAGATGGTCGAAGGCAGAATCGCTGCGACTTACCGAGCATGTTTCCAGGACGAGCCTCAGACCCGGTTCCGAAGATCTCAGGACTGGCTTCGAGAGCGACGGCGAGGTTGAGGAGGAGCTGGGATCGACCCTCGAGGCCGGACATGGGGTTGGCTTCGGTGACCTGGAGAGCCTCTCCTACTTTGGCGACCGAAAGGGCTTTGAGACCAGCAGCTGAACGAGAGAAGGGTCAAAGGTGGATGATGAGAGGTACGAGTCAGCACCAGGCTGATCGATACAACCGTTTGCCGCCTTCGAGCGACGAGATCATAGGTGAAAGGAAGGAAGAGCGAGCTCACCGTTGACCTCGTACTGCTTCCCTTCGATAGCTGAGAAACCTCCCTTCTCGAAGAACTCCAAGCTTCCAACACCCAAACCCTCACTCCTCCCAATCTGCTCTCCACTCTTGGCGGTGTACTTCCAGACGTCTCCCGCTCCAGCGTCGAGGAGGACGGAAACGACGAAGAGATCGAGGAGTCGCTTCGCTATCTCGAGGGGAGTGAGCGAAGGGTCGGCTTGCCACGAAGCGAGGAGGGGACCGAGGAGATCAGGGTTGGAAGGGGTGCAGAAGTGTCTCCATCGAGAGTGAGGAGGGATCTACAGAACGGAGGGGGAAAGGAGGAAGTGATGAGCTTGAGCGAAGGGGAGGGAGATGAAGGGCATGAGCTCGAGGAGGTGGGGAGGACGAACGGAGCTGTAGTTGGTTCCGAAGTCCCTCTGCGGATCCAAGAAATATACGATAAGGTCAGTATGGAGCTCTTTATCGCCTGAGAAGAAAGAAGAGGAACGAACGGTGATGATTTTGCCTGTGAACTCGACGACGTCTGCGAGCTTATCCTCGTGAAGATCGAAGTACTTGAGCTCGCCCTTCTGAGCAAGAGCGTAGATCTCGGAACACCTCTCTCGCACAGCGGGGAGGGTTCGAAGGTAGGAAGGTCCGGAAGTAGGGGAGGACATCTGAGAAGACTAGACGAAAGCAGGGAGGGAGCAGCACCACAGGGAGGAGGGCGGCGGAGGAAGGGAGGAGAGGGCGAAAGGAGGGGTCAGAGCTCGTCTAAGGTTGCGGTAGAACAGAGGAGTCAAGAAGGGCTTACCAGGGGCAGTGTCGAAGTCTGTGGGTAGTTTGTATGAGGAGATGATGGGAGAGAGAGGAGAAGAAGGAGGACCACTGAGGCTGGAAAACGTCGAGCTCAACTCGCCCGCGTCCTTCGACCCGTTCTCCGCCGGGTTCGCTCAAACTCCTCCTGCCTTCCCCCTTCGCCTATTTTCCTGAACGAGAAGCCAGATCTCGCAAAGGAATCATGAATTATCGTCTGGCTCTCGATGACAAGATCCTTTGCATCCCGAAAATCCGAACGAGCTTGCTTTTTTTGCCGCGTCGCCTTCTCTCGTCTCGCGTTGCAGTGCATCAAATCCGCCCCTCCTCTCCCAATCACTCTCCTCTGACGTCGTCCCCAGCGTACCATCTGCAGCTCGAGAGCACGATGCTCTTGACAACCTCGACCTCCTCGAGATCTCGCGGCGCGTCTGGACAAAAGGAGAATCGAAGCAGCCGTCAGCGTCTCCTGTCGCTTTTCCCTCGCAACGACGATGGTGTACTCACAGATCATGACATCTGAGCAGTCAAAGAGGTGAAGTTCAGGCAGGTTCGAAGGGGAAATAGAAGAGACAAGGAGACAGGTAGACTCACAGCCGGCGGGAATGAACGAAAGCAATCCTGCGATGGGGAATCGTTCCCCCCACCCCATCTGGATAACTTCAGCGGCATCGAGAGGGCTCAGGGCAGCCTGATCAGATGAGATGAAACCAGCCTCGTCAGTGCTGACATCGTGGGGGAAAGAGGGCGAGGGGAACGGAGACGAACGTGAAGCGAGTGATCGTTCTGTGAAGATTTGCGTATCTCTTTCTTTCTTTTCTACAGTAGAATAGGTTGCTGAGCTCGCTCCTCTAGTTTCTAATCTCGCTAGCTCTCTCTCTCTTCGCACACTGCCTTATTCCCTTAACCTTTTTCACTTCCCTCTCCTCCCTTCTTACTCTCGTCTACATCTTGACCACCAAGCTAGCGTCTCACGAGTCCTTCTTTCTCTCTCCAGATCGAACCAGACGCTAGACCTTACATCTTCATACGTTCTCGTGAACGTGAACAACCTCCCCGTTCCCCCATCTATCCGTGAACTTCTTTCCCTCTGGAGCAGTAAAATCCGGATGAAGGCCGAGAGAGGGACCAGAGAGCTCGAGGTTTGAGGTTCGTTCGACGAGGAGGGTAGGGTTGAGGCTTGCGAGTCGGTCGAAGTAGGATTTGACGGCTTCGGTGACCGAAGCTGGCTGCTTCTCACCAGCGTGACGATGAGGAACGGGTCTGAGAATTAGGAGAAGTACGAAGAGAGGATCAGCGAAGGAGAAAGAAAAGTGGTGAAGGGAGCGAGAGAGAAAGACGAAGGCGACGCGACACACCTCCCAAAGACGGTCGGCCTCGGTCCTCGTCGCTCAGGAAGGTCCTCCAGGTATCGAAGCTGATCTCTTCCGGGCCTCTTCTTCGAGGCTTTGAGAAGAGGAGCGGGATCTCTTCCGTCAGCCCCGAAAAGAACACGAGCGAAGCGGAAGACGGACATGGCGAGAAAGACGAAGGGGTTGGGAGGGAATCCGCCCGTTCTGGAGCGATCACAGGAAGAAACAAGCGTGAGAAGGATCTCAGAGCCCATTGGATGGGCATATACTGTGGATGAACGTGCCCGTAAGCGACCCAAGCTCGATAATCGTTGAGGAGGACGCCCAAGCTAACAAGTCCGATGGTAGAAGCGACAGGTCGAGAAAGGAGGAAGCTTCCAGCGTCTCGAGCTGTGGAGATTGCGTTGCTGGCAACGATCTTGATGTCGAAGTCCATTGCTCGAGTTGAGAAGGAGATGTGATGGTGGTGGTTAGAGGATGGAAGACGAACGAAGGTCGAAAGTGATGAAGCGAAAGGGGACGGAGCGCCGCTGCCTCCGAAGGTTCCCCTGTCTAGGTACTAACAGGACCGAAGGGCAAAACTTCACCATCGCATAAGATATATGCCCATCACTCGTCGTCGTCTTCCTCCTCGTCGCCGTCTTCGTTCTCCGCCATCTTCCCTCCTCCGCTTCCGACGCCCAACCCTCCCTTTCGCGTCAGCCTCGCCTCCAACTCCTCCAACACGACCACCAGCTCCTGCTTCTTTACACCAACCACCCTCGCAGCCTCTAACATCACGAGCTCCATTTCCCGAGGCATCTCTCCCATGACGTCGAGACGCGAGAAGCGGTGGTGAGCCTCGCCTGGGAGGAGGAAGGTCGGGAATCGATGTTGATCGTCGAAGTACTCTGGGAGAGGAGGATGGATGGGACCGGGTGGGAGGACGTCGAGGGGAGTTGGAAGTTTGGAAGAGCGATGTGGGAAGGTGAGGGTTGAGGGTGGTGTGTTGTCGTCGAGAGGATTGGGCGGTGAAGAGGGAGGTGGTGGAGGGAAACGAGACGCGAGGAGGTCGAGAGCTGAAGAAGATCGAAGCGACGAGGTGGACCAGAGAATGTAAACGAAGAGAGAGCGCAAGTCAGCGTCGTTACTGGACATGTCGGTGAGTCGGCTTCGTGAGCGACTCGAGAAGAGAGGACCAAACCCTTTGGTTTCGAAACTCCACTCGCGAGCATCGTCTCGCAGAGGTCGAGGTACTGGTCGATGTCCTGACCTTCGAGAGCAAGGATGTCACTAAGTAGATCGAGGTACCGAGGATAAAGGTTAGAGTCAGCTCCAGTCGAAGTTGGAAGAGAGCGATGAGACGAATCGACGCGTCGAGAACTCACAAATCTCCGTCCGCCAACCTCTCGTCCGAAAACTCTCCCTTCTCCAGACTCTGCATGGACCTGATAGCCTTCAGCCAATCCATCTTCCCCATCAGCACCGTCGCCGCGTCCTCGTCGTTCACAGGAAGCCTGGAAGGAGGGAGTCGAAGAGGAGGAAGAGGACGAGGAATCAGTTCGAGTTTCGTCGCGTCTCTGACTCCCGACCTCTCCATATCTCGAACTCCGACTCACCTGTCTCTCCCGTCCAGTCCATACACCATCTTCAGCACGATCACTACGACGGCCATGATCCCCAGCTCTGGCGGAACTCGATCTCCCTCCCATCCCTCTCCTGGACGAAGGATCCGATCTTCTGGCGTTTGAGCTTCGCTTCGAGGGTTGTGAACGGGATTGGGAGCGAGTCCTTGATGGAGAGAGAGGTGGAGTTGGATTGAACGTGAGAGGGAGATGACGGCGGGGTAGATGGCGGCTGCGAAGAGGAAGAGAAGAGGAGAAGGAGGAGACGAGGTCAGCGAGACGCTTCGAAGGGTCGAGGACGAGAACGCGACGACAGAGAAGAGCGATCGAGCGAAGTCCGAGCGTGAACCTGATACGAAGCAAGAGATAGCACTCACGAGATCCTCCTAGAGATCGAATGCACTTCCAGATCACTGGTGGCGCGTTGAGTTCTGGGATCTTGATGGCGAACCTCTCTTGGAGTTGCAGAGCGAAGTTCGATGTCCGGCGGTAGAGGGCCATGGTCGAAGGGGCCCACTGTGAGGCTCGAAACGACGAGAGTGATCAGCCCAAACGGTATCATCGCGAGAGAGGAAACGAAACAAAAGTCGACGAGCGACGACGAGGTTGAAGAACTCACGGCTGGACTCAGAGTCAGGTAGAATTCCTGCGCAAAGTGCTTCCTCATCTCGGGAGGGATGAGTGTCGAATGAGCGAACTCGAGGTAGGGGAGCTGATGAGAGTTGATGAGGCTGAGTGAAAGCGAATGAGAGAAGGTCAGCTCTTCGACGCGTTCGAAAGCGAAACGACGAGGAATTCTCACGCCCTTGGGACGAGATAGAGCAGATCGATCTCGAAAACAGTGGAAGTGAACTGACCTTATGAACTCCTTGAACATCACTGGCACCCTCAGAGCCCAACATGCGACGATGATAATTGAGAGGCAGTCCGCCGGTTTCATGACCTCGTAAAGCTCGTTGTCCGGCCTGTTCTTCTTCCTCCTCCTGGGGCGATCCTCAGCGTCCGGGTTATCTCCAGCGTCTGGTCGTTCGGGGATCTCCTCCTCCTCCTGCTCCTCTTCTTCTTCCTCCTCCTCGTCCGCCTCGTGAGCCTTCTCGAGATCTCGAATCGGCTGATCCGGGTCGTCCTCGTCTCCCTTGCCTCCCTCGATGTCCTCCTCCTCCATCCCACCTTGTAGCAGTCGGGTTGACAAGCCTGGAGGTGTGTTGCTGGTCGGATCTGGTTCGGCAGGTAGGGAGGAGGACGGTTTGGGTCGAGGAGAGGAGGGAGCTGTTGGTGGTTGGTCTTGTTCTGGAGGAGGAGGGAGAGGGTGAAGGAGGAGGGCGAGGGAGAGGAGGTCGCGAGTGATGATCTGAGAGGAGAAAGAGAGGTCAGATGTGATCGTTCCTACTGACTGGAACCAAGGGCGAGACGAGGCAAGACCGAGCGACGAAAGGAAGAGAAAGAAAGTCGAAGCTGACTTCGAGCTCGACGGGCAAACCCCAAACGGTCCTCAGCGCCTTGACCTGATGCCGTACGAGCAAATGGATGCATTCGTAGTAGAGGAACTCCTTCTCGTGACCGTGGTAGACTTTGGAAAGCATCCAACAGCGAAGCTCAGCTGTCTGTGTCTGCGTCAAGGAAGGGATTGAAGGAACGCGAGCTCACTTTCTGGATTTCCCTTCGACTTCCAGACCTTCTTCTTCTTGTCACCCTTGTGTCTTCGAATCCGCTGTGTCGATTGAGAAGGCTCTCCTCCCAAGTCCACAGTCTCCCTTCGATACGACTGAGATTCAAAGCAGGGAGGGAAACGAGTGAGCTTGAGAGGAAAGAGGAAAGGGAAGGGAAGGAAGTTTGAGCGAGCTCACTGCATCAACATGACCTTCCTCGCAGGCTCGCAAACCTCCAGGGACGGTGTGATACTTCGTAGATCCACAGGTCGGACAGCGCTTCTTAGCCATCGTCGGGACAAGATCGATTTGTGCTTTAAAAAAAGGAAGGAGGGAGAGTTGGTCGCTGTTGCAGGCGTCCAAGAGCTGAAAGCGAAAGCTCACCTTTCTTCGCCTTCAACCGTCAGCGACCCTCCTTCATCGTCTTTTTGCCAGACATGGCCTCACCCTTACTACCAGCAGAGGTCCTTCTCGCCGCTCTCAACACCGTCGAGCTGCTGGAAAGCATGTTCCCTCTCGCTTCCGAGCTTGAAGTCTCGCCGTCCTCCCTCCCTCACCTCGACCTCCTTCGCTCTTCGACCTCCTCCCTCGAGACCTCCCAACCTCCTTCGGACCTCCTTCAAACACTCTCGACATCTCTACCTGATGACCTACGCCTCCTGCTTCAAGTGCTCATCAACGAGGACCCAGCTCTACCCCTGCTCGTCGACATTATCCTCCCTCTTCGGCCAACTCCTTCATCCTCCTCCCCTCCCTCCTCGCTCGTCCTCCGACCCCCAGCCTGGCTATCAAGATCGTCGTTCGGAGCTCTGTTAGAGACTCTTCTCCCGTCGGATGGAGGAGAGGAGGTTCTCGACGAGGTCCTCGCTCTGGTAGATCATCTCAGGGAGGTCGGACCTTCGTTCGTCCCTCCTCCAACGCCCGAACCTGTCCTCGGAGGAGGAGTCTTCGTCGAGCCTGACGAGAACGGGATGGATCGAGTATGGTTCTGGTTGTGAGTCTGCATCCTGCCCTCGCTGTCCCTCCCTCACTCTCGGAAAGGAAACGAACTCTGACCTCTGGCTTTCTCACCTCGACGACCGCGTCGCTTCCCTCGTTTCACCCGTCACCAGCCCCTCGATCTCGACCAAGTGCTACCGAGACGACATTATCAGAATGGCTCCAGTTTGGCGCCTCACAGGCTTTCTTCTCGCTGGTGAGTCCTTCAGATCAGTCTTTTCCTCGTCGCTGGCTCGTTCACTGACCTTTTGTTCTCATCTTGACCTTCCCTCGTCCTTCCACAGGCAAACCAGGAATTCTCTGCCTCGAGGGGAACCCCAAAGCCATCGACGAGTTCATGGCCTGGGTGAAAGCCGTCTCGTGGTCGGACATCCCCTCGTTTCAGAAGAGTTCGTCGACCTCTCTCTTTCTTCGTTTCATTCTCTCGTCGCGCACGTCTCGAGACTGACGGTCCTCCCTCCCTGCCCTCTTTCGTTCTTGGTATGACAGAGGTCACCGAGCGCCTTCGAACTCCCTCCATCGAGACGCGTCTTTTCACCGGAATGGTCGAGATCACCCAGCTCATCAACCACTACGGACATCGAGGGAATCGAGGAGAGATGGGCGAGGTGAGGAAGTGGATCGAGGAGAGAGGGGTGGGAGTGGATGTGCTGGGGAAGATTCTTAACTTGGGACCGTCGGCGTAGATTACGAACATCGAAATGAGCGTCTCTGTGCGTTTGGTCGAAGAGGGAGCTGCAAGGGAAGGAGAGAGAGGCGGAAGACGCGTCGACGCTCGTCTTTCGAGTTGAACAGATTGAGTAGAGTGAACGAGGACCGACATAATATGTTAACGAGTTTGAGGCAGCAAAGAGAAGAAGCTAAGCGAGTGACGATATAAAGGAGTGAATTAAGCAAGGGACGGTGGAGATATGAAGCAAAGTAAAGCAAAAGAGCGACGAGAGAGGTTGCGAAGCAGAGAGAGGGAGCGAGGTGAAGCAAAGGATCTAAACGAGCGAGGTAGGTAAGACAGAGGTAGGTGTTAAAGCAAAGGAGAGAGAGAGCAGCAAAGAAACAAGCAGAAAAATGCGAGACGAGGGAGGGAGCAGATGGGAACCCAAAAAGACAGAAAAAAACGAGACGCGACGACAAGATGCAAACCCAACAACCTCAAGCCGTTCCCCACCCTTGGAAGACGATCATCTCCGGCTCCTCCTCGACAACCATACCCGCTACTCGTCCACCGCAAGCCCAACTCTGCTCCCGAGCCATCTCCTCCTCGTAGTAACCCGCTCCTCCCGAGGGAAGTCCAGGCGCGAACCCCGCAGGAAGATCGAGCCCAAGTCCAGGGTTTCGTCCCTCTCCCTCGAGGAACTGCTGCTGCATCGAAGCGAACCGCGAGTGCTTCTTGACCTCTGGCGACGGAGGAAGGTAGAAGGTGGGTTCTTGAGCGAGATCCACGGTGGTGGCGGCAGGGTAGGAAGAGGTGTACGACGACGCGACGACGAACGAAGCTCCGTCTTCGGGCGAGGTGGGAGGGGAGGAAGGGTTGAGTCGCTTGTGGTTGTAGTAGGAGGTGGGGTGGAAGGATGAGTTTGAGGAGGCGGAGGAGAAGACGGGGGTGAAGGGGGCTTGGGAGGAGGCGACCGATGAGGAGGGAGACCACTGAGGGTTCGAAGCAGTCGAGTCGACGACGTGAGGGAAGTAGGAGGTGTAGCCAGGAGAACCGAGAGCGGGAGTGGAGTAGTTAGAGATGGAGTGGTAGGGTTGAGGGGAAGGCGACCGACTTCGAGGAGGGGTTTGGGATCCTGAGGGTCGTCGAAGCTGGGAGTAGGTCTGGTTCTCGGCTGGCGAGGAGGGAGAGTTCGATTCCGAGCGAGGGAGGTTTGCTGAGAAGGCGGCGTGGAGAGGAGTTCCCATGAGGACGGAGGGGAAGGGACGACTAAAGGCGGTGCTTGGCGTGGGAGACTGTGGAAGTGAAAAGAAGAGGAAGAAGTCAGAAGAGGTTCGCGAGAGACCGAGGACAAAGACCGCGACGCGAACTCACCGAGGGAGTAGGAGTCCAGCCGTCAATGAAAGTCGATGGAGAGAGTTGAGGTCCAGGAGTAGAGGGTGCCGAGGAAGAGGCGGAAGCGGAAGCAGAGACTCCTCGTCGTCCTCGAGGAGAAGGAGTGGTGGGAGCGAGCTTGCCGAGCGACTGGATCCGAAGTTGCTTTAGATACGCTTTCCTCTCCTTCGTGGCTGCGAAAAACGAACGAAAGGAAAGGTCAGTCTTCAGTCGTAGAGAATCGATGAAAAGGAGAGATACCAACCTCGGTTGACATCGTCAGAGACCTCCTGGTACTGGCAGCAGCGCTTCGTTCGAGTGCAGGTGGTGCACGGACTGCCGCCGTCGCACTGAAAGATACGAAGAAGAAAAAGAAGGTCAGCTGCTGTTCGACTTTTCGATGAGTCGAAGAAGGTTCGGAAACTGACCTTGATCTTCCTGTATCGACCTGTTATAGATCGAAGGAAAGGGCGGAAGGTCAGCGGCTGAAGCCGCTCGAGGGCAAGAAGAGACGAAGCGAGGGAGAGAGAAGAGACGACGAACAGTAGACACAAGCCATGTTGGTCCTGTTTCTGCTTCCACTCGCAGAGGAGGAAGGTGAAGACATCGAGGAAGAGGCCGGACTGGGAGCCTCCGAGTAGAAGGGGGAGGAGGAGTCGAAAAGGAAAGGGGAGGGGGAGGGAAGCTGGTGATGATGGGGAGCGTAAGGAGAGGAAGAGAACATCGCCGAAATCTAAGGGAGGTGGGATAGTTGAAATGAGGTAGCTGTGGAGGTGAGGTGAGGTGTGAGGGAGGGGGAAGGGAAAGGTACGAGACAGGCGGGAAGATGGTCGTTGGGAGGGAGGATGAGTCGAGCGAAGGGAAGAGATTTGCGTCTCTCCCTTGCCTCCAATTCACCCGAGCTAGGAGCTACGTCGAGGGAGGAAAAACCCAGAGTGTCTCTGACTGTTTCTCCGTTCATGTCTCGGAAACATGTGGGAAGAGGGAAAAGGGAGTGAAGGGAGCAAGATCGAGTGGCAGCTCAAATGTCGGTGGAGCGAGGACGGGGAGCTTGCAGTGGAACGGGTAAGGACCCTGACGCGACCCGGATCTTGATATCTATACGAGAAGGAGCGCTAGAAGCTCGGTCGCGTGCTCATCGAGAAGAGCTGATCAAGAGGCAAATTTTCAGACCAAGAAACGTCGAGAAAGGAGCAAGGAAGCAACGGGGGAGATGGTGGAAGGGGAGGGAAGAGTCGCGACAGGTCAAGGACGTCCCTGTTTCACTTGCCCTTTGGTCTCTCATTTATTCTCCTTTCGCGATCGTTTTCTCGCGTGGTCAGGTCTCGGGCGAGTCTGCCGCTGTTGGTGAGTGACCATCGGAATGTAATCTTTTCGGCAAAAGGGTGAGCAAGCAGGTCAAGCAAAAGATCGAAGTTGATCGAATGAAGCACGTCGCTTACTCTTCCTCTCCGAGGGAATCTCCCGTGTTTCAGCAGCTGAGAAACTGGGGACCTGTAAGGAAAATAGGAGCTATCGAAGAGGCACCGAACTTCACGCTCTGCACGCGAGCGGAGATGAAGTCCCGATCTCGAGCATCATCATCCGGTCGGGCGAGTCGAAGACGAGATGGCGAGCAAGCGGGCAAGCTTGAAAACCCTCCGGACGCAACGAGACTGCCAGGAAAACTTTTCTACGCACTCAGAGGGGTGCACAGACTGCATTCGAGGGTATGAGAAGGACGAAAAGTCTGGCAGAGGCATGACGACGGCGAGGAATGGGGGTTCTTCCGTCCGAGAAACCCACCCTTCGAAGGGGTCCTCGATGAAAAACAAGCAGCCCTCGTCTCACCCACCGGCCTCCTTTCTCGACTGATAAGACATCGGGCAACAGGTCAATTAGGTACTCGTGTGGGCGAGTATTCGAACGACAGGCACACGAAACCAGGGTCGAGCTCAAGCACAGAACGAGGGTCGAAGGCAGCGAAACGAGCCTCGCGTTCTTCTTCATCCTTCCGATCTTGCCTAGAGGTGACACGCGCACGCGTCAGGCTCACGTTCCTCTGTCTCTCGATCTTAACCCTCCTTGTTAGGTTGCTCGTTGGAACGATGCCCCTTCGCTCGCGCTCGCCTCCTTCTGAGCTCGCATGCACGCGGTCGACTTCGCTGGCCTTCGTCTCCGGAAATTTCCCTCGCAACGAAAGCTTCATACAACATTCCCAGCAGATCCATCCTCTACAAAACCCATCACTTACAGTCCCAAGAACCCATTCCCGCCCTTCCACTCTCCAACCTTGGGCTTCTCCGGTCGAGGCAGTTTGACGATGGCGAACTCGTCCTTCTTGACGACGACTTCTCCCTCGACTGGAGCCCAAGCGATCTCGACAGCTGAAGCCATCTTCTCCTCCATATCAATGAAAGCCTTCTGGAGCTCGTTTCCAGCTTCGCGATGCTCGGCGGAGGCGAGGAGGAGGTGGTTGAGGAGGGAGGTGGAGTCGGCTGAAGGAGGGCACGAAGAGGAAGAGAGGTAAGCCTCGTTCGTTCGAGTTCGAAAAAGCGAGGATGTACGAGAGGAGAGAAGAGGGGAGGAATGGAAGCTCACCAATCATGAGCTTGAACTTCTCGACGAGACGAGCGAACGAGCCCAGCAGGTACTCCTCCTCGTCGACAGTTCCTTTTCGTCCTCCGAGTCGTTTTCGATCGTTCTTCCTCTTGTTCTTCGAAGTCGAGGAGCTCTTCCTGTATCAAGAGAAGGTGAGCAAGAGAAAGGGAGTCAGCTCAGCGATTTACGAAGAGAGGGGAAGAAGGGGGATGGAAAGACGCCGCGACGAACATAGTGTGACCGGTCATCCTCGTCAAAACCGTCGAAGCAGCCTGGGTGTACCGAGTGAAAGCAGTCGCTTGGGTAGCGTCCGTCATGACGTCGATGTTCTCGAGAGCAGGATCGTCTTGCATGAAGAAGGATTCTGTAGCGAGACGAGGAAGGAAAGGAACGATCAGCCGAAGTCGCGAGGGACGCGTGTTCGAAGGAGGGAGCGCGAATGCTCACCAGGCTGCTCAACCTTCAGCACCTTCAACTCCTCCAGCCTAGCGGTCTGCTTGCTCATCTGCTCCTCGATCTCGACGATGTCCTCCATGGTGACGTTCTGGGTCTCGAGCAGACTCGGATGGATGACGGATTCGACGAGTTCGTTCTTCTCGTGAAGAGCGGCCTGCGAAAGTCGAGGGAAACGAGATCAGCAACTGTTCCTCGGGAGGGTGAAAAGGTGAAGAGCAAGACGTACCACTCGATAAGCCTCCGAGAAGTCCCTTCCTCGGCAGAACTGAACGACAGCCTCCTCGACGTCTCCTCCGTAATCCAGCACGAGTCGACCAGCTTCGACGTTTCGACCTCGGGAGGAGAGGTGACCTAAGGAAGAACAACCGCAGAAAAAGGTCAACTCACTCCGCTCGGTCGACCCAAGAAAGCGAGCAGACGAGAACGACTCACCAGCGATCTTCTCAATCAAATCGCTCATCGCGTCGGGTTCGATCTTCTGAGTCATAGCGAGCGTGAACAGCTCCTTCCAAGCGTGAGCTTTCTCGTAAGCTTTGAGAGCTCGAGCAGGTTTTCCGGCCATAGAGAAGGCTGCGAAACCGAAGAGGAGGAACGAGATCAGCTTCGTTTCAAGAGCTCGAACGACAGGAAGGAGGAAAGAGAGGAGTATGAACCGAGAGCAGCGTCGTTGAAGTCTCGCTTGTCGTAAAGGTGATCTCCATACACCTCGTACATGACCTGAAAGATGAGGAAGAGCGCGGGTCAGTCGTCAGAGGTGAGGGCGAGATAGAGAGAGGGACGCGACGTACACCCAAAGGTTCCGGCTCGTTCGCCCAGATCGAAATCGCCTCTCGATGCAGGTCGTGCTTCTCGACGTAGGCAACCGACTCGTCGAATCGCTCGGGTCCTGAAAAGGCGAACGAGACCGAGGTCAGCTCAGGCTCGAGGCGATACGTCGAAAGAGAAAGACGAACCAGCGAGATGGAGGTTGTTGAGACCCGACTTGTATCGTTCGAGATGGTCGTCGATCTTGAACCGTTGGTAGTACTTGTCGAGAGCTCGAAGCTCCTTGAGGAAGGGGAGGTACTCTCGGGGGTCCTGAGCGAAACGAGAGAATGACGAAAGGGTGAGCTCGCGAAATGAAGACGAGAGAGCGAAGGGAAGAAAGACGAAACGGACCTTCTGCGAGTACTGAGCGATCATGAGCACGAGCTGGAAGTCGTACATCCCGAGAGCGACATCGAAAAGTTGATTGACGTCGGTCCTGAGTCAAGAAACGAAACCCCAAACGAGGTCAGCGGAAGCCAAAGGAACGAAGAAAGGTTCGAAACGCGTGCGTCGACTCACAAGAAGATCACGTATTTGATCGCATCCTCGACGACCTTCGGGTGCTGTCCCTTAAGTCGATGAAGCATCCTGAGGGCCTCCTCGTGGTCTGGAGGAGTCTTGACGACGTGAGCGGTGAGGATCGAGTCGACGTATTTGAGCATGTCCTTCTCGCTCTTCTCGAGCTCGCCTCGAACGGCATCGCAGATCTTGTTGACCTTTCCTTCGACGACGGCGCTTGACCTGAAAGAGGGAGAAGAGGATGGTGATCAGTTTGGGGCAGCAAAGGAGAGAGGGTAGAGGGGAGAGGAGGGGAAGGAGACAACGAACGTTGAGGCGACGAGTCCAGGGAGTCGATACATCGAGCGAGAGACGTCTTCGTTCCTGGATAGAAGGAAGACCATGAGAGAGCGTCAGTATATCGAAGTGGAGTGGGACGAGCGGAGGGAAGGGGTACGAACTTGAGTCCACCAAGGAAGAGGTTGATGTAATCGACATCCTCGAGCTGCTCGACGAAAGTCGACAAGTTCTTCATGAACCCAGCCGGATCGTGATCGTACAGGATGTTCAGATCGATCCTGTGCTTCCTACACGCGATGAAAGCGTCTCGGTAGCGAAGGCTGTGGCAGATAAAGATCGATCCAAAACAAAGCGAGTCAGTACCGAGACGAGACACAAAAAGTCGACTCGTCAAAGAAGAACGACTCACGCCTCCACATCCCTCCTCACCCCCGCCAACACAAGCGGTCTCGGCCACACACTCTCCAAGTTCCCCCTCGGCATCTGCAGCACCAAACACATCCCACTACTAACGACCGTCACCACCACACTCCCTCGTTCCACCTTCCTCTTCTCCCACTCCTTCGCCTGCTCGCTCACGATCCACCCGCCATCGAGGATCTTCACCAGGACGTCGAGAGGAGCGAACTTGGCTTCGTGGGTGGAGGTGGTGTAAATGAGGAAGTCTGAGGAGATCCCGAAGGAGGTAGCGTCGGAGGCGACGAGGTAAGGAGGTTCGGTTGAGGAAGGGAGGGCAGAGATGGCGAAGAGTTTGCCGAGGGGGGAGAGAGCGAAGAGGAGCGGGACGGAGGTGTGGGTTGTTGTTTTGAGGGTTGAGCAGAAGGTTGGGAGGGGGGTGGAGAGGGGGAGGGGGTCGAGGAAGTAGGAAGAAGAGGTGGGGGAGGGTTTGACTGAGGAGGAGAGGGGAGAAAGAGGCGACGAACGAGACGATCAGTTATCTCGAGTTGATTTGAACGGCGAGGTAACAACGAGGAAGGAAGGAGACGAGAAACTCACCGAAGAACAACCCTCCCTCCCTCGACTGATAAACAATCTCCTCCTCCAACCCAATCACCTTCCCAGCTCCCGATCCTCCCAACCCGTCGACCTCCTTCCACTCCATCTCCTTCTCTCCCTCTCCCAACTCCCCAACCCAAAGTCCATCCCTCCCCTCCTCCACACTCCACCCAAGAACCACCACCACCCAAACCTTCCCGACCTCTCCAGCAGCGCCCGTCCTGATCGCAACCTGCCTCCCCTTCACTCCCTTGGGCAACCTCGTCGTCCTCTCCCCCTCGCTAACAATCGACCTCCCAGGCGTCCCCTTCTGCAGCTTCGTCTTGATCTCCCGTACGACGAGTTCACCAGTAGGGTAGAGGGACGCGACGGTATCCGCGATGGCGGAGAAAGCGACGTGAATGGGTGCGAGGGAAGAGCGAAGGGAGGGGGGGTTGAGGACTTTGGAGGTTGACATCGGAGGAGGGACGTTTTGCGTTCGGAAGGGAGTTAGGAGGAGGGAGGCTGGGGAAGGATCGAGGTGAAGACGAGAGACGAGAGGAAGAGAGGGAGAGTCAGTTTGAGAAGGAGGGCGACGGAGGGGAAAGAGGGAAGACGAGAAACGAACGAACCTCCATCGACAACAGCGACTAGTCCAGTATCGTTCGGTGCGGGCGCGACGGTAGCGTAGGTGTCCCAGCAGAAGGATCGGATCTCGAGGGAGTCTGTCGTACCGCGAAACGAAAAAAGAGGGTCAGTCTGGGGAAGCGAGCGAGGAAAAGAACGGACGGAGGGACTCACGAGAAGTCAAAACGGCGATCTTGAAAGGCTGCTCAGGGTGCCACTCAACCGAGGTGAAGTTGGAAGCGTCGAGCGAGAGGGAACTGATCTCCTGCTTGAGGTACCAGTGGTAGTTGTTCACGGTCCAGAGTTGGACTGGCGACGAAAACAGACGCGTCGAACGAGAACGAAACGAAGGTCGTCAGCCGTCGCGTCTCTCCTCCTTTCCTCTCTTCCCTCTTCCTCTTCGCGAACAAGAGGAAGGTTCGTTTTCACTCACCAACATCCCCACCCTTCTCTCCCCTCTGTATCCACACCGCCAAAGCCGTCGAATCCGCATTCCAACCCACCTCCCTCACCTTATACTCCCCCTCCTCCCTCAATCCAAACTCCCCATGCCTCAACCCATTCCTCTCAAAGAAAACCAAGTCATGTCTCCCCTTCCTCCCCTCGCCCTCTCCGAACCTCTGAGTACTAGCGATGAGTCCTTTGGCTCCGCTCCACGCGAGGGGGTGCTCGAGTCCAGAGACGGGTTCGGACGTGCTTTGGAGGACGGCGAGGCGAGAGTAGGTTCGAAGCACTCGCTTCGAGGGAGGAGAGGTGGACGAAGGGGAAGGGACGTTGGAGATAGGATCGAGAGTAGAAACGCAGAAGTGAAGCCCGTCTTCCCTCCATGAGATGCGAGGGGCGAGGTCGTCGGAGGGGGAGGAGGTGATGGGGGTGGAAGAGGGGAGGGAAGCGGCTGCTGCTGCTGCTTTGCCGAGGGAGCCGTGGAATTGAGTGGATTTGGATCCCCAGCCTACGTTGATTGCTTGGTCTGCGGACGACGAAGGAAGTGGTCAGCGAAGGGAGGGAGGGCTGAACGAAACGAGAAAGAGAGCGAGCTGAACGAGCTGGACGGACCTTCTCCAAACTCAACCGAACGAAGAGGAGTGTCGTTGAGGACCTCGAAATCTTGAGTCATCTGGAGGAGCTTGTCGTCGCCTTTGAAAACACCATCCAAACGAGTCAGTTCTCGGAGCGAAACAAGAGGGAAGGAAGTTGAGCTCGCTGACCAGTGATCAAAACGAGCAGCTCATCGTCCGGACTCCATTTGACAGCCTTGATTCCAGCATCGACGACTCCGACGACTTCCATTTCCTGGCAAGCCACGAAGCCCAAATCAAAAGAAACGAAATCAGTCGCGAGTTCGACTTCGAGAAACGAAGGAGCTGGAGGAGGGAGCTCGCTCGAAGCTCACCTTCTCCTCTCCTTCCCCGTCGAGAGCGAGGGTAACGATATCCCCTCCTGCTAGGATGACGCAGAGCGATCTTGATTCCGAGAGAAGCTTGAGGCTGAGGACGTTCTTGTCCCCTTCGACGAACGAGGGAAGAGTCGAAGAGCTGTAGGACCCGATCTACGAACCGAAGAAGAAGGGAAGGGGAGGGAAACCAAAAATGTCAGCTCGAGTCGACGAGCTCGCTCCTTCCCTCTCCCTCGTCCCGCTCTCTATCTTCTGATGAGCTCTTCTGGTCGTCAACATGGCAACAATCATCGTCGTCGTTCGCACTCACCGGCAGAACATCCGTCTCCTCCACCCCTTGGATCTGGAAAACGTCGAGCTCAAGCTCCCCGTTGGGCGAGACCGACTCAACAGCTGTGTACACCAGACCTGACTCAGGGTTGAAGCAGGTCGCTGTGGCTCGTTTGGAGGAAGAAGAAGAGAGGGGGAGGGGGGTCGAGAGAGAGGAGAGGCAGGTTAGGGAGCGCATCCTTGGGTGGGAAGTGAGTGAGGGAAGGAAGGAAGGAGCAGAGCGAGCGAGCTCGACGGATTTCAGGGAGGGCCCGACGTTTTTATATTCCTCGGAGAGAAAGAGATGGCAAGATGGCAAACGAGTGTATAGGGGAAAGAAAGCTCGACGTGTGGAAGATAAGATAGAGAAAAGAAACACAAACGAATTGTGAAAGAGAAAAGAGATGGAAAGGAAGAAAGAGAAAGCTACAAACGAACGAAAACGCGACGCGACCCTCCTCCTTCGCCCACTCACCAACAGAGGAGAGCTGCCGGCCCTCACCCCCTCTTCACAAAAACCTCATAAACCTCCTTCCCCTCACCCTTCACACTCCCCGTCCCCCCCTCCATCTCCTTCCACCCAACCAAGACCTCCACCGTCCCTCCTCCCAAACCCCTTCCTCCCATCCCACCCATCCCACCAAGAGCGATCTTCCACCTCGTCCCCGGATCTCTCGAGTACCCCTCCTCATCGGCCACGTTCACATAGCTGGACCCGCTCGGCTCCACCACCACGCCATTGAAGAGTAACGTCAGACTGTACGTCTTGTGGTCCGTCGCTGGGATGACCTGGGGAATGGTTTGCGGTGTCTGGGCGAGGGAAGCGAGGAGGTTGATAGCTGCTGCGTCGGAATTGAGAGAAGAGCTCATGAGAGGGTCTGAGAGATCGATGTCGAAGCCGCCGTTTTGGTGGTTGTAAGGGTTAAATTCCCCTCCTCCGTTCATGGGGTCGTCGTCGCCGCTGGTGTTGAAGTCGCCGGCTCCTCCGTTGTTGGTTGGGGGTGGTGCTGGGACGGGAGCGGGAGGGGGAGCGGGAGGAGCGACAAAGTCTCGGATGGTGAGGCTGAACTCCAGGGAGGAGTCGGTCGCGTCGGAAGAGGAGGAAGGGGGGAGGGAGACGGCGTGAGCTCGAACACCTCGTTCGTTCTTGAGTGTCAGGACGGTTTCCTTCCTTCCTGGAGAAGCGGTGGGACGGAGGATGAAGGTGGAGAGGATGGGAGGACCAGGTCGGACTTTGATGAGGGGGACGGAGGGTGCTGTGGTGGTGTTGGCTGTTGAGGCTCGGTTCGGGAGGGAGAGAGCTTGGGGAAGCGAGGCTTGTTGTTGCTGGGGAGTGTTGTTGTTGTTGTTGCTGTTGCTGAGGTTGAGAGAGATGGAGGTGACGGAGGGTTGCCGACGGATGACGGGAGCGGGTTGCTGGGGAGGGGGGGGGGGGAGGGAGGTCGTGGTTGATGTACTGGGAAGGGGAGGGTTGGGACTGAGATTGGGGAGGAAGGGGAGGAGGGTTCGGACGAGCTCCGACGGGGACTCCTGTGATGGCTGCGACGGCGGAAGCGAGAGAGTTGGCGTTCGCGGAGTCGCCTCCCTTGTCGAGACGGATCTTGAGCGAGTTGGAGGAGGAGCCGCCGCCGACTTTGATCTTGATCTTGGGTTTCGAGCTGTTTCCGGAGGCGGCGTCGTTCTTGATGAGGTCGTCGACGAGTTCGTGGAAGAGGATCTGGAGGAGAAGGAGCGAGAGTCAGTACGAAATCGAGGAGGAAGAGCGAGAGAGAGACAAGAGCGAAAGTACCTTCATCTCCTCGGCGTCTTGCGAGCTGCGAAGAAGAAAGCCGCGAACGGGTCAGCTCTTCTGCCTTCGACTCGAACCGACACAAGCAGAGACGCGACTCACATCGGACTGTCATCCTGGTTGTACAGCTGAGCGTTCGAGAAGATGAGATCCGTATCGTCGACGAAGTCTCGAGGCGTCGCGTACTCCTTCTTCTTGAGCTTTTGCTGTGGACGTCGAAGAGCAGTGGTAGTCAGCTCGAGCTCAACGGGTGGGAGCACAGAGGTAGTCCTAGTACTAACAAGGATGAGCTCGAAAGACCGAGGCTTCCTGATCACTCGATGGTAGTCTGGGTAATCGACCTTCGACGGGACGTCCATGAACTCGGTCGACAACCAGCGACCACTCAGACTGAAGAGAAAGAAGGGCGCCAGAGGTCAGCTCGAGCTCCTGCTTCCATTCTCGAACTAGGAGGTCGAAGCGAACTCACTCAGCAGCCTTCTTGTTGATGACACGCTCGAGTTTCATTCGAAGGATCCCCCAGATGTCGAGCTGCTTCTTCTGCTTCTTGCTCGGACCTCCTTCGTCGTCCGAACCAGCGTCGTTTTCACTCTTGCCAACGAGTTCGTCCGAGGTGCGCTTGACGAGTTTCTGTAAAAAGCGGATGGAAAGGGAGGGCGAATGAGTCGAAGTCGAGAGAGGGAGGGAGGAGTGTTGAGCTCGAACGGTTCGGGAAGGAGGAGGGAGCGAAAGGAAGGAGAAGCAGGGAGCGAAGAGTGGACGAACGTGAAGGTACTTGGCATCCTCGAAGATGGTGCTTCCTTTGGCGTTGTCTGAGGTCGAGAAGAAGGGGTTTCAGCCAGAAGGTCGAGAGGAGGGAGGGGAAGGAGAAGGGTGAGCTCGAACTCACACTTTTTGGCGTTCCAGAAGCAATGTTCCAGAGCTGCTCGGACGGCGGCGACGTTCGAATAACCTCCAGAAAGGAGTTTCTCCTGTAGATACGAGTAGGAGGCAGGGTCAGAATGAAACGAGAAGGAGATGGGAGCTGGATGGGAGGAAAGGGAGGGCGAGCTGACCTCGATGTCCTCGATGGCGAGAGGGGTCTTGATGATTTGGTAGTAGTCAGGGTAGTCGTCCTTGCTAGGAAGCTGAAGGAAGTCTGGTGATAACAACCGTCCACTGGGGAGGTTTGAGAAGGTATAGAAGAGTTGGATGAGCTCTCGAGAGTCAACAAAGACCCAAGCAAAGCAAACGCGTCTCGAGTTGACCTCCTTCGCTCCTTCCCTTCCCTCGTCGCTATCTCGATTCGAGAAAGAGGGACTCACTCGGTGTACTCGTCCTCCCTTGCATCCTTGATAGCCTTAATGAGCTTCCCTCCCTTGTCAAGGACGTAGGCTGGTTCCTCGTAAACATCCTGCTTTGCGTGAGCTGCTGCTTTGGCGTTGTAGACTACCTCCCTAGGTCGTTTCCGAGGCTCGTTCAGGATCAGGTTGGGATCAACTCCAAACTTGATCTTGATCACAGGAGCAGAGGAGGAGGAAGCGACGGGAGCTTCCTCGGATGGAGGAGAGTTCGACATGGGGGGCCGAGAAGGGAAAGGTTGAGGTTGGAGGGAGTGGATGGGAGGAGGGAGAAGGGAGAAGGACGAGCGAAAGCGACGCACGAGTGAGCTCCCCTCCTCGGTTTCGACCCGAATTTTCATCGGATTTTCTCCTCTCGTTTCCTTCATGTCTCAGTTTTGTCAAAGTGGTTTAAGAGGGCTGTCTCGAATTTCAGCGAGAAAAAAGCGGGCGCAAACGAAGGAGAACGCGAGGGCAAGAGCTGGAGTCGAGTCGACCTCAACCCACCACCTTCTCCTCCTCACTTCCCTTCTCTCTCTCTCCGAGCAGCTTCTCTCTACGATGGACGTCGCTACTACCACAGCCTCTTGCCTCTTCGTCGCTTTATGTCCTTCTCTCTCCTCGGTCTCGATGCTTGCAGCGAGAGGGGAGCTTCGAGGAGGAGAGTCAAGCTCACCTCCGTCTCCCTTCCTCTTTTCTTCCTTCCTCCCATCTTCGCCAGCTACCCACCGAGATGATTCGAGAGATCTTCGGAAACGTAGCTGTCTACAAGAATAAGACCCGACTCTCGCAAACTTGTAAAAGATTCAAGAAGGTTCGTCATCACAGGAGAACCAGCTTGCGATGGAGAGAGCTTAACCTCTGTCTTCCCCACGCAGATCCTCGCTCTTGAGCCCTACTCTCATCTCAACTATCAAGTTAGAGATGGACCTTGCCTCATCGCCATCCGAGAGATCGTGTTCACCGACTTTGCGTCGCGAATCAGGCAAGTTTGACACCCCCTTCCTTCTCAATAACGTATCGACCTTCGCCCGACCCCTTCTCCTTCCCCTAGCAACTGTCTCGTTCAGGGCTGACCCGATCGAACCTTTTGATACTACACAGGGACCTGGAGATCAGTCCTCGAGCGAACGTCTTGCAGGCCTCGACCTGGAAGGGCCTCAGCTCCGTCGTCGCCGCGTGCGTTTCTCGCCTTCCTAGCCTCACCACTCTCTCCCTCCATCCGCAACTCCTCGACAACCTTCTCCTCCACAACATCATTTTATCCACCTTCATCACCTCTCTCATCCTCACCTACCCTCTCATCAAGGAACTCCTACCTCTGAAACTCCTCGAGGGCTCCCTTCTCCCTCGACCCATCGCCATCGCTCACCCTCTTCACATCAACGGAAGGTTCGCCATCTGGGTCAAGTCGAGAGCGGAGGCAAGATGGGTCAATCAGCTACTCCTCTTCCTTGGAAAGCTAGCCATCGGACTTCCCTCCCTGGAGCTCATCGTCGTCGCAGACTTGGGTCCTCGGTCGCACCTCCTCCTCGAACAGGATCTCGACATCTCCCAAGTCCTCATCTCCACCACGCCTCCCTTCGTCCTTCCCATCATCCCATGGATCGCATCTTTCCAAGAGTCGGACATCCATATGAGCTCCTACAGTCTCAGGGTCCGCAGTCTCAGGGTCAGCGTCACCGCCGAACTTGCCGTTGGAGGCGACGGGCTGGACGATTGGGACGACGTCGATTTCGCGCTCGACGGAGACAACTGGATCCCCTGCAGTCGCATCACAGGCATGAATCCCACGAGTACGGAGGAAGACCTCTTCGAAGAGTGGTGGGACCTCGGAATCCACTCATACTCTGTCGGATCGGACGGAGACGACGTCGAAGCCTTCGAAGTCGAGCTCGCACCTGGTCACACCCTCAACCCTCCTCATCTCCTCTCCCTCGCTCAACACCTCAAGTTCCTCAGCGCCATCCAGATCTCATCGCTGTACGGGAATCTGAGCTGGTCTGATTGGGTCAGGCTGGACTTCTGAGCACTCTTTGTCCGCTTCGCGTGGACTGACTCCCCGTCTTTCGTCTACTCTCGCACCACAGCCGTCGACAGTCCTCGCCTTCTCCAACTTCGAACGCCTACGATTCGTCACCTTCACATGCTCCTTCACTCCCGCTCCTTCCCTCCTCGATGTCCTCAGCTGCCCAACCTGCGAGGACCAACTCCCCGTCGCCCATCCTCAACTCCATCGGGACGCTCAACTCGTCGGAGGATCGGACGCGGTGTGGAACGCCATCCTTCTTCTCAACCTTTCGAGGCTCGAACTTCTCGCTCAAAACATCCTCAACGATTGCGAAGTCTCTTGGACAATCAGCAACATCCTCGGGGATCCAGTCGCGTCTCGCTACGGCGTGGTCCGCCACCAGGAGGGACGGGAGAGCTTCGTCGAGGTGCCGGGTTGGCGAAGAAGGCAGAGAGACCTTGGAGTGGAGGGCTGCATGTGTACGACTTGCGTCGGAATGGATCGAGACCCTGTGATGAAGTTGAAGATGTGCCCTGTCGACGAGGTTCGAGCGGCGTTGGTGAAGGGAGGGTTTGATTTGGCGACGTTCGACGCGAGGTGAGTTCTCTTCGTTTCCGTCGACTCGTCCCCTTCTCTCTCGATCAAAGCTGACCTTGATCTCTCTCCTTTCTTCTCGCACCGTCTCAAGTCCTGTGTCCGCCGATGCAGGACCTGACTCCCTCGAGGTCTTCTTGAGGTCCGCTCGACTCTTCGCTCGACTTCGAGACGCGTCGCTGACCTCGTCTGCTTCTTCTTCATTTTCTCTCTTCCAGGTCTGGAGCTCCTCACTCGAACATCGCAGCTACGATCTAGGGATCCGCTCTCGACGACTCGGGAAGCTGAATCGGGACGAGCAGGAAGTTCTTTGGACGAGGAAGGTTGCGTTGCGTTCGGATTTGATGAAGTCTTGCTCACGACTTCGCGCCTCGGTCGTTAGGCTCGCTCGAGCCTCAAGATTACGGTAGGTTGGTTGGTCCTTATCTGAGCCTCGATCATCAAAGGTTTCTGACCCACCGAGAGCGAGAGCCGCGAGAAAGGAGAGCGAGGAGGCGTCGACGCGAGCGAGCTCGTTTCTCGACGGCGGTAAAATTGCATCCACATCCTCTTGACACTTCCAACGCCTATCAGCCCGCGGATTCTCCTGCTCTCGAGGTCGAAGAAGACATGCACCAACAGACAGACCGCCAACACCAGCGACCGCTTCAACTTCAAAGCTTGTTGAGCTCGTCCTCTCCTTCCTCACCAACTCTCACCAACGTCTGAGCTCTGTCTCTTCTCCCTTTTCGAGCGGCAATGTCTCATCTCTCCGTTCCAGAGCTTTGGAAGACGAGGGTAGTACTCTTGACTCTGTAAGTTCAAGAGAACAGGAAGGAAGATGGTAGGAAGGGAGAAACGAGACTTGTTGAGCTCACCATTTCCCTTCCCTTCCTTTCCCTCCCTCCCTCTCTTCCTTCCTTTGCAGGCTTGAGCGAGGAGTGACGGAGGAACAGCTGGAAAAGGCTCTTTCGAAGTATGGAACGATGTGAGTCTAGCTCTTTCGTATCAACTTGGGGATGGAGGGAAGAGAAGGGAGGAGTGGGAAGGGAAGGGAAGCTCAACAGGCGAGCGGAGGAGGTCGTCCTGATGGGCGATGTGCCTCGAGGCCGTGCGAACCAGCGATTTCCTGCTCCTCGATACCTAGAAGAGTGAGAACTGACATTGACCTCTTCACCTGTTTGTTCTCTTCTTCCTCCAGCGTCCGAGTTCAAGGAGTAAGAGCCAAAAGGGAAATGGAATCGCCTACGTTTCCTTCGTCGACCCTCAATCCGTCAAGGAGATCATCGCCGAACGAAAAACCTCTGCAGGTTCAAGCTCTTCGTGGAAGGGTCAAGCCAAGGTACCTGAGGGAGGAGAGTGGACCAAGTGAGTCGCGCTTCTCGTCTGGTCTCGTCGTTGCGACCTCCCTCCGAGCTGACCCACCCTCTTGCGTCCCTAGATGGAATCAACCCACCGCTGTCGAGTTTCAGAATGCTCAGCGACTCAAGGAGAAGATTGCCGCTAGCTCTCGAGCTGTACTGGAGATACCTCCACCACCTCCTCCTCCTCCAGCAGCACCACACCCCTCAGTCGCGCCCGCCCAAGCTCTCCCTCCCCCTCCTCTTCTGGTCGGACTTGACCCTCGCCAAGTCAGCTCTCTCTCTCTCCGCCCCGAGCTACGTTCTCCTTCTGACTCAAATGCTGACCCTTATCCTTCTTCGCCCCCGAAGATCTTCTTCATCGGCTCGCTGCTCTCCTCCTCCGAGCAGACGAAGGAGTTGAAGCTCGCGTTCGGCGACGACCTTCAGCTTTTCCCTCTCTTCGTCGTTCGTCCTTCTCCCTCGAACGCGGTGTCTCGCCTTCCGACGCCTGACTTTTTCTCTTGTTGATCTTCAGGCGGACGTGATCAAAGCAGGAAAGCAGTGGTTCCCGGCCTCTCTCGAACGCTGCGAGAGCTTCTCGGAGTTCGACGATCATTCGGTCGTCTTCTTCACCAACCAAGTTCGTCTCCGCTCTCTCTATCGTTCGTGCATATCCGTGTCAATAACTGACAGCTGACAATAATCTTCGTCCTCCCTACAGGTCAGCGACAGCCCGAGGTGGAAGAGTTTCCTCAAGAAGGCCGACCCTCGATATCGCTCGCCTGAGAAGGTCCTCTCCCATCACATCAAGCAGACGAAGTTGAAACGAGACTACGAGCAGCAACTCGCTCTCTTCGTCGCTCCTCCCGCCGCTCCTCATCCCTCTACTCCCTCCAACCCTCCCTCTCCCGCTCGAATCGTTCCAGCGGCCGTCCTCTCGAAACCGTCCTCGTCGAACGTACTCGACCGCCAACCTCCCCGCCCCGCCATCTCGACCAGACCGACGGTACCCATCACCAAGGAAGACCTTCTTCATCTCTACATGAAACCCATCCTCGTCAGTGCGACTGATCTCTGCCTCGTCGCCTCTTCCGTCGCCATGATCGATTTGGACGCGAGGTTCGCCTCCCTTTCTTTCCTCTCTTCTCTGGCTCCTTCGATCCTGACTCCCTTTGAACTTGGCCTCGTGTTCTACAGAAGAGACATCGAGATCTCTGAGGATGGATCCTATATCACCATCAGGTTCAACTCGGTCGAACGAGGTGAGCAGTCGAGTTCGACGCGCCTCAGTCAACGAAGGATCAGCGCTGATTTCCCCTCGTTTATCTCAGCCGATCGAGCGTACGCTCTCCTCGATGGTCTTCAGCTGAACGACGGATCAAAGCTCGCCCTCTACCGAACTCGAGCCTTCGTCAAGGAGGTCGTCATCACTCGTCGACTTCACCTCAACACTCCTCTCCTCGTCACCGTCAGTCTTTCAACAGTTCTGCCTCCCTCTCGCTCGTCCGAACCCTCGAGTCGCTGACCTCTCTCTTCTAATTTCTTCAGTCCACTGCCCTCTACAACAGCATCTCTCAATTCGGCCTGATCAACTCGTGTCAACCGGGATCGAGCGATGATGGAATCCGAGGGATCATCATTCAGTTCCGAAACCCCAGCTCTCGACAGGACCTTCTGGACCATCTCGAACGAGGAGAAAAGCTACTCAACCGTGGACGGGTCTACGTTTGGAGCGTCGATACCCAAGAGAAACTCCTCGAGCTCGCCTCTCAGCTCAGAGCCATCGGACGCGTGGACCTCTTCTCGAAGGACTTCGGAAAGTCGTTCACGTCTCACAAGCAGAAGAGGTACATCAGGATCGGGGACCTCTCGACAACTCTACAGATCGCGGACGCGAAGTTCAGGGCTGATGGAACCGATTTCACAATCTATCTCGAAAACCTCGACGACGTGCGTCCCACACTTTCCCTTTCTTTCCTGATCTACTTCGCGTCCTGACTTTCCTCTTCTTCTTTTCAGATCACCGCTGCGAACTACCCTCACTTCGACGCTCCTTCTACGTCCCTCAAGGACTTCTATCATCTCAACGTCCAACGACTCCCCTCTCAGCAGCTTCCCGCCCAACCCCTCGTCGGGTCCACCCACGCCGTCGCAGGACCCTCTCGTTCCTCCGAACGTCCCTCGATTCCCATCACTTCCACCTCTTCTTCCTCTCACCACCATCCTCAGCTACCTCAGGATCCCAGACGAGCCGCTCCATCGAACATTCGCCGACCTCCCTCTTCACCACCTCCTCAACCGTCCGCTTCCTCTTCCTCCTCCTCGACTAACGTCCCAACCTTCCAGCCAGCGGAGAACAGAAGAGTCTCGTCTCCGGTCCCGGCTGCGAAGTCCATCGACGCGTCGACGAGTTCTCGCGAGACGGCGAGGGGCCGATCTCCTCCTCGAGCTTCAGCCACAGCTCGACCAGTCGAGACTGAGGACGCGACCATGGAGGACGGCGAGCAGCCTTCTGCCGGACCCTCAGTACAGGGAGGAGTGATGCTTGGTCCGACGGGAGCACGAGTAGTTCCACGAGGAAGGCGAAGAAGTGCCGTGAGTCCTTCGTTCTCCTCCAGACGCGTTTCGACGTTCTCGAGTCGACGACGAACTCAAGCTCACCTCCCTCTTCCTTCTTCCTTCTCCTTTTTCTTTTCACTCGAAGTCTCCTGGCTATGTCCCACCTGCCCGACTCCTCCAACCTCGACCTACACCTCGAAAGAGTCGAGCGACGGATCCCGTTTCGTTCCTCCAAGACCTCAACCCGAACGTCGAGACGAGGATGTCGAGAGAGACGGCGGCGAAGATGCTCCAGGACGATACCCAGTTGAGGGACTGGGTTTGGGCGGAGATTGTAGCGGTGAAGGAGAAGATGAAGCTGGTGGAGAAGGAGAAGGAGAGGGAGGATGAGCCGAGGATGGACGTCGACGGAGGAGGGGAGAGAAGCGAGCGCGTCGGCGCTGCTGTCGTCTAGGTTTCTCGCCATTTTTTACGCGTCTCTACTTGTTTCGGCCTTTTGTTTCTTTTCTCGGTAACGATACTCCACGATCTCTCCAACTCTATGCCATCTCGTCTTTTCTTTCCTTCTTTCTTCTTTGTCGCCTCGATCTCTCCCTCGTGCCAAAGCGCGATCTCTCGCCTGCTCCTTCCCCTCTATCTTCCACAACCCCTCCCTCCCTTCCTTCCACCTTTCCTTCCCATCATCTCGCCATCCATGCGCGTAGCAGTCGTCGGTTCAGGTGTAGCAGGTCTCTCAGCGACTTGGGTGAGCTTTGAAAGTCTTTCTTCCCTCCTCGAAAGGTCGAAGCTCACACCAGCGCTCGTCATCTCTCTTCCCTCCCCTTCTTCTTCTCCTTCTCCAGCTTCTGAACGAGTTCTCGGAGCACGAAGTGGATCTGTACGAGTCTGCGGATTATATTGGTGGTCACACGCATACGGTCAACTACAAGAGTGAGTCTTGGAGTTCGTTGATGGAGTGGGAGAGAGGAGGGAAAGCTGATCCAAGTTGAGCTTCGTTCGTTTCCAGGGAAGGGCCAGGAGGGCGAAGGTGTTCGAGTCGATACGTTCGTACTATACTCTCTTCTCCACAGCAGCATAGTCCACATCTGAGCTGACTACTCGATCGTTCTCTCTTTGGTCTTTTCAGCGGATTCGTGAGCTTCCTTCCTTCTCAACTGAAGCGACCTTCCCTGGCCCGAGCTCACCTTCCCTCCTCCCTCCCTCTCCTCCCTTCTCCCTTCGTCTCCCCTTGTCCTCTCCCTTTTCCACTCTTCCACCTCGTCGATACATCAGATCGTCTGCAATCCTCCCACTTATCCTAATTTCCTCGCCTTCCTCGCTCACCTCAAGATTCCAACCTCGCAAACGGAGATGACCTTCTCCGTCTCTCGAGATCGAGGCTTCTTCGAGTGGGCAGGCAAAGGTCTGCCGGCCGTTTTCTGCCAAACTAGGAACCTGTACGTTTGCTTCTCTCCTTCTCTGCTGGTCGGCCGCTTCGATGGATACTGGGAGTTTGGAGGTGCTGAGGGAGAACCAGTGACACTCCCTCTCCTCGGCCGCTGCTCCCCCGCCTCCGCTGACCTTGTTGTGTTCGTTTTCTCGTCCAGATTGAATCCCAACGTCTACCGAATGGTCTGGGACATCCTGAGGTTCAACGCTCTGGCGATGAAGCAGCTCGAGATCTACGAGAAGAAGTCGAAGAAGCGAGGAGATCGACATGCTGAGGAGGATTCGGACGACGACGAGCAGGAGGATGTAGAGGAGCTCAGTATCGGGGACTTCGTGAAGAGGGAAGGGCTGAGTGATGCTTTCAGGGATGATTATCTGCTGGTGAGTTCGAGCGACGAGGTTCGAGGGAGGGAGAGGACGAGCTCTGACAGATTCGGCTCGTTGTTATCTTCAGCCCATGACTGCTGCCATCTGGTCTACTCCGCCGGACAAATGTGGTCTTGGTGAGCTTGTCTGCATCTAATCTAAGTCCGAAGGAATCGCTCTGACCGACCTTTCCTGTTCCAGACTTCCCTGCGAAGACTTTGATTCGGTTCGTCCGTCGACGCGTCGCTTCGATCTTTCGCGACACTCGCTGACTCGACACGCTGTTCAACCTCAGATTCATGCACAACCATCACCTCCTCCAAGTTTCAAACAAGCCGAAGTGGCTCGTCGTAAAGGGTGGAAGGTACATCCCTCGCCTCATCTCGTTCTTCGCTCGCTTCTCCACGCGTCGAAACTGACTCGCTCCTCGTCTTTCTGCAGCTCTTCCTACATCCCTCCCATCCTCGCAGCTCTTCCTCCCGCCAACTTTCATCTCTCGACACCCATCGTCTCTCTCAAGACCTCTCCTCTCCCAGGCCGGAAAGGAAACATGGTCGTTCTCACCACCAAATCAGGAGAGGAGAGAGTCTACGATCACGTCGTCATGGCTTGCCACGCTGATCAGACGCTGGCGATCCTCAAGGCTGGAGGAGGAGTGGAGCCGAGAGAGCAGGAGATCTTGGGTGGGTTCGAGTTTGAGCAGAACGAGGTGGTGCTGCACGGCGACGAGAAGTTGATGCCTGTGAGCAGGAAGGCTTGGTCGGGTGAGTCTCGTTTCCACTCCTATTTCCGCTCCTCCCGTTCGAGCCGACGAGTCTCTCGCCTTCGAACAAGAGCTGACAATCCACGCTTCCGTTTAAAATCAGCCTGGAACTACCTCACCTTCTCGACCAAGACCTCAGACGGGAAACCAAAAGCCAACGTCAACGCCGTTTCCCTCACGTACTGCATGAACCTCCTTCAGCACATCCCCGAGTCGATTTGGGGACCGGTACTCGTAACTCTCAACCCTCCTTTCGATCCTGAACCGAGCAAGGTCGTCGGAAAATGGAATGTGAGTCGAGCGCTCGAGTCTTTCGACGCGTCTTCGACCTTCGTTCGCTGACCCGTTTCATCCCTTTCTCGTTCGTCCAGTACGATCACCCGATGTATACGGCCAAGAGTGTGAAGTGTCAAGGACTCCTTCCCTCGATCCAGAACACTCGAGGAGTCACCTACGTCGGTGCTTGGACTCAGGTGCGCTCGATTCCCTCTGCGACTGCTCGCTCGATCCTCCCTCTTCTACGAGCCTCGCTGACCTTTCGTCTACTCCCTCTAACTTCAGTACGGATTCCACGAAGGTTAGTCGTTCTCGTCTTCGTCTCGTTCGCTCTCTCGCATTCCCCTCTGACCTTTGTCCCTTCCTCCTTTCCCTCGACTCTTCCCCCTCACAGACGGATTCTCCTCCTCCCTCCGAACCCTCGCCACACACCTTGGAACCAAAGCACCCTTCCCTATCAAATCTGCCACTCGTCCCCTCCCTTCCACAACCTTCCTCACCTCCGCTCTCCTCGACCTCCTCGAAATTGCTCGTCAGGTCCTCGCGATCCCGTTCGGGTGGGTCTCGTGGGCGGTGCTGCTCGTGCTCGGGGTGTTGGTGGAATTCTTGAAGAAGGTCGAGGAGGCTGGAGGAGGAGGCTTCGTGGGCGGAGTGAGGGAGGAGGTCGAGGTTGTGCGTGGGTTCTGGACGTCGTCGACCGAGGAGGAGGGGCGAGAGGTGAACGGAGGGAGCAAGAAGAGGGATTGATTGATTTTGGGGGTTCGGGCAGGCAGGATAGATGGGCTTGATTGGTTTTACGTTGGCGTGGAAGAGGAGAGAACGAACGGAGCTTGCGGGGAGGAGTCGAGCTCGTCGCGTCGCGTTCGGGTCCCCTTTCGAGAAAGCCTGTTCCGCTCGAACGAGTGGCAGAGACGCCAGCGAATGAAGCAATACATATCTATCCTCTCTCTCATCCTACCCTACTCCTGGCGAAACTGCAAGTACCACAGCTCGGCTCGCCTCCAACCCTTCGTCCCCTCCCTCCCCTCGCCCCCCCCCCTCCTCCTCTCCAGTTCCCTACTCCCAAACCCCCCTCCCCCCATCCTCCCTCCCTAGCCAACTCCCCTTCCCCTCGATGCCCGTCTCAACATCCTTCGCTCCGAACCTGACCTCCCACTCCTTCCACACCTCGCTGGTCTTGACGATTCCGAAGCCTAGTTTTCGGAAGAGCGCGAGCGAGGCGGGGTTGGAGGTGGAGATCTTGGCTACGAGGTTGGAGGAGGCTGGGAGGCAGAGCGGTGGGGTGGTTGCGTATTGGAGGCTGGGAGGGAGGGTTGGGTTAGGAGGGGGACGCGTTTGAGAGAAGCGATGGGGGAGGAGGAGAGCAAGAGGAGAGAGGAGGGAACGGTGGGGAAGGGGAGCAGACGTACAGGAGGGAAAGGGCTTGCTGGGCTAGGTGTTTGCGGCTGGGAAGGAGGAAGGGGAGGAGAGGAGAGGGAGCGTCAGACGAACGAACGGACGAGGACGAGCTGGAAAGCGACGCGTTTCGAAGAACATGGGACGAACCGATATGCGAGCTCTGATGGAAGCAGAGGAAGCAACAACTTGATCAGTCTCGTCTCATACGGATAAATCGTAGAGAAAAGTTGCAAAAGGAGCAACGACTGACCAGCGATCATGACCTCGCACTCAACGTCTCCGAGATCTCCCTCCTCTTCTGGCGGATGAAGGAACAGGTTTACATCTCCGATCATGGGAGCAGCCGCGAGCTCCTCCGGCGTTAATGGTGGTATCAGAGAAGAGGCGTCTACAGAGGTATCAGGGCGAGCGAGGACGATGAAGGTGAGCTCTGCGAACGAGGACAAAGGTGGACGGGGAGAGTTCGGTTAGATCTCGAGCGAGCCACGAGAGGAGAGAGAGGAAGTGAGCGCACTGTCTTCGTCGAGATGCCAGTTCCCTGTATATATCGAGAAGTTCAAGTCAGCCAGGTATGAAGAGAGAGAAGGAGGAAGGACGGACGTTGCATCTCGTACTCCTCCGCTTCACTCAGCGGTTCGGAAGCTGTCGTTTCCAGCAGCTCGGGAGACTTCATCCATTCGTGGTAGATCTGATCCAACCCACAAACCACGCAGTCAGTCTCATCATACCGAGGATCGAAGGAGGTCTCGAACTTACTGCAACGTGGCTCTTCCTATCGAACGAGAAGGAGGAGGAAGACGATCAGCCCGGCGGGAGGTTGAGCTCAACGATCAGACCTCAACTCACTTGTACGGAACCAGCAGAACATTCCTTCCTACAAGTACAGTGTTCTCGTTCGTCCTCATGAGATCTGGATGAAGGTTTTCTTTTGATCCGAGATGGGTGTTTGTGGGCTCGGAGGGAGGCGCAGATATTTCGAAGGTCAGATCAGCTTTCCTTCCCTTCCCTCCTCTCTCTCTGCCTCCCAACTCCTTCTCCCCGTCCGAACCCATCTCTAGGACGCTCAACACCCTTTCGATCACATCATGTCTACACCTTCCGAGGAACCTAAGGTTGCTTCTCCTGCTCCGGAAACGCCAGCTGTCGAGGGCAAGAAGAAGCCTGCCGTCGTGATCTGTATCGGTTCGTTCCCCTCTCCTCTCCTTCCCTCACCTCGACCTTGTTTCGCTTGAACCGACCTCGCGAACTCGTTAGCTGACTCGCATGTATACATTCTTGGCTTGATTTCAGGGATGGCTGGTTCTGGGAAGACTACTCTCATGCAGCGACTCAACTCTCACCTCCACTCTCAAAAGACTCCTCCTTACATCGTCAACCTCGACCCAGCAGTCACTCACATGCCCTTCACGGCCAACATCGACATCAGGGACACAGTCGATTACAAGGAGGTCATGAAGCAGTCAGTTTCGACTCTCTCTTCCCGAGCTCGTAAGGGAGGCTGGACGAAGGGAGGAGGGGAAGGAGGAGCTCGCGAAAGAAATGAGCTCGACGAAGCTGACTGTTCGACCCTTCCTTCCTTCTCTTTCGACTTCGTCTCGTTGCTTCTCTCGTAGGTACAACCTCGGACCCAACGGAGGAATCCTGACGGCTCTCAACCTGTTCACGACCAAGTTCGACCAAGTCCTGGATCTCCTGGAGAAACGAGCGGAGACCGTCGAGTGAGTCGTTGAGCTTTGAGCTTTCCACCTCGTCCCTCCTCCCCTCCTTCCTTCCTAACCCTCCACCCACCCACCCACTCCTCCCACCCAGTCACATCCTAATCGACACCCCCGGCCAAATCGAAATCTTCACCTGGTCCGCCTCAGGCTCCATCATCACCGACGCCATCGCTTCCTCCCTCCCAACCTGCATCGCCTACATCATCGACACCCCTCGAACCACAGCTCCAGCAACCTTCATGTCCAACATGCTCTACGCCTGCTCTATCTTGTACAAAACCAAACTCCCCTTCATCCTCGTGTTCAACAAGACCGATGCCCAGAGTCATGAGTTTGCGCTCGAGTGGATGCAGGACTTTGAGGTGTTCCAGGAGGCCCTTCAGAAGAGGGATAGGGAAGGAAGGGATGGGGAACCGAGTTACATGAATGGGTTGATGAACAGTATGAGCTTGGTGCTGGATGAGTTTTATAAGAACCTCAGGGTGAGTCCTTTCGTTGGGGTTGGTTTCGGCGGAGAGGGAGGGAGACGCGTTGAGGAGGTCGTTGGGTGTTCGAACGAACGAGCACGGGAGACGAGGGTGGTTGCTGACCTTCTTTTCGCCTTACTGTTGGTTGCGTCACCAGGCTGTTGGAGTGTCGGCGATGACTGGAGATGGAATGGAGGACTTCTTCAACGCCGTCGAGGAGGCGCGACAGGAGTACGAGACGTGAGTCGCTCTTTCTTCCTTGCTCGGTCGACAACAAACTATCGGCCACTCGAGCTGACGATTCCCTCGTTTTTCCTTCCTCTCCTTCGTCTAGCGACTACCGACCTGAACTGGAAAAGCTCGCTGCCGACCGAGTGAGTCCTCCTCTTCCTTCCTCCCTCTCCCCGTCCCGTCGCGTCCCTTCGTTTCCTTCCTCTCGGCGCTGACTCTCCTCTCTTTCCATCTCTTAGGACGCCAAGAAAGCCGAACACGCCAAAGACTCCCTCGACCGACTTATGAAGGACATGGCCGTCTCTCCAGGCTCCTCCAACCCCAACGCTGCCTCCTCCTCCTCGAAACCCACCTCTTCCTCAACAGGTCGCTTCCCAGGGGACGACGACGACGGGATCATCCGACGAGATCGATATCGCGAAGGAGACGGCTGGGCTGAGGACGAGGATAACGAGGAGGGTGGCATGTGGGGGGACGAGTCGGATGAGGAGATCGATCGAAGTGAGTTTTTGGGACCTTCCGAGAAGGTAGCTCGCGAGTGAGAGGAACCCGAGCGCTGACTCTTCTCGTTCTCTTTCGTCGCTTTGCGTGGTACCTTCCAGGTGAGGAAGCCGGACCTGGTGGACGAAGTATGGGAGGAGGGGGAGGGGGAGGGTCGGTGGGAGGAGGGATGAACTGGCCTCGTCCGGGTTAACACTCGACTCGAGCTCAACATCTAATGAACCAAACCTTCTTTACATTAGATCCTCCTCGGGAAAGGGCTCGACCAGGTGAAGGGAGCTCTAGCGCGTGTGCCTTTACGTTCCCTCGTCGGCCGCAGCGACGACTGGAAGCACGAACGAAGAACATTTCGATTCGAGGCTGACTGACTTTCCCTCCTCGTCCACTCCCAAGGCCAGATCCTCTCGTCAACATTCAACTCCCACCTCTTCCTCTTCGCTCCAGCTTTCCACGAGGGTGGTGGTGCTATCAACCTCTCGACGAGCTCAACTCCCCTTCTTCGCCCTTCCCTCCTCGCCTTCGTCTTCGCTTCCCGCTTCCGTCCCCCACCACCGCTATGAAGCTGCTGCTCGTCAAGAAACCCAACGTTCGACCCTCCCTTGGAATTGGATACACCCCTCCTAGAAAGAGACCTATCGTGGACTTCCTTTACAAGCTCAGGGTGAGTCGAGAGTCGAGAAACAACAACGAACGCGCGAGGTCGACGACATCCCGTCCCTGACCTTTCCTCCTTTCCTTTTTCTTTCGCAGCCTCGTTCCACGAGTTCCCGCACCTCCTCCTCTACCCACACCAATCCCAGCCCTTTCGACTCCACCACCACTGCCACCCCTTCGCCCCCTCGCTCCTCCTCCTCGCGCAGAACACGAACAGAACGCTGCTGGATGACTCTCGTCCAAGAATCCGACGACGCTCTCCTCACCCAACCTCGTCTTCTCCTCCTCATCGACTCCATCCGCTTCGCCTTCTTCAACGAAGCCGAGCACGTCCGCCATCTTCACATCCGTGAAAGCCTGAGGCGGATCACGGTGATTGACAGGAAGGTGGGGAGGGACGTCGAGGAGGGGGTGTTGACGATTCTGAGGGAGGGACAGGAGAGTTTGGGGTTGTATTTGGTTTGGTTGGAGGAGAGGATTAAGGCCGGGGAGGAGAGAGTTGAGGGTCAGGATGGGGAGTGGAGTAGTAAGGGGTATGAGGCTGAGAAGGTGAGTGAGAGGGCGAAGATCGCGTCCTGACGAGAACGAGCGAAACCGCCCCCCTTTCCCAAACCGACAGAGCTGACTCCCACTTCCACTTCCCCTCTTCTCCTTGTTCTCGAATCGCTTCCAGATCACCCCAATCATCACCCTCCTCGCTCAATCCCTCCAGTGCAACCCCAACCTTCGAGCTCGCGAGTCGATCGAGGCCATCGAGAACTACGACCCTTCCATCGCGGTGTTCGTCTCCCTTGTCTGCCAGAACCTCACTAAGGGAGTCATCACGTCGAGATATGCAATCGAGACGCTGTTCGACCTGTGTGAGGATCTGCAGACGAGGGTGAGGATGGTGAGTCGCGCGACTTCGCGTTTGTTTCTGTTTCGCTTTGTTCCGTTCGTTTTCTTCGTTCGTTGAACCTGACCCTTCGACCACGCGGCATCCTTTTTTTCAGATGTATTCGGACGAAACCCAATCGAGGTATCGAACACATCACTACTCGTTCTTCTGGATGGTGAGTGCTCTCCTCGACGACGCGTCGCTCTTTCCCTCGCTTACCACTTCCTTTGTCCCTTGGCCCTCTCAGCTTGGACCCGACGACCCCATCTTTCCAATTCCCGATTCAGCCCAAGTCCAGATGCGCAACTGGGGAGACGACAGAAGTACCTTTGACTGCATCGAACCAATCTCGATTCCACTCCCGCTTGGACGAACGCACAGGGACGAACGAGGGATGAGCGAGGCGGATAGGATTAGGGCTCAGTGGCAGGCTACGGTTTGATTCTCGATGTTGGAAAGTGGGACTGGTGGGTGGGTGGGATGTGGATGTGGATGAAGGACGGCGCGATGAGACGAGACGAGACGAGACGAGGAGATTCGCTGTTGGATCCACCTTCTCTCTTTGGCCCCGTTCTTATCTCGTTTGTGGGTGATGTGGTGACTCTTTGATGATCTTAACGACTATGCTGGCCGAGCTTACGTCTGCTGGGTGAAGAGAAGAAGGGAAGCTTCTGCAGCGACAAGAGACTGGTCCGAGATAATTCGTCAGAACGAAGTAACACAAATCATCAAAAGTACCGTCGTGATATATATCTAGATCCTGTAGTCCCTCTCAACCATGCTGCGAAACCGAACCCGTCGCTAAGCTCACTCCTGCCATCCCCACACATCGATATCCACCACCTCGACGGCCCTTGTCTTCGTCACTCCCTTCTCGCCGTACGCGCACACGTTCCGGAGTTGTCTGGAGAGGTAGGAGCATTCCTCGCAGTCGTTGGCGTCCTTGGCGATCTTGGACGAGGGTGGTTGGGAGTGGGAGAGAGCAGTTCCCTGAGGAAAACGAGAGAGGAAGAGTCAGACGCGTCGAAAAAGAGGAGAGGAAAGGGAGGAGAGACGAACGTAGGAAGCGACGTGGAACCCTCGACGACATTGGGGGGTTTCGACCTGAGGTGGATAGAGGAATCAGAAACGAGCTCGACCAAAGAAAAGGAAGGAAAGGCCTCGCGCGACTCGACTCACCTCGAACCTCCTCCCACTACGCTTCACACTCTCCCTCTCGACGTCGACTTCCTTCCAGCCCCAGACTACCTCCTCTCCCCTCCTCTTCCTCGGCCCATCCCCCTCTCCCTCAGCATCCGGCAACCCGTCGAACCTCCTGCACAGCTGGCGAACTCCAACGAAGGTCGTCCCGTTCGTCGTCGGGAGGAGGTGGGCTGAGATCTCGAAGGAGAAGACGCTCTTGTGTTCCTCCGACGATGAGACTTTGGAGATGATGCACCGAGGGGGTTCCTTGAGACTCTCTCGAGCTGGACCATATGGGCCATCAACCAGCTGACAGGCTGGGTAAATGCCCTTCCACCAGCAGTCTACGGAACTGCGAAGAGGGAAAGGAAGGGCGAAAGAAAGGTCAGCTCGCCGAAGCAAGAAGCTCGATGATGGGGAAAGTTCAAACGTACCCGAAGTCACCGAAAGGTCCTCTGAAGTTGAGCCAGGACGCGTCCCCGCTGTAGATCGCACGAGTCCGACGAGACGAAGAGGAAGGTTTGAAGTATGGGAGGGGGAGGAGACGTCGAGAAGTGTCCCATCGAGGTCCGCGAGAGGTTTCGTCGACGAGTTTGACGATGTTGAGAGCCTGCGAGCGAAGAAACGTCAGATAGAGAAGGGAGAGGAGAGGAGAGGAGAAGGAGCGAACCGAAGCGTAGACGTGCGATCCAGGTGTCGACCAGAGACCGTGAGAGCCTCGAGCTGAGAACGCGACGGGACGACCGCCTTCCTTCGTTACGTCCTCCCAGCGAACGGTTCTGGGAAACGAGAGGGTCGATTCGAGTTAGCAGGGCCTAAAGAGCACACAAACGCGATCTACATACCCTTCCCCGAAGTCTCCAGTGTGGGCGACTGGTGAAAAAGAGAGACGAACGTCAGACTGGAGGGACGCGACGGGACGAGCGAACGAGAACTCACGATAGTCGACCGAGACAGCTTCTCCATCTATCGTACGGACCATGATGGATTCCCAGTCACTGATGTCTGTTTTTCGGCAGGGAGATAGAGATGATCAGGGTCGAAAGAAGAAAGAGAGAGAGAGGACGAGGGAGACGAACGGTTTCCGACAACCCCCAACGTCCGAACGTACTTCCCGAGGTTATACGGGTAGCTGACGGAGATCGAAGCAAGCTTTAGCAAACACATACACCCTCCAAGGATCCTACGAAGAAGAAGAGCGCTCACTAAGTCCTGAGAGACGAGGAAGGCAGACGAACGCGACAAGGACGAGGATCAGCCCGGCTCAGCCTCTCTGTCTCTCCCCGAAGATCCCAACTCACCAGTAATACAGATCGACCACTCCCTTCGCACTCTTCTCGACTGAGAAAGCTATCACTTCCCATTCCCCTTCACCCCTCGACGGAGGAGGCTGCCCAAAGATCCGGGAATCGACCTCGTCGCGGTCAAGCGTGGGCTGCCCATTGTAGCGTTCCACGAGGTCGTCGGTTGAAGAAGCGACTCCGAGGTGAAGGTTGGAGCCGTGGTAGGGCAAGGAATCGAGGTTCGATAGACTGCTGGGTTGAGGGTGGAAAGGGGAGCTACTGGCGTTGAGAACCTTAAGCGAGCGAGGGGGGGGGGAGGAGAGGAGAGCTCAGCTTTCAGCTGGTCCTCGAACCTTCAACACAAAGGGGGAGAGGCTGACCTTGAATGCAGGGAAGGTAAAGGAGACGGAAGCAGGCCAGAAAGTCTCATCCTCTCTAGTGTACGAGAAGAGAGAGGAGGGAGGCGGCTGGTCAGCGAGCTCGAACGTTGACGAGGGAAGGAGGGGAGGAAGCGAGCTTGAGCTCGACGGAAGGACGTCCGAAAGATCTGCCTCCACCCGTTTCTCCAACGACACCAACGACTTTAAGGGCATTGAAGAGTAGCCCTCTGCCCCCTCGAGACGCAGGAAGGAGTGAAACTCACGAAAGATAGATGATGGGAGCGAACTTCCTCGCGAGCTCATTCAGCCTCGTTGTTCCTTCCTCCTCTCCGCTTTGGTCCGTTCCAAACGTCGTCTGCGATGCCGAGGGGTTCGTATAAGGTCGTGCGTGGATTGATGAGATGCTGAGGAGTGCAATGCAAAGGATGGATGATGAAGAGAAGGCGAGCATGGCAGCTCGAGGTGGTGGGTGGGCGGCAAGGGAGGGAGGGGAGGGGAAAGGAGAGGAGGGGAGGAGGGGTCGACGGATGACGAGCTCAATATCTAGATTTTCTCTCGGAAGTCTGTTTTGAGTATGGTCCTCAGGAAAACGGAAGACTGACAGAGACTTGATCGACCTTGCTCTGCAATCCAACGAAAGACGACAAGCAGGCGAGTCGTGCCTCCGTCCGACGCGCTTTCTCTCTCTGTTCTTTTGGAATCGTCCTCGTCTTCACGAGTCTTTCCAGGGATTCAAAGTATCAGGAAGATAGTACCTGCATACTACACCTCTGTGCTAAGTGTCCAGCTCGACGGCGATCTCGTCCTTCTCCTCAACGTCCCTGAGTCTCGACGCGTCGACGCTCTTCCCTCGACTCCGTCTTCCTTCCTAGGTTTCGGCGATGTCGAACACGACGCTGAAGAAGGTCTTGGTTCCAAATCTGTTTCTGCACATGAAGTTGACCGGCCTGCGGTAGAAGGACGACGAAATCGCGAGGGTCAGAAAAGGAAAACAACAAAACGAATGAACGTGGACGCGAACTCACTGCCCGTGCCATCGCTTCAACAGATTGACACGAAATCCGACCGAAGGGAGAGATACAGATAGATCGTTATAGTCCAAGAAGGCTTGAGCGAAGTCGATGGAGACGAGGTCCTGCTCGAAACGACGCGACGAGAAACGAGGGACGATATCAGCGCTTCGCTCGTTCGGTACACCTCCCTCAACCACATACCTCTCTGGTGATCTTCAATTTCTTCCTGTTCTCCTTCTCTCGGACCCAAGCCTTCCTCGCCTTCCCGCCCGAAGCCCAAGCCACCTCGTCTTCCCTTTCCAACTTCCAGACATCGGCTCCGCTTCGTTCGAGGTTCGCGATGAGTCCGTCGAGGGAGTTCTCTTGGAGAGGTTTGAGATCGTCCGAAGAGAATTTGGGGAGAGGATGGTTCGAGGAGTGAGGTTGAATCGAGAGGTAGGGAACCGTTGCGAGGAGAGGTGAGCTGATGAATCGAAGCGACGCGAGCTGTCAGTCAACGAGACCGGGAAAGATATGAAAGACTCGAGTAGGACGAACAGAGCCCAGGGTTTGTCTCCGTAGAAATCGTTGTCCAGATTCGGGTCGAGGAACTTCATGAACCTGAGAAGGACGAGAAAGGCTCAGCGTTGAAGAGCTCGAGGCCGTCCAACAAAGGCGAAGGCGAGTAGCGAGGCCGGCGAACTCACTTCACAGCGACCGATGCACCCCAGGGGAGACTCTCTCGGATGGGCTTCTCGAAGACGTTCCCAAAGACGAGGTCGTCACCTAATCCCAGATAGAACGAAGAGAGGAGGCTGTGAGCAGGATCGTTCGACAAATGGTTCCGTCCGGGAAGCACGAGCTCACCATCGATGTCCTCCAAGAATCTGACTCGAGCAGCAGTAGAGTGGGAGTGAGCTCTAGACCTCGAGCTAGCCGAATATCGAGTCTCGAGAGCGAAACAGAGCTCACCTTCCTCGAACGAAGATGCTCCAAGTCTTCCCTTTCCTCGAGGCTGACTCGAAGTACGGTTCGCCCTCCGGATCCCCCCTCTCCTTCCCATCAGCAGATTCTCCTGTGAAGTCCTTGATTCGAACGAGGACGTCGCCTTTGAAGGTGCTCGATTTGATGTGAGTGGGAGTGGAGGAGTTGGGAGAGAGGACGATGGAGTTTGCGGGAGAGGGAGGAAACGAAGTCGAGAGAGTGACCCTGAGTCTGGGCTTTGAACGAAGAAGAACGGGAAGGAGCATGAGATTGTTGCCTCGCATCCTGACTTAGAAGGAGGCGAAGTAAGGCTCACCATGTTGAGAGAAGTGTGAAGCGTAAGAGAAGAGGGTAGAGCTGGTCGTCGTTCGAGGGAAGAAGAGGTTCGAGCTCGAAAGTGGGACTTGACGACGAGGGTCAAGAGCCCCTCGCCATCCAAAACGTACAAAGTAATCCGAAGACCTTCTAACAATGATCGTATATACTCAAATACGTCGCTGCAGCAGATACCAGACTTCGTCGTTCGTGAAAGGTTGAACTCGGCGCGTCGTCGCGTCGCGATGGACGAACCCGGAGACTCCTGGCTCCCTCGGTCGCATGTAAATCCATGACCACTCGATATATTCCCAAAGCCGGCTACACCAGCTTCCATGAGCTTCAAGATTGCGTTGAGGTCGCAGAAGAAGAAAGAGAGGCACAGAGACGCGTCGCGTTGGGGACGAAAGCCAGCTGTATCGCTCTAAATTGCCGAATTCCACAAGACCTCGATGGCGAGGGAAGTCAAAGGGCGGCATGCAAAGGCGTCAACGGAGTCTGAGGCTCGAGATGAGATCTGAGAGGTGGGAAGGGTCGGCAGCGACCGGAGAGCGCGAGCGCGCTTGTCTGCGCCAGCGATCCCTTCTATCCTGAATTTTCGCGTCTTTTCATCGCGAGCTCGCTCAAGGCTCTCAAATGTTCGTACGCCTCACCGAAAAAACTTCAACAGCTGCCGAAGTTCGGAAGGAAGTCTCGGTCGCCGGTCTTAAGCCAAGTGACCTCGAAGCTCGCTCTCCTCCTTCTCCATCTCTCGCCTGCAACACCCATCCTTCCTTTCTCCGCATACCTTCGGATCCCCAGCAAAATCTCCGTAACCCACCTTTCAACACCCCAGTCCCCCCAGAACCGACCTCTTCCTTCGTCGCAGTAGAGATCCGCCCCGAGGTCTTCCTCCCTCCTCCTCCCTCCCCTCAGTCCTTTCGCCCTCCAGGGAATGGCCTCGTCGAAAGCTCCTCCGTTCGTGCTGAAGTTCAAAGGCAACAAAACCTTCTCAGCTTTTACCGGAGCGAGCATTGCTGAGGAAGAGAACCTTTGGGCTCTTCACTCTGTTGTGACAAAGTGCAGCAAAGTCCTCGAAGAAGGTGAGGAACGAACTCTCGCGCTCCTTCCCTTCCTCCCTCTCTCTTCCGAGAGATTCCTTCGAGAGCTGACCGTGCGTGCCTTCGTTCTCATCGTTTACATCTTTCAGGGAGTAAGTATTAAATCATATCTACTTCTTTGATTCCGAAGGAGCGAGTTCGAGGATGCATAGGGGGAGCTCAGAGGAGGGGAGGAAGAAACGAGGCCGGTTGAGCTCAGCCGCCGCCCTCCTCCTCTCTTGAGTCTTGGTAGCCCACAGATACTGATCTCGACCATCTTTCTCTCACTCCCGCTCCTCAGGTCGTCTAGAGAACCTCGCTGTGAGTCCCTTCTCTCTCCTAGAAGGAGGCCGCTTCGGTCGGCTCCGTCCTCGGCATGGGAGGGGGCGAACAGGTCTTTGAGCTCAGGGCTGACTCTCGCGTTCGACTTTGGGCTCTACAGTGGAGGCTCTGGTATCTACACTCAGCAGTCGTCTCGTCCAAGAAGGATCGGGAAGAGTTCAAGAAGGTCTCTCGAGGAGTAGCCGAAAACCTCAACAAGGACAAGGGCAAGACGCTCGTCGAGCTGCCGCTCCCTGAGCTCAATCGATCAGTCAGTTCCCTCTGCTTCTTCTTCCTCGTCTCTCCCTCTCTCTGCTGACTTTCGACCCTTTCGACAGAATTCGGATCGACTGGCGAGTCGCGTCGCCGAGAAGTCACGGACACGTCGAGCATCAGGGGGAGGAGGGGAGAAGCCCACGATGAACTCCATGATGGGTTCATTCGTGCTCGACAAGACGGTCGGTCAGACCGTCGGCGTCTCAAAACGACGGGACTCGCTACCGACGGGAGGGAAGAAGCCTACGAACCTCAAGAACAAGAGCCGACCCAACAGTCCTGGTCCTTCCGGATTGACGAGGTCGTCTTCGAGCCGGTCGACGATGGAGGAGGGTCGAAGTCGAGGACGCGCTCCGTCAAGAACCGAGCTTCTCATGACTCCAGCTACCACCCCAGCAACCACCCAGCAACCTCGCCCTCCACCCTCACAACCTGCACCGACGTTTATCTCTCTCCCAACCTCCTCGTCCTTCGCCCACTCCAATCAACCTCCGTCCTCCTCGTTCCAACCTCCCGCGCCTCCCTCCTCCTCTCAATCCTTCCAGTCGACCCCATCCTACCCTACCTCTTCATCCTTCCACCCTCAGAATGCATCCTTCAACTTCACGCAACCACCAGCACCCAATTTGTCGGCGAATCACATCTCCCTCAGCATCCACGACATCTTTGAGCTCGCTCACCCTTCCAACCCTCCTCCTCCTCCTCCCATCTCCAATTCGCCCTCCAACCCAAACAACTCCGTCTCTACCTCCAGAATACACTCGAACGAGACTCGTCTAGAGGATATCCTCAGAGGACTGAACGAGGGAGGCAACTCGTCGGCGCTCGACTTCACCGACCTCGGACTCGGCTGGCCTACAGACTACGGAGGAGGCGGGAACTCGAATCCCCTCGACAGTTCAGGGACGGGAGGAGTCCTAGAGGCTGGTTTCTCGTTCGAGGACCTCTTCACGAACTCGGGAATGACGGGAATAGAACCCTCGTCGCTCGACTCGAACGCGACCCTTCGACCTCACCTCCCCGCCGGAGGATCCTCGTTCAGTACCTCCGCTGCCACGGCTTCGTCGGTCTTCTCGTCTTCGGCTTCGCCAGAGGAAATCAAGCAGCAGATCCTGGGAGTCCTCGCTGGGAGCCCTTTCCCTCAAAACGATCGCGTCAGGAGGCTGTCGAAGGCGGGAGAACCGTTCGTGGGGAGAGACGAGGCTGGGATGGGTGTTGGTACGGGCTCTGGATCCGGGTCTGGGACTGGTGGGGAGGATGGTACAGGGATGGGAGGATTTGGTGGAGAGGGAGGGTCGCCGCCGAAGCTCAATCAAACCGAGGTGTGTTTCACTTCCCTCGTCACTCGTCTCTTCGCCGTCTGTCCTCTTCGACGCTGACCTCAGTTCTTCTGCCTCCTCTAGGCTCAACGTCGTCGATCTTCGACTTCTCGGAAGTCGTCTGGAACGTCCTCGCTCGGATCGAGGTCGCCTAACAAGGGGAAAGGACGCGTCTCGTCAGCGAACCTCTCCCAACCTCGTGAGTTTCATGTCTCGCTCGCTCTCGTTAGTGATCATCTACTGACTCATATTCTCTTCATCGATGACTTCGTCCGTTAATCTCGCATTTCCAGAAGACTTCGTGCACCCCTCTTCCGTCTCGTCGTTCGATCATCCCTCCAAGCGACGTCGAGGATCCGAAGTCTCGTCAGACTACGGTGCTTCCCCCGCTTTCATCTCCTCTCCCTGGACACCATCCGCTCTCCCCCCTGCCGCCATCCAACTCCCTGCCTCCAACCTCAACAGTCCCTGGAGCTCCAACGTCCACACTCCCTCGCTCGAGCTCACGACCGGGTTCGAAGGGATGGGAGTAGGAGGAGGCTTCCTTTCGACTCAGCACCAAACCCAGTCTCCAGGTGTCGTTGACGGAGGGAATCAATGGTCTACCCTCGGAGCCGGAGGAGGAGGAGGAGGAGGTGGGAGCGCGTCGGAATTCTCGTTCGCCGTTCCCTCGTCGTCGTCGACCAAACCTCCTAAATCTTCGAAGTCACAGCAACCTTCACCCTCAATCCGCCCCTACCACCCCAATTCCTCCGCCTCAGCTCCCCTCCTTCGAGCGAAACAGCGAACCTCCTCCCACTCCTCCATCTCGTCCCAATCCGCCTCAGGTTCGTCGACTCCTGGCACCCTCACTCCCTACCAAGCCGGATTCCTTAGCTCCTTCGCTCCCATCCAACCCTGTCCTTCCTCCACTGGTCCCGTTCGTCGATCCTCGGAGTCCCAGTCGGCTCGTCACTCGTCGGGAGTTCGAGCGACGATGCAGCAGAACCAGGCTCAACAGCAGCAGCAAGCACCGTCGACTCCCAGCTCGCCGAACAGGAGGAACGCTGGTCTACCAGGACTGAGCTCGTCGTCGTCGAACTTCGGAGCAGGATTTGGCGGTGGTGACGGGGGTGGAATGGGAGGAGGAGGAGGAGGAGGGACGGCGCGTCCGAGGCTCACGCTTCAGGAGCAGCTCGAACTCGCAGGGATGGTGCCCAAGTCGTCGAAGCCGTCTCCACCATCTTGGCAGCAGCAATCGACGGATCCTCCTCAGCATTCGTTCGATTTCGCGATGGGTTCGAGTCCCGAGTTCGGAGGCGACGCGAGTCGAGGGGGAGGAGTTGGAGCAAAGGGAGTTGAGAGAAGCGGAGTGGACTTTGGGAACGGAGGGAGTGGTTCGCAACTTGGAGCTGTACCTGAAGGATAGTTTGGTTCGTGTTTCGCTTAGTTTTCTGTATTTCTTACGGCAGGAGGGAGCGAGGAGGAGGAGGCCGACCCTCTCGCGCGACGTTCGTTCTCTTCTCTTCTCTCTCGCCTTCTCGGTCTCTCATGTGTAGCTCTTCATTTTTTCTCGACTGGGTCTACCTTACTTGCTTGCCTACCACTGTATCTCTAGACTCCTTGTCTTCTCTGTGATGAATCTGACTCTCTACGACTGGGAGAGCGAATAAAAGAAAAATCTCAAATTCTCAGCTTCGCCCTCCTCCACCCTCCCTTCCCTCCTCTTCTCCTTCAACCCATCACCCCCGCCGAGCTTGGAGAGAGAGACACCACCCTCGCAGCTCTCCTTGGCCTCCTCCTACTACACTACCCCCTTCTCCTTCCTCAACTCCCCCCCTAAAAGTCTACATCGTTCCTTGCAGCGATGGACATCTCCAACTCCCTCCCTTCGACGCCTTCGTCTCTGTCGTTCTCGTTCCTCACGACTCAGGACATCAAGAGGATTTCCGTCAAGCAGATCGTCAACCCCATCCTGCTTGATAACCTCAACAGACCTACCGTTGGTGGACTTTATGATCCCGCGCTGGGACCTATGGACTCGGGAGACGTGTGAGTTCAAAATCTGGAAGCGAGCTCGAACGAAGGAAGGCCGAAACGGAGAGCTCAAAGCTCGTCCAGACTAGGGACGAGGAGGCTTCTCAAGAGCTTTGGAGCTCCATAGGGAGCTTCAGAGGAGACTCCATCAAACACTGCTGGCCGTAGAAGCTTGGGGGTTCGAGATTGTAGAGCGTCGTTGAGCTTTGAATCGAAGGAGACTCGAGTCGAGCTGACCTTCGCTCCTTTTTGCTTTCCCTTCCTTCCCAGCTGCTCGACATGTCGACTCACCTCCTACACCTGCCCAGGTCACTTTGGTCACATCGCTCTCCCCAACCCCGTCTTCCAACCTCTCTTCTTCACCCAAGCCTACGCTCTCGTTCGTCAATGCTGCATGTACTGCCATCGATTCCGAGGGTCAGAAGCGGAGGTGCGTTTCTTCCTCCTTCCCTCCTTCCCTCTTTCCTTTGCCTTCTTGCCCACCCTCCCGGAAGCTCACTCAGACCCATTTTTCCATGATTCTCGTCTTATCTTTCAGATGGCCAAATTTGTCGGTCGCCTAACCCTCCTCGACCACGGACTCCTCATCGCTTCCCTCGAGCTCGCAAAGCTCTCCGCTCAGGTCAACTTCTCTACCCTTCAACCCGACGGAGAGGACGACGACGCCGAGGACAAGGACGAGCTCGACAAGGAGGAGAAGGAGGCTGAGAAGGAGGAGGACTACATCAAGAGGATGGAGGACTTTGTCAGGAGCGCCATTCGAGCGGGAGGGAAGCAGGCTGAGGGGAGGGACTCGTACAAGGATGGACTCGTCTATGACGAGAGGAAGAGGGTCATCTCGGAGTTTGCGAAGAAGGGGTACAAGAAGTGTCAGAAGTGCAAGGCGTGAGTTTTCTTTCCTCTTTTGCTGGTCATCAGTGAAGGGCAGGTGAGGTGAAGGGAAGGAAAGGACGAGCTCGCTCTTCCTCGACGACGCGGCGAAAGCTGATCAACCAACCTCGACCCTTCGTTTTTCTCTCGACCTTTCAGCTTCGCTCACTCGTACAGGAAGGAGGGTCACACCAAGATCGTCGAGATCGTCATGAACAAGAAGCACGCCGGTCAGCTCAAGGCTCTCGGACGGTATCGACCCAGTCTCTCCCAAGTCAAGTTCCAGGCTTCGTCGGCGTCGGACAAGGTCGAGGATGTCGACGAGGGCTACGTCGGAGGATCCGGATCCGAGGACGATGAGGGAGAGGGAGACGCTCTCGACGCCGACGGAGACGTCGACATGGACGAGGGAGACAAGAACGACGAGGACGACGACGCCGAATCGGACGAGGAACTCGAGAGGAACGCCGTTCAACTCACCAAGAAACCCCGCGAGAGAGTCATGCAGACCGACGAGGCTCGAGCTCATCTTCGACTCCTCTTCAAGAACGAACCCGTCGTCACGTCGCTGCTCTACGGAGGACACGGTCCCTTCGCTCGAACTCTCAACGTCTCCAACCCTTCCAACCCTTCCCAATCCATCAACGCCCCTCTCGCCTCCGCCGACATGTTCTTCATGGACCTCGTCCCCGTTCCTCCTACTCGGTTCCGTCCAGCAGCCAGGATGGGAGAGATCGTGTTCGAGAACCCTCAGAACGAACTGCTCGCCAAGATCCTTACGACCTCGTACCGAATCGTCGACCTCACCAAACTCTCGAGGTCGGCGAGACACAAGCCTAAGGCGGACGAGGTCATCGGAGTCGTGATGGAGGCTGCCGAGATGTCGAGGGTGTACGGGATGTTGCTCGAGGCGTTGATTCAGCTGCAGATCGACGTCAACAGTTTCATGGACTCGAACAAGAACCCGACCATCATTCGAGGGGGGAAGCTGCCGCCGGCGGGAGTGAAGCAGACGTTGGAGAAGAAGGATGGGTTGTTCAGGAAGCACATGATGGTTCGTCGCGTCTCTCTTCGCCTCCCTCTCCCTCCCGCTTCTCGTCTCTTTCTCTCCCTCCCTCCCTCTCCTTCGCGTTCCTCATCTTCGTCCGACTGACTCGTCTCTTTCCTCCCCTCCCCACCCTCCCTCTCTCGTTGCGAACCTACAGGGGAAGCGAGTCAACTACGCTGCTCGTTCGGTCATCTCGCCAGACGTCAACCTCGAGACGAACGAGATCGGAGTCCCTCCAGTCTTCGCTCGAAAGCTCACCTTCCCCGAGCCGGTCACCAACCACAACCACGCTCTCATGAGGCAAGCCGTCATCAACGGTCCCAAGATCTACCCTGGAGCTTCGATGGTCGTCAACCCTGATGGAACTCAGATCTCTCTCGTTCGTCTTCCCTCGTCCCTTTCCCCTCCTCGACGTCGAGAACGAACGCGACTTACTGACTCTCTCCCTCTTTCCTCCTTCTCGTTCTTTTCTCGACTACAGGACAAGCTCACGACCGAGCAGCGAACCGCCATCGCCAACCAGCTCCTCGTCCCTCAGGAGGGATCGTCGTCGACGTCGCATGGAGGTCTCACCACCAAGACGCCAGCGGTCAACAAGAAGGTCTTCCGACATCTTCGAGATGGAGATATCCTTCTTCTCAACCGACAGCCGACGCTTCACAAGCCGAGTATGATGGGTCACCGAGCCAAGGTCTTGAACGGAGAGAAGACGATCAGGATGCACTACGCCAACTGGTGAGTTCGAGCGACGCGTTTCTCTTCCCTCCACGCGATCAGTCCCGCTGACCGAAGCTTCTCTTCACTCTCTTCAGTAACTCCTACAACGCCGACTTCGATGGTGACGAGATGAACATCCATTTCGCTCGTGAGTCTTTGATTTTTCGCTTTCGAAACTCGATTCGCGTCTGACTCGACTCGTTTCATTTCGCCTTCGCAGAATCCCAACCCGCCCGAGCCGAGGCCTACAACATCGCCAACACCGACTCGAACTACCTCGTACCTACGTCGGGAGAGCCTCTCCGAGGTCTCATCCAGGATCACGTCGACGCCGGAGTGTGGATGTGCAAGAAGGGAACGTTCTTCACGAGGGAGGAGTACCATCAGCTCATCTACGGAGCTCTTCGAACCGAGGAGGGTTACTGCTCAACCAAGAGGATCCGAACCCTTCCTCCTACGATTTGGAAGCCTAAGGCTCTGTGGTGTGGAAAGCAGCTCGTGAGTTCTCGTTCTTCAGCTCGCCGAGCGGGAAGTCGCGTCTCGTCTCGATCTCGAATCGCTCGCTGACCGAACAAACGCGCCCTTCTTCCTCCTTCCTCTTCTCCAGATCTCGACTCTTCTCCTCAACATCATCCCCGACGGAGCCGCCGGTCTTAACCTCGTCTCGAAGAACAAGATCAAGAACGAGCTCTGGGGACCTCACTCGAAGGAAGGAGAGGTCCTCTTCATGGACGGAGAACTCCTCATCGGAATCCTCGACAAGACCCAGTTCGGAGCTTCGTCGTACGGACTCGTCCACTCCTGCTTCGAGGTCTACGGCCCCGAGGTCGCTGGGAAACTCCTCTCGGTCCTCAGTCGATGCTTCACCAAGTACCTCCAGTCTCGAGCCTTCACCTGTCGAATGGACGATCTCCTCCTCACCGAGCAAGGAGAAGCCCAACGACGAGAGATGCTCAAGACCATCGACGCCGAGGGGAAGCAGGTCGCCATCAGCTACGTCGGACTCGGAGAGGACGCCGATCCCAACGACCCGGAAGTCAAGCTCAACCTTCAAATCCGACTCGAGGAGATCCTTCGAGACGACCGACTCATGGCTGGACTCGACAACGTCATGCAGGCTCGATTCGGAGGAACCACCACCAAGGTCAACGCCTTCTGCATCCCTCATCAGCTCGTCAAGCCCTTCCCGGACAACAACATGCAGATGATGACCATCTCGGGAGCCAAAGGATCCACCACCAACGCGACGATGATTTCGTCCGTTCTCGGTCAGCAGTCGCTCGAAGGTCGTCGTGTCCCCACCATGGTCTCCGGAAAGACCCTCCCTTCGTTCAAGCCCTTCGAAACCAACGCTCGAGCAGGAGGATACGTCGCGAACCGATTCTTGACGGGAATCCGACCCCAGGAGTACTACTTCCATTGCATGTCCGGTCGAGAGGGACTCATCGACACCGCCGTCAAGACGAGTCGATCCGGATACCTCCAGCGATGTCTCATCAAGCACCTCGAGGGAATCCGAGTCCACTACGACCACACCGTTCGAGACAGCGACTCGTCGGTCATCCAGTTCCACTACGGAGAGGACTCGCTCGATGTCACCAAGCAGGCTCATCTCCACCCGAAACAGTTCGCCTTCAACATCGCCAACTCGAAATCCCTCCTCCTTCGCTACAACCCCAACTCGCTCCGAGGTCGAATCGACGAGAACACCGGACGGGAGTACCTCAAGAAGTCGAGGAGGAAGCCTCACAAGTACGGACCTGCGCTCGAGAAGTACTCGCCTTCGACGCATCTCGGATCGATGGGAGAGAAGTACGCCGATCAGCTCGAGGTTTACAAGACCGAGAACAAGGACAACCTCCTCGTCGGTGGGAAGAAGAAGAAGAGGACGAAGGAGGAGAAGGAGGCTGGAATCGTCGACCCCGTTCCCTCGCCTTGGTCGATGGACGCGACCAAGTTCCAGGTCATGATGGAGATTCGATACATGCGGGCGATGATCGATCCGGGAGAGGCGGTTGGACTGCTGGCTGCTCAGGGGTGAGTCTCTTTCCTTCTCTCGTACTGGTCGAGTCGCGTCGCTCGAGCTTTCGCTGACTTGTTCTCGTCGTTCGTCTTCCTTTCTTGCAGAGTTGGAGAGCCTTCAACCCAGATGACACTGAACACCTTCCATTTGGCTGGTGAGTATCGTCGTTTCTTGCGCCCTAGTCGTGTCCGAGAGCCGACTCGCGGGCTTCGAAACTGACTCGTCCTCGACTTTGTTTGTCGACGCGTCTCTCAGGTCACGGAGCCGCCAACGTCACCCTCGGTATCCCTCGTCTTCGAGAGCTGGTCATGACCGCTTCCGCCAACCCCAAGACCCCTTCGATGAGGCTTCCCATGCTCGACCACGTTCCGGAACCCGATCTCGCTCGATTCATCAAGGACGCGAAGAAGGTCACCCTCTCGGAACTCGTCGACAAGGTTACCGTCACCGAGCGACTCTCGTCCAAGACCGTCGACAACGGACACTCCCGATCGAGGACCTACACCGTTCTTCTCGACTTCTACCCCAAGGAGGAGTACCTGGAGGAGCACAACCTCACCCCTCATCAGATCCTCGAGTCCCTCCCCGCCTCGTTCGGTCTTCACGTCAGGAACGAGATCCTCCGAGAACTCAAGGAGGTCGGCAAGATGCTCAAGAACGATCTCGAGGGAGTCGGAAAGGGCAAGACCGTTCGTATACCTCGAGGAACCGTCGACGAGAACCTCGCCGCTACGATCGAGGAGCAGGGAGATCTCGCTGGAGCTGAGGTCGAGTCCGACGCTGGAGATGGAGACGCCGACGATGCTAAGAGGGCTGCCAACTCGAAGGACATCGCTACCTACGACGACGACGAGTCGGACGCTGGAAGCGTGGGAGATCTCGAGGACATCGAGGGAGCCTTCCCTGCCGACGCGGACATCGACGAGGAGGTCGGAAAGGCTGCCGACGAGGCTACCATCGCTGCCAGGAAGGAGGAGGTCGAGGCTGCTTTCATCGCCGCCGCTCGATACGTCTCCAAGTTCAGCTTCGATCTCAAGGAGGGACGATCGTGCGAGTTCGACATCCAGGTGAGTTTCCTTTCCTTCGACGCGTTGTTCTTCTCGACTTCGAGCTGACCTCCTCTTCCCTTCCTTCCTTCTCTCAGTTCCCCGGAGACTCCCAGAAACTCCTTGTCGTCGACGTCATGGAGCGATGCTGTCAGAAGGCCGTTATCCACCAGATCCCCTTGATCTCGCGTGCGATTCGACTGAAGACCGTCGCTGGAGAGGACGAGGCTTGGAAGCACGGGAAGGTGAGTTTCTTAACCTCGACGCGTCTGTTTATCTTCCCTCCGAACCTGAAGTGACACGACCTCCTTTTGCTTTCTCTCTCTCAGCGAACTCTCCTCACCGAGGGATCCAACTTCAAGGCGATCTGGGAGCACGCGAACGAGTTCGTCGACATGAACTACCTCCAGTCCAACGACATCGCCGCTATCCTGCACACCTACGGAGTCGAGGCTGCTCGAGCTAGCATCATCGCTGAGGTATCGGGAGTCTTTGGAGTTTACGCTATTACGATCAACTGTGAGTCCATCTTCCCGACCCTTCCTCCTCGCTCAGCTCGAACTCGCGCTGACTTCTTCGCTTCTCTTTCTTTCTTCCCAGACCGACATCTTTCCCTCATCGCCGACTACATGACGCACGAGGGAGGTTACAAGCCGTTCAACCGAACTGGTATCTCTTCGAAGAGTAGTGTGAGTTTGCTTTCTGTTCCTTTCGTTCGTTCGTTCGTTCTCGCGTCGCCTCTCGATCTGACCTCTCCCTCGTCCTCGTTTCCTCTTATTCCAGCCTCTTCTCAAGGCCTCATTCGAGACCACTGCTGCTTTCCTCTCCGAGGCTACCCTTCACGGAGGTGAGTCTTTTCACCCCTTCCTCTTCTTTTTTACCCTCTCGAACTCGAATGCTGACTCGTCCCTCTCGCTCTCGTTCAGACTACGACGACCTGCAGTCTCCCTCTGGAAACATCGTCATGGGAAAGCCCTCCATCATCGGAACCGCTTCCTTCGATATTCGAACTCCCATCGACTACGACAGCCAGGAGATGCGAGATTAGACGTAGATGCTTTGGTTTGGTTTCTCTCCCGGTTTGGTTTCGTTCGCTCGTCCTTTCTTTCTCGTTTCTTTGCATGGCTCGCTCTTTTCTCGTTTTCATCTCTCTCTCATCTCTCACTTTGATTTTTTTTCGATCTGCTTGTATCCCTTATACCAAAGGCTTCTTCCATCTTCTCCTCGTTTCGTCGGAAAGACGACGCGAGATAGAACGCGACTTGAGTCTTCTTCTAGACGTGGCCACCCTTTACTAGCATGGCTTCCGGGACGACGGTTTGACCGATTGGTGGTAAGGGACTCGACTCATGGAGAAGCTGAAAATCTTTCTCTTCGAACGAAAGAAGGCGCGTCGGCTGTCTGCGTCATCGAGCCTCCTGCCCCCAAATCGAGCTCGAGTGCTTGACCTGAGTCCCTCCCTCCTCCCTGCCTCTCTCCCTCACCCTCCACCCTCTTTCACACCCTTCTATCCCTTCCCAGCATGGTAAGCCTACCCTCCATCTCCTCGACAACCCGTCCTCAAGACCTGAAGCTCACCCTTCTCGCTCCTTTCCTTTCAGCCCAAGCTCAAGATCTCCGTCTCGACCTCCTCCCCTCCCTCCCCGTCCAACTCAACCCTCCTCTCTCCCAACTCCTCAACCCCCACTCACATTAAATCCGATACCTTCGAAGGAGACGTTCTCGTCCGAATCAAGGATTTCACTGGAGAATCTGCCGATGGGAAGGAGAGGAAGAGTCCAGAGGGAGAGCCGTACTTCGATTCAGCCTCGAGGAAGGGGAAGACTTGGAGTATCTTTGTGAGGGGAAGGTGAGCTCTTCAGCTCTCGAAGCTCCCGCCAGTCGTAGAGGGGCACAAAGACTGACTTTCCGTGCTTCCGTTTTCTCTCAGATTCCTCGAGGACATCGATGGTGAGCTCGATTGAAGGAAGGGAGGGTGTTTGGTTTCCCTCGAGCTCACCTCAACCTCCCTCTTGCGTTCTTTTGCCGTTCTTCCTTCCTCGACCCAGGTGACGATCTTGTCTTTGGAAACGTCTTTGAGAACCCTATCCGAGATAGCTTGCCTTGGGGAACTTCAGTTGCTGTCAAGTAAGCTTTTGCTCGCCTTCCTTCGTCGACCTCCATTTCGCTGACCTCTCGCCCGTCCCTCCCGTCGTATCTACTCCCTCAAGGTTCATGCACTACGTCGACCCAACCATGGAAAGCGATTTCTACGCGGACAAACCTTGGGCTCTGTGCGTACCCTTTCCTCCTCTCTTCTATCCCTCCGAAGTATACGAGCTGACCCCATCGCTCCCGCTCTTCGCCGTCCGTCCATCGACCTTCTCAGCTCCCCCCTCGTCTCAACAACCCCCTTCCTAGCCCTCGAACCCCACCCCTCCACCTCCCCTCTCCCCACCTTCTCTTCCACCCACCTCAAACCCCTCCAGGAGAACTCCCTCGAAGGGATCGTTGCGAACCTCAAGCGAACCGGCGCTGAGGACGCTCTCGAGAGCGAAGACGTCGACGAGGAGAGTTGGGCGGTGAACGGGACGGCTAGGAAGGCGTGGGTGAACGTTAAGGAGAATAGGAAGAAGTTGAAGCTTGGGAAGGAGGTGAGTCGGGTTTCGTTTCGTTGTTGTTGTTTTGAAAAGGGGGGTAGGGAGAGGGAGAGACGGCGCTAACAAGCTTGTTTTCGTTTTCGTTTCCGCGTCGCGTCGTGTCTCACAGGATCTCGTCACCATCGACTTCGTTCAAGCCTTCCTGGACTTCAACGACCTCTCCGTCTCCCTCCCCTCCGTTGGGTTCCACGTCGATCTGCTCAAGTACTGGGATGGCCAGTGAGTCTCATCACTCCGTCCCCTTTGTCGCGCGCTCGCTTCCTGACCCTCACCCTCTCTGTCTCGCTCGCTTGCTCTCTCCCCAGACCCGTCACCTTCGTGTGCCGAAACCGATCAGGAACCAAGACCTTCTTCAGCGTTTCGTTCGAGATCACGGATGCTGAGCCCGCGAAGGGAGATGGGGTCAAGAAGGAGGTCGCACCCGAGGCTTCGACGAACGGGAAGAAGCCTGAGGAGGGGAAGGAAGAGGAGGAGGTGGAGATCAGTGATGAGGTTGATTAGATCGCTTGCTGCTAGCTAGCTAGAGAGGGCCTTGGTGTCGGAGTTGGTTGTATTGTTGTAGATGCTTCTGCGATGGATGGATGGACGCTGTTGGCGATAGAGGAAGAGCGAGAACGCGGGTTGAGGAGTTGGAGTCTTTCGATATGGACTCGACGATACCAGAGCGAGGAGATCTATAGCGAGCAACCCATCTACGAGATCCCGTATCCGTCTTGCCCCCGTCAGCGCTGACCCGAGGATGAAGTCATAAAGCGACACCGAAGGACGGAAACGACGAGACGAGCTCGACGCGGCTGGGATAAACCGAAGGAGCGAGAAGCAGGTCAGTGAGAGGATTCGATAGACTCAACCAGAGAGGGCATATACTTACTGGCTCCAAAATCTCCACAAAGGACAGAGCAGAGTCCTTCGACCAGCGAAACAGACGCGTGCGGACCAAGGCGAGGGCGAGGATTCGACGTCGCAGCGGTCGTTCCATGAGGTAAAACACGCACGTCGTCGCTCGGGGTTGGGTCCTGAGGCGGAAGAAGATGTTAGAGAGTAGGTATCAGCCCCGAGAAGGAGGTGAGATAGGAAGAAAGGGGGAGACAGACGCACCTTTCCGACGCAAAACTCGACCTCACACCTCCTCCCTCCTCTCGCTCACTCAGAAGTACATCCCCGACATCTTCTCCCTCCAAGTCCTCTCATCCGTTTCCTCGATCTCAGCCTTCACGACCCACTTCCAAGGGATCATAACCTGCAAAGGTAGCGCAAACGAGGATGGGAGGGGAAGGAGATGTCAGCTCGCTCGTCCCTTCCTTCCCTCCCTTCTCTTCTCCCTCTTCCTTTCCCCTTCTCCCTCTTACTCCCCACCTTCCTCAGGAAGGTCGTTAGTGGACTCACCATCCCCACCTCCCTCTCAATCTTATTCTCCCCTGCTGACGTCTCTACTGCGTCCTGCAAGATGATGTTCTTCTCTCGATCGGTACAGATGAAAGCTCCTTCGAACGTCCTCCCGTCCGAGATCGAGATTCTGTAGGCTTTGTTGAGTGTAGCCCGGAGAGCGGCGATGGGGTCGGAGGGGGAGGCAGTAAAGGACATGTTTCCTTGTTGTGTTTGTGAGGGTTTGGAGACGAGAGCAAGGATGGAAGGGAAGGAGACGAAGGTCAACTGGGCGGACTCATTTTTCGAACGAGCTCACCCTTTCCCGGTAGCCCCCTTTCCCTTCCTTCCCTTCGCCTTCCCTGTCCTAACACCAACGACCTCGTCTAATACTTTTGCTCGACATGGCCAAAGCACTTAGGAAGAAGAAAGCTCCCATCACCTCGGTCAAAGCTTCCTCCTCCTCTGCCTCGTCGTCGTCGAAACCCTCCGCGGGAACATCAGCTCTCGCTACCAGGACTCTCAGTCAGTTCGACGTCGCACCTATCCCTCCAGCGGACACGGTTCTGACCTTCATCTTCCTCCTTTCTGCAGTCCGCAAGTTCCACGTCCTCCTGAAACGTCAAGCTCAGCTCAAGACCAAGGTTCAATCCCTCCAGTCCTCGTCGAGCTCAAAGGGAAAGGCCAAAGAGGGAGACGAGCTCGTAGAGTCGGAGGAGCAGTTGCAGCAGGTCGAAAAGGAGATGAAGGAGTTGGGAGGGCTGGATTGGTATCAACGAGGTCAGTCCGAGGGAGGTCCTTGCAAGAGGGAAGGAAACGAGTCGAGCTCACCTCTTGCCCTTCGGTATCTTCTTCGTTTGCTCTTCCTGAACCAGCCTCCACCCTCGGCCAAGCCAAAGAACGAGGAGGCGACTCCTCGCACGTCCTGGTCTCCTGGCTCAAGGAACTAGGTCGTCATACTTCGCATTCGAAGGCGAATCCACTTCGGTTCGTTCCATCCTCGCTCGCTCGCTCTTCTCGCCATCGTCCCTTACCTGCTCTCCCACCCATTCTCACCTAACCCAACGCCCTCTCACATCCCAGCGTCCTCGAAATAGGAGCCCTCCTCCCTACGAACTTCGCCTCCCACCCCTGGATCCGAAACACTCCCATCGACCTCCATTCCCGTCACCCTCTCATCGCAGAACAGGACTTCATGGATCGACCGGTACCTCTGAAAGGAAAGCCCCTTTTCGATGTGGTTAGTTGCTCGTTGGTGCTTAATTTTGTGCCGGAGGCGAGGGATAGAGGTCAGTAGGCTCCGTTTTTTGTTTTCGACGCGTCGAGTTTGTTGTGGCTCCTTTTCGCTGACTCTCCCTCTCCTGCTTCGTGTGTGTGCGTGGGGTTTTGTGTCAGGTCGCATGCTTCTCCACACTCTCTCCTTCCTCCCTCTTCCCCCTCCACTTCCAACCCCAACACCGACCTCCCCACCCAACGACGCCAACCCAACCTCGATGCCATCCTACCTCTTCCTGGTCCTCCCAACCCCCTGCGTCCTCAACTCCCGTTTCCTCACGCCCGAACACCTCACAGGTGTTATGCTCTCGATCGGGTACCGACAGATCCGCTCGCGGTGGAAGGGAGAGAAGGGGGTTGCGTACTGGTTGTACGAACGGGTTGAGCCTGACAAAGGAGAAGAGGGAGCGGGAGGAGAGGGTGGGTGGGGGAAGAAGAAGGTGCTGAAGGGGAAGGGAGGGTGTAATAATTTTGCGGTTTCGTTGGATGTGTGATGGCGTCTCTTCTCTTTCTGACTCGTGTTTGGGAGAAAGGCGATGAGGGTGAGTGGCGCGACGCGACTCGCCCCGCTCCGACCATTCACTTTCGAGACCGTGAGCTTCAGCAAGAAGAAAAAGAAACCCCCAACGAGATGCATCTCACTCGAACGAACGGATCTAGAAAACTCAAAAAAGGAAACGAAACCGAGAAACCGAGAGCTGGACAAACGAACGAGGAAGCAAAAGAGACGAGAAAGTGCGAAGAGAACGAGAGGCGAGAAAATGCGCGAGAAGAGAGAAGAGTCACGAGAACGAAGCAAACGAGGAGAAGGTAAGAGAAGGGGGTGATGTGTGTTTTATGAACTTGGGGGGGGTGTGATACAGTAGGGTAAGGAGGAGAAGAGAAATGAAAGCAAAAAGGGTGACGGGAGGAGAGGAGAGGGTTTCACGAGGAGCAGAGGGTGTGTTTGTGTGTGTGTAGAGAAAGAAGTGGACGAAAAGGGAGAGGGAGGGAGAGAAAGGTCTGCTGGTATGCAAGCGGAGTTAGAAGGGGAGGGAAAGGAGAGAGAAAAGAGCTAGCGATGGATGGGGATGGATCGTCGACCTCCTGGGTCGTTCGTTTGTTTGTTGGTAGATGGTGGGTTGGGTTGCTGCTGTTCGTTCCTCCTGGGTCGAGGGAAGGGGAGGGAGGGGGGGGGGGGTCGAGGCCGTCGTGAATGAAGAGGCGATATGATGAAGGGACGTGAAGGCAGGGTCGTGGTTCGTTGAAAGCGGGGATGTTGGAGTTCTAGCCGAAGAATTGAGTGCTGGAAGAACGAATCAAGTGTGGAATTGGATGCTGTAGGTCAGAACACGGAAGGCGAAATCAAAACCGGCCCTCTCGAAGGGAGGACGAGACGAGAAGGGAAGGAAAAGGGAACGAACTAGGCTCGCGAACTCGGATGAACTTCCATCTCCTCGAGCTTGTACTGATTCAGGAACTGAGAAGAGGGAGGCGAAGGGAGCAAGTCAGCGACGAGATCTAGGAGGAAAAAGGTGTAGAGAAAAGGTATTCACAGCCTTGATCTCCTGAGCGAGCTGAGGCGTCAATCGGTTGCAGGTCGCGGGTTCCGAACCTGAAGGAACGAACAGCGAAAGCGAACATCGGGAAGTCAGCTCCCAGTCTCCTCGAACGACCCAGAACGCAGGCAGACGCAAGACTCACGTCTATCGTACTCGCTCCCATGGAACGTGTGATAAACAGCACAGTTCGGTGCCCAAACCAACTCCTTCTTCTTCCCCAACGGCGCCGTCATAGCTCGATGGCTCATCGCTCCTCCAGGTCCACTGAACTGCGACAGAGCAGGCGCCGACGAGTTATGAGCCGGGTTGGCGTAAGGGAAGCTCATCCTCTTCTCGGCTGGACTGATCTCGTCGGCGTCGTGTTGCTCGTTGGCGTTCTCGAAGGGCGAGTAGCCTGGAGCGAGAGGATCCGGGTAGGACGAGGTCGTAGCGGGAGGAGAGGAGGGAGGAGGAGCAGTTTTGGAGGAGGTAAGAGGGAGACCGTCGATGTTCTCTCGATCTCCGGAGGGGATGCGAGTGAGAGCGTTGGGTTGCTGTTGAGGGAGGAGGGAGTTGGCCATCTGCTGGTCGGAGGAGTTCGAACGAGCTCGAGTCCAGACCGCGTCGGGGGTTTCGAGGGGAGTATCGTAGGAGGAGACCGCTGGAGAGAGGAGGAAAAGGTCAGAGAGGTGCTCGTGGAAAACAAAGCGAGAAGGAGACGAGGATCGCTCACATTTCAGGATGCTCCGAACTGGAACCTTCCCAGCGACAGGACCTGAAGTCCCCCAAGACGAGAACTCCCCGATCTCGCTCTCCTGATCCGAGAACCCAACTCCACCCATCCTCGAGGTCATCTCGTCGAGATGAGCGTCCTCCTCGTCGTATCCTCCGTCCCCGTCGTCGTCGCTGGGTCCGAACGACGCGTCGTCCTCCGACATCGGCCTTCCCTCGTCCCTCCTCCAAGCCTGCTGCTCCTCCTGCTGGTGATCGACCGGCGCTCCGTTCCTCGTGACGGTGTTCTTGTCCCAAACTGGAGGAACCTCGACCGACGGGCGTCGTCCTTCCTCGTCGACGGCAGCGGCGGCGGCGACGGGTCCCCCTCCTCGTCGGGCGTTTCGAGCTGAGGCTGCTGCTGCTTCCTCGGCCTTGGATCGAAGAGTATGCTGACGAGCGAGCTTGGCTGCTGGAGAGAGACCTGTGACTGGTTGGTCGTCCGTCGACGAGGGAGAGCGATCCAGCTCGGCTGAGAAGTGGGTGACAGCAGCCGTCGAAGCGTCGGCTTTTCGACTCTTGAAGAGTCCTCCCTTCTTCTTCTTCTCTCCGGGTGCGAGGTCGTCGTCATCATCCATGGCTCCCTTCTTGTCCTTGAACATGTTCGAGATTCCCATCAGACTGTAGGCGAAAGCGAGCAAGCGAGACGAAGGAAGGTCAGCTAAGCTCGACGAGAGAGCGCGTCTTCGAGGCAGAACAAAGAGAGTAGACGAACCTGTTCCTCTTCGCCAACTTTCCAAAGTTCCCGATCTTCCTGATCATCATACTCGCACTACTAGCCGCACTGGCGATCGAGATGTTGTCCGTACTGGCGTTCTTCATGTTGAAGAGCGACCTCTTCCCCTTCCCGTCCGTCGACTTGGTCGTCTCGTCCCTGACCTGGAACTGCGAGGGAGTGAGAGGACCTGTGGATGACGACGAGGGAGGAGCTGCTGGAGAGGAGACCGAGCGGAGCTGAGTCGAAGATTTTGAGGTTGGGAGAGACGATCCGGAGGGAGAGGGAGCGGGCGACGACGATGGCTTTCCCTTCCCGAGATCCTTCTTCTTCTTCCCGTCGTCGTCGTTCCCGAGCTTGCCCTTCAACCGACCCATCAACCCTCCGCTCTTGACCATCGTCGGCGTGGGTGCTGGAGAAGTTGTCGTAGCGACAGCGACGGGTTTAGGCTTGGGTTGCTCGGGTTCTCGAACGATCGGCTGGCGAGAGAGCGGAGAGGGTTTGGAAGGAGCCTTGGTGGAAGAGTTTCCTCCCGAGGGCGAGTTTGGACGATGGTTGGGGAGAGTGGGACTGTTGTTGTTGGAAGAGGAGGTAGGGGAGGAGTTTCCGCTCTGGACGATGGATCCTCGTTCGCTCGAGAAGGATTCGCGTCGAGCGGTTCCAGTGGTGATTCGAGGGACGACGGCTCCTAGGGACGAGATGGATCCTCCTGAGGATCGATCCGACGAGGACTGAGAAGCATGTCGAGCGTGGTCGACTTTGGTGTGTCCTGCTCGAGAAGAAGAAGGAGGAACGTTTCCGGCCGCCTGAGCTGCCGTGGTCGGCGACTTCGCTCGTTCTCTCTCCCTCTCCCTTTCTCGTTCGACTCTCCGTTTCGAGTCCGACTTGGAACCAGAGTTGGTTGAGGCGACGCTCGAGTTCGATCCTGGGACCTCCGTTCGAACGTAGGGGCGAGAGGGAGGGAGAACGGCCTCAGGTTGGGGAGGAGGTGGTGCTGACGAAGACGACGGATCTCTGGACGACGATCCTGCTCCTCGACGATCTGGGCGACGGTAAGGATGGAATCCTGCTCCTGTTTGCGGCTCGTTGGAAGACGGTGGAGGAGGTTGCTGCTGGTGTTGCTGCTGTTGCTGTTGTTGCTGAGGGAGGGTTGGAGGGCGATGAGACGGTGAACTTCCGGGCGAGGAAGAGTACTGTTGATGGGAGAAGGTTGGAGGTTGGAATCCGTTGTTGTTGTTGTTTCGTTGAGGTTGAGGGAAGTAGGAGGGTTCCTGAGTGGTGGTCTGAGGTCCTGAAGAAGTCCGACGACGATGAGTGTCGACGTGAGGAGGAGGTCGTTGGAAGTCCTGTTGACCGCCGCCGCCGTAGGGAGATCCACCAGGGAACGGTACGTTCTGTTGCCCTCCTCCGTTCATCATCATCTACAGGAGCACGAGAAGGAAAGGGTCAGGGAAAGGAAGGAACAGTGACGAGGCGGTCGTGACGCGATTGCGAGTTTCGAACTTCCTCGAAAGCTCCCCATCTCACGCGTCGTCGTCGTCCCTCTCGAGCTCTCGCTCAAACTCACCTGTTGATACGCTGCCGCCCAAGCTGCGAGCTGCTGCTGATGCTGATACATTTGCTGCTGTTGGTTGAGTCCACCGTTCTGAGCGAAGGGACTTCCTCCTCCTCCTCCGAAGCCAGCCTGAGGATACCCTCCCTGAAAGTACCCTTGTCCTCCCCAGCCCTGCTGAGACGCCATGAAGGCCTGATGCTGCTGCTGAGGGCTCATCTGTCCTCCTCCTGGGAAACCTCCTTGCGATGAAGGTGGTGCTGACATGGGAGAGGTGAGAGGAGGTGGTCCGAGGATGGGAGGAGTGGAACGAGATCGAGGAGGGACGTCGAAGGAGTGAGAGGAGGACATGGAAGGTCGAAGTTGGTGGTGGGAAGAGATTGAAGAGTGATGGGAATGCGACCGGTCGAGAGTGAGCATGAGAGGCTCTGTAAGCAGCAGCAGAGGAAAGAGAGGAGCGTGTTAGGGAGACGGAAGGGAGGGGGAGGAAGGACGGGCTGTGGGTTCGGCGAGCGTTGGTGAGCGAAGGTGAGAAGGTGAAGCTCACGGAAGCAGCCGTCCGAAGAGGATGAGGTTCTATGAGATGCTGAGGAAGGATCGTACTGTTTGAACGAGGTGTAGAACGAGGGCGAAGAGGTCAGTTTTTCAAGCTCAGCAACGTTCTCTCCTCCTTGTTCGTGCTCTGTTCCTCCCCCCAATCGATGGGAGCCAGCTCGACCGACCCGCCGCAGTGACAGACGAGCTCTCTTCTGTGACGATCTGGGAGGAAAGGAAGGATGTACGAACCTGTTTTGAAGGGAAGGAGTTGTAACGAGTTGATGTTGAGGAGGGAAGGCGACCTGATGCGCCCCTGAGCTGGCTGCTCGGTCGTTTTCTTGAGGTCCAACGAAGGGGAGAGGGAGGTGAAGGGAGGGACACCAGAGGGTAGGCTCGTGAAAGGTCGTACGGGTGGAGAGATGGCGAGGGGAAGGTGAGAGTCCAAAGGTCCGATTAGGTTGAGGTCGGAAGGGAGTTTTTCGAGGGATGCGAAAGAGGGAAGGGAGAGGGGGAGAGGGGAAGGGGAGGAGTTGAGGGAAGGGAGGGAGGAGGGGAGAGGAGGTGTCGAAGGCGAACACACACTGCGGTGACAGAGGGAAGGAGCCAGCAACAGGGAGGGAAAAGGAAAAGGTAGTTAGCGACGGGGATGGATAGAGGAAAGACTGGTCGTAATGACGAGTGAGGGGGAAGTTGTTAAAGAGACGAAGGAGGGGAGGAGGGGCTCGAGAGATGGGAGGGAAGGAGAGGGAAGGAGGACGCGGTTGTCCTCACCTCCCTCCCTTCTGGATCCTTCCTCTTCCTCCTCCCTCTCCTTTTAGACATCCTCCTTTCCCCAGATCCACTCTTCACCCTCCAAAGCACAGAGAGACTAGAACTCACGGGGAGGGAGGGGAGGGAAGAGAGAGAAACGGGAAGGAGAAGGGAGAGGTTTGGGTAAGGGGAAAGAGAAAGATAGCTCGAAAGTCAAGGCGTCCTCCCTTCTTCTCTCCCCCCAGCCCGTGGGGAAGCTCTGCCGGGAAAAACTTCTTGTTGTCTACTGAAACGCTCTCTCTGAACTCGTATCTACCATCTCGACATCCATTCAGAGCTTTCAGGAAAGTCTGGGACGAGAACGAGAGAGCTCAACAAAGAAAGCAAAAGAAGCGCGGTTCCAATGCAAACAAGACTTGATTTCTCTCGCGTCATCCTGGAACTTCGCGACGAAAACCTTCCCTCGAGCTAGAAAGCGTGAACATATGTATATCTCTCGAGATCTGAGCTACCTGACTACCTCAGATGCTGCTCAGTCGTCATCCTCCTCCTCCCTCGAAGGCTTGTACTTTTCGCTCCAGTCGTTCCACGATCCCGTGTAGTTTCGGACGCTGAGGGAGAGGAGAAACGCGAAGATGTCAGTTCACATCTCCTGAGCTCTCGCTTCCATCTCCGAAGAAGACAGACCCGAAAAGAAGAAAGGGAAAAGCAGGCGAGAGAGCTCACTTTGTAAACCTATCCTCGACGGGACCCTCGGAGGTCATCTTGTCCATCGCACTCTGACTCCTCTTCCCACTCCTGCAGTAAACGACGATGGGCTGATCCCTTCCTGGCTTCCTGAACCCAAGGGACTCCTCCCACTCCTTGAAACCGAGCTTGAGGGAGTCCTCGAGGATCGAGAGAGGCAAGGGGAGGGAGGAAGGGATGTTGCCTTGTTGGATTTCGGCGAGTTCACGAACGTCCAGGATCATGACGTCCTGAGAAAAACGAAGGAGAGGATAGAAGAGGGTCAGCTCATGGGTTCGGAAGAAGACGAAGAGTGAGAAGGGTGAAAGGGCGGAGAGAGGGAAGGAAAGGAAGGAAAGGACGAAGCTCACCGTACTGCTCGCCGCTCGTTTGCTGATGTCCCTCATCTCCTCAAACGCAACAGGACCCTTCTCAGCCCAATCCCTCTTGAGATCCTTCACAGGAGTAAGCTTCCCCTCCGTGGGGAGCTCGTAGGTGGAAGATTTGCATCGGATCGATCCTGAGCAGGTGGGTTGGAAGAGGGAGGGGGAAGCTCGAGAGGTGAGGGTGAGGGTGGAGGACATGAGGAGAGGACGAGCTACGACCGAGCGGAGGGAGGAGGAGGACGACCGGAGAAGAGAAGTAGAGGCGAGAGAGCGACGGAACATAGAGCTGGGTAGGTTGAGGTGAGGGGTGAAGGGTGCTTGGAACGCGAGGGAAAAGGGAAGTGAGGGTGGGTGAGGAGAAGGCGAAACTTGGGAATGGCGAATCCTTTTTGACGTCTACTTTCAATCGGAATGAAAGACGGGCGTTTCAGCTGACTGGAAGAAAACCTTCGGAATACGAAAAATACGAATGTCGAGAGAACGTCAGCCCTGGGACGGAGGTCGTGGATATCTCGCAGGTGTCTGGACGAGGGGTGCAGCGACGTCGACCTTTCAAAGCCGACGACGCGTCTTCTTTCGACTTTTCACTTTCCTCCCCAGGCTTCTGCTCGGACCTGAGACTCAAAGGTACTGGAGGATTAGCCCTCATCGTCTCGTTGAGCTTGTACCTTCACTCTCGCTGATCTCGCAACACTGCGAGACTTCTTCTGCCCTCGACTGGCGCACTTGTCTCGCTCGAAACCACTCAGGAAAGAGCGTCCAGAAAATATTTGTTCTCGGAGGACAATGGTGACCACAGTGATTTTTCGTCGTATATACCGAGTGAGAAGAGAAGATATTCCAGGGATGCGGCGGGCGTCCCTCCAACTTCTCTCGTTTGGTACGATTTCCGCTTTCTCTTTCTCTTCGGTCACAGGGATGACCCCTACAGTAGTTAGGCTGTAGGTTCAATCCCCAGCAGAATAGCTTATTTTCCAGACCCTTAGCTTTTTGCTGCGCTGAGCATCTTGGTCTTCGAGTCTGTGCCTGGAAGCAAGCCATCTCGCGACGCGTCGTGCCCTCGAGACGAGAGACGACTCTTCGGAGGCTTGAGAGGAGAGAAGGAGCGGGTCAGTGTTCGATGGGTTTTTTGACACATTTCAGTCGGTGAGATGAGTATCTGGATTATCCACGGTTAGACTGGGGGAGAGGTGAACGAAGGCGAGAGAGGAAAGACGACGCGTTTTCGTCGAGCGAACCTTCGTGCTCGGTCGCACCTCTCCCTCAAGGCCTCACCTTTTCTCACCCAGACTATTCTTCGCTAAAACGAATCTGTTTTTATCTTGCTTCGGGTGATCAAGTTGGCAGCTCATCGCATTGCAAACCGCAAAGAAAACGAAAAGCAAAAACGAGGAGGAGCGGGAAAGAACCGTCAATCAAGCAGCACAGCAAAGCAAAGCGGATAGCGAGAACATGTTGGTCGTGAACGTAGAAGGGAGGGGAATTAAATGCAAGAGATTAAGAGTACACGAGGAACGAAGCGAAAGACCCAAAACACCTAGAGAACCGACGACGAGAGAGAACCCTTCGAGAGGTTCAAGACGGCGCGCGCGTCTACTGAGTCTTCCTGCTCTTTCCGGCTCCGGAGAGGTCGATGGTGGGAAGGGTGAAGTATGAAGTCTCAGGGGTGTAGATTCCACTGGCTCCGGTGTAGAAAGCGCAGAAGGCGGTCTGGAAGAGGAAGGAGAGGCGAGGAGGGGAGGTCAGATCGTGGGCGAGGGAGGAGGAGAGGAAAGTCAAGAGGACGGAGGGAAGAGACTACTCACGACGAGACCCATTCCTCCTCCCGCCTTGTGGACGGTAGCAGATTCCTGGAACTCCCCAATCGCGAGGAGAAGGAAGGTGATGGTGAGGAAGAAGAAGACGGCGAAGAGTCCGACGGACGACTTGAGGGTTCTGCGAGAACGAAGAGCGAAGAGCGAGGTCAGCTCAGGTTCGACGAGAGGGGCGAGGGAGAGAACAGATCCGAACGTACCCAAGCATCATCTGTAGAAACGCGAGCGAAGACCAAGGAAAAGAGGTAAGGTTCAAGTGAGGAGAGAAGGGAGAAGAGGCGAAGAGGGCGGGGACGTACGAGGAAGGTGAAGATGAACCAGGCCATGAGGTAGATACCGAGAGCGGAAGCGAGCTCTCCCTCAGCGTAGGTAGCGGCGAGAATTCCAGAGCTGGGCTGTGTTCGTTCGAAAGGGGAGGGAAGAGAGACGTCAGCGAACGAGTTGAGGCGGTGAGAAAGGAGGGAGGAGAGAGCGCGACGAACCCAGTAGATCAATCCGAAGGAGAGCCAGAAAGCTCCGTAAGAGGTGAAAGCGGTGGCTCCGAAGGTGTTTCCACAAGCGACTATGGAGAGAGGAGGAAGAAGTTCGATCAGCGACTGTTCTCGACGACGAAAGGGAGGAGGAGCGAGACGCGTCCCTCAACCTTCCTCGACAGCAAAACTCTAATCGATCGAGAGACGAGACTCACACTCCCACATTCCGGCGAGCAACTGAGCGAGACCTCCGAAACCCATGGCCATTCTGAAGAGAAGAAAGGAAGATGGGAAGGCGGAGTTGATCAGCCGACCATCTTGAAACGAGAGGGAAGGTCGACGAGGGAAGATGAAGAGTAGACGAACCCGACGATAACGTTGGGGTGAGTGATTCCTCGGACTCCACAGTTGTACTGTAAATGAGAAGGAAAGGAGGTCAGTCAAAATGAGCGTTTAAAGTGCGAAAGGGATGAGAAGAGGAGGCGGACGAACCCAGGACAGGACGAAGGTGGTCGACGCGAAAGCCAAAAGACCCAATGGGGCAGGGTTCGCGAGCTTCCTGTGGTAAACAGGGAACGAGGGCTGCGAGGTATCGACTGGGAGAAGGAAGGAAAGGAAAATGGCATGTGGGTTAGATGTTGAAGAGGGACCGAGAGCATAGCCGGTGGACAGCAAGGGGAGCGAGGAAAAGGGAGAAGGGGAGCTCACGAGGGTGTCCTCCTGGAGTGATGGCTCGGTTGACTGAAGAAATTCGAAAGCGATGAGCAGCAAGAGTCAGAGAGATTCGACAGGAGAAGGTTTTCCAGGTCGGACGAACTAGGGTAAGCGTTCCCTCCGTTCTGGTACGCAGTAGAGTTGTTGTCGGTTTCCTTGGAGTGCTGGTGAAGGGATCCAGCTCCGTTTCCGTTTCCGGTCTCGACGTCGGCCATGTTTGCTGTTGGGGGGGTTGGTCTGAGGTGGTGAGGGTGGGTGGGTGAGAGGAGAAGAGAGGATCGAAAGGAAGGTGAGGGTTGGGAGGAAGGGAAGAGGAGCGAAGTGAAACGAAGAAAGTGGAGGAGGGGAGGGAGGGTCAGCTGAGGTTCTTTCGACGACGCCGGACGCCTTCTCTCCTTGCCGGGAGCGAGCGATTCCCAAGCCAAAGAGGGATCGGGTGTTTTGGGACGAGAGAGAGGAAAGTGAGCTCACAAAAAGGGTAGGTGGGTGGTTTGCTGGTAGAGCAGCAAAAGAGGAAAGATGAGAAAGTGAGCTCGAGCTCTACCCCACCCCAACGCTTTCGGAGAAATCTGACTGGAGGAGAAGGAGTACGAACAAGGGTCGGGAGCTGGGAGAGGATGACGGCGCGAGAGGAAGAGTCAGCTCGAGATCGGGGAGTCGGGAGGTGGGCTGAAGGATGGATGGATGCGAGAGACGTACAGTGTTAAGAGATGAAAAGCTGTAAGGAAGGAGGGAAGATGGAGGAGGTGGTGTGGTGGTTCGAGGGGAAGGAGGGGCAGCGGGGGAAATGAGGTTTAAATCTGGAGAGGCAGGGCTCGAGAGCGGGAAAGAACGGAGTCCTCGTGTTTCGAGCGAAGAAATTTGATTCTGACCCCATGTCAACAAGCAATACTTCTCGTAGTCTTTCCAAGGCCTGGGTCTCTCTCTCTGCTGCTGCAAGTCAACCATATATATATTCTCGCGGGCTACGAGCAGCGTCGTTCCCTCGTGAGGACGCGTCCGGCTACTCGTCGCTTCCTGTTAGATCCGCTCGAGCTGTAGGACCAGGGTCAGACGACGGGGGACGCGAGGAAGCTGGTGTCAGTATATCGCCAAGCCCAGACTCTCCCCCTGTATGTTTGGTTGAAACGAAGACCCACGAAGGAAGAAAACACAGATTGACCATTTCGAAGGTTGAGCAATCTCAAGCGCTCGTCTTGGAGGTGACCTTGGAAAACAAGAGAAGAACGAGAGGGTCAGCACATCGAAGAGATCTCGGGGAGGTTTGATCTCTCGGGACGAACCGTTGTCGCTGGACTGTCCCAAAGGGAGGTGGATCGCCTTGACAAAGAAAAGACATGTCGTCAATCAATCGATCAGCCCTCGCTCCTTCGCGGTCGAACGATTCCATGAACTCACTCTCGCAGAGAACTCCTTCTCAAGGAAGGGAATACTCGGTATTGACTGGAATAGCAGGAGACAAGAAAGGTCACGCGAAAGATGAATAAGCGGATCAGTTCAAGCGAGACAAAAGGCGGAGCGACGAGGAACGAGAACGAGACGCGTCGAAAGACTCACCCCTCCTTCGCGAATCCGCAAGACCTCGCCTTCCGCAACTCCCCAAACCTCGCCCACGCACTTCTCCATAAGAAGGTACTCTGGCGAAGAGAGATCGCCTAGCCACCAGTTCGCTCGATGAGGGACTTTGATCTGTTTGAACGAGGGAGGGAAGGAGGTTTCAGCGGGCGCCTTTCGTTTCGAGTCGAGAGGGTTCGAGCTGAGCAGCGGAGCTCACAGATATCGTGTTGGTCGAAGCCAGACGAGCGTACGATGTCCGAATGAAGAGAACGATGGAGTCGACGATGGTGTCCAGATCTTGATCGGGAACGAGACGGAACGAGACGCTCGACTTGACGCAGGAGGGGATGATCGTTGGACCTGCAGAGCGAGAGAAAGAAGGAAGGTGAGCTCGCGAGCTCGAGTTGACGAACTGATACTTGAGTCTACTCACTTCCTCCGGTTCCAATCCCTACGTTTCCGACCGAGAACGAAGGCTCCGAAAACCGTTTCTTGAGATCGAGGGCTGAACGACCGGTGAGAGCAGAGAGAGATTCGTAGCGCGCTTGTTCGACAGGATCGACAGGTCGAACAGCGTCGTCTGGAGTGAAGAGGAAAGAGAGTGGCGAGAAGACAAAAGGTCAGATCAAAGCGAGCGAGGGATGGGGAGATGAGGAACGAACAGAAGTGAGGGATCGAAATCCGATGCGCGTCGTCCGTCAGCGTGTTGAGAAGGCGAATCCTGCGAGGATGTGAAGGGATAAGACGCGTCAGTGACGGCCGACACTGAGCGAAAGAATGATGGAGCGTCGATGAGTAGAAGACGAACATATCGATCATCGGTTCGGGAGCAGCACCACCTTCGACTCCAGAGTGCAAGTCAGGCTTGTTGCTCGAGATCTGAGGGAATAACGATACATACGAGCACGATGGTAGTCAGTCACTCGAGTCGACGATGAAGCAGATTCTTCATGAACGAAGAGAAGAAGGCTGAGCTCACCTCAATCGAAACGTGAACGACTCCTCGCAAACCGTACGTGATGCAGGGTCGGGTTTCCTCGATCCAATACGAGTTTGAGACGAGGATGCAGTCTATCTCTCCGATGAGTTCCTGGTGTAGACGCGAAGCGAAAGGTCAGATGAGCGAGAAGAGAGGTGAAAGGGAAGGGAAAGAAGGCGGCGAACCTTGTTCCGTCGAACTGCCTCGTGAAATCCGTCACTTCCAGCCTCCTCCTCTCCTTCGATGAGCATCACGAGGTCGACATCAAGAGCTCTCCGCTCCAAGAGGGCCGAAGCAGCAGTCGCGATGGCGAGGATGGGTCCCTGGGAGAAAGAGGAGAACGAACGCGTCAGTCGAGGTTTCGACTTCGGGCTTCTCGAGCTCGACGTACCTTGTTGTCTGCGACTCCACGACCGTACAAGTATCTGGAATCAGAGGAGATGAGACGAGTCAGGACGCCGAAGAAATGAGTTGGAGCGAAGATACAAGACGAGCTGCTCACCCATTCCGTCCGACGAGTTTCCAGGGATCCGACGTCCACTTGTCGGGGTTGGCAAGGACCACGTCGTAGTGCTGTATCGAAAGGTAAAAGCAGTCAGAGTTCCAGATGAGAGTTCGAACGAAGGCATACGGGAGAACCTCACACCGTAAAACAGAACGCGTTTCTTCTTCTTCCCTGGCACCTCCCTCCCTTTGAACGTCGCCAGCACGAGAGGGTTCTTCCCAGCAGCTCCCGATAACAGCGTCGACTCGGCACCGAGTTGGTTGAAGGTCCGTTTCAGGAAGATGGCTCCTTGCCGACAGCTGAAAAGAGCGAAAGGGGAAATTAGTGGAGGCGAGGAGGACGCGTCGATGCTGCTAAGGAAAGGACGCACTCTTCTCGATGGGAATCATTTGGAACCGTCGGGAAAGCGATGAGCTTCGTGAGAGTGTGGAGAAGAATATCTGGGATAGGTTACGGAAACGAGGGTCGTCAGTCCGAGCGAGCGAGTGAGGAAGAGAGAAACGCGACGACTCACCGCCTGATTGAACCTCAGATTCCCCGTCTCGCCGGGAGGCTTGTTTCGAAGCCGTCACTCCTACAGTCCAGACCTACGAGAGGAATAGTGTGGATGAGTCAGAGGAGGCAGGCGAGATACCGAACGAAGAAGGGAAGGACGAACCTGCAGCAGTCCGTCGCTCCCAGCGGTGTAAAGCTCGTCCTTCCCAGTCGCCTCGTCCTCGCATCCAACACTGCTGAGAATGGCTCCTCGGTGGCCTTGGAAAGAGGCCGTGCAGTCGAAAGAGGAGTTCCATCTCTGTGAAGTCGAAGAAGGCAGTTCAGTCACGAGTCGCGTCGAACTACAAGAGCTGAACGAACGAAGGACTCACGCTGATCCGACCGTCCGCTGAGGAACTGTAGAGGTCAGAACCCAGCCGAGACAGGGAAAGGATGGCGGCCTGGGGAAGGAAGGGGAGATGTTAGTTGGTGAACTTCGAGGAGAGATTGGCGAAGCGACGTCTCGACGAACCTCGTGTCCGACGATGGTTCGGATCACCGACTTGGTCTCGAGATCTAGCACCTTGATCCCTCCGTCCTGCATTCCAGCGTAGAGAGTCTGATCCGACACTGCTAACGAGAGGACAGCTTCGTAGTCGCCTCTGGAAGATCGAAGCAAATCGAGAAGGAGGAAGTCAGATCGAGCTGCAGTCGTACGCGACGAGCTGCATCGACCAGCTGCGAACGAGGAGCGAGAGTCGACGAACGGGAAAGAAGCTAGCAGCTCGAGGGAGGTTCCGTCGGTCCGATCCCAGATCTGTAAGAGGAAACGAAGGTCAGGTCAGAATCGCCTCGACGCGTCGAAAAGCAAATCGGTCGTCCTCGAGTGAAGTGAAACGTACCTTCACATCTCCAGCACCACTCCCACTCGCCAGCATCCGAGTCATCACCGCTGGTCCTCCGTTCTTCCCAGCACAAAGCTCAGAGAACTCGACGAGCGCGTAGACGTATCCGTAATGAGCTGAGCTCTTCACCTCTCGCTCTCCGACCGACATGCAAGGGATGACCTTCTCGACGAGGTCGTCCACGTCTCGAGTACGATCCCGAGACCCGTCGTCGCTCTTGTCGCTCCTGAAAGGCTTCGAGGTAGGTTTCGGGGAGCCTTTCGGTGTTGGAGGGAGGGAGTCGAAGAAGCGAGATGACTTTTGGAACGGAGTTGGAAGAGGGGCGGCGAGGATGTTTGGAGAGGGTATTGTTGAGGGAAGATGGATCCACTGAGATATCGCCAAGTCGAAAGAAGAAAGGGATATGAGAGCTGAGGACCTTCCGAGCGTCGAAGAGAAGAGGGAGGACGAGGTCGCGGACGAACCTGGATCGCCGTCGACTGACAGCCGATGTAGAGCACAGACGTCTCTGAGCAGAAAACAAGAGAGAAGACAGTCCCTGAGTTGATGGGGTAGATGATGAGTAGTGGGAGGAAGGTGAGGAGGTTCCATATCTGTTCGAAAGGGAGGAGGAAAGATGGTGAGCTTGGTCTTCAGCCCTCGACGAAAGAAGGCAAGCTCACCCGAATCGTCCCGTCGACTGTTCGAGCGCAACGTCGCAAGAAGGCAACAAGGTCAGCTCTGTCACTCTCAGCGGTCTTTGAGAGCTATAAGAGGAAGGCTCGAGCTCCAGGGACGACTCACCTCCGCTGCTTATCAGCCAACCTCGCTCTTCGACGACCAACAACGTCCCCACCGCTCCGTCGTGACCCGTCAGAGTTCCTACGAGCTGGAAGGTACTCCTGTCCCATGCGTTGATCTCGAAGGTTTGAGATCCTGAGAAGATGTGGTCTCGAGACGCAGCTGTACCAAAAGGAGGAGCAGGAAAGCAGGGGTCAGAAAGCGAGCTCAACATGGCGTGCTCCTTCCCTTCCTCCTTTCTCGACCTCTGCTACTCCTCTGCAAATCTTCGAGCGACGAGACTGGACTGACCGACGGAGAGGACGGCACTAGACTTGTCGACGTGAAGGGTGTGTAGGAGTTTGGGGTGGTTCTGAGCCGTGTTGGACGAAGGGAGTTTCTGGGAGATTGAAGCTGAGAGGTTGAGACGTTTGAAGAAGTTCATGACCACAGCTTCGTTTCAGCTTCCGAGTTGCTGGAAAGACTTCGAGGGAGTCGAGAGGGATGTAGTTGGACTCACACTCCGGCAGGTCGACCTCTTGGGGGTCAGGGCTGACCGAACTGCTTCGTCGACTTTGATGCAGAAGAGAGGAGGGGAAGGAAGGAAGGGGCATGAGCGAGTCAGTCTGCTGATGCTCCAAGCACTGGTTCCATGGACAGGTCCAGATTTATAACGAGAGAACGGTATGCCCACCTTAGAATTGGAGTCATCGGCCGAGGTGATGGCTTACGAAAGAGGGCGGTGCGAGGGGGGAGAGGGAGTTGGAAGGACAGAGGAGGTCGGGAGGTGAGCTCGATTGACTGAGTTTCCGGTTCATTTTCGGTCGAAGTGGGGGTAACCGTCCGAGAAATATGCTCAGCGAGAGAATTTATGCGTGTATGCAGACTCGAGTGCTTCTCTTTATTTCGACAGATAAAACGCTGCCGAAAATCCAAACTCGTCGAAGGAGGAAGCGTCGGCCTCGAGCAGACGCGTCTGTCTTTCTCCCTTTTCGAGCCTCTTCGATCTTCGAATACCATCAGGTGAACAACAGATCACATATAAATGTACTCTAATCATCTGTGACAGATCTTGCATTCTGAGATTCCGAATTGACGACGAATGAACGAACCGTAAAAGCGCGACGCGTCCCGTTCCCATCTCTCCCTCCTCGACGACCGGCCTCCACCCCCCTCTCAAGCAGCAGATTTGTAAGGATCCAATCGGCTTCGCGTTCTCAGACGCTTCTCTCGAAGCTCTCAGAGGAAGATCAACCCGAACGAAGAGCCTTCGCCTGCGAGCGCGATTTGGTCGCGTCGCGAAGCATCGTTCTTCGCGTCCTTTATTACCCTCCTCTCGATGGAGTAACGAGAGAGGAGTGGTACTTTGATAGAGCGCGTTCAGTGAGGTAGAAAAGGGAAGGGAGTAGGGGGGAGAAGGCCCCTTCTTCGCTTCAGTCGTTTGTTCGAGTCGTGTCCGAGGAACTCTCGAAGACCAACAGGCTTCGAGAGCGAGCACGATCTCGAGAGCAGGCCTTCAGGAGAGATAGATGGTCTAAATGAAGTAGAAGAAAAGACGAGAGGAGCAAGAAGGGAGGATAGGAAGCAGAGAGGGGAGGATGGAGGAGGGAAGTGGAGCGTCTAGCTTTCTCGTCCTCGTCCGACGATTGACCTCCGGTGCGGTGTGAAGAGAGTGTCGGACAAGAGATTTAGGATGCGGCAGACTCCTCATACTCACCGAAGAAGGAGCAGATGGCGGTTGGAGGGAAGAAAGAGGGAGCCCGAGCTGACTCTGCTCTCTCGCGAAAGGTGACCTCGCGGTTAGTCTACCACTTCGCGATCAACCGAAAACAGCAACGACACAACCATCCTCAGACGAGAAGGAAATGCCACCAAGAAGTTTTTCTCGTCCTGGCGACCGTTCGAAGTCAAACGACCATCGCGACGAAACCGCCTTCTCGCTCTCCTCCCCTCCCTTCCCTCTCCTTCGTCTCTCACCCTCATCCTCCCCGCCCTCACCAGCAGCATGTCTCTCCAGCAACAACAGCAGCCTCTCATCGCGCCTCCCACCTCCACCCTCCCAAACCTCAAACGTCTTCTCTCCCTCCTCGAAACGACAGCAACCCAAACGTCTTCCTCCTCCTCCTCGAACGATCCAACCCATACTCGAAACCTCGAGATAGCAAACGCGACCTCCTCCCTTCGGCAGCAGCTCGTAGACGCTGAGAAGTACGCTTCGGGTCTTCCTGGCGGGATGGTGAAGGAGGAGCAGGTGGAGGAGATCATTGAGGTGTTGGAAGGGAGGGTGAAGGAAGGGAGGTGAGTTGAGCTTCGAGCTTTGTTTCCCTTCTTTTTCCTTCTTCGCCCTCGAACGAGAAACAAAGACGGCTCTACAGGAATGCATCATCAGCTCAAGCTGACTCTCACATCCGTCTTTGCTTCGCTTGGTATGTACAGACGGACCCTCGCCTCAGTGTCCAACCTTCCCAACCCAACCTCGACCCTCCTCCTCGACGCTCAGCCCACCATCTCCTCGCCCCTTCAGCCCACGAACGGAGACGTCGCGATGTCTTCTTAACTTTCTTCACCACCTCGAGTGAGTCCACAAGCAAATACATATCGTCATCTACGCGACGTCTAAGCGTCCAGTCTAGTCTAGTTCTAATCGTTTCTAAAATCGTCGTCGTCCTCGTCGTCTCTCGTCCAGCTCTCCCTCCACCCTCCCCTCCCACCAACCCCTCAAAACCACATCACCCACCACCTTCCCAACCCTCCGGCTCCTCCTCTACCTAATCAACCCACCCACCACACCCTTCAACCTCTCCGCCCACTTCCTCACCTCCCCTCTCTCCCCCATCATCGTCAACCTCACCTCCACCCCATCGAACCTCTCCTCCCCTCTCAACTCCTCCGGCAACTCCGTCAACGTGTACCTCCCGAACGCCCAGTTGAGGATGTACAACCTCGAATCCGTCGCGTTTCGGGTCTCCTCCGTCGGCGTGGTGCTGGTGGTGGTCGAGATGATGGAGGCAGAGGAGGAGTCGACGGGTGTTGAGGGGATAGTCGAAGGAGGAGTAGGAAGGGGTTGAGCCGAGTAAGGAGTGATGGACGCTGAGGAGGTAGTGAGCACCGAAGGAGGAGGAGGAAGGAACAACAACCCCTTCACTCTATAAATCGACGAAGGCAACGTCGCCAAAAAGGGTTGCAACACCTCGTCCCAATTCAATCTAGGTTTCTCCGTCACCGTCTCAACGTGAACGACCTCGTCGCTCCCCACTGCAATGGCACCCTCCCCCTCTCCGACGTTGCATACCTCGCCCTCCCCATGTGCGTGCCCCTCGTGGCCTCCCTTTCGCTCGACGAGGTCCTCGACGCGTTCTCCTCGACCTCGCCAGATCCCGAGGGACTCGACTTCGTCGGCGTGCCCCTCCGTCCAGCCCATTTTGGCGAACTCGAGGAGTTCTTCGTCCTTGCGGGAGAAGAGCTTGGAGTCGAGGCCGAAGAGGACGGAGGGGGAGAGGGGACTGGAGGGAGAGTGACGGAGCATGGGGGTTTCGTCGTTGAGGGTGTAGAGGTGGTCGAGGACGGTGTCGAGTTGACGGTCGGAGACCTGCAAGGCGAGGGAGCGAGGCGAGCGTGGGAAGGAACGAGTCGGAGGGAAGGAGCGGGAGGGCGGGAGCGAGCGGGAAGGAGACAGGGAGGGAAGAACGAGCGAGACGCGTCAGATCCACACCTCGTTTTTGCCTTTTGTTTCGAGCCTCGAGACGAAAGATGAACGTACAAGATCCCACTTATTCAAAACGATCATATCCGTGTACTTGGCTTGCATCTTGGCTGTTGGAGAGGTGTCTTCGTACTAGAGAGACGAAACGCGAGAGGGAGAAGTAAGCTCGAACGTTTCCTGAGCGCGAGGTTCGAGGCAAGGATAGAGGGAAAGGCAGATGTGGATAGGTGAAGCGAGCGAGTACTTACACCAGTGAAGTTGACTGAGGTTCGTAGAAAGAAAAGGAAAGAAGGAAGCGAAGAGAAAACGAACGTCAGCGAAGGAACCTCTCTATCTCGAGCTCAACATTCGAACTCTCCTTCCTCCTTCCTCCTCTCCTCCCTCTCCTCCCTCCCTCCCTTTTCCCCCGAAAGCAAGGTCAGCAGCACTCACTGCAATCTACCACCGTAATCACCGCATCCAGCGTCATCGCCCCACTCGTCTCCCTCTCCAACTCCCTCACTTGCCAGGCCAACGCAGCGGGGAAAGCTGACCCTGACGACTCGAGGAGGATTCGATCCGGGTTGAACTGAGCCTTGATATCGAGAAGAGCATTCCTCAACTGACCGACGAGAGTACAGCAGATGCACCCGTTTTGAATCTCGGAGACTCCGGCGATGGACGGGGAGGAGGTTAGGAGGGAGTCGACCTGAGAGTGAGAGAAGGGGTTGGGGAGGGGAGGAGTCAGGTTGAGCTTGAACTTCGTGTTCGTTTCTTGCAGCGAAGAAAAACTGAGACCGACTTTGCAGAGATAAGATAAGAGAGCGTTAAGACTGACCTCTACGTCTCCAAACTCATTCTTGAGCACGACAACCTTGTAGTCTGGTTTGAGCTGCTTGAGAATCGAAAGGATCAAGCTCGTCTTCCCACTCCCCAAGTATCCCGTCCACACCGTCACGGGGGTAGGTCTGCTGTGGTCCAGAGTTGAGATATCCACATCGGGGGTGGGGCCGTCAAGGGTTGATAGTTTTTTGGAAGGATCCATGTCGAGGTGAGCGTTTGCGGGCTCGGACGAAAAACGAATGAGCTCGAGAAGGGAGGAATTGAAAGTTGACCTTCAACTTCGTTCCCCTTCTTTCTTTCTCTCGCTCGTTTCTCGTCATGGGAGCAGACCAATCCAAACCTTCAGGAGAAGAGTCGACAGGAGGGACGAGCTCAGGATCTCGAACTCCTGTGACTGCTGGACCTGGAGGGGACTACTATACTCTCCTCGGAGTCGACGACGGAGCTGGAGAGGCCGAGATAAAGGTCAGCTTGAGCTCTCTCACTCTCCTTCTCCTTCGTTGCTTGAGCTCACTCTCTGCTTGCTCGATTTTCGCTTCGGTTGATCGTGTATAGAAAGCCTTCCGTAAACAAGCTCTCATCTGGCATCCAGGTTCGTCTTCTCTCTTCCCCTCCCACTCTCGCTCTCCCTTCGTTCACTTCATTCGTGTGAGCTCAAACCTCTCCTCCCTCCACCTCTCAGACAAGAACGCCCACCGCGTCACCGAATCCACCGCCTACTTCTCCTCCCTCCAAGAAGCGTACGAGATCCTTTCCGACCCTCAAGAACGAGCCTTCTACGACAGACATCGAAACCAACCCTCCTCAGCCGAATCCAAGGTCTCCACAGCAGAGTTCGAGGAGGTCCTTCGTGGGTCGAGAGCCGTTCCCAAGCCGGATGGGAGGGGGATGGGAGTAGCGGAGTTGATGAGGTTTTTTGAGAAGAGGGTGTGGGAGAAGGGAGGGGTGGTTGGGGATCGACCGGGGGTGAGTAGCAGAGCGGGACCAGAGAGAGGGAGGGGGAGCCGAAGCGACGACGCTGACTCGACTTTTTGGGTTCGTGCGGGAGCAGGGCTTCTTCAAAGTCTACGCTGCTCTGTTCCAGTACCTAGCTGCTGAGGAGGAGGTTCACGCTGGAGCTTCGTTCAGGGAGTATCCTACGTTCGGAGCGAGCTCGACGCCTTGGTCGTTGCCCTCGAGGCAGGACACTCAGGTCTGTTTGGCTCTCGTCGCTGTTCTTCCTTCGACGGACTTGAGATCGAGCTGACTTTGCTTTGACTCCGTTTGTGCGTGTGTTGTGCAGGCCCGCAACTTCTACAACATCTGGTCGGGATTCACAACGGAGAAGAGCTTCGACTGGGTGGATCCTTGGGAGTCTGAACGAGGGGAGGATCGACGCGTCCGACGGTGAGTCCCTTCGTCGTCTCTTTTCATCTCTTTCCTTGCTCTCTTCGACCTTCTCTCGCTCAAGACACGCTCAGCTGACTTCTAATTCTCTCGACGTTGTTTCAGACTCATGGAGAAAGACAACAAAGCCGCTCGATCGGACGCCCGAAAAGAGTACAACGAGACTGTTCGAGTGCGTTCGCTTCTCTCCTCCCTCTCTCGTTCTCATTCCTGCACACGCGTTTCCTTTCCTCGACACTCTCAAACCAAAACTGAGTTCTCTTCCTCTCCCTTTGCGTCCTCGTTTTCTCGTCTCACCAGGCCCTAGTCGCCTACATCAAAAAACGCGACCCCCGAGTCCCTCTCGCACCCAAACCCCCACCTCTCTTTGCCCAATCTCCCTTCTCTTCCTCCTCCTCCCGTCACCCCTCACGCAAACCTACTCCCAAACCCTCGCCCAAACCTTCCACAACCTCCACACCCCCTTCCGAACCCCTCGTCGACTTCACCCCTCAAGACTGGCAAACTCCCACGCCCTCCTCGCTGCAGCACCTCGCTTTGTCGGACGAGGAGGACGAGCCCGAAGCTGTCTGGGAGTGCGTCGTGTGCGGGAAGACTGGACGGAGCGAAGGGAGGTGGAGGGATCATGAGCGGAGTAGGGGACATTTGGCGGGCGTGGAGAGGTTGAAGAGGGAGATGAGGAGGGAGGATAGGGATTTGGGATTGGGTGGGGGGGTGGGGGTGGGTGGGTCGGGTGGGGAGGAAGGGAGTGAAGAGGAGGAGGAGGAGTCTACGGAGGGCGAGGAGGAGGAAGCAGACGAGGGCAGCTCGACAGCGACGGACGAAGGCGACGGGAGTGGGACGGGGATGGTGTTGGAGGATGAGGATCTACCTGTTGGGGATGAGGACTTCGACAACGACAACACCGACGAGGAAGACGACAAACAGGAGGAGGAGGACGAAGCCGACCTCGCCGAAGTGTTGGAGCAGACAACCCTCCAGGACGAGGATATCGCTCGAGCTCTCGATCTCGAGAACGACCACCACTCCTCCCAACTCGACCCCAACCCCGACGAGGAAGAAGAAGAGGAGGAAGAGGAAGAAGAGGAGGACATCGGTCGCGTCCAAGAAACCAAGAAGGCTCGCAAGAAGCGTCAGCAGCAGGAACGAGAGGCTCGGAAACGACGCGAGCTCGAGGAGGCGGAGAACTCGAAGAGGAAGTCGAAGAAGGCTGTTTTAGAGGATTCCCCAGCTGTTGCGAAGGGTGGAGGGGCTAGTGAGGTTGGGGACGACGATGAGGATGGGGAGGAGGGAGCGGGTGGAGGAGGGGAGAAGGCTCGAGTGAGCAAAAAGGAGTTGAGGAGGGAGAGGGAGAAGAAGAAGGCTGAGAAGCTTGCTGCTTTGGCTGTTGGTGGCGGTGGGGAAGGTTCTGGCGGTGGGAAAGGTGGTATAGCTGGTGGTGGGGAGGGTGGTCCTGAGGTGAGTCTCTTCGTTATTTCATTCCTCGTCGTCGTCTCGTTTTGGAGGAGCCTCGTCGACGCGTCTCGTTCTGACTTTCGCGTCTCGTCCTCGTTCCGTTTCGCAGAAATGCGCCGTCTGCTCAAGCTCGTTCCCGTCCCGGACGAAACTCTTCGCTCACATCAAATCCTCGGGTCACGCTGCTCCCCCTTCTTCGGTGTTCGACGAGGATGGACCGGGCGGTGGGAAGAGCGGGAAGGGCAAGAAGGGGAAACGACGATAGATGCGTTTGGCTCTCTTTACAAGACGATTTCCTCTTTCTCGAAAGACGCAAGAACTATCTGAGGAGACGTGTTGATCTGCTAATCCATCTAAGCTAGCTCGACGACGCCGGCCCACTCCCGTTCTTCGTCTCCTCTCCCACTCGTCCATGTCTCTCCAACCAACTCCTCACCTCACTCTTCCCCTCCATCTTCCACGCTCGTCTCCCTTCCCCACTATCGATCCTCTCGTACAGCCTGAGGATCCACCCACACACGCAGACCATATCGTCGTAGTCGACGTCGAACAGTTCCCACCACGAGTCGGGGAGGGCGACGGAGGATTGACGCGTGGAGAGGAGGATGGAGGAGGCTGCTAGGGTTGGGGGTGGGAAGAGGGCTGGGAGGGGAGTTTGGAGGCTGGCGTCGAATGTAAGCCGATCAGCAAAGGAGGAAAGTCAATCAGCGCAACGAAACGAAGGGAAAGCGTGAACGACGAAAGAACGAGAGCAGCAACGAACCTATCGTTCAAAAATCCCCAAGCCTTATCCACCACCCCCTCCTTCTCCACCATCCCCAGCATCTGGCAGTAGCTGACCATGCTCGCGTATGGAAGCTGAACCTGGACGTTGAAACCTAGACGTTTGAGGATCTGCATCTCCGAGATGACGATCGCGTCCTTGAGGTTGTAGAACGTCGACGAGGTGTAGGACATGGGGGTGTAATGAAATTTGGGTGCTGGAGGATGTGAGGAGGACGAGGACGAGGAAGGGTTGGCGAGGAGATAGGTGGATCGGGCGTGGAGGAGGTCGTAGATGTTGACGAGGTCGCGCTGAGAGGGAGGGGAGGGAAGGGTCGAGGATGAGCTTTCTGCTCAAGAGAGAAGGGACGGAGGAGGGAACGGTGGACTAGATGGACGTACCAGTCGCATAGGGCACTCCTCGAGCTTGGTCGCGAGATATAGAGCTCCCATTCCGATGTCCTAGAGAAGAGCGAGAAGAGGGAAGGAGATGAAGGTGAGCTCGAGCTCGACGGTGAACGAAAGACAACGAAAGGTCGATGAAACTGACCCTTATCCCGAACTGCTTCATCGACGAGACATACCAGAACCTCTGAAAGAGCACTTGAGCTGTGGCCATCGCGACTTGAGGTCTGAATCGAGTGCGAGGGGGTCGACGAGAGAAGGAAGGGAAGGAAGGTCAGCTCGACGTCTCCTTCCTCCCTTCTCTTCGTCGAGCTCAACAAGAGATGAAAGAAGGCTGATGCTCGCAGTTTTGATAGCCTGCCTGCCTCCTGTATCATCTGAGCTCCATACATCCGAAGATCGTCCTCTAGCAGCTGTGGGATTCCATCCTCTCGAGAAGGAGTGAGTCGGATCTGGTCGAGCGAGGCGAGAGGGGAGAGGTTGATGTCGTCCATTCCACGAGCGACGACCTGATAGAGAAACCACCAAATCGCCGTCAGCCTCTAATCAGGAGAGCTCCATATCAAGGAGGGAGCACGTACGAGCTGAAGAGTAAGGGGAGGAAAAAGGTGGAGAGGAGCTGCTGAGCGTTCGCGGACGAAAGGAAGCTCACCTCGCCCTTCTTCTCCTTATCTTGCAACCCTCATCCCGCTTTCGCCTCGCCTTCAAACCATACACGAAATGGCTTCTCTCTCTTCAAAACCCCTTCCTTTCCTCCCCCTCGAAGTAAAGAACCACATCCTTCGATTCTGCGATCCCTCCACGCTCGCAAAGACGGCTCAAGTCTCGCTCGTCTTCCTCGAGCTCTCCTCCCCCATCCTGTACGAGGACGTCCACATCCATGGATTCGAGCGTCTCAAGCTTCTCTTCTCCGAGAGGGTGAGTTCACATGTCTATGCAGCTCTTCTTGTCGAGATCTCTCAGCCTGACCTCGTCTTTGCCTCGCACGAACCAGACCCAACGTCCCTCCCTCCAAATCGCACCCTTCCTCTCCCTCTCCCAAATCCGAGACCTCTCCATCTTTCCTATTCTCGACGAGCTTCTGGTCGACCCAACCGTCCTGGCCCTTGGATGTCTCGCTCGAGTCCCTTCAGACTCATCACTGCCGATTCGAACTCTAGGACTCTTCCTCCCTCGCCAACCTCTTTTCAAAGGCGATTCCAATTACAACCTTCCTCACTTCCACGATCTCGTAAACCCACTCCACCTCTTCATCGAGGCTGATCCCGACTCGGAGATAGGCCTCTCTTTAGGAAGCTCGAACTGGAATCGCCTGGAAACGGCGACGTTCGCCTCCATCTGCTTCTTGGACGAAACGTTCAGGGCAACGTCGTTCAACTGTCCTCGGCTCTCGACCGTGGTCTACGACTTCTCCGCAGGTGAAGGAGATCGGCTGAGAGCTCTCATCGGCTGTTTGGTTTACGATCTTCCCCTTGGAGAGAGCTCGGAGCTGGTGGTTGAGGTGAAGGTCGGTTCTGAGGAACACAAGAAGGAGGTTCTGGCCAAGATTCAGATGAGGGTCGAGGGTAAACCGTCGAGGGAGAGAGTCATGGATCAGCTGAGAGTGACTGTGAAACAGTGAGTGAAGTGAGTATCGTTTTTTTCTAGGATCGATCCAAACCGACCTCCCTGTCTCGAACGCGCGCTGATCTCTCCCTCCCTCGACTGCTTTCGACAGACTGCCTCCACGTCCTACCCTCCTCTTCGCTTTCCAACACCCTCTCTCCCACATCGCCCGACCGTCGTCGCCTAGGTGGTCATCTCGGTCTTCCGCAATCGTCGTCTCGTCCCTCCTCGTCCCCTGGTCCTTGTCTTGTTCACTTCATCCTTCAACTTGTGAGTTCGAAGACCCCTTTCGCCCGCCTATCGATATCTTTTTCAGCTTTCGGCATCTCGAAGACGCTCGCTGACTGGCTTCTTTCTCCAGATCGTACGAAACCAGCCCTTCGTCTTCCGTCAGTCGCGTCGCGTCGAGTTGAATCGATGAGCTTTCTTCCTCGGCTCGGCCGCTTTTCGAGAGCTTTCTGCTTCATCCCAGGATAGCGCATCTGAGTGAGCTGTAAGATCCGTTTTGTCGAAGTCGGAAGTCGTGACGGGGGCTCTGGGGAGAGCGACGGTCGCGGGAGGGAGAGCGGGAAGGAGTGAGACCCTCGAGGAGATTTGACGAGCTTAACCACTTTTCTCTCTCCCTTCAACGACCAGCTTCCCTCCCTCCCTACCTCTTCACTTGGACACCTAAGATGGAGGACCACCCTTCCCCTCTCCCCCTTCTACCCACCGAAGTCAAAAACAACATCCTTCGATTCTGCGATCGCTCGACACTCGCAACAACCTCGCGCGTCTCGCTCGCCTTCCTCCAGCTCTCTGGACCGCATCTCTACCGGGACGTCGTTGTGGAAGGGTTTCCGGCGCTGAAAAGGGTCTCCGAGAAGATGGTAAGTAGTTGGTTTGCTCGTCGCGAGGTTCGTTGAGATGCTGACTCGTCCTTTCTCTTGCTCAGGACGTCGTCGACCCCCAACTCCAGCCTTTCCTCTCCTTCTCCCAAACCAAAGCCTTCACCTACATCCCAGACGATAAGAAAGACCTCGACAGCCCTTGTGACCTCCCCATCCCAGGAGGACCCTTCGAAATCGACGTCCTCTACATCAACCTATCCCAGGTCGGGCGGCGCGGCCGTCGGCCGGAATTCAACACGACTTCCTTCCCAAACCTCTTCCGGTCCTTCAACCCTTCTCGACTCGTCGCTCTAGCACAGCATAGGTTCGGCGATCTGTCAAGAATCAGCCTTAGGGGAACTCACTCCTGGACAAGGTTAGAACGCGTGAGGTTCAACAGGGTCCTGCTCAACGACGGGTGGACCAGCAGACTCCCTACCATCGGCAACTTGGTGCAGCAGAGGGAGAAACCTCTCGACCTTACCTACGACTTGGATCTGGAGGAGAGTCACGTCGAGTGTGGCTATATCTTGGCGGCTGCGAGAGCTGGGGAGCTGGGGGTCGTGAAGGTTTGGGTGGCGGACGAGAAGCAACGACGCGTCGTGGAGGAGAGGTTGAAGAACTGCAGGTGCAGGCGGTTGAGGGTTCTCATCAAGCCGTGAGTCGATAGATGTCGCTCTCATCTCGTCTCCTTTGGGGAGCCTCGGCTGTGGTCGTCAAAACTTACGTCCGTTCTGTCTTCGCGTCGACCCAGAGCCTGAAGGCGAACGGTCGATTCTCTCCAGCATCAACTCGTCAAAGCTTCCCGCATCTCACCCAAATCGACCAAGCTGTCCCATATCCACTTACTCAAACCCCTCAAACTTTTACCCGCTAGATTCCCATCCTCCTTCGCCTGTTTTTCTTTTTTCGCTCGCAGGTCGATTCGCGTCGACCTTCCTTTCCCTCATCTATCGTCGCTGTTCAGTAAACCCTTCATAGTTCTCGACCCATCTTACAGCCTTGTGTATGGATGATGCCATTGATCGATCACCATCCGTTCGAAAAACCTCGCAAAACAAAAACAGAGACGAGGGAAAAGACGCATCTTCGATCATCGCGTTCGTTCGTTTTCCTTCTCGCCTCCTCGTCACCCCCCATCTTTCAGAGATCGAACCAGATTGAGGTCTCATATCCAAGTTCATCCTCAACTCAAGTGAAAGCAAGATCAAAAGCTGCTGCTACCAAACCGCCCTCCCGCTCTCGATTCTCGCCCTCCTCCCCGTCGACCCGCCCTGTCCCAGTCCTCCTCGACGAGTTCGCGGATTCCTCCTCCCAGAACGTCGACGACGATCACCAGATTGGGGTACGGCAGATCGGTCTGTGGATCTTCCAGTGTTCTCGTTGATGCTCTGTAGAAGAGGGACGACAAAGAAAGGAAGAAGAGAAGCGCGACGCGTCAGAACCGAACTCGACGAAGGAGCGACGGAGAACGAAGAGAGAGCACGAGGCTCAATGAGAGCCAGCGACGAGCTCGCACCTTTGCAGCAGTATCGGACTGCCAGACACTGCGGCGGGAAAAGGAGAGAGAGGAGAGGGAAGACGCGATCAGCGATTAGCTCAAGCTTCACGGACAAGCGGACGTTTCCAAGACGAGGGCTTGAAGAGAAAGAGAAGAAAGCTTGACTCACCCTCGCACATGCTCTCATCTCGCCTGAGCTACCGTCCTCCTTCCAAAACTCCGCCGAACAGCCAGGTAGCTCGCACTGAAACCAGGACGAAAGCCGGAGTCCGCGTTGTACGTCCGTCCAGGCAGCGTGATTCGCCTCCTCCTCGGTTTCGACTTGTACAGCTGTATTCCAGGTAGCGAGGGTAACGTCGCTGTTGCTGAAGAAGCCAATGAGTGGGATGGACTGGGAAGCGACGCGGGAGGACGCGAGGAGGCGTTTGAGGTGGTTGCGAAGGGCGAGCAGTCGATCCCTGAACTCGCCGATGAGGGTGATCTCTGTCACGGAAGGAAGAGAGGCGTTTGGGTTCGAAGGAAGGCGGTGATGATGAAGTAGGAGGAGGGAGGCCAGGCGACTAGCGAAACCCACGCGATGGAGGGAGTTCAGCTGATCCTGATCGCGAGAAGGAAGAACAAGGGAAAGTCAGGACCAGAGCGGGAATGTCGTTGAGATGAAGCAGGGATACTGACATCGCCTTCGAGGCTCTCGTTAGTGAACGACTCCTCGGTGGGGAACCACTGGCCCAAAGAACCGAAGAAGACGTGAAGGAACTCGACGCTTCTCGAGCTGGGATGAGCTCGGAACCACTTCGAGGTGAGGGAATGGGATAGAAGTTCGGCGAGGAGGGAGAAGTAAGGTTTCGAGTTGAGCATCGGCAGCTGTCTGAAGGAGTGAGCGAAGGCGTCCATGAAGAAGGGGAGGTAGGCGTGAAGGAACTCGAACTGAAGGAGAACGGCGTCAGCAAGGGGCTTTCTAAGCCCGTACCAGGGATGGAGAGACTGACTTGGAATGCTGAGCGTGTCTCGTAAGGAACATTCACGATGATACCGACCTGTAGGGCGTCGTAATTCTCGTTCAGAAGGTCGCTCGAAACGGACTCATGGAGGAGATGAATCGAGCGGACTGACCACCTTGACGATCTCCTTACACCTTCCCTCATCGTCGACCACCTCCGCATACTCGTTCCCATATCCGGCGACTCCCATCCTGAGTGCAAGCTCTCGTGGTGAAAAGGGGATGGTCAAAGGCTGGGGAGGCGAAGGAGGAGGAGAGGGGGTGAAGGAAACAGGAGGAGGAAGTGGAATCGGAGGAGGAAGGACGTTGGGAGGTTGGGGGGCCTGTCGTGACTTGAACTTTGGATATTTGTTGGGCTTCCTTCGCGGAGGCATGATCGAGAGGAGGAGATTGATGCGAAAAAGTGGAGATGGCGGTCGGGACGTCGGGGGGAACTGAAAGGGAGCTCGACGTTTCGAGCTCGTTCTTGAGCTCGTCCCTCCTCCCCGTCGACGTTCACCCAAGGTTTATTCCGCCTCGACATGTCCATTCGTCCGACTCTGTCTCTTAGGGGATCTCTCAAGGGACTGAGCAACGTATCTCCAGCTTCCAAAGCTCTCGCTCGTGCTCGATCTGGCTCAGGTCCGTTCCTCTTCCTCGAAGGGCTGATGTTGAGCTCGACCTTCCTCCCCCCTCCCTTCCTTCTTCTCTCTTCCCCTCAGGCTGACCTTCCTACTTCTCTCGTTTCCCCCATTCTCAGCTTCTCAGATTCGCCGTCTATCCCTTTCCCCATCCCACCAACACAGCAACCACTCGAGTATTTCAGCGTCTCTACGATCATGCCATCCCTCCTCCTCCATCACCACCTCCCCTCTCCTCAGCCTTCGTTCTTCGTCCACCTCGTCGCCTCCCACACCCCCTTCACCTGAATCTTCGACCTCCTCTCTCGCGCCGATAACCGACATACCTATCGACGGAGTACTGCTCTACCAGGGAAGGTTCGTTCATCCTTTCCCGCCCTCGATTCAGCCCTCCAAACTCGAGCTCACTCCCCTTTCATCAACTTCCTCCCGGCCTCTCCCAAACCCAGTGCATCAGAACCCTACGAGCTCAAACACGAGTCTGGTGGTCACTACACCTGTACCTGCAGCTCCTTCACCTTCCAAAAGGCCGCTCTCACCAAACGGACATGCAAACATCTCAAGGAGGTCCTCGGAGAGTCCTTTGAGTGGGAGAGGACGGGTGGTTGGACAGAGAAGGAGAAGAAGGTCGTGAAGGCGAAGGTGGCGAAGAAGGAGAAGGTGCATCTGATCTCTATCTGTTTTCGTTCGGGACCCTCGACTGACTTTGGACTTTTCGTTCGCAATCAGGTCTCTCCCTCCCGGTCGTCCGACGCGTCGCCTTCCACGTTGGAGGACCCTCCTGCTCTTCCTACTCGCACACCACCTAAGCTCTTGCTCGCTCAGAGTTACAAGTTCGATGCATCAGGTCCCGATCCTACGGGATACTGGATGAGCGAGAAGGTTCGTCTCCTCGTTCCCCTTGAGACTTCGACGCGTCTCGAGCCTTCCTTCTCGAAGCTGACCCTCTCGTCTTTTTCTCGATACTCAGCTCGATGGGATCCGAGGGTACTGGGACGGAAAGGTCCTCGTCTCTCGTATCGGAAACGTCTTCGCTGCTCCCGACTGGTTCCTGAACAGCGAGTCTTCTTCTTCTTCTTCTTCTTCTTCTACTCGCTTCGTTCTCCCTTCGTGTTCTGATCATCTCCCCACTCCTTTGCGCGAACAGAGTTCCCGAAGGACATGGATCTCGACGGAGAGATCTACCTCAGCAGAGGCGCTTTCTCGGAAACCAGCAGCGTCGTTCGCTCGTACAGCTCTCCTCGGTGGAACGAGCTGATCTTCAAGGTTCGCTTCCTCTCTCTCGCTTCTCCCTCGCACCTCTCGAAGCTTGGCTGATTTTTTCTTCATTCACCCTGACTCTGTTCCTCGCAGGCTTTCGACATCCCCTCTTCCAAGCTCCCCTTTGAAGGCCGCCTCGCCATCCTTCACGAACGATTCGGAGCGCCCACCGGATCTCTGCTCGACGGAGGCGAGAACTCGCACTACGGGAACACTGAGGGACGACGAGATGCAGTGATCGAAGTCCTCGAACATGTGCGATGCGAGGGAAGGTGAGTCGTCGTTCGCCTCTGGTCGTCGGTCTCGAGTGAACGAAGCTGACTCGGATTTCCTCCTTTTTCGTTCGCCCTCTCAGGGATCACGTCACCGCCATGCTCAAGGAAACCCAGCGCGTGAATGGAGAAGGTTTGATGCTTAGGAAGCCGAAGAGCCTTTATAAGAGGACTAGATCGACTGGTGAGTTAGAGAACGACGACGACGAACTGAAGACGCGTCTGACTCTCGTTTCGCTCAATGCTTCGAGTCCAGATCTTCTCAAAGTCAAGGTCAGTCTTTCAGGGGTTTGGACTCAGTAATTCTATATCTGACTTCGACGCATATCGTGCTTCCTCTTTGGCAGACGTTCTTCGACGCCGAAGCAGTCCTCGAATCGTACGTCGCTGGAAAGGGCAAGTACACGGGGATCACAGGTTCCTTGAAGGTCAGTTCTACCATACCTCTCGTCTTTAGCACCGCCACTGACTCTCGGTCAATCCTCTCTCCCTCTCAGTGCAGAATGGCTTGGTGAGTCGCGCTCGCTCTCTTCCTTTCTTGTCTCGACGCGTCTGACCTTCTCGTCTCCCTCTTTCGCTTCCACCTCAGCGGCCGCACGTTCAGCGTGAGCTCATTCGCTTCTTTCGCTCTCGCTTGACTCATAAACTTATCTTGACACCTCCCTGTTGTGTCGTCTACTCTACAGGTCGGATCAGGTATGACGGATCTCGAACGAAAGGACCCTCCTCCCATCGGCTCGCTCATCTCGTACAGGTTCTTCGAGCTCTCGAGAACCGGCATCCCTAGGTGAGTCTCGGTAGTTCAGTCCTTCTGCTTCGACCCAAGTTGACTGGCTCCCGACTCGCTTCCACAGGTTCCCGACGTTCGTTGGAGTCGCCGTCGGTTCGTTCTCGTCTCCCTTGTCGTTTGTGTTCTCCTCGACCCCTGTCCGACTGGACTGATTCTCACACCTAATCCCACTCTCCGTAGATAAAACTGGACCCAAGGACGCCGAGGTTCCCGTTCATAGGATTGCTGGCGACGCGGTCGAAGAGGTTTGAGCGTCGCGAGTTGGTGAGCGTCCGTCTCTCGACTTTCGTTCCTTTTTCCTTGTCTCTAAACTGACTCGCATGTCATCCCTTCTTCTAGGCACTCTATCCTCCTTCTGCTTGCTTCGAAGCGAGCTGTTTTTTCTGCCTTTCCGAGTTGGAGAGCGAAGTATCCGACGCGTCGAAGCTCGTTCCATCTCTAGATTTCTTCTCGATCTCGATGCCCCCCTTCTGACCTTCGATAACAGCAAACTAGCCTCTGCTCTGCTGGGCCCACCTCGTTACCTTCTACTCGGAGACATCAATACTGAGAAAAACACACTGCGCTCTCAGCTCGTCCCTCCCTCCTCCTCCTCACCGGTGACTTCGAGCTCACATCCCAACGACCAGCATCGACCCAAACCCAAAAGCCACTCTCTCTCCAACTCTCCTACCCACTTACACGCCCTCCCTCAGCATCCATGACCTTTCCCCATCGCCCACCTCCTCCTGGCCCTCGACGATTCATCTGGCGTCAACGGATCTGGTTTGAATCGACCTTCGGACTCGCCATGCTCGATACTTGGGAGATCATCATGGTTTGTGAGTGAAACGACGCTTTCTTTTCATCTCATCACCATCTTGGGACTCTCCTTCTCTACTTCGCTGTGGAAGCTGAGAAGGGGGAGGGAGCAGAGCGAACGAGAGAGAGAGAGACTCTCGATTGAACGAAGCTGACGTCCCTCCCTTCCTCCTTCCTCCTTTTTCCCTTCCTTTGATCGCAGACTCCATCCTGGTCTTCTTCACCTCCTTCCTCCTCCTCTCAATCTACTACTACCTCCCCACGCACGTCTCCTTCCTCCGTCGCCGAGCGGCCTACTACATCACAGGGGACGAGTCGTCCTCCTTACTCGGAGAGGCAGGAGCGAAGCTCTTGCTGGATCTGTTCTCGGGATCGAAGGAGGCCTCGCCGGCGGTCAAGTCGGAGCTGTAGGTGCGGAGGGAAGGCTGGGTCTTCTTGGAACATGGGAGGGGGGAGTCGAGGAGGTGATGGAGGGAGGAAAGGGAGGGAGGAAGGAGGGGAAGGGGAGAAGGAGGGAACGTTGAGCTCAGCCCGCCCGCCGGGCGTGTTCTCGTCTCGTCTCTCCCCTTCGACGATCACTCAATCTATACCTACTTACGTACTAACCACCTTAATATGTGCACGACTATCGTCCGCGTCGAGCAGAACGGAGAGGGGGGTCATAAATCGTTAAGAGAGAAAGACTGGTGGTAAAAAGAGAAGCGAGCGTCGAGCGCTGGGTGACACGAAGTTGGCGAAGGGCGAAATCTCGTCGAGAGCTTGATATGAAGGGAAGAGAAGAACGAAAACACGAAGGGAGAAGATAGAGAGGGGGTGTGAATGTGATGGGTGTGTGTGGTGGAGGTACGCTAAGAAGATGAAGACGAAGAAGGAAGAAAAGACACGACGAAACGAAACGAAATCAAAACGAAAACACTACTGCTGCTGCTACTGCTCGCTCCTCCTCCTCAAGCCAAGGTCGCTCCTGTGATCATGCTGCGGTACTCCTCTCCGAGGGCTCCTTCCGAGTCCCAAGGGACGGCAGGAAGAAGCGGGATCGTCGACGAGGATTCGAAGATGGGAGGGAGAGGCGTGGCGGATCCTTCTCGGAACGACAAGGACGGTCCTCCTCCATCGTCGACGTCCTCCATGCGTTGGTCGGGAGTGGTTTGATTGGTTGATTGAGGGGAGAAGCAGCCTGGCTCATCGCTCGAGTAGAGGAGAGAAGGGAGAGGCGCGTCGGGGTTGGGGAGGGAGGAAGGCGTCGTCGCGGGTGGGAAGACGGAGTTCGACGTCGAGGCCAAGGGCGACGATGGGAAGAGGTGGTTGGGTTGCTTAGGTTCCGAGAGGTAGGGTACCGTTGCGTCGTCGTCGGGTTCCCATTTGATCCTCATCTCCTCGTCCGTCATGTCCGAGAACGACTTGGGTCCGAGCGAGAGCTTCGTAGGCGATTCGAATCGGTTCGCCGAAAGCTGTTGGAAGGTTGGAGGTGGTGGTGGCACGAGAGGTTCGGGCTCGTCCTCCTCCTCGTCCTCTGCTTCGTCGGTAGGGAGGTGAGGGTAGAGGAAGGACGGGACGTCCTCGAGGTGTTGAGTCGAGACCACGGCGTCTTGCTCGTCGTCGATGGTGACCTCCGGCTCTGGTTCGGGTTCGGGATCCTCGGGATCGGAGTGGTAGGAGTCGACTGTTTCGCCATCGCTGAGAATAAGGAGGGACGAGGAGGGAGAACAGGTCAGACCGAGACGCGACTTTGACGAAAGCAAACGGACGCGAAGGCAAAGTACTCACGAATCGACCGTCTTCCCCTTCCCCTTCCGAGCTCCGTTCTCACCGACGAGGGAAGCGAGATCCACCTCGGCATCTCCGCCCTTCAACCTTCCAAAGAGCCGTCCAGGTCGTTCCGACTCGACGATCGTCGTCCTCGTCTGCCTCGCCTCGACGCCCGACTCGAGCTCCGTCGACTCTCTCCTCCCATCCTTCTCCCGCATCCTCTTCGAGACAGCATCGAGCATCCCCTGCATATCCTCCAATCCCTCGATCATCGACCACGCAGCTTGTCCTCCAGCTTCCTCGACCTTGGAATCCAGGAGGGCCATGATCGAGAGGTCCGTTCCGTGGACGGCTCCAGCGAGGTAGCATCGAATCTGGACTCCCCTGAACGCTCCGGCTCGTCCTCGGTACCCCTTCTTGTTGAGGCAGAGCGAGCAGTTGCAGAAGCCATGGCAGGTGGGCTGATGGAGAGGGAAAAGAGGGAAGGAGGAGACGGGAGGCGTCAGCTTTCGTCGAGCGACTCGTCCTTTCTCGTCGAGGGAGATGAGGGAATGGATACTCACACAGCTGAAGGTTTCGAGGTCCATGTCTTCAAATGTCAAGCCGTACCTGTCAAAGGATACGAACAAACGGCGTGAGTTGCGAATTCAAGGTCTTGGGTGAAACGACGCGCGAGAAACTGACCTCGAAGCTAGACACGGTTTGCAGTATCGAAGCTCGCAGTCGATGCAGGTGGCTTTGGGATGAAGGGTCCCTCGTCGACATTGATGGCAAGACGTTGCTCCGGGCTGGAGAAGAAGAGAAGATAAGGAAAAATTAAACTCGTCAGGACAGCTGCGAATCAACGAAGACGTGACGAATCCGTCGACTTACAGGGTAAGAAGCATTGAATCGATTGGACGATTTACGTCTAGGTTTCGACTTGGGTTGCGTGTCTGGTAGTGGTTGGGAGGGGAGGAGTGAGGTCGAGGCGGAAGCGACGCTCGGGTTCTGGCCAGCGCAGAGTCGGAGAAAGCGAGAAAGATGAAGAGATCGTCAGCGAGACCCGAATATTTGCCCGCGTCGACAAAAAGCAGCGAATTTATGTGGAAAACTCACGTCTTCATCGCTGTTCTCGCCATAGAAAGTCTTCTTCTTGGAGATCCTCCCCGTCCTCGACATCGCACCTTCCGTCTCCCCTCGCGGCCTCATCTCCTCGTCGACCTCCATCGCATCTCCTCCCTCTTCGCTCCTCCCAGTGGTGAATGACTTCTTCCTCGGTCGATCCTTGAAGGCTCCTCGCGAGAAGGGCTGGAAGAGCACGACCTCTCCACCCTCGTCGTCGTCGTCGTTCGAATCCATCGCCGTCTCGTCGACCTTCGGTGATGGCTGAACGAGGTCCAGCTCCTGCTCGACCTCCATCGGCGAGGATCCCTCCTCCGCAACCTCCTCCGTACACGAAGACGAGGCGAGTGGGAGGTAAGGAACGAGTTGGGTGAAGCCAGTTTCGTTCGTGACGAGCGAGTACTGAGTTTCGTCGATTGGGTCTCCTCGAGGATCCGTTCGGAGGTAGTGATCCTCGACTTGAAGAAGATGTATCGAGAGCTCTGGGCTGACTTGGATCTCGATGAGGGCGATGGAGGAAGGGCGAGTTTTGCGAGCGGTGGGAGGTCGTTTGGGTTCCGAGGGTGGTGGGTCGTAGGTTGAAGAGGAGAGTGGGGATAGAACGATGATGTCGGATGAGTCGCTATCGTGAGAGACAGAGGATTCGGGAGCGTACTAAGATGATAAAATGGGGATTCGTCAGTAGAGGATCGCGGGTGGGGAAAGGGAAGAGTCGCGCGAGAAGAAAAAGGAGGGACGAGACTCACGCGAGTCGTTTCCCTTTCCATGTCGTCCTCGTACGAAGAGTCAGATCGAGGAGCGTGCTGTTGAACGATGAAAGAGAAGAGTCAGCGATCTCATCCGAGTGTAAAAGCGAAGACGAACAGATAGCTGAACTGACATTCAAGCTCTCCTTCCTCTTCGTCTTCCTCGAGTAGATGCCCGTCTCCTTCCCCTTCCTACTCCTCTCCCGCAAGCGAAAACCCTGCTCCTCGTTCTCCGAGCCCATGTTGACATCTTCATCTCCACCCAGGTCCACGTAGACATCGTCGTCTTCGTCGTAGCGATCGCTCTCCTCGTCGTCTCCCTCGTCGTCTCCCTCGTCCTCGTCCTCGACCTCGATGAGCTCCGACGAGCTTCTCGAACGAGAAGCACTTTTAGGAGCTTCCTCCTCCTCCTCCTCCTCGTCCAGCACGGCTCTCCCCTTCCCTTTAGCCTTCCTGCGACGAAGCGTCTCCTCATCCTCTTGTTCCTCCTCGTCCTCCTCCTCCGTATCCTCGATAACGATGACCTCTCTTCCCTTTCCCTTGTCTCTCCTCCTTCGGTCTCGTTCGGCCAGCTCGGGATGCTCGGGAACGAGAACGTAGGCGAAGTAGTGAACTCCTGAGACGGCTCTTGAGTAGGAGACGGTCGAGCCGGCGTCGCTGTGGTCGCTGAGCGAGGGAGAGGCGGACGCGACGCGTTTGGGTTGAGCTGGGACCGATCTCCTTCGAAGGTCTGCGGGGATGGCGATGCGGATAGGTATCGAGGTGGAGGAAGAGGCGACGGCGTTTCGACTTGGTTTGGGTTTGGGGGCGCTGGAGGAGGGGAGGGTGCTTCGTCGTTTGGAGGAGGAGGGTTGAGGGAGGTCGAGGGCGGTGGTGGAGTCGGACGCGATGGTGAGTCGACGTTTGGCTGGTGACGACCTCGTGGAGTAGACCTTCGGGGGGAGAGCCCGTTTTCTCGACGAGGGAGGAGCTGCGGGTTCTGCTGATGATCTTGCTGGGGAGTCCTCGGCGCCGAAGAGGTCGAAGGGTTCCTGGTCGAGTTCTGGGTCTGGACTCGCGAAGCGGAGGATCTGCTCGACTGAGCATCGAGAACTTGGGATTCGCTTTGGACAAGTGTAGACGGAGGAGTTGATGGGGAAGGTAGGATACTGGAGGAGTAAAGAGATCGAAGATCAGTCATCTGCGAGAGGAGGGAGGAAGCGAGCTCGAAAGGAGGGAGGCGAAGAGGGAGGCGAAGAGGGAGGAGGCAGGAAAACTTACGCAGTGCTTCTTCGTGAGGAGCTGATCCGTCCACTCGTTGATGTCGTCGAAGTCGTCTGCAGAGTAGGATGAAAAGCCAGCGGAAATGATCAGCTCTCGAGTTTTCGAGCGAGAAAAGAAGAGAGGCAACTCACCCTCCAGACGCATCTGCGTCTCCTCCTCCTCGATGGCCGCCAATCTTCGACGCTCCAGCTCCTCAGGACTTGGTTCCGACTCGGCCTCAGAGTACTCTTGTTCCACTTCTCCTTCGCCTTCGTCCTCCTGCTCAGCCTCGACGATCAACACATCCTCGTCGTCGTCGTCGTCTTGCTCCGTTCCCCTGCCTTCCGCAACATCCCCAGCCTCCAGCACATCACTACCAGCTTCGACCGACGAGTTGAGAGATGGGCTACTCGATAGAGCGGTTGCCTCTTCGACTGCCTTTCGGATGTTCGAGTTACGAGCGCGAGCGGCTCTCGAGGAAGACGCGACCTCGACCTCGACGTTGTTGTCGGCGCGTGCGGGAGACGCTGGATTGAGACCGAGAGGGGAGTTGGCGTCGTTGGACGTGGGAGTAGGGTATGGTTGATGAGTGGAAGAGGAGGAGAGGGAGGAGGAGGAAGAGGTGGCGCGTTTGGAGGATGAAGCGAGAGGTGGGGAAGGTCGGAGGGAGGAGCGGTTGAGCTTCGAGGGAAGACGCTTGAGGGAGGAGGAAGAGGAGGAAGGGATGGCGGATCCTGATGCTTTTGATGAGGAGGGATGGGCAGGGGATTCGTTTGAGATGGGTTTGGAGAGGGATCGTCGAGTTGATCGAGATGGTCCAGCTTGGGAAGAGGTCGAAGGTCGAGGTGACTCGGAGGAGGAAGCTCGCCAACTTGCTCCCTCCTCCCTTGCTTCCCTCTCCTCCTCGGCTCTGGCAGGGCTGACCCTCTCCTCTGCTACACTCGAACCTCTGCCGTCTCGAAGGGATGATCGTCTCGAAGAGGTTGATGCTCTCGAGCTGGCCGTATCTTGAGAAGCTGATCCTTCCTCGGGAAGGAGGTTCTGAGTCCAGGCGGAAGACGTGGAGGTGGATGAGGCCGTGTTCGCTGCTGAGAGTCTGGAGTGACGAGTGACTCGAGCGAGGGGATCCTGTTGTTGGGTATCTGGGTGCTGATCTGAATTTGGATTTGAAGGACGTTGTGGTGATGGGGGTCTGTTGTTGGAGGGAGGAGGGAGTTTGGATGGAGCTGAAGAGGGAGCTCGTCCCTTTCCCTTTGGTGGATTATCCGGTTTGACCATCGTCCACGAGGGAGAGAGGGGAGAACGTAGAGGCTCGTATGCTGGGGCTCAGGTCCGGTATCGAAAGAGCTAAGAGAGGAAGGTTGGGAGATGGGAAGGGAGGGAACGTCGGAGCTGCGAGGAAGGAAGCGAGGAAACGAGGGTCAGCTCTCTGTCTCCGTCCGTTCAGTGCCTTCAACTCTACGACGCTGTAACAGACGCCCCAGCAGTCTCCAAGGTACCCTTCATCTTCCCTGAAGAAGCCGCCTCTCCAGTATAGAGGCGGAACGAGAAGCAGCTCGACCCGTCGAACGGGAGGTGACCTCGCCCTTCCTTCCCTAAAGCTCCTTCTCCTCTTCCCTTATACCATTTCTCTTGTTTCTCGTCGTACTCACTTCTTAGTATGCTTCTTCACTCTCTGGGAATGTAGACTTCGAACGAGCTGTTTGGCAGGGAGGGAGGGAGGTCGACGTTAAGTATCAAACGGGACGCGGAGAGGTCGCCTCCCCTCCTGCTCCGCGCGACAGAGTCCTCGTCGTCAAGGATCAAGATAATCAACTTCGATCTCGGATTTTTGGAGGACAATCCTCTGGTTCTGATTTTGAGAGAGCTGTAAGACTCAAATACATAAGTCGTCGCAAGGGAGAGGGAGGGCAAGACCGGCGACGCGAAACTCAAGCTCAGCTCGACCTCCTCCATCCTCCCTCCCTTCCAACCCTCACCGCAGAAGATACAGCTCTCGTTACATTTCGCATTCACCAACATCTACGACGGCTCAACTCCAATTCAACTCACGCCACCTGGTCCTCACTCACCTCTCTCTGCAGTCGAGACTACTTTCTCCGGCCAAAGGCGAGATCGTCCCTTTCTCGTTAGCTCCTCCCCCTTCTTTAGAACTATGAAGGTCAGCAGTTCCTCTCATGCATAGCGAATCTTCTCGGTCAGCTGACCTCTCTTCCCTAGACCTCGAGCAGGTTTTCGCGATGGACGCTCGTCTCCGGCTCCCTTCTCCTCCTCCTCTTCCTCCTCCTCAGCCCACTCCTTCCCTCGACCTCATCAGCATCGCCCTCTGGTCTCCTCGAGATGAGAAACACCTTCATCCGCTATACAGGAAGCCTCTATCTCGTCTCTCAAATCCTCGGATGGACGACTGGGGCTCGTTCGACTGGGAAGAAGAAGGATTCGGGGGACCCATCTCGTTTTTGGAACGGCGACGTCGTCGACCTCATCGATCCGTCAGTTCTTATCATTCCTCTTACGTTCCTCACGTCGTGCTGAGCCCTACTCTTCAATTTCTTCAGAACTGTGGGAAGCGGGGGAGATACTCCGAATGGATCAGGAGGAATGATCCCTTCGACAGGTCGGTTCCCTCCTCGACTCCTCCTCGTACTCGTTCGAATGCACTGACGTTCGTCGACATCTACTGTTCAGCACCTCCCTTCGCAATGACTCGATGGACTGCTCAGACTAGGGAGAACGTGAGTACTCATCACTCGTGAGCTGCCTCGTCGATCCTGACCTTTCCTCCTTCGTCCCTTGAGTTCGTCTCCTCGACTCCTTACAATCAAACCGATCCTTGTATCCATGGCTTTCAAGGTCAGACAAGAGAGCTTGCTCCTCCTTTCTTGCGACTTAGCTGACTCGAACTCGTTCATCCTCTGGCAGGCACGCATCAACCCGGTGAGCTCGTCCTTCTCTCCTCCTCGAGTCGCGTCTTCACTCCTTCTGACGAACCATCGTCCCTCGTTCTTGCTCTCGACAGCTATTTGGATGGGAGAGTCCGGTCAGGTCGTCGTCCATGCTGGTCTCGGCGAGGTCAAGCCTGCTTTCAAGGATCGCGGACTTCCATTCTCTCACTCGAACGAGACTCTGTCGGCCACGTCTTACAGGGTCGAGATGGACGCTGGAAACGGCAGCTGGATTACTGGAGAACACGCTTCTAGTGCGTAGGCCTCTGTTTTTCCACCTCGTCCTCCGTACGCTGACCTGACACGCTTTCTCCGACGCGTCTTCGCCCTCGTTCAGCCTCTCGCGTCGGCCATCTTCGTTACACTTTCCACCCTTCCTCTTCCTCCCTCGAACCATACATCCTCTTCCAATCCACCCGTAAAACGATCATCACCTCCGACCCAACCAACATCACCTCCATCCTCGGCGGAACCCTCTCCATCTCTCCCTCCTCGAACCCTCAATCCCTCTCCGGCTCGAACCCAGAACGACAAGACTCGATCCTCGTCCCCACCCTCCCAGCCTCCTCCTTCGCGACCCACTACCACGCTCGCTTCTCCGTCTCTTTCACCTCCTGGGGAACCTCCAACGGTCCTCTTCTCCACCCAAACTCAACCTCCCTCATCTCAGGCGAGGAGATCAGCGGCTGGGTCTCGTTCCCAGCAGGGACTAAGCAAGTCGAGGTTTGGGTTGGAACGAGCTTCATCTCGGAGGAGCAGGCGAGAGGGAATCTCGAGAGGGAGGTTGGGAAGAAGGGGAGGACGCTTGAGGAGACGGAGAAGGAAACGAGGGCGGCTTGGAGGGAGAAGTTGGAGAGGGTGAAGTTCGGAGGGAAAGGAGGGAAGAACGGATGGGAGAGAGGTGGGAAGTGGGAGAGGGTCTTCTATACGGGGTTCTGGCACTCACTGCAGTACCCGTACGAGGTTTCGGAGGAGGGAAGGTACTATTCTGGTGAGTTCGAGGGCGAAGGGGAGGAGAGAGAAGCGGGAGTCGCGTCGAGTTTCGTCGAGGATCGCTGACTCTTTCCCCTCTGGCTCGGCCCTTTTCGTCTTCCAGGCTACGATGATACCATCCATGAGGGAGTGAGCTACTCAGGGTACTCCAACTGGGACACGTACCGAGGTTCGTCTTGAGAACGCGTCTCTTCTCTTTCTCCCTCGTACCTCTCGCGTCCTCTGATCTCTCGTCCCGTCTTCGCAGCCGAATGGCCATGGCTCATCCTCTTCGCTCCCGAGAGAGTTCCTGGAATGATTACTTCGATGTTACAAGACTACCAGGAAGGAGGCTGGCTTCCGATGTACGTTTTCGGCCTTCCGTTCGTCGAGAAGATCAGTCTGTGCTGATTCTCGTTCGCGTCTTCACATTTCGACCCGTTCAGGTGGAAGAATATCGTGTGGGTATCTTTCATCAGGTGTCCCTCGTTCATCTCTCACAAGCTGACTCTTATCTTTCTCGCAGCGAGACGAACATCATGGCGCGTCGACCTCTCCCTTTGTTTCTCTCTTTCGCCACGCGCTGACGTCTCGGTCTCTTCTTTCTTTCAGGTCGGAACCCACGCCGACTCTCTCATCGCTTCGGCCGTCACTCGAAACGTCACTGGATTTGACCTTGAACTCGCCTACGAGGCCGTTAAGAAGGATGCCGACGTCCCTCCCGTACACGACGAGTCGACTCTGTTCGTTTCTTCTCTCCCATCTCCCTCATGTCGTTTCCCCGTTCCTGACGCGACTTCCTTTTCCCTTTCTAGATACGCCGATCGCGAAGAGTGGACAGATCAGGAAGTCCGAGCAGGGCTGACGCTGTACAAGGAGAAGGGGTTCGTCGCTGCAGATGAGGTAAGTCGACTTTCGAGCAACAAAGCGCCCTCTCTGGCGTCCCTCTTACCGACGATCTGACTCTCTCTTCATGCTCTCGTCTCTCCAGCACACTGAGGCAGGCTCTCGCACTCTCGCATACGCGTTCGTCGTCTTTTTTTTCCCTTCTTTCCCTCGACGCGTCGCCTTCGAAGTTCTAACTGATCACCCTCTTGCTCTGCCGTCCTTCAGCTACGACGACTACGCCGTTTCTCTCATCGCTCAGGCTGCAGGTCACCCAGAGGATGCCGCTTTCTACCTTAACCGCTCTCAGTCGTACCGCACGATCTTCAACTCGGAGACGAGCTTCATGGAGGCTCGGTGGGCGAACGGCTCATTCGCTGGAAGCGAGGCTGGCTGGACTGAAGGAGACGACTGGGCGTACACCTTCGATGTCTGCCACGATATTCCTGGTGAGTCTGAACTCGATCCAACTCGAGGAAACACAACTGACCTCTCGTCTCGCGTTCTGTCCAGGTCTCGTCGAACTCAAGGGAGGAAAGGATCGTTTCGTCGCGTTCCTTGACGACCACTTCGACGGAGGCCACAACGATCACACCAACGAACCTTCCCACCACATCCCCTACCTCTACTCGATCGCTGGATCGCCTTCTCGTTCGGCTGAACGCGTTCGACAGGTCGCCGTCGAGGAGGGGAACTACGGGCTTGGGCCTGAGGGACTGCTAGGGAACGAGGACTGCGGTCAGATGAGTGCATGGTTCCTCTTCTCCTCCTTCGGATTTTACCCAGGTTCGTCCTCTTATCTCTCTGTCTCCTCCTTCGTGACCTCGCCCTCGTTCTGACGACGCGCCTCTCTCCTCCTCCCTCCCTCCTTCCAGTCGACGCCGCTTCCTCGGAGTACATCATCGCCTCTCCTGTCTTCCCCGACATCACCGTCCTCTTCCCAAACCCTCACGGACCCGATGTTGAGCTGCGAATCCTCGCTGAAGGAGCTCACGAACGGCCCTACATCGCGTCGGTTTCGATCAACAGGAAGGAGCTCAAGGAACCTTACATTCAGCACTCAGATTTGGTTGGAGGTGGGGAGATAGTCTTCGTGATGTCGAAGGAGCCGACGAGCTGGGGAGAGAGCAGCTGAGGAGATGTGATGACTCTCAAACGACGCGTGAAAGGGAAACGACATCGATCCAAGATCACAGCCGTCGTTCCGCACCAGCTCCTCCTCCGTCTCAACCAGCTCCTCCACTCCGTCCTTACAGCTAACTCTCTGCTCCAGCTTAGTGTCCGAGGATAGGTCGAGACTCGGCGTCGTCGTCGAGTCGGATTCCTCGCTCTCCAAAGATGTAGGTGTTGAGCTTCGCCTTCCAGATCTGCGACGACGAGAGAAGAAAGTGCAGGTCAGCGAGCGTTGTCGATTCGACGAATGAAGAGAGAAGACACTGACGTGATCGTTTCCTCGAGACTTCTCGAGAATGGCGAGAGCAAGGAGTCCAGCCAAAGCGAGGAGGTTGAAAGCAAACCCAGACCAAGCGAAAGCGAGAAGAGCAGGCTCTGCAAATCACGACGACGGAAGATGATCAGCGAAGCTCATCGAGCGAGAGCTAGAGAGATCGATGCTCACTCCTCCAGTGATCTCGAGTGCACTCGTCGAGGATCCTAGCCTCCTTGGTAGCGAGGAAAGCGACGACTGAGGAGGGAAGAAAGGAACGACGACGCGACGAAGAGTCAGCTCCCGTTCTTAAAAACACGGAGGAGAGAGGAATGAAACGCACCAGCCCAAGCGAGGAAAAGAACCTCGACGACGACGAGCTCGAACCAGAACTGGCTGAGGAAGGTCGAGTAGGCGGTGGGGAAGATGAAGCTGACAGAACCAAGACGCGTCGAGCGAAGTCAGCCATTCGTCCTCTTTTCCTTTCGAGCCAGCGAAGGCACGTTCAGAGACTCACAGAAGGGAAAGAACCAAAGTCGACGAAACCAATCCAGCGATCGCGATGTACAGAAGTCCTACGAGACAGACAGGAAAACGAAGCGGGGGAGGAGAGAAGCGAGTGCTTAGCGCTCATTGACAGAGGTTCGATCAAGGGAGAAGGGGGGGGGTTCGCTTACGAGCTTTGTTGGTCTTGCAGTAGGTGAAGTATCCTCCTGGCTCAGGGAACGAGGTAGGGTGAGGTCGACCGTGGTGACGAGTGGGAGAAGCTGTCCAGCTGGTCTTCGAGACGCCGGTCTCAGACGAGGAAGACGAAGTTGACGTCGCAGCGACCGATCTGGTAGGCTTAGCCGACGACTTGTGGTGGCTCGAGTAGGAAGAGACGACTCCGCCGGTCGAAGAGGTCGACGGAGAAGAGGTCGGGGAGGGGAACTTGTGGTCGTGAGTGGTGGTTTGGGTAGGGAAAACGATGGAAGTGAGGTCGATGGAGGTCTTGTGGTGCTTCCTAGCGAAGACGCCTTGACCTTGACCTTCAGCGAGGGTGATAGCCTCTCCAGGGTGGTACTTGGGCTGACCTGAGACGAGCGAAGAAGGAAAAGAAGGCGAGATGGGTACGAGAAAAGAGGTCAGATGGAGCTCGGTCGAGTCGAGTCGAGCAAGGATGATTTGACAAGATGCAGAGGAACTCACCCTGAGAAGCAAAAGTTTAGAGGGGAGAGGAGAGTCAGTTTTCAGCTATGAGTTCGAGAAGAAGAGATGGGGAAGGGAGGGAAAGGAAAGGACGAGGAAGCTCACTCGAACGACTCCGAAACGAAGAGACGAGATGATGAGTCCGATCGAAGAGAGAAGGAGGAGGGTGTAGAGGACCGCTCGGGTGATCTTGATCGCTGGGGACCAGGCTGAGGTGTAAGCCATCTTTGCTGCTGTTTCTTGAAGAAGTGGGAAAAAGGGAGGAAGATGTGGGTGGGGGGAGAAAAGAAGAGAAGGGAGCGAGGGGGGAAGACAGGCCGACCGCGGCCCCCCCATGACGAGCTCCCAGTCACGCGTTTCGGCTAAATCTCGAAGACAGATGAGAAAATCTTCCTCGGATCATATCTGTCGAAGCCGTCGCATATGGTGCGAGCTAGAGAACGAAAAGGAGGAAGGAGCGCGAGATGGGAGGTGTCGACGCGACGCGTGATTCGTCGAAAACATCGTCGCGTCGGGCCAGCACTTCTTCTTTTTCGAGCATTCCGAACATGCTGGAAAGAACCGTATACTCAAAAGCTGGCAGAATTCGCTCGCCCCTCGAAGATTCGCCGTGGCTGGTCTCGAAGACCGCCGACCGCGTCGCGTCGTCTTTCCTCTTCGTTCTCACCCTTCGTCTCTCTTCCTCGCTCTCTCCATTCCCTCCCAGCCCTTCTATCTCTCTTCTCTCCCTCTTCTCGAGACCTTCCTCTGTACAGATCATCCACGAGGCCATCAACATCAACCTTCCTTCCCCCCTCCCGTCTCCCCCTCCTCTCAGCCTCGTCAAAAGAAAAATGTCCCAACCCCCTCCAACCCTCCTCACCCACACCCCCCCAAGTCCAACCCATCACCCCAGTTCCTTCCTTCCCCTCCACTCACACAACCTCAAAACGAGATCGTACGAGGAAGAAAGCACGAAAAGAGAAGAGGCGAGAATGCAGACGGGGGGTCAAAGCTCGCGCGCGAACACGAGCTCCGACGTCGCCTCCCTCCCTGCTACGGGAGAGAGGGAGAGAGTGAGAAGAGCTACAGTAAAGTGCAGAGGAGAGAGACTTGGGTTTCACTCTTCGCTACCCTGCAAGATTCAAACAAGCTCATGGAGGTGGGGAGGAGCAGGGAATGGTAAAAAGGGTGCGATGGTGGGATGGTGTAGGAACTGGGAGGGAGGGAGAGGTGTTTCAAGGGGTTGGGGGTGGGTGGGCTAGACTAGGGCAAGGAAGAGAAGGGATGGAAGGGGAGGGGAGGGATGGTTGTGGTGGTTGGGAGGGAAGGAAGGAAGGAAGGCGAGGGAAGTTTCGGGTTCGCGACGCACAGACCTCGCCGGAGTCGGTTGGGAAGGCTGGGGGAAGAGGGAGTGAGATTGTGAAGGCGAGGGTTCGCTCCTTTGAAGGGTTTGGTGGTAGAGCAGAGCAGGGCTCAGCTCAGAAACACTGAGCAAAAGAGTGAAGAGCGAACGCTCAACTCAACTCGACGCGTCTTGCTCGCTCTCGTCATCAGAACCACATCCCATCGAATCAGATCTCCGTCGTCAATCTAAAGCGTCTTGAACCTATCCGCAAAAGCACACAAGATCTTCTGCGTCGGTTTCTCCCTCGCGGAGTGTCCTGCGTCCGGGACGACGGTGAGTTCGGCCTGGCGAACGAAAGGAGGGAAGGAAAGCGCGAGCGAACGATTCAAGGAGTCAGTTTACGAACTCTCGAAGGGTAGTGGAGATGAAGCAGAAGGGGTGGGAGTGGATAGTTTCGCTTACCTCCGGGAAAACCTTCTTGAGCGCCCAAGCTGTTGTGATGGGGCAGACCACCTTGTTCGCGAAACAAACGAAGGGAGCCGGGGAGTGAGTGAGCGAGGACGAGAGCGAGAAGGACGAGGCGGAGCGAGGAGAGGAGGGGTTGCAGAGGAGTGAGAGTGGGTACGTACATCGTATCGACCTTGAGCGATAACCTGCAAAGAGACGAGGTGAGAGGAGGCGGGTCAGTTCGAGTCTTCGCGTCGAATCCGGAAACGTCGTGCGTGAACTCACCGTAGGGATATGCCTGATCTTATCGATCCCCTGCTTCTCAAGCAGCTGTCCATCTCGCATCCATCCTGCGTTGACGAAGAAGCTGCGAAGGCGAGACCGAAACAGAGGCCAAAAGTCAGTTCGTTCATCTCGATTCGTTTCGACTCGAGTCGACTCACTGGTTCTCAATCCTCGCGAACGCACTGATAGCCGAGCGGAAGAAGGGGTACCTTTGGGTCAGTTTATGAGGGTAGGGTATGGTAGGATGGGAGAGGGAGGGGAAAGAGGAAGCGTGTGGAGGGACGAAGAAGAGAGGGGGAGGGAAAGGGAAGCAGGAAGGAACGCACTTGGCCCAATCGTCCTCAGCGGCTTTGGCGACGTCTGAAGGGTCGACTTGGAGTTTGGAGGTTGACATCTGGAGGGGAAAAAGCGGAGAATGAGGGGGTTAGATGGAGAAGGGGGAGGAGAGACGAGACGAGACGAGAGCTGAGACGCGACTGACCTCCCACTTCGACCAGGCCCTGCGAACGAACAACGAAGCATAAAGATGAGCTTCCGAAACAGATTTTCTCTCTCCTAGAGCAACGATCAAACCCGTCGAGTCGTTCGTGCAGGCGGACTCACTTAGCAGCCTCGAGCCTAACAGCCTCGTCCTCCGAGTTCAACCTCCCATGGTAAGCCTGGAAAGAAGGAGGGGAGGTCAAAGTCAACTTGAGCTCGAGGACGCGAAGACGAAGGAAAAGGAGTGGCGAAGAGGGGAGGAGAACGAACCTGCATCATGTCCGCCCTCTCGCTCTCGGGGATAGGAGCGACGAAGTCGTCCCAGGCCTCAGGGAAGAGATGGGAGGCTCCGTTCTGATAGAAGAACTCGAGTTCCGAACGACGGAGGAGGAAAATGCCTCGAAGGATAAGAGCTTTGACTCGGGAAGGGTGGGTCTGAGCGTAGGCGAGGGAGAGGGTGGATCCCCTGAGAAAGGTTGGAAAGCAAGACGGAGGGAGGGAGGGAGAGGTGAGCTCGTGTGCTCAGCTTGGCTTGCATGAGCGAAAGAGGGAAGAGGGCTGAAGTTCGATCGTACCAGCTTCCTCCGAATACGACCCATTTCTCGATCTTGAGTTCCTCTCGAAGGAGTTCGATATCGGCGACGAGATCCCAGCTGGAAACGAAGGCAGGAGGACAATGAGGTCGTGTGAGCTCGAAGTTGTCGAAGGAGCAGCTCGCTTGTTGCTCGCCAAGAGACACGACGAGACTGACGTCGTGTTATCCTTGAGCTCAGCTGAAGGAGTTGACTTCCCCGATCCACGCTGGTCGACTGAGGAAACGAGCGAGGGAGGACGAGGTGAGCTCTCGATTGGAAGGAAGGGGAAGACCGACGGATGGAAGCTCACGCAGGATGATCCTGTAGACCTCGGGGTCAAAGTAGGTTCGATCACTAGCGGAAGTTCCTCCTCCAGGTCCACCTGATAAGATATTGGATGCAAAGGGAGAAGAGTGAGACGAGACTCGAGGGAACGAAGGGATCGGAAGGAGGGAGGAGATGGTCGAGCTCAACTCACCGTGAAGGAAAACAACGGGCTAAGCAGGCAGAAAGGTCAGCTTTTCTCAGACTTCAAGCTCAGAATAAGAGAGAAGAGAAACGAGCGTACCTTTCCATCCTTCTTTCCAGACTGCTCGTAGCTGAAAATCGTACCCAGAAACAGGTCAGCTCGTGGGTCTCGTCGAGGTCCAATCCCCTCTCTTCTTCGCTCATGCTCTCTTCTTCTCTTCACTCACTAGAGAGTGTGCAGAGAAGAGACCTTGAGGAATCCGGTCTGGAAGGGTTCTTGGGGTGTGTACATCTTGGCTTTCGAGTTGTGGAGTAAGAAAGGAGGAGATGGCGGTTGGAGAGAGCCGTCTCGACGGGCCCAGGAGCATCGCCGTCTCGAGCTTCGGCGACCTCCTTCGCAGGAAGGTGTGATTTTCTCGTTTGCCCTCCCAACCAGCACAACCTCTTCCTCTTTGATCAACACCTTCTCTTCGTCCATCATGTCTCCTCCCATCCACCGTGTGCTCTCAATCGGAAAACCTCGCTCTATAGAAGCCAACAACGACCTTGCCGCCCTCGCCGCCTCAGGAGTCCGTGAGCTCGAATTCCCCTCCTCCTCTGCCACGTTTCCATTCGCTCATCCTCCGTTCTTTCCTTTTCGCAGAGATCATCTACGTTCCTAAGGATGTCACGGATCGTCTAGAGGTGATCGCCTGGATCAAGGAGCAGGTCGTCAACGATGGAGGCTTCTCTGCTATCGGTAGGTCGCCCTCCTCGTCCTTCAAATCTCGAACCAAGCTCACCCTCCCTCCGCCCTTCTTCGTTCTCGCTCGCTCAGCTTTCTGGCTTTCTCACATCTTCAAGCTTTTGCCTTTCGACGAGACTCTCTTCGCTCCTTGTCTTCCTCCCGTCGCTCCCAAGGGAACTCTGCGCTGCGTTTGTGGACCTGGAGCGGTTCGTCTCAGTCTTCCTCGTCCTCCTCCCTCTTGCCCGCTCACTCCTTCACTCACGCTCTTTTCCTTCGCTTTCTGTCACTCTGCTTGAACTAGGGTTTCGACAAGATCCCCCTCGACTACTTCAACTCCGAGCAAGTCTTCTACGCCAACACTCCCGAAGCCGTTGCTGAACCAACTGCTGCTCACGTCGTCAGTCCAACCTTTCCCTCCCCCCTGCCTCCCCAACCCTCTGAGCTCGATCCCGAAGGCTCGCAAGGCAACGACGACCTCTTCTCCGTCTCAAGCGTTTGGTCTCGACTCTGCCCATCGCTTCCCCTCCCTCAACAAAGCTCACCTCTCACTCGCGTCCTCTCCTTCCCCTCCCAGGTCATCCTAGTCCTCACTGCCCTCCGAGGAACGACCGGAGCCGAACGATCCCTTCGTCGAGGAGAATGGACCTCAGGAGGAGATTCCGTAGCCAATAAGACTCTTGGAAGGTGAGCTTCGTCTTTAACTCTTCTTGAGTCGCCGTTTCGTCCCTCCCACTTCTCGTCGCCTCACATCAACTCACTCCCCTCCTCCCCTCCCTCACCTCACCTCTAGGTCTCAAGTCGGTCTCCGACTCGGTATCGTCGGAATGGGTTCCATCGGAAGGGTTCGTTCCTCCTCCCTTTACTCCCAACTTCGCTCGTCTTCGCACGAGCTCGAGGGTCGCGTCGAGCTGACCTCCCTTCGTTTTCGTTCTCGCTTCGCTCGCAGATCGTCGCGAGGTACTTGACCGCCCTGGGAATGAAAGTCAGCTACTACAACCGAAACAAGCTTTCTCAGGATCTCGAGGCTGGAGCGACTTATGTTTCTTCGCTTGATGAGGTGAGTCTTGCGCCGTTTTCGTTTGGTTGAGGGGAGAGAAGAGAAGTCGCGTCGAGTTGAGTTGAGCTGATCGTTCGTTTTGCGTTGCAGCTGTTGCGCAACACCGACGTCCTCTCCGTTCACGTTCCTCTTTCGACGTCAACGAAGGGTCTGATCGGAGCGAGGGAACTGGCGCTGCTTCCTAAGGGAGCTGTGGTGATTAATACGAGTCGGGGACCTTGTGAGTGCTGCCCGTTTCTTTTTTTCCTTTCTTTCCCTTCGTTCCTTCCTCTCTTCCCCTATTCCTCCCTCCTCGTCCCTCCCCCGACTAAACTCTCTCCCCTCTTCCCCTCCCCCCTCCTCCCCTTCACCAGTGGTCGACGAACTCGCCCTCATCGAAGCCCTCAAATCCGACCACATCTCCACCGCCGCTCTCGACGTCTTCGATGTTGAAACTTCCGAGGGAGTGCCTGAGTACTTTAAGGAGTCGAATAGGGTTACTGTGAGTGCTGTGCTTCGTCTCTTCCTGAGTCTCGCCCCTTCCAAAACAAAACAAACGGAGCCCTTCGTTCGCTCGTTCGAACGCGTCCTGACCGACCCACCCTCCCCTTCTTCTTTCGCTCGGCTCGCTTCGCATCGCTCAACAGATCACCCCCCACATGGCCTGCAACCTCGTGGACATCATCCCTCATTTCGAGTGCGAGATGGTTCTGAGTGAGTGGGCGCATCCCTCCCTCCCTCTTCGACGACTCGCGTCGTCGTCCCCCCACCCCCCCTTCTCTCCTCCTTTCCCCTCACTGACTCCCTTTCTCTTCCCCATCCCCCCCGCTCCTTCCTTCGCACGGTAGATCTCGCCACCTTCATCCAAGACGGCAAGCCCAAGAACGCGGTGAACGGGGGGTGGCAGACTCAGATCTAGACCTTGTTTCGCGCTCGTTGTTTCGTTCAGTGAGATAGATATAAATTTGGTAGATTTTAGACGTTATGTTTTGGGTTTCTTTGGATGCTGTCTTTGTCTTGCTGAAAGCGAGCAGGAAGGGCGGAGGCAAAAGCGTTGCGCACGTCAGCTCGTCGAAAACGAAAGGGCAGGAGCAAAGGTGGAGCGGTCGAGTTGGAGTCGAACCACCATCTTCGGTCCCTCTTTCTGCTTCTTCTTGTCCCTCTTCTCGACGGAAGAAGAGTTTTCGTCTATTCCCTCGCCGTCCGTCCGTCCATCGCACTGCTGTGTCTTCCTGGAGGCTAAACGCGAGATGGACGAGCGGAGGAGGGAGGGCCAGACGTCATGCTCCATCTCCCTCCCTCTTTCCTCTCCTTTCTTCCTCTCTCTTTCTCTTTTCCGCATGGGTGGGACAGGATGGGAGATCGAAGAGACCTGCTTCCGAGCGTTGCACGAGGAGCGAGTCTGCTTCACTCGGCTCTCGTGTTCAGCGGGTCGAAGTGCAGGTCTCTTCCTTCTCCCGCTTTCCACTCCTTTCTCTTCCTCTCTCTCTCTCTCTTTTCGATTCAGGATAGGGAGCTTGAAGAGGACTTCCACCTCAGGTCTCAGACCTTTGTACTGTGCTCGTCTATAGGCTCTGCGCTGGAGCCCTCTTCTTTCTCCTTCTCTTCCTTTCTTTGTTCCCTCTTTTCCCGCTTCCTTTCTTCTTCTCCCCACTCTCTTCACGAGTAAGTGAGTGGATGAATCAGAGAGGCTCCGCTCGACAGACCGGACGACGAGGACCTGTCAGTCGTCCTTTTGCTCTGTTCTGTTCGGAACGCGAGGCTCTCCGTTCCTTCCCCTCGTCTTTCCTTTTTCCTCTCTCTCTTCCTCCTCCTCCTCCTCATCCCACAACCTCGTAAATACTCAAGTTCCTTCCTGATCCTGTAGTATATCATCCTCTTCGCTCGTCCGGGCTCCTTCCAAGAAAATCCGGGCGAGAGAAGAGCGACGCGTCCGAGAGGTTCAGGAATCGACGCGACGGCGCTCTGCGGGGGAGATCTTCTCGAGTGTGACGTCGAGGCGATCTGGTAGCGTGACAAGGTTGTGGTGCAGCGTTTCCTCTTTCTCCCGAGAATGGGAACGAAGGGACTCACTGCACGTCGCGAATCGAGACGCTACCTGTCCGCTTGCAAGGCCAAACAGCTTTCGGCGTTCTTCATCTTCTCCCGCACTACTTGAGTCTCTTTTGTACATATAGGAAAGAGTCGACGTCTGCATTCTCGCGATCTCGCGTTCAGGAAGAGCGTGAGGGAGAACGATCGCATCGTTTCGCTTCGCGTGCCCCTTTTTGCGGTCAGCTCTTCCCTGTCTCTCCTACTTTCTTCTCTGTCTCTTCTCCGCCTTCCGTGAGCACGCAGGTGGTGGTCGAGAAGGTAGTAGGAGATCTCGATATTGCGCGAAGCCGATCAGTCCGACTGGTTCGATTTTCGCGCGACGCGTCGACTTCTTCACCTGCTCGGCTCCCGCTCTCCCGAAGGACAGAGCCAACTGTTTCTTCTGCTTTCTTGTAGACGACCGTTTTTCTGGCCTGTTTGAGACTCAGGTCCGTAGAACGAGTCGTTCTTCGAACAACCCAGATGTCGCGGATTTCTTTGTTCTTTCTCTTCCCCCCCCCTTCCTTTCGATCTTCCTTTCGACTCGAATGACCGAGTGATGGTCTGCCTTCCCTGCCGATTAGATCATTATGTCCTTGCTTCACCGAGGTACACTGCGAGGGAACGACTGAAGGGTCTGTCTCTCCTGCCTCGCGTCGTCGAGCCACCGCTCCCCAGCTCACTTCCCGTATCACGAGCCTTCGGCAGTGCGTAGAGAAACACACCAACCCTCGTGAGGCGAGAGATGCGAGAAGGAGACCCGTTGAGTCCTCAGAGGTCGGAGGCGAAAGAAACGTCGACTCGTTAAGACGAGGATGGCAACGGATGCGAGCGCTCGCTTCTCGAAGTGGACATCTTTCAGTCTTCAGCTGAACACCAGCTTCTAACTTAGTCTCAAAATATATGGAAATGTTTACTGTAAAAGACTCAGAAAGCTCAGCGCGGTCGCCCGTACGAAACGCGATCGAAAGAGCGATAAGGGTGAGCGACGCGTTCATTTTCGCGGATTGAGAGTGGAAGAGCTGTTTTGAGAGGCCATGAGCGGTGAGATATTTGAGGAGTCATCCTTGGGTCTAGTCATTCTCGCCGTTCAAGGATGATCGCAGAGAGAACGAGCGAGGAGGGAGATGTCGAAGTGAGATCGCGCGCGACCTGGGTTCTTCAGCCCCTGAACCGAGAAATTTCCGTGCGGGTTGGAAGAGGAATCTCTCAGACATCTATCCATGCTTTCCAACCGAATCCTTTCTCGATAGACAAGACGGAAAAGTCGCAGGGGTGAAGATGAGAGGCGAGGGTGGCCAGGGCGCAGTTGGAGGCAGTTGGCCAATTCTTCAGCGACCTGTTCCCTTCTTCTTTCTGCTGCTGTTTCTTTCCTTCCCCTCCATCTTCAAGACGCAACAGGTTGGTATACTTTGCCGCTAGACCTTCGACCACCTCGCCATCGGATGCATCCATACTGACCTAGCATCCTCTCTTTTCTCCCATCCCACTTCATCGTCTCGTTCGCCCTCCGTCTCTTCAAACTTTGCACCTCACCTCGTTCCCTTCCTCCCACCTTCCTTCGCCTTTCCCTCTTCACCAACCACCCCAAACCAACCCCAAACTCCTACCACGCCCTTCTCTGCCCTCTTCGGAACGTCTGTGCGAAATTAGAAATGGGATTCGGCAAGAACAACGGTGAGCAGGTCGTCTTGAATCAGGTCATAGGAGGGAGGAGGAGGAGAGCTCGCCTTTGGAAGGAGACTTGAAGCTGACTTTGTTCTCTTTTCTTCAAAGTCCTCCACGCCAATCATTTCCGAAAGGACTGGCAGGTTCGCATACCTTCATCTAGCTGTCGCTCGTAATCCGTGGGGAGGTGTAGGAGGGCTGTCGTTCTGACTCAAAGATCTCTCTCTCTCCCCTCTTCGCTCCTTCCTCAACCTCACCAACCCTCCCCTCCCGCTCGCCCAATCCGCCCTCCAATCGACCTCCGCTTCCCTCCTCATCAACTCTATCCTCACGGCCACCTTCCTATCCTCCACCACCATCCTCTCCTAACAGCGACGAGTGAAGACCTGGTTCGACCAGCCTGGACGAAAGTCGCGAAGAAGACAGGCTCGAGCCACCAAGGCCACCACCCTCGGAGCTCGACCCCTCAAGACTCTCCGACCCGCCGTCCGATGCCCCACCGTCAGGTACAACACCAAGATCCGAGAGGGACGAGGTTTCACCCTCAGGGAGCTCAAGGCTGCTGGTGTTGGAAAGAAGGAGGCTAAGGGACTCGGAATCTCCGTCGATCACCGACGACGAGGAGGAGACGAGGCTGCTGAGCAGGTTAACGTTGAGAGGATCAAGGGATACCGAGCGAGGTGAGTTCATGGTCTTGTCTCTGGAGTGGAGGGTATCGTCTAGGAGGAAGGAGGGACTCTGTGGAGGGAGGGAAGGAACGCGTTTGTTGAGGTCGCTCGAAGGGGAGGATTTTGGGTCGAACGTCGAGCTGCTTGCTGCCTCGCTCGTTCTCTCTCTCTTCTCGCACCACTAACCTGTCCCTCTCCTTTCGCACCCTCTCCCCTACCAGGTTGATCGTCTTCCCCCGAAAGGCTGGAAAGCCCAAGGCTGGAGACTCCTCCGCTGAGGACCTCAAGGCTGAGACCACCCGAGCTGCCATCCCCCTTCCCACCGTCTACACCCGAGAGGCTCCCAGGGCCATCACCGAGGAGGAGAAGGAGTTCGAGGCCTACAGGACTCTCCGAGTTGCCCGAGCTGCCAAGAGGAACGCTGGACAGGCTAAGAAGAGGGCCGAGTGAGTTTTGCTTTCCCTTCGTTTCGAGCTCGTCTCTCGGTTCACTGACTCGCTTCGTTTTGGTTCGAGCGTTTGTTTAGGAAGAAGGCTGCTGAGGAGGCCGCTCTCAAGAAGTAGAGTGGGTTTACTTCGTTGTTTTAGGTGTCTCTCTTATGCTTTCTCGCTACGACTCCCTTCACGAGCTCGAGTCCGTCGAAAGCTCGTCGTCGCTCGCTTCTTCCTTCCCCCATCAACTAACGCTCTTGCCCGGAGATCGAGTCGCGGTTCTGGACCCTCCTCGTGCCTTTCCATCGAAAGATCTCGCCTTCTCGAGCGAGCGCGAGCTGAGGCCTTGACTGGAAACTCGGACAACGACTTCGAGAACTCGACTAGCGATTTCGTCTCGTCCCTCTTCCATTCCTCAAACCGCGACCCTCCTTCCTCTTGAGATGCTCAACTATCCTTGGACCTTTCTCTCCACCCTTTCACTCTCCCAGGTCAACCTTCGTAGATCCTGGAAGCCTCATCACTCGTTGGCTCGAGCTGGCGAGCTTCAGCCCAGCGACCAAGAGCTCGTTGAGCCTTTCATCAAGACTGGAACAAACGAGTAGCCCGATCTTGGTCGCCTGCCTGCTCAAGAGCGGCTTCATCGGGAGCTTCCGTGCTTGGTGTATGAACAGAGGCTCGCGTATCTCTCATTGGAGGAGCCTGTCAAGCCAGCTCGAGGAGGGGGAGAGGTTGGGGAGGGAGGAGCAGGCGAGGTTCAGCTTGGACGTTTCTTGGTGAGCTCGCCGTGCTTTTCCTTTCAGTGGTGTATCTCTCTCGTCTGGCTTCGGTTTCGGAGAGATCTGTAGTTGCCCTCGCTCGAAGTTCATCTTCAGACGCTGGGTCGACGAGGTCGACGTAAACCAACTTCGACCACGAAGGAAGCAAGCGACCTCCGTTCGTTTTGTCTTCTTCCCTCGGCCTCTCTCTCTCACCTTCTGGGAAACAGCACAGCCTCGAGCTACAAACCGAGCTAGAGGAAGAATGCAGGGAACCGAGGAGGAGGAAGGAACAGGACGAAGCCAGGGGAGAGGGAAGCCTTCGACAGTCGCTTTCGCCCCTGCTCCTCCTGTCTTTCGAGGGAGCCCACGGCCGTGCTCTCCGCCGGACGAAGATGAGATAACGAGCCATATATACCATCGAGTCCGAGCTAACTTGGTCCTCTCATCTCGCTTCAGATCGCGCTTCTTGGGTCAGGCTTCGAGACGAGAAGGTGAGCTTGCATCGTCGTTCCCTCTCTCGCGTCGCCTGTCTCCTTCCTTTCACGACCTTCCTTCTTCCTCTTTCCAACCTTCTTTGCGGATCATCAACACGAGAACCGAGGATCGGCCGCGCGGACCTCGAGGATTTATGTCCCACTTGAGGCACAAGGAGGACTACAGGTCCCGCTCTTCACCCTCTTTCTCCTTTTCCCTCCTGTCCTCTCCTTCTGTGCTCCTCTCTCTTTCTCTCCCCTCCGCTCCTTCTTTCGTTCACCTGACAGCTAGGCGTTCCCTCCGTCAGCGGTCATCTTCTCTCTCGCTCAAAGCCCTCAGCAACCTTCCTTCCCTCTCACCTCCTCCTCCTCTCTCCCTCGCGTCTCATGGTCTCCCAGGAAACGGCCTACGCCTTTTTCTACCTCCATGCACGTCTCTAATTCCTCTTTCAGCAACTCCTCCACTCCTTATCTTGAGTAGGTCTCAAAACTAACATGCGCGTTCTCCCTTCCTCCGCCTCTTCCTCCTCCAGCTCTTCGCTCTCGCCCTCACCACCTTCCTCCTTCTCACCATCTTCTACTCCGGAGGGACTCTCAAGCGAGACCCAACGGTCATCTCCCTTCTCATCATCTACGGCGTCATCTCCCCGCTCTTCTTCGACCTCACTCTCTTCAGGACGGGAGGAAGCCTCGAAACGTTCGATGTCAACTCAGCGATCTGTCTGGCTCAGGCAGGAGGAACAGCTGGTCTCCAGAGTATGCAGGCTGCTGGAGTGCTCGCGCTGGTCGTAAAAGTAAGCTCTTATCTTGGTATCGTTTTCGTTGGGGAAGGAGGAAGGATTGTGTGGGAGAGGAAGGGGGCGTCCCGTTTCACTCCGAGAGTTGAGCGTCGTACTGACACCCTTCCTTCGTTCTTCGCTTCAGCTTTTCGCCACTCTCCTGGCCGTCTCTAGAAGAGCTGAGAGCTTCTTCGACTCCATAGCGATGCAGGTCATCGTGAGTTCGCTTCTTCCTTCTCTTTCCTCCCCGAGAAGGAAGCTTCGACTGACAACGTTCGACGCGTTTCGTCCCCTGTTTCGTCTTCCCTCTCTTCCCAGCTCATCGTTCTTCCTTACGCTCTTTGGCTCACGGATCTCGTTGCTACGATAGTGCTGGCGAGAGATGGAGTGGGGAGGTCGAGGGTCGTGATAGGAGACTTCGTGAGTTCCTCGAGGGGAAAGACGAGGAGAACCGACAACACGTCGAGCTGACCCTCGTGTTCTTCCCCGTCTTGACGTTTCAGTACTGCCGGATCGAGAACGATGGCGTGTGAGTGCTCGACTTCTACAGGGATAGCTGCGGATAAAACAAATCTGACATCCTTCTCCCCTTCCTCGTATAGTGTAATGGCCTTCGCCTCGATCAACATGGTCCTCTTCTCACTCGTCGTCACGTTCCTTTGTGCGTCTTTGACCTTCATTCTCCCTTGAACCTTCACGTCACTCGCTGACCGTGCTCTTTCCTTTCTGCTCCAGTCTTCGCCATCATCCTCGTCATCCGTCGTTTTCTCGTCTTCCGCCATCTCGGAGGAGAAGAGGTCGTTCCAAGCTCTCTCGTCGTCGCGTTCAGTGAAGTCGACGTCGGACTTTCGATTCGGATTGTGCTCTTCACTCTCTACGTGGGAGTTGCCTTTGGGTGGGTCTTGATCTTTCTCTCGAGACAGACGGACGACTCAGGACTGACCTCGTCGCGTTGTCGTCGCGTCTCTTCTGCAGTGCCTCGACTCTCATCCTCGTCGACCGCTCCCTCCTCGTCTGGAACCTTACCTCCGCTGCAGGTGCGTTCGTCGTCCTCGCCAGCTCTTCAGACCTAGTTTATCCTCCTTTCCTCTTCCTTCGTTCAGCCGGACCCGTCATCTTCCTCGTCTTTGGCTCGCAAATGGACGTCCTCGCCGTTTGGTTCTACCCTCTTCGCCTCCTCTACCACTGGACCCTCAAGTTCTTCCTTGCCGTCACCCCTATACGCTCTCCTCCTCCTCCCACTCCAACTCTTCGAACGGACTCTCCCGATCCCTTTCCTCCTCAAACGGTCTACCTGCCCTCTCTCCCTCTCTCCCTCCACGCGCCTCACTCCCTTCACTCAGCCAACACCCACGCTCGCACGCTCACTCGAGGATCCTCCTTCACTCGCTCAACCCAAGGAGCTCGCACTCCCTCGCCTGGCCTCTGGACGAAAGACGGTCGTTGGAGAACCTCTCTCTTCCTCGAGGAAGGCGGGACGGCCAAGGAGTTGGACGGACCTCAGAGCGAAGAGGAGCGTCGATGGAGAGAAGATCAGAGGAAAGGGGATAGGGCGCTTGCGGAGGAGTTGATGCAGATCAAGAGGGAGGTGGGGATGGTGAAGAGCGAGCTGGTGGATATACGGCGGGAGGTGGGAGAGCGAGGATGGATTGAGGATCAGGAGCAGGAGAGGCGGAGGAGGGTCGCGACGGAGGAGACGGAACGACGAAGGGATCAGGATGGGAGGTCGGACGCTTCGTCGGCTATCGAGGAGGATAGCGAGGAAGAGGTGGAGGAGGAGAAAGAGGAGGAGGTGAAGGAGGCGAGACCTCCTCGGCCTGCGACTCCTGGTCCTTGGTGATCGTCGAAGTCGTCGCGTCGAGTCTTCGGATCGTTTTCTGTTCGGTTATCTTTTTGTTGTTTCTTCTCCTTCTTCCTCACGTTGCTTGTTTGATTCTCTTCGACTTTGACTTTCTCCTTCTTACACCACCCCACGCTCGCTCGCCTGCTCTTCTCTCTTCTCGGTGGACTTTATCTCGTTTGCTTGTTTCTCCTCGTTGCTTCGCTTTCACTCCCTCTACCTCTGAACTAGGCCCTCTCTCTCTCATCTCCACCTCCATACATCGCATCCTCTTCGGTGATACGTTTTTCTTACGCAACCATCTTTGTCGTACTTCCCCTTCCCTTCCTTTAGACCTTTGCTCGGTTTCGTCGCGTCCTCCCGTCTCTTCCCTTTTCTTCGTTCGACTCTGCCCACATCTTGTTTTCTTCTCTTATCCTACACAATCTACTCATGACCTTCCGCTGCCTGCTTCAAGTCGCTCGAGGACTCGTAGAGATAAGTCGCATCCATCAGGAGCGACTAACAGCAAAGCTACAGCTTCGGCGAGGGCGACGACGACGACCCGTTCTCCTCCTTCCACGATTTCGCTTCGAGAGCAGCCTTCAGGATTTCGGGGAAGGCCGCTTTCCGGCTGGCGTTGTGGTCGTAGATGATGTTCTCGCTGTTGGATTGGAGAGCGAGGGGAGAGAAGGGAGGGAGGGAGGGAGGGAGGAGGAGGAGGAGAGTCAGCGTCGGCGGTCGCGTTTGAATATGAGAGGGGTTGATATCGAGTGAGGACAATAAAGCTGAGGAGAGCGATAGGGTTCGACAAGGTGCTGTCCCGAGGAGCGCTGAGGGTAGCCACGGCGGCAGGCAGGAGGAAAACTCACGTTTCGCAGGTTGAAACTAGCCGTCCAGTCTTCAACGACCAAGCCTCGTGAGCGAGCTTGAAGCTCGAGGGAGCTGACTCGGGAGATACCGAGTGAGGCCTGGACAGGAGGATGAGCGAATCGGGGTGGGTGACGGGGAACTGTGATAGAAAGCGAGCAGCAGAAGACGAAAAACGAGGAGTCAGACGTGAGTCAATTCTATACAACGAGGAGTCAGCGTCCTTCAAGCGACAGAGGGGCGTACCTTGTAGGTGATGAAGTGGGACTTCACCACGAAGCCTATGTTTTGACCAGAGAGGATATCGGTGACGAGGGCCGAAGGGAGAGGGGGGGAGAGGGATTGGAGGAAGGAGAGTCGAGCCGTCTCGAAGTAGCTGAGGAAATTCACGTTGTTCACGTGTCTGCGATGGAGAGAACAATCAGCTACATGCTCCTCGACAGCCTGAGTCCAGAAGACGACCAAGACTGACCTGAATTGATCCGTCTCTCCCCAAGCAACAGGCCATTCGACGGCACCTCCTCCCTCGACGTCCCAACCCTGCTTCTTCGCTCGTTCCAAGATCCTCTGCCTCTCCTCCGACCAGTCGTGACTCTGAACAGACGACCATGTCTCCAGAGGCTTCTTGTAGTCGATGGGCTCTCTTGGAATCGCAGCTGGAGATGTGGGTTGGTCGGTCGTAGCTGACGGAGAAGGGCGAGGGATGGTGTAGTTGGGTGTGATCTCGCTCTCGTCGGCTGGTCCTCGAGTTCCTCTGCAAGTAAAAATCAGAGGAGATGGTTAGTGAGGAGAAGATCATCTCGAGAGATTTGGACGAACGGTGGTAGGTAGAAAGGGGAGTGCTGATCCGCAAAGGACTTGAGCAGCTCCTGCTCGGAAGGAAGGGAAAAGAAGGACGAGGTCAGTCCGAGCTCATTTTCGTAGGACGTAGGAGAGTGAAGGAGACAAACTTCTATAGACGACATCCTGTGACCGATGAGACGAGGCGGAGCTGTGTTTGAGAGGGAGAGAGGGAGCCGTTTGAGGCAGCGAAGCATGCAAAGAGGAGTGAGGGTTGGAGGAGTTGCAAGCGTTGAGCTCATTCCCTTCTCCTCTCTCGGCTGTCGCCTCCCGAGCACCCGCCTCTCACAGTTTCCAGATATTCGATGAAAGATTTCCGTCTCGGTCCTGCTGCCCATCTCAGCTTACCTTTCAGTTCGCTTCAGAAGATCGCGCTGAGAAACGTTGCGCGACGAAGAAGCGCCTTCGACTCGTCGTGAACTCATGAAATGTCGTCTCGTTCTACAAAATCGCTCGAGTTACTACCGAACCTTCCTATCCTCCACTGAGCCTACCACTGGCACCCTAATAAACGCTCCCCAAGCTTTCCACACCACCCACGCAGCTGTCAACCAAATGGCGGCTGTCGTACCGGCTTCGACGAAAGGGAGATGCGAGGCGCGTCCGACGGGGAGGGTGAGGATGGAGACTGGATTCGGCGAAGATGGAAGGGTGACGGGTTGGAAAGGATGGAAGGTGCTATAGTTTGGGAAGAGGGTCGAGAGGGAAGGAGGGAAGGGTGGTGGAAGGTTCGGTAACGCGTCTGAACGAGAAGAAGACCAAGAGGGGACGAAAGAAGTCAGATCAGGCACCTTAGCGCTACGAAGAACCAGACCGAAAAGCAAGAGAGCTCACCTTGAGCAGTGTTATCCCCTTCTGCTTCACCGCAAACCCATCCAACCCACGGCCATTCGATCTCAACCTCCCTGCTCGCGTCGTCGCCCTTCCTCTCCGCCTCCTCCTCCTTCGACAAGACCTCCAAATACCGCCCATGCACGGGGATCTCAACCGTCTCAACCACCGCTCCGTTTCCAAACTCTAGAACCAGGCCAGTCCCCTCCTTTCCAACCCTTCCAACAGGAAGTTCCAGCTCCGTCTCCCCGAAGAACCTCCACGTCGCCTCCTCGGTTTTGGGTGACGACAGAGCTCCGTCCTCGTGAAGTTGAGCGACTTGGTAGGGGTCGAGGATGATGGATGATGGTAGATGGTAGATGAAGGTGAGGGTACAGGAGGGAGGAGGGGAAGGAAGGTCGAAGAGGGAGGTGAGGAGAGAGGAGTGGAATGACCTCGAAGGTGAGAGGGAGCTGTTGAAGGTGGCGGTTGAGGGTTTGGAGATTGACGACGTGAGGCTTCGGAAGAGGGAGATGGGGTAGGTGGCCTTGAGAGTGCGAAGCTCATCCCGAGAGAGGCCTTCTCCTCCTGGAGAGCGAGGAAGAGCAGCGACGATGGGAGATGAACCTAAACCTCCTCTCCCTCCACAACCGCCCGCCTCTTCTTGTCGTAGCAGAGCGAGCTGAGCTCTAGTGAGACCTTCGCCATCTGGGGATTTGGGCAGGTTTTTGACGATGGGCGAGTCGCCTAGGCCGCCTAGGAGGGAGGCGTCTCGAGGAGAGGGCATGGGAGGGAGGGAGAAAGCTCGGGGAGGAGAGGGAGGGAAAGAGGTTGGAGGGAGGACTCTAGTGAGGCTGAGAGGGATGGTTCGAGGCGGAGGGGTGCAGAGACTAGTCCGAAGGTGTTGGTGAGGCTGTTGAGAACGAGGGTGAGGGGGAGCAAAGGAGATGGCCGTTCGAGGAAGAAAGACGGCGAAGGTGAGCTCGCTTCGGGCAGGCGCGCGGATGAATTTGGTTGCCCTTCAAAGCTCTGCTCGGTTCCTTTTTGCTGCATGTTTTTGCCATCTCGAACACCTGTCGGATCATCTCCAGGCTCCTGTTGGTATCAGGAACGCTTTTTTAACCAAAAAACTGAAAGCACGAGCCTTCCAACCTCGTCCCGCTGGCATGTTGAGCTTTGAGCTTCGCGCTTTAGAACCTTCAACCACCAGCAGCTCCCGCCACAACCTTTGTGAGTACAAGCTCTTCGACAGCACTCTCGCATCTGAGCGTACCCGTACTCTCATGCTTCAGCCAGTAGACAAAGCGAAGGAGGGGAAGAGAAGCAGCTCTTCCCCAACGAGTTCTGGTCGTCCGGGCTCAGCCCGCTCCCTTCCCCTTCCAACCTGTGAAACTCACTCTCCCTTCCTTCTTCCTCTTCGCAGGCCCTTCAGCTCATCGCCAGCTCCTCCCTACCTCCTGTTCGTCTCCTCCTAAGGAGTCAACGAAGAAGATATGCTTGGAGAATCGCCAGCGAGCTCAAGTCGAGCCGTAACCGTGTCCGAGCTCCGTTCGAACAACCTCGAGTCTACTGCCTGGGTAGCAGTTAGAGGGAAGGTCTACGATCTAACGAACTTCCTCGACAGGTAAGTACTCGTTCCTCCATTGTTTTGTATCGAGGCAACTAGAAAACGAAGCCGCCAATCGCGGACCGTTCGAGTCTCGATGAGCTGACAGGCCGCTTCCCTCCCTCGCGTTCCATCGGGTTCAGACATCCTGGAGGAAAAGACATCCTGCTCGCAGCAGCTGGGAAGGACGTTACTCCTCTGTTCGAGACATCGCATGGTCCGAAGGAACGAAGGACTCTCGAGAAATTCCTGGTCGGAAGCCTCGTCGGAAAGGATCTTCCTGGGAACCCACCTCCCGACGAGTTCTCGGTCGTCTTGAAGGCCGTGAGTCTCCAGCTCCATCTCCTTCAGCCTTCTTCCTTGCCTGGAAGTGAAAAAGCATCGCGTCGCAACGTAGAAAAGGGGTCGATCTCGTTGCGACGCGTCTCTTCCTCTTGGCTCTTCCCATCTCGATCTCGTACTGACGCGACCTTCTTGCTGCTGTTCTGTCCACTCAGCGAGTCGCTGCACACTTCAAGCTCAACTCCATTGACCCGAAACACTCTCCCTTCTCCGTCCTTCGCTACCTCGTCACGCTCCTCATCCTCGTCTCCCTCTACTCGATCCAGTGGAGCTCGGTCGGGCTCTCCTCCCCTGTGGTCTTCTACCTCTCGGCCTTCTGCTTCGGTCTCGTTCAGATGCAGTGGGCAGCGACCGCTGTTCACGATGGGAGTCACGGAGCCGTCGGACGCTCGCCGTTCTGGTGGACGATTCTCGCCGCTTCCCACGATTGGGTGAACGGAGCTTCCTCCGCCCTCTGGAGCTACCAGCATGTACTCTCGCACCATCAGTACACCAACATCGAGGGAGCCGACGTCGATATCGAGACGAAGGAGATCGATTTCCGGCGGATCAAGGTGAGTTTTGCTGCTGCCCGGACGCGTCTTCTTCCCACTTCGTTCCTGACGGCTCTTCCCGTCTCTCGTCTCTTTCCAGTCCTCACAGAAGTGGATTTGGATCTACAAGTTTCAGCCTCTCTACGCTCCCGTGCTCTACATCCTTTTAGGGATGACGTTCGTCCATCTATATTCCCGCTCTCTCTTCGTCCAGCTCTGACCCTCGTCCTTTGCTTCGCACAGGGTTCGAATCGCCGACATCGATGACGCCTTCATCAGCAAGTCAAGAGGAGCTCTCAAGGTCAACCCGTTCACCGCCAAGCAGCAGTTCATCTTCTGGGGCGGCAAGGTGAGAGAGTTTTCCTTCGTTCTTCTGGCGAACGAGCGAGACGACGAGCAGAGCTGACGCGCGACGTCCTCCTTCCTCCTAGATCTTCTTCTTCGTCCATCGACTCGTCATCCCACTCGCCTTCTCCAGAGCCTCTACCACCGCTGTGATCGCCTCCTTCCTCCTATCCGACTTCGTCTTCTCCTTCGCATCCGCGATAATTTTCCAGGTTCGTTCTTCGTCCTCCCTCTTCGCGTGGAAGCCGCCGTGCACTAACGCTCTCCTCCCATCCCAGGCTTCTCACGTCACCTCCGATGTCGCCTGGCCGCTACCGAACCCTGAGACCGGCGACATGAACGAGGACTGGTGCAGGTCGCAGGTTGAGACGGGTCAGGACTGTGAGCTTTTCTCCTTTCTCGTCCTTCTTCCCGTCCCTTCTCATGGCTGACTCTCGCCCCCCTTTTTCTCACCAGATGGCCATGGAGATCCCTGGATCACCTTCTTCGCTGGAGCTGTGAGTCGCTCAATCTCTCTCATTCGCTCGCCTCGTCGCGTCGACCCTCATTTCTGACGCGTCCTCCTCGTTTCTCGCGCCTTCCCTCAGCTCAACTACCAAGTAGTTCACCACCTCTTTCCCTCGATAGCTCAGCCCTACTATGCTGCCGTTGCTCCTATCGTCGTGGCTACAGCCCTGGAATACAACATTCCATATGTCATCGTAAGAGTCTTCTCTGTCGACTCTTCTCGATCCGATCCTCCGTCGCTGACCTCGCACTTTCCCCTTCGCTTCGTTTTCGTAGAAGGATACCTTAGTCGAGGCCATCGGAGGTCACTTCGCTCTACTCCAGCTTCTCGCTACGCCTCCTCATGCTCACTAGACTACTACTGTAGACGCCTCGAACTCGCCGTTTCGCTTTGTTTCCCTCGTTTCTCTCCTCCTTCGTTTCTTTATCGTTTTGGGTTTCTTGGTCGGTTGTGCATTCTTATGGGCTAGATTCATCTATCATCTTGGGTATCTATCAGACATCTCTCTTCTTCGTCTGCTTTGACTCGCTCGAGCGAGAAAACGAAGAACTGAGACGCGTCGAAACGGCCACTCGCCGTCTCTCCTTCACGAACCCATGCCAGAGACAGTCAGCGACAGCACCTCGACAGGACGACGCATTATCCTGAGCTGCAACTACAAAGAAATATCGAGCATCCTCATCGTTATCGTCCCAATCAATCGTCCGAGTCGAACTCCTCCCATCAGAGTCCGTCGTCGCCCAATAAGTTATCTCCTCCCTCCTCCTCCTCCTGCGCCACCAACTCGTTCAACTCATCCAAAACCAAGCATCCCTCGAGAACAACCTTTCCGTCCTCGCCTCGACTGATGCCCCAGAACATGCTGTAGAGCTCGTCAAACTCCCACTTGATGGATCTCAACGTCGGAGCCAACTTCGCGAGCCCTTCGACGATGGCGTGGAAGTGCTGGCCGTTCTCGGTTGGGTGATCCATGAACTCCTCGGATCCAGCGTCGGAGTCCTCCTGGGGGAGGTAGAAGTAGTCCACTGAAGGAGGGAAGAGAAGGGACGAGCGTCAGCTTGAGCTCGAACGAAGGCCTTGTTCGGCGCGTCAAAATTCAAACTCACGGATCGATTCGACCAGATCCGTTGCGCTGACTTCGCCAAGCTCGATGATGTCGTAGGAGGCGTCGGGAGCAGGAGAGGGAGGATGAGTGAGGTCGGGGTCCATGTCGAAGTTGAAGTCCTCGAGATGTTTAAGGGTCGAGAGCAAGTGAAGGACGTCTGCCTGTTTCGAGCAAGCCAAGATCAGGCGAGAGAAGAGGAAGCGTCAGTAAAGGTTCCGGTGTTTGTCCCGACGTATATATCATCCGATGTATATATCACTCACGAAGGTGCATCTCCAGTCTCGGGAGTTGAGAGAAAGAGAGGTGAGAAGGGTGAAGGAGGAGAAGAGTGCGAGTCGCGTCGGGTCGAGGAAGGTCGCCGTTTCGGGACCCGCCACGTCCAGCTCGAGCAATCTGGGACTCCCTCGGAGACTCTCGAGGATGCTCATGAACGATTGGGAGGTGGAATCCGATCCGTCTGGGGAAGGGACGCATCCGAACGTGAAGGAGAGGAGGTTCGGGAGATGGAACGTGATGGGTTTGATATCGCTGACGGAGAGGGGTTCGTGGACCAAGGCGACGTGCTCGAGGAGAGGAGAGGAGCGAAGGAGTTGCGACATGGAAGGGCTGCTGAGGTCGACGATGGGGAGAATCAACGCTGTAAGCGAGGCGAATCCGAGGATGGGAAGCTCCGCGCTCTCGGTGGAAGACGGGACGGTCTTTGACTCGTCGAAGAGCATGGTTTGGATAGGGATGTCCGAAGAGAAGAAGGAGAAGTTGTAGAAGGGGCTGATGGACTGCAGAAACGAAGAGGACGAGGGTAAGCGAGAGACGCGACGCTGGCTCAGAAGCTGCTTACGAGATCGAGAGACTCCAGTGTCGACGCAGAGCGAGCCAAAAAGGTCGAGACGTGTTGGAGCAGGTTGCCTACATTGATCGCAGGGGAGAGAAGAGGTCAACGAGGTCTGCGACGGCGAGGACAAGATTGTGGCACGAACGCTCGATCTCCTCCCAGCTCGTTCGCTGCGAACGAAGTAAGAAACGATGTCAGTAACTAGTCTTAGAAACCGATAGAGTAGATTCTAGCTCACAGGATGTTTGCTCAGCCAAGGAGGGGGAACCGCTTCTTCGTCCTCGAGAACGATAGTGTCGACCTCGGACGCGTATCCTTGCATTAAGGTGATTCGTTTTAAGCGAGAGAGGGGACCTCCTTGCTCACTGGAATGAGTATTCACTAATTTGAAACGGTAGAGGGGAGATATCGGTTAGCTTGGGGGTGATTCCTCGACCGAAGGGGCAGAAGCGACGGACAACTCACCGAGTTCTTCGATGCTCTCGAGAGCAGCTCCGTTGAGATGGATAGTTTCCAACTGACCTCGTCTCTGAAGCGAGCAGAGAGATTGGATGATGTGGGTGTGAAGACCGTGAGTTCCGTCGTAGGAGAAGACCTGAGGGTCGAGCAGAACACGAAGTTGTCAGCGTTCGTCAACGCGCGAGAAAGGCGAGTCGCAGCACGTACGACAAGGTTAGGGATCTGAGTGATGAACGACGCGTAGAGATCATACTCGTGGAGCTGGAAAAGTTGATGGCAGCTGTTAGCGCGAATGAAGGTCGAGGAGGAAAGAGGGGGAAAGACGAGACGAACAGGGCAACAGGATTCGAGGACGAGGCTTCGAACGGATTGGAGAGCGTCGTCCTTCACGAAACAAAAAGTTGTCCACGTCAGCGATCGAAGAGGCAAGCCTGTAATTCGAAAGAAGGGAAAGGAAGGAACAGGAAGGCGAGGAGGGGAGGGGACGGAAAGGACCAGACGTACATCCGTTGTTAGCCATCGAACAAAGTCCACCGACACCTGTCTCCCTCCGAGGATAACGAGGCGATATCTATCACTCCTAGCGAGTTTGAGAGATAAAGTCATCACCGGTCAGCGAAAGGAAGAAGAGGGTCGTCGAGATTCGTTGGGGAGATGGAAGAAAGGGACGGACTTGAAAGCCTGGTAGAACGCTCTCGACGTCGAGGAGAGACTGATCATGTCGGGCGAAAAGGCAGAGATCTCATTGTAGGCTTGAGAATCCTTGACTCCGGGTTCGACCAGAAAGCTAGAGATGTGTCGAATGATCTGGCAGTTGGAAGGAAGGGGAGCGAGCGAGCTCAGCAGCGGAGCTGAACGGACGACAGCCTGGCTCCAAGGAAGAAACAAGCGACTCACCTCCAGAGGCACACCTGTGAAGCTCGGATGAACGGGAAGAGCTCCTGAGAGGTGAGAGAGAGAGGTGGTAGGGGGTTGCATAGTCGGTTTGAAGGTTTGTAGAGCGAAGGAAGGGAGGAGGAGATGATGATGGCCGTACGAGGTCAACTCGATTCGAGCTGACCCTTCCTTTCTTGAACGCAACCCTCCACCCTTGCCCCTCTCCCTTTTTCACCCAAAATGGCTTCTCAGATGGTTCCTCTTCGTACGATCAAGCCTCCGACGACGAGGGAATGGCTGTGAGTCTCTCGTGCGATCTCTTGAAGGGAGGGAAGAGGGAGGGGCGAAGGGAGGATCGAAGCTGACCTCGACTTTCTCCTTCCCCCGTTCCCAGGAAACTGCTCATGTGGATCCCCGTCGCAATTTTCGTGACCGATAACGTAGTAGGAGTAGTCTCAGTAGAAGGAGCTAGCATGTGTGTCAGTCCTCGATCTTCTTGGGATCGTCGTAGGGACCTTTTGGCAAGGAACGTCGTCGAGCTGACCTAGTTTCTTCCTCCTCCTTCCCCTTCTTCAGCCCACCCTCAACCCAGACTGGCCGAAGCACACAACGAGGGACTGGATTCTCTTAGACAAGTGGCACGTAGCATGGAGGAAACCCTGGCATCGAGGAGATATCGTCACTCTCTGGTGAGCTCGCTTTGTTCGTCGTTCTCCCCTTCCGTTGAGCTCGAGCTCACGTCCTCCTCCTTCCCTTCCTCTTCTAGGTCGCCAACGAGCAACTCCAAACGCTTAACAGTCAAGCGAATCGTCGGAATCGAAGGAGACACCATCGAGACTCTCCATCCTTACCCTCGCAAATTCGTCACTCTCGAACGAGGTCAGGTCTGGGTGGAAGGAGACAACCCAGCAATGTCGAAGGACTCGAACAGCTATGGTCCCGTTCGTCCTTCTTCTCCCTTCTCCCTCCTCCCCCTCCTCTCCATCTCACCTCTCCTGACCTCTCCTCTTTCACTCTCGCGTGCTCTGTCAGGTCCCAGTAGGCCTCATCCACTCCCGAGCCGCCCGAGTCTGGTACCCCTACAACAAAACTCTCGCTCCTCCCCAAGCTCAACGCGTCCTCCCCACTTCGTCCGATCCCAACCCTACCCAACCCCCTCCTCCAGCACCCACCTGGGCTCAGGCAGCGAGGGTGTTCGTCCCTGGAGCTCACTCGCCGAAGAAGGGACGGATGCCTGGGAGTGGAGGGGTGGGGTGGGGAGGTCCTGATGGGATGGGAGAGGGAGAGACGCCGGAACATGAGGCGGAACGGGAGAGGAAGAAGGGGAGGAAGTTGGTGTGATGAACGGTGGAGGATGAATACTGAAACCTCTCTTTCTGGAGGACGGGAGGTGGTGGGGGAGGAGGGTCATGAAAGAGGAGTAAAGAGGAAAGAGAACTACAACACGACGCGAGAGAGCGAGAGAGATCCGAAACGAAAACACGACGACAACGAGATCGAAACCAAGCAAAGAGAGAGAGATTGGAGAGAAACGAGAGATGCAGGTCGAAGAACAAATTTTGCGTGGTTCGAGAGGATCAGCGCTGGGCCATCTTCGAAAGGAGCTCCCTGTTTCAAGAGGCGAAGCATGCAAGGCGAGGGAGGGAAAGAGCAGAAGAGCTCGAGATCAGTTCGTCGTCCTCGCCCTTGTCGTTCGCGAAAGGGAAGTCGTCCGATCCTCCGCTTACGAGTAGCGAGTCCTCATCTTCAGGGCGAGACAGAAGAAGGAGTCAGTATCGAGAGCAAGAAGAGGAAGCGAAGAGGAAACGGAGGAATCGAGAAAGGCTTGCCCGTTGACCACTGTTCGAAGTCGAAGCCGTGAACGGAAGGAGGGAAAGAGAGCACTCGATCCACTGCTTGGCTCGAATGAGGTTCGAGGTGCTGCAGTCCTGTTGAGACGAGAAGCGAAAGCGAAAGGGAAAGGGAAGACGCGTCAACGATCGTCTTTAAAAGATCCTCGCGAAGAACAAGGGAGGAGAGCTCACTTCGTTTCCCTTGTTCCAGCTCATCGAGAGAAGCCAGTCAATCTCCTCTTGAGGGTACTGTTGAAGGAGGAGATACAGAAGAAGCGGTCAGCGGGGCTTGTCGACGAAGAAGAGCTCGAGGTCGAAGGACGAACGGGCTGAGGAGTTCCGGCTTGAGCTTTGACGAGTTCGGCGGCTTGAGAGACGTAGCCTGCAGACGGAAGCAGAACAAGAGTCAGTAGGGACAACAAACGAAGAATTCCGAGGTGAAAGGATGCTCACCGAGAGCCTTCTCGATGTTCGCAACTCCTCCTCGACTGAACAGGATCGCGACGACGGTCCGAAGCCAGCGAGAGAACTTGTCGACCGATCGAAGGAAGTCGAAAGCGAGACTGCTTCGGAGGAGACTCTGCAGCAGCCAAGGGAGAAGAAGGGAGGTCAGCTTGGATCGACGAGGAGGGGTGAGGTCGACGGGCGCAGAAGAGAGGACGAACCTCGAGAACGGTGACGATCACATCCGTTGGGCAGTCGACGTTGGTCCAGATGACGTTCGAGAGCGACTCGAACAGACTCGTTGAAGCTTCGTTCTCCCTCTGAGCAGCCTCCTGCAAAGTTAAAAAAGGCCGAGGAGTCAGAAAAGAAGTCAGGAAGACGCGAATCGGAAATGAAGACGCGACGACGAACCTGAATCGTGACCTCGGCTTCCGTCCACTCTCGAAGAGCACAGAAGGCTTCGACCTGATGATGAGGGAGAGTGAAAGAGGGTGAGAGAGTCAGTATGATACTGCGAGGTGGACTCGGGACGGCGGGGCGCATCCTCTCTCTGCTCCTCGCTTCCAAGGTTTAGACTCACTTGGAAAACTCTCGCGACTTGACACATCTCCTGCAGCTGCTTGGCTCGTTGTTCCATGGGTGCCATCTGAGCAGCGTCGAGAAGAGGATGAAGGTAGCCGAGGCAGTCCTTCGCGGCTCGTCGAGAGACGAAGATCATCGCGTTCCTCTGCGACGAAACGAGACGAGACGAGAGTTGGCGGCAGCGAGGGCGGCCACTCGATATCGAGGCTCAAAACGTACCTTGAGGTCTCCCTCAGGCATCTGCTTCGCTTCGAAGGCTGAGAAGGAAAGGGATAGGAAAGGCAAGCGCCTCAGTCTTCGTCTCTCGTCGATCGAGTCGAAGAGGGCGAAGGACGAGCTCACTTCGACTGCAGAGCGCTGCGAACGATCCCATCGCTCTCTGCCAGGGAAGTTGAGGATCCGATCCAACAGCGACGTCGGCGTAGAGGTTCATGAACTGCAATCGACGAGCGAACAAGAGTCGGATCGTCAGCGCGATGTTCACCGACCGAAGCGATGAGACAACGAACTCACCGCAACAGCAGCATCGAACAGCCCGTGAACGGCATACTCGGCCCAGCTCTCCTGAGCACCTCGGATGGCAGCGTTGTAAGCTGGAGAATTGCGCAAACCAACCCAACGAGGTCAGCTCGAACTTCGCTCGAAAGAGGATGAGCGAGGGAGACGAAGAACGAAACGAACCCTGTTTGTAGAGCCAACTGAGTTCCTTGTCCGTCGCAGCGTTGTCCTTTCCAGCGATGACCTTCTTTGCGATCGAGACAGCAGCTTGGTACTGGGAGTTAAGCGTCTCGATGAGTCCGTTTCGTTCGCTGAAGCACAAACGAGGAGAAGGTCAGAGTGAGGCTCGGGGAAGAGCGAGAAGGACGAGGACGTGGTCTCACAGGAGGTTTTCTTCCGAGGAAGTATCCTCGATCTTCTTGATGGTGAGACGGATGAGACATCTGAGGTAGCAGCGAAAGAAGGAAGTCAGGTCGAGTCGAGCCGAGGGACGACGAGCGCGACGATGCGACGAACCGAAGGAGAACGAAGACCGCGATGTCGTCAGTAGCGAAAGTCCCGTCCTTGATCGCGTTGAGGATGGCTCCGAGGGAAGAGATGATGACGTTCGAGAGACTGGCGTCGTTGGCGAGTTGGCTGAAGGAGGAGGCGAGTCGTCGAAGATCAGCTTTCGGTTTCGACGAACACGACCTGAAAGAAGAGTGGGCTCACGTCGCGAGGATGAGCTGGCGGCCGTTCATGTCGTCACACTTCGTCATGGTCGACAGAGCAGCAATGGCTTGATCCTCGAGACCTGGGAAGAGATAACGAGAGGAGAGTGAGCTCGACGGCGGACGCGAGAAAGGGATGCGAAACGAAGAGCTCACCTTGCTGAGCGAAGACCATGTATCGAAGGTAGTGGGTCGACGATTCCTTCCAGGGACAGGCCTTGATCCTCTCGGTAGCTCGTTCGTAGTCTTGAAGTCGAATGTAGCAGAGGGCGATCTTGCGATGGATCCTGGAAGAGTCGAGGAAAGGAGTGGGAAGCAGATATTCGGAGGACGAGGGCGGCTTCCGTTCTTCATGACTCACTTAGGGAAGTAGTTCTTCATCGCGTCGAGGCAAGGATGAAGTCCGAGATCGTCTGCGTGAAGAGGGAGAAGAGGAAAAAAGAACAGTCAGCGACGAGGCGAAAACGAGAAGGAGCCGGGAAGATGCAAACTCACAGCACTTGGCAGCCTCAGCGAATCGAGGCGGAGTCGCAGTGTATGCTCGATCTCCCATCTGCCAGAAGACCGTTAGGTAGGCAGCACAGCTCGCCGACTCGGGGTTGAACGCTGGCCAGCGCTGCACTGTGTCGAAAGCAGCTTTGACGTCCCTGCATCCTCGCTCGACGTTCCCCTCTCCCTTTGCATGGATGGCGATGGAGAGAAGGACCTTGGTGCATGAGCTGAGGCGACTCTCCTCGGGGCGAAGCTTGAGGAGCGAGAGGAGAAGGGATTGGAGGACCGAGATGGTGACGACGCGACTGGATTCGAAGCGAAGGCGAGCAGGTCAGCTCAATTCGCTCGACGAGAAGTTGAGAACGCCACACTAGAGAGTGGAATGACCTCCCAGCAGTCTTCGAGTGCATCGTATCCCTCAGAACTCGATCGACCGTCTCCTCCTCGAGGTCGTCGTTCTCGATGATCGACTTAAATGCTATCGAAACAACCAGGAACAGACCGAAGAACGTCAGAAAAGTTCGAAGGACGTGCTTTCCATCCTCCAGTGGCGTGAGAAGTCAAAGAGAGGGATGGTAGGAGAGAAGACGCACCTTCAATGACCTTGGTGTCTCCAGCTTTCCTTCGTCGAACGCAGTCGAGCTTGAGCCATCGAGTTCGTGAGGCCTCCTTCTTGTCTTGCTGTTAGTAAAAAGGAAAGAAGAGGAAGACGAAAATCAGTCGACGGGCGAACAGGAAGAAAGAGGGAAAGGTGACAGAGGAACGTACGAGGATGTCCAGGTCCGAGAGGAGTTCGTCGAGAGAAGCCTCAGCGCTGTCGAGGTTCTCGGGCTTCATGCTGGCCGATAGGACGTAGGCGAGAGCTAGATACAAAGAAGAGAGACAGAAAAGTCAGCTTGAGAAAAATTGCAGGTGAGAGCTGCTTTGGACGAACCGAGCGAAGTCATGGTGTCTCGCTTTCGACGGGAAGAGGATTGAGGATTAGCTTCGTTTCTCTTCTTCGTCTTTTCGTGGGACATCGCAGAGAGAAATAGTTCGAATTGATCACTCACTCTGACCTTCCCAGCCCCGTAAGCCTGCCCTCCGGCTCTCACAGCAGCCTCTCCCAGTCGATTCGCCATGGTCAACCACTCGACCGCGTCCAGTCCTCGTTTGGCAGTCTCGTTCTCCGAAGGCAGCTCTTCTCCGTCGGGAGTAGGTCGAAGAAGGTGATTTCCGATCTCCTGAGCGACGACGATGAGGTAGAAGATCTGCGAGCGAGCAACATCAGGACGGAAGGGATCAGCATCCAGTCGCGTCGATGAGCTCCAGGGAGAGAAACTCACGTCTTTGGAAGTGATCTGAGTGAGTCGATGCTCGTCCGTTGCTTGCTTGAACATGAAAAGAGCTGGCTCGAGCATGCCCTTTCGGAACATCTGCAGGGAGGGAAAGGTCATTGGTCGGAAGGAGTTCGATCAGTCCGGAGGGAGAACGAGGGCAAAGGAAGGAGAGAGGAAAGCATACGAACGTTCTCCGTTCGAGCCGAGTAGTACTGGGTGATAGCCTTGGCTCGTTCGTGAGACTCTCCTTCGGATCGAGGAGGTGGAAGCTTGGAGACTTGTTCCTCGTACTGCAGGACGACAGCAAGGAGGGAGAGGTCAGCTCGAGGTGGTCGAAACGAGGCGAGAGGAGTTGACTCACTGCAGCACACTTGACGAGAACGGTTTCCGCTTCGACGTCCTTCTCTGCAACTGTAGATCAAAAGGCAAACGTAGTTGAGGACTTTGGTGCAGGGAGAGGAAGGGAGGAAGGAAGGGACGAACGAGTAAGAGCAGCACCAGCTTTGGATCCCAGAACAAGGAGACGAGTCGCTCCCGTCGCATCGAAGACTCCATCGTACCCAGCTTCGATCAGTCTGAAAGCAGCGTGTCTCACTGATTCACCCAGGCAGATCAAAGAAAGAGGGAGAAGGAAGATCAGCTCCCTGTCCCTCCTCCCTCCCCCCTCGTCGAGCTCACACCCTCCTCCCTCCCTCCCTCCCTCCCCTTTTCCCTCAGGACTCACTAGCTCCATAAACCTCCTCCTTCTTTCCACTCTCCTGACTCTTGTACTCTCCACTCCTATTCCAGATCTGAACTCCTTCTCCATCGAGGAAGTCCTGGTTCTCCAACTCGAGAGAGCCTTCCCTCCCTCCTCCTCCTGCTCCTCCTCCTACTCCACCTGATGGTTTGGAGGCTGCTGCTTTGGCACAGAGACTTGAGAGGGTGGATGCTTGAGTTGCGATGGTCGAGAGGGTGTCGATGAGTTTTGCTGGTGCGACGTTAGGGAGAAGAGGGACGTGAAGAAGGGGTTTGAGGACGATGAGATGCTGGAGGGAGGAGAGGAAGTCAGCTTGGGGCCTCTTCCTTCCGTCCTTCTCTCAGGCTCTGTGTAGCGAGAGAGAGGTACCTCTTTGATGGATGCGAGGGTGGTGGCTATATCTTCGGATCGCTTCTTCTTGTTGGACATGGTGGATGCAAAAGGAAGGGGGACAGAGAAGGGAGTGGGGAGCTCGTCGTCGTTGGAGGAATCTCGAGCTCGTCGCGAAATCAACGAGGAAGACGCGTCTTCCTCGCGTTTTCTTTTATTTTTCTTCGAGACTTCAGTTTCAGAAGAAGGCAAGCTATACCAGCATCCGTGAAAAGGTCCAGCCGCGTCGAGGTCCACAGAGATCAAGGAAGAGACGGGAGGCGAGCTCGACGCGCTCGTCCTCCTTCCTCCCTCCGAGCTCGAGACGTTCGCTTCTTCTCGACTTCTTTTCTTCTCGCAGAAACAGAGTGCGGCGGCTGTCGTGATTTTCCTCCTTGTTTTGAACTGAACGTTGTCTTATCAGAACCAGCAGGAAGATGCTCTCGCGTCGGCGTCCCCTCCGAAACTGAAATCGAGTCAGACTCGAGTCGAGCCCTCTCCGCTTCTCCCTTTCCTCCAACTACAGCTCCCTCCCTAGCTTTCAGAACCATGTCTCGTCAACTCTCCAACCTCCTTCGAAGGTCTGCTCCTTCTCTTCGACGATGCTACGCTACTCCCATCGTGCGGGATCCCATGACGGGAGAGCTCACCTCGACGCCAGATATCGATGGTGAGTCCTCCCTCTCCCTCAGCCCATCTTCCCTTCTCTCCATCTTTCCCTTCGACTCCCTCCTCTTCAGCACGCTCACCATGCTGTTCTCTCATCTTTGCTACTGCCAGTTCTCGCTCTTCAGTACACTCCCAACCCCAACCCCAAGCCTTTACCTCCTTCCAACAAGCTCGTCTTCGGACACACCTTCAGCGACCACATGCTCACCATCCCATGGAACAGCGAGCGAGGTTGGGGAGTCCCTGAGATCAAGCCCTGTGCGTAGTTTCCTCTACTAGGCAGTTGGAAGCAGGCAAGGGAAAGGAGGGAGAGATCAGGAAGCGGAACGAGCTTGGATGCCGTCGAGGGCTGACTCTCTCTTCGACCCTTCTTCCCTATGAAACCTATAGATGGACCTCTTGCTTTGGATCCCTCGTCGACTGTTCTGCATTACGCTTTCACCCTGTGAGTTTGAAGACGATTCTCTACCTAGCTGATGCAGAAATGAGCTCGAAAGCTGATCGCCGGCGCTCCTTCCGTCCTTTCCCTTCCTCAGCTTCGAGGTTCGTCTCATCGCCTCCTGCTCCTCCCATGCAGCTCGCGAGCTCCTTTTGACGCTTCTCAGCCTTTCTCCTCTCACAGGGAATGAAGGGATACCGATGCGAGGACGGAACCGTCCGACTCTTCAGGCCTGATAAGGTGAGCTCGACTTTTGCCCTTCGCTTCCTCTCCGCCGAACACCTTGCTCACCTCCTTCCTCCGTCTTCCTTCCAGAACATGGCTCGAATGAACAACGTACGCTATCTTCTATCGTGCCCTACCCTCCCAGTACATCGGCTGATCCCTCCTTCTCTTTCTCTCTCTCTCAGAGTGCCGCTCGAATCGCCCTCCCCGTTCGTCCCTCCTCCCTCTGCCTCGCGCGTTCGATCTCCTTCTCCTGCAGCTCACATTTCCTTCTTCGTCTGTGCAGACCTTCGACGGAGAGGCTCTCACTTCTCTCATCAAGAAGCTCGTTATGATCGACTCGGCTTGGATCCCCTCGGAACCTGGACACTCGCTTTACATCCGACCTACCCTGATCGGAACCCAAAACGCTCTCGGAGTGGGACCCTCCAAGGATGCTCTCCTTTTCGTCATCTGCTCGCCTTGCGGACCTTACTACGCTACTGGGTTCAAGCCCGTCTCCCTGCTGGCTACTTCGCACGTTGTTCGAGCTGGACCTGGAGGAACTGGAGGATACAAGTTCGTTTCGTTTTGGTTCGATCTTCGGTCGTCGCCTCGCCCTCGCTGACCTCGCGTTTCTCTTTCGTTCCTCAGGCTCGGAGCCAACTACGCTCCCAGTGTTATGCCTCAGGTCGAGGCTGCCTCCAAGGGTTACTCGCAGAACCTCTGGCTCATCGGAGAGGAGCATCTCCTCACTGAGGTTGGAACGATGGTGAGCTCCCTCGCCTTCTCGCGTTCCTCGTCCCTTCTCCACAGAACGAAACTGATCCATATCCTCCTCTCCTTATTTTCCAGAACATGTTCGTCGTCTTCGACAAACCCGACGGAGGACTCGAGATCGTTACTCCTCCTCTTACCGGTTCGTTGCGATTCGTTTCGACGCGTCCCGTCCCGGCCCCCTTTCTTCCTCTTCCTCCTCTTCCCTCGAACTGACCTAACTCTTTGCTCCCTCCCTTCGTTGATGTTCTAGATATCATCCTTCCCGGAGTGACCCGAGACTCGATCCTCTCCCTCCTCCACGACCACGCCAACGGATCCGCTCTCCTCCCCAACCTCCCTCAAAACATCACCGTCGTCGAGCGTCAGATCCCCATGAAGGAGGTCCTCGAGGCGGAGAAGAACGGAACTCTGAGAGAGATGTTCGGAAGTGGGACGGCCGCTTTGGTTTCGCCTGTTGAGAGGTGAGTCGGACACGCCTTTTGGACGAAACGAAGAAGGGACAAGGCGACCCGCGTTGGGTTCGCCTCGTTTCGTTTCGTCTCGCTTAAACTAACTCACCCCCCCTCTCCTTCGTTTCGCGTGCACAGAATCGGCTACGAGGGAAAGGACATCCATATCCCTACTGGACCTAAAGGACTGGGAGTCGTTGCTGGAGCGGTGTTGGATCAGATCGTTGGGATTCAGATGGGGAAGATCGAGAGTCCGTGGTCTGTTATTGTTCCTCAGTAGGCGGTGGATTCGCGCTTGTTGTGATAGATGGTTTGAACCTGGGAACTAAACTGGTGAAGACGAGACACGAGCACGCAGAGACGACGCGACGGACCTTCGACTCGTCGACTCGGACGGTTCAGCGCTTGACTGAAGCTCTCACTCGATTGGCGCTGGGGGTTTCGGAACTTATCTCTCTCTAGAAGACGCTGGATCTGCCAGGCCTCGGCTCCGCTACGACGCTTCCAGTAGATGGAGGAACGAGAAGGGAAGGTCGAAACAAACAAGCTCGACGCGACCTCTCCTCGCTCCATCTCGCTCGCTCTCTCAAGCTCCTTTCTCCTCGCGATCGTTCACGTCCAAGTTCTACCTCTCCGTTCGCCGTCCGCCAGAGTCTATTTCGATTCACCAAAATCGAAAAAATTGCCTGGCCTTTCTTAATGAAAACGGCCACGAGAGACAACTTCGCACGCAGCGTCCCGGCCTTGTTTGGCTGCGACGCTGGAAAGAAACAGAGGGAGGAGAGCAGGTGAAAATCATATTGCAAGCTTGAGTTGAGATAAATTACCGACCCAGGAAGGTTTTCTCAGAAGGAAGGAGCAGGAGGAGGGAGGGGGAGGGAGAAGAAGGGAAGAAAAGACACGAGGTCATCAGAGCACCCTCGATAAAACGAGGGTTGAGGACGTCGAGGCAGGAATCTTCTTTTGTAAACCAACTCCCACCTTCCCTCTGCCTCTCTCTCTTCTCCTCTCTCTCTTCCTTGAAGGCAAGAGATCTCTACGAACCTCTCTGTGAGTCTGCGCTCTCTTGTGTCTGTTTCGGTGCTGTGAGCCTGACTCCTGCTTCGGCCTCTTCCTCCCGTGTGTCAATCAAGCTCGCCTGCCTTCCCTTCCCTCCTCCTTCTCCGCTCTCCCTCTTCCCTCCAACACCCAACATGGCCACTACCCTCCCCGCTGGATCTGGAGGCTCTATCTTCTGGGAGAACATCTCTTGTGAATCCCTCGAGGACGCGGATTTCTCTACGTTGATCGCGGAACACCCCAGCTCTCCGTTCTACGTTCCTCCCCTCCCTCGGCCAACGACTTCGTCAACTCCCTCGTCTTCCTCCCGTCTTCCTCCTCCTACGCATATCAACCTACCACCCACGAGGAGGATGTCGGTCGCGCCTGACAAGAGGATGTCTTCTCCTTCGAGTCCGAAGCTGTCGGGATGGAACTTTCTCAAACGAAACGCTGGTCCTCAAAGTCTCCAGGTCACCATCCCTCAATCCACTTCGAAACCTCGTTCGGGAGGAGCACAACAACCCATAGGGAACGGTTTCCCTTCAGCGTCTCCCAACTCTGCTACCAGAAGACCCGGGAACTCGAGATCGACGACTTGGACGGACAGTCTCCCTACGACGAGAGCTCTGACGCTCGATCAGCCAACTCCACCTCCCCCTCCCACCTCATCCTCCTCCTCAAACTCTCAACCTCTTCAACCCCTTCAGGAACGCCAGCAGCAACCCTCCCAACCCTACTACGCCCCCTCTCCTCACACAGCAACTCCTCAACCGACCTACGCAACTCCTCCCATCGTCGTCGTTCCCTCCGTCCTCAACCAACCTAGAGGTCGTTTCGGGCTGTTTCGTCGAGCGTCGATGTCTCCCAAAGTCGAGAAGGGTGGCTTCTTCGGCTTCGTGGCAGGTCCTGGAGATGTCTCGAGCGGAGGGGACAAAGAGAAGAAGAGGTTGAAGGGTCTAGGGTCGAAGAAGCAGAAGAGGCTTTCGATGGGAGGAGGAGGAGGAGCAGCGTCAGGTCCCCCGAGCTCACCGAACGCGAACGAAGGATGGCTCTCTCCTCCTCAACCTCTCTTCTCGCCAGCTTCCCAGCAACAAAGGTTCCCCTCCTCCTCCTCTACCGGTTCCTCAGGCTTCCAACGACCCTCCTCTCCCCTCTCCCCTTACTACACCCCTCCGGAACACTCCTCTCATCGTCACACGACCTACCATCCCTCGTCCTCCTCTCCCGTCCCCTCGTCTTCGCCTACCCTCTACAACCAACCTCCTCCCTCGTCACCTTCACGAGCTCCCTTCTCAGCACTCCCACCCTCCTCTCCTCGAGCCTCGCAACGCATCATCGCAGGAGGAGCAGGTCGTCCATCCCTCGACTTCCATCCGGGTCGACCTCACGTCGCCTTCCCTCACCACGCACCTCCCTCCTCCTCCTCCCTCTGCTCAGCTTCAGCCGACGACGAAGACGACGAGGAGGACTTCCCCTTCCGAGACGCTCGTCCCAACAAAGCGTCGAAGCGCAAGATTCGTCCCAAGAGTCAACACAGTCAACGCGGGAGGTCGTGCTCGCCGTCGAGAGCTGGAGGTGGAGGAGGAGGAGATCTCGAGGGAGCGAAGGTTACGAGAGCTTGGTGGAAGGTCGCTTCGGGGGGTGGTGGGCTGGCGGAGAGTCCGAGTCATCAGAGCGTGCAGGAGAGGGCGAACAGGGGAGCTGGGATGCTGGGGAGCTCGGCTCCGACTGTGAGAGGGTCGATGGAGGCTGCTGGAGGATGGGGAAGTCGCAGAGGCAGCACGTCGACGAAGGAGGAGGGAGGAGAAGCACCGAGGGTGGTCGAGAGAGGGTTCAAGGTCACGTCGAGACCTAGTTCGCCTGCTTCGTCGTTCAGACGAGGACTTCATCCAGTCGCCGGAGGAGGATCGAGCTTGCGACCTGAGGGAGAGAGCGGGAGCGGTCGATCTTCGTTGGCTCTCGGGAGGGTCGAAGGATCAGGAGCAGTCGGAGGAGTCGCGTCGACGAGGGAATTCACCAACACCAGCTCTCCCTCAACCGCCAACTCCACCACCAGCCATCCCTCCCCGGTCCTCACTCCTCGAATCCCCTCCAACCCAGTCTCCCGCTCCAACTCACTTCTCGCCTCTCCAGGTCTTCCACGACCCCGAATCCCCTCCCGCTCCTCCTCCATCAACCGTTCCTGGACCCCTCCTACCAAATCCGCCCCTCCTCCTCCCTCCGCTCCCAGCTCGGTTCCTACAACTCCTCACCTCACCACCTCCTTTGCTCCTCTTCCTCATCAACAACAACCCACTCTCCCTCTCCTCCCTCTCGGTCAACCTCAACCCCAACCCGACGAACTAGCAGACGCGGCGCCCTCCCCACTCTTCTTCGCCCAATCCTCTCGCATCTCACCCACCCTCTCCAACTCGTCCAGATCCCAGGAGAACAGCAGCAGCAGCAACGGAAGCAACGGTGCGAGCGTTGGCTTCACTCAGAACGGCGGGACGGATCAGGAGACGGAACCGACGGATGATGGGGAGGAACTTGGGACGAGCTGTGAAGGTGGAGAGAGGGATGGGTGGGAAGAGAGGAGGTGGAGTTTGAATAGCGAGGCTGTTGGAAGGGGGGAGGGGAAGGTTAGGTGTTAGTGGAAGGAGGGTTGTTCGGCTGGTGGAAGGATGGGAAGGAGGATGGACGGACGGACGCGTTTCTCTCTCTCGTTTCGGGTCTTCTTCGGTTTCGTGTTTTTTGGGGGGTCTCTCTCTCTCTCCTTGCTTATCCTCTTGCTTTATCCCCCATCCTCTCTCTCTCTCTCTCTTTCCCTCTCCCTCTCTCTCTCTCTCTCTCTCGCACCCTATCCATCCCATCGCACCCTAACCTATATGCCCTTCTTTCCCTCTCTCTCTCGCTCGCTCTCACTCTCTTACGCCTTCTTGGTTCTTCTCTCTCGCTTTCTCTAACGTAGCTCTCTCTCTCTCTCTCTCCCTGCCATAACGTATCACCCTTCTCTGTCTTTTGGAAGCTAGGCCTTCGTTTCTCGTTTGTTTCTTTGTCGTTCGAGTCGAGTCGACCTCGCTGTTTTTCCCTTTCTTAACGTAACCCACACTGTCGTTTGTACTACATACATACCCTTGAATCTGATATTTCTAGTATGGTCTGAACTCGAAACGCGGTTGGGGAGGCGGGAAGGGAAGACAGGAGGGAGAGGGAGCGGGAGGGAACGAGTTCGACGCGTCGAGAGTTGAGACTCGTTCGAGCGACCTTGAAGAGAAGAAGAAAGGAAAGTGTGGGTTCGTTGTTGATGTGAAGGATAGTGAGAGAGTGTATAGTAGGAAGAGAGGTGGTAGGACGAGCGCTTTGACCTCCGTTGAACAGGTTAGGATCGTCGCAGGTTGAGGGAACAGTCGTCCAACATTGAGGACGTCGTCGGTGTTCCCTCTCCTTCTCGGTATGCAGCCCAGCACATGTTCACGCATCGAATGGGACGAGAACAGAGCCTCTATTTACGCTGAGGGTCCTAGTCTCATCCCAAGATCTGCTGGACGAGAGAAAAGCTGTCTCCCCCCGCGTTGAACGAACCATCGTCGCCTTCACTCTTCCACTTGACCCGTCGAACGCTATAATTCGGGAAGAACCAGGAGGCTCGACGATCGTCTTTCCCCGCTCCGCTAGAGCTCAACAGATTTGGCCTCCTCCCATAGGGAGTTGAGGGAGAGAGGTGGTGATGCTGCATGGGATAGACGAGAAACGGTAAACAGAGGAAGACGCGTCGAGACGAGACGAGCAGCGCGTTTTTTGGAGACCTTGAGGGTGAAATGTTGAGGCAAAGATGTCGAAGGGAGTAAATGGAGGTGAATTGGGTTCCATGGAAGAAGAGAGAAGGGGGAAGAGGGGCAGGGAGGAGGGGGAGCTCAACATGAAAAGAAAGAGGGACCGTGAGCGCGTCGACGGAGAACTTCAGCCCTCCTTGTAACTGCTTGACCCTTTCTACCTCGCCATATCGGTCGCTGAGGCGTACTGGTACCAGGAGGCTATTCCGACACTCTCGCTCTGCCCGAATGAATCGAAGAGGGCGAAAAGGGGAACGATGATGACTGGTCGAGGTCCTCGACTCCACGAATCCGAAGCGAAACCTCCCGCGTATTTGGGTTTTCTACCCTTCAGGGCAAGCTCACTCTTGCGCCCATCAAGTGGAAGATCTACATGTAAACAGAAGGAGGGAGTTGAGGTCTGAAGGCGAAGAAATGGAGGGGAAAAAAGAGATCGACGCGTACCTCTGCGCGCTCCCTTGTCCTGCTCGATTTCGAGCTGGCGGCTCTCACCTCCCTGAAAGCTCAAACGCCCACAACGAGAGAACAAGGAACAAAGGGAAGGTTGTTTCGGCTTCGCCCCTTCAACCTCTCGATGTTTCCTTCAAAAGAACGAACCAGCTCCTCTCGCTCTCGTCCCCCAACGGTCTCCTCGTCCAGCACCAAATCAACCCCTTCCTCTCGCCCTTCGTCCTCCCTCACCCGACCCTTTGTCCCAGCTCTCCCTTCCCCCAACGACCTCACGAACAGTGAGTCTCTCTCCTCCCTTCCGGCCTTCTCGTTGGTTACGAGGCTCATCTCATTCCTCTCCCTCGCTCTCCTCCCTTCCAGACTTTTTTTACGACACCCGCGCCTCCCTCCACCTTCCGACCTCCCTCCCATCGTCCTCCTTCACCTATCAGCATGCCCTCCATCTCACACTCAACCTCCAACCGCACGAACAGCGACCTCATCTCCTTCTACATCGCCCACCTCACAGCCGTCACCCTCGATGGAAACGCCCTCACGTGTCTCACTCCAGAGGGAATCCAGACTAGACTCGCGGAATCGATGAGGAAGCAGCCGTCGATGTATGGCGAGTGCCCGCACGTCTGGGAGAGGACGAAGTGGGCGGCGATGAAGGCCTTCGAACGGGCACAAGACTGGTCGAGTCCGGAACTGGAGGCGGTTCGTCGAGAGATGAAGATCCAGGACCAGATAGAGTGAGTCAGTTTCTTCAAAGCTCGTGAGTTGGAAGGAACGAGGGAACGAGGGAATACTGACCTTGATTGCGAACGTAGGATGGACCGCCAACTCGAAGGACACTTCGCCCAACCGAGGGGACGACGCGTCGACGAAGCCTGCTACATCATGATTATTCGAGAGGTGTAGAGGAAGAACGAGGGGAGGGACGAGGAAGGTTAGCTAGAGAACATGGAACATCGTCCATACACTTACCTTTTTAGATTCTCCCAGATATCATAACGAGTACATACGAAGAGGAAGGATTGTCGTCCGTAAGCTGAGCTCCTTCGTGTTTCGATGCGCGTCTGTCGTCTTCGGATGGCTGAGAAGTGGTGAGGAGGAGGGTCGCGGTCCGAGAGGAGAATTGATGGTGTGTCTAGTAGAGGGGTAGTGGGATAATGGTGGCGGGGTGTAGGGCTGAGGATGAGAAGGGAAGAGGGCTGGTGAGTTGTGGGACGCGACTGTAGTTTCGATAGTGCAGGGTGAAGGGACGAGCAGCCGAAGCTGACCTCCTCCTCTTCTCTGTCAGCAGATATCACAGAAGCCACCTTCGTTCTTTCCTCTCCCACCCTCTTCAACCTTCGTCGTCTTCCTCTCCTCATCCTCCTCCAGCACGACGACGACGACGGGTGTCTCGCTCTGAAGGACGAGTCGACTGTCGAACCGATGGTCGTGCTCCTCCTCTCGAAGGAAAGCGACAACGGTGCTGTGTTTGGAGAAGGAGGATGCTGTTGGTCTCCGTCTTGGAGATGAAGAGCAAGATTGGAGGTGCTGGAGGTGTCTGAGGAGGGAGGGGGTCGAGACTGAAGGGGAGGAGGCAAGGGGGCGGGAGGTCGCAGCGTCGAGTCGAAGCTCCTGTTGCTGGCGTCGTGAGGGGAACGAAACGGAGGGAAGGCAAGGACCGCGATGTGGTAGGGAAGCCAATGATGATCTGTCGAGGAAGGAAGCTGGTAGAGAAGAAGGTGGAGGTTCAGGATCCGTGAGTTGACCTCGACTCTCGAGCTCGAAGGAGGAGGCGAGGAGGAGGCGAAAGCACGAAGGAAGCGCGAACTCACCTTTCACTACCCACCCCTCTCTCCTTCATGACAGGTCGCAACATGCAGGATCCAAGTAGTACATCCGAAGACTTCCATCAGGTACGTTTAGTCGCTGAAGGCGGGAGGAGGGGAGGGCGTGAAGCGGAAGGGGAGGGAGGAGGAGGAGGTCGAGCTCGATCAAGGGAGGAGCGAGGAGAGGTCGAGGGTCGAGGACTTCGCTCCTCGACTGACGAGGGTGCCTTCTCGGTGATGAGCCTCGTTGTATAGACTCCTGAAGCTCCTCGCAAGCCAGGAGTGGTTGAGGAGAGCGATGGATCGAGCCGGAGGAGGGAGGGACGGCTCAGATGGAGAGGGAAGGAGGCGGAGGGCGAGTCCGCTTCGAGCTCGAGGCTGTTGGGGGGGAGGGTGCTGGAGCGAGGATGGCTCGAGGAGTCGAAGGAGTGCGAGAAGACCATGTTGGCGGTGGAGAGGAGGAGAGGGATTTCTGAGCATCCTCGAGCTCAGAGGGCCTTGGTCGTTGGTTGAGTTGAAACGAAGGAGGAGAGGCGAGCTATCCTCGTCTCTTTCCCTCTCAGCCCTCGGCGACGAGCTTCTCCTCCCTCCTGTCTCGAGATCTTGGAACGAGGACTTTCCATGATTGTCACATCTATCTAGGGCGGCCCTTCTCTCGACTCGTTATTCGCGTCCGACCGGTGGAAGGTGGGGAGAGGGAGAAGAGGGAAGGAGGAACACGAAGCGGTTGTTGAGCACGAAGCTGGGAGACAGGTTTGAAGACGTGGGCCAAAACATGTCGCTTGTGGTTCCGACTGCTGTCGGGGACGAAGTGGATGGAAGGAGCCGCGGAGAAGGAAGGGGACGAGAAAGCTGGACGCGTCGCGATTCTCAGCGGCGAAGGACGAGGAGGGCGAAGCGGTCGATGCGGATGATTCGGACAGCATCTACTGGTGTTTTGGTCGAGCTGACCTTCTATTACCGCTCTTTACTTCTTCATGCTAAGCAGCGCAAGGCAGCGATGCGCATCTCCCCTTCAGGTAAACTCGCGCTCCCTCCCCGTTTCGCCCGCCGTTGAGCGAAGAGCTATTCTGACCCTCTCTGCATCGCCCTCTTCTTTTTTGCGACTCTAAAAGCTGAGCGCGCGAAGCGTCGCCTGCTCCTCATCCACATCCCTCAACCCTTTCCCTCCTTGACCAATCATGGCTACCACCCCATCGACGCCCTCCCCTCCCTCGTCTCCTCCAGACTCCCTCCAGCTTCAACACTACCTCTTCATTCCTCGAACTACCTACGGGCACACAAGGTCTGTCTCTCCCGATCTGTTTTTCGAGCGCTCTCGTCTCAGACCATCATGAAGCTCGCGTGCGCGTCTCGTCGCTGATCCTCTTCCCTCTTCCCTTCATCGCCTCTAGACTCACCCTCAACCTCGCTCTCAACCTTCTCGACCTTCACCCTCACCTTCTCGTTACCTTCGTCGCCTACATCGGAAACCTCAGCAAGATCGACGCCGAAATCGCTCGACACGAGCTCTCGAACGAATCCAAATCTCGTTTCTTCTTGATCGGATTGGGGAAAGGAGATCGAGACGAGAAGCTGGCTTGGGATGAGGTGATGAGTGCAGAGAAGAGTATCGCTGCCGACTTCTCTGGAGCCTATGGGAAGCTTCTTCTCGTGAGTCTTTCTTCGTCTCGGTCGCGTCTCCCGTTTCGCATGTCAACGACGAGATCTGACGGATCTCGCCGCTGTTTTCGTCTTCTTTACGTTGCTCAGGGAGTCCCTCTCAGTCCGAACCATCAGCCCTTCTCTCCTCCGCCTCAAGTCATCATCGCGGACCTCATGACTCTCCCCTGGGTTCTTCCCGTGAAGGCAGGAGTCGAGACGAAGGTCAACTGGACGAAGAGGGTCAAGTTGTTGGCTTTCTGTGCCGTTCCTGTGAGTCTTCGCTTCCCAAATTCGATGCTCGAGCACAACGTCCTGACTTTCACCCTCTCTTATGGTTCTCGATCCCCAGGGATCGTTTGCCTTGAGTTCGTAGCCCGCCCGTCCTCGTCGCGTCCGTTTCATCCTTTCGCTCACTCGCTCACCCTCGTTGCTCCTTTCGTTCTTCAGGCATCATGAACGCCGACTTGGACGAGATTCTTCGCAGGATGGAGTCAGGCGCATCTGAGATGGAAGCATTTCGAGGCTATACCGAATCGAGGACTGAGCTCCAGACGACGCCAGGAGTTCCGCCCTACTGTTCGTTGCTTTCGCTTCTCCCGAGCTCTTCTTCGCTCCTCGTCTGACTTCATACACCCTCGGTATCACTCTTCCTACAGTTGGATACGAGTATCAAACTCAGCCTCGAATGAGAACGGTGCCCGACGGAATGATCGCAGGAATGAGAATCGTCTCGTCTGCTTTCCGAACTTCCCTCGACGGCTTCATTCTCCCTTGGACTCTCGAGATGGAACCCGACGTCAAGGATGCTCTCGAGAGCTTGATGAGTAACCAGGATGGTCAGAAGAGAGAGTACCACGCCGTGAGTTCGCTCGCCTCCTCCCCTCTCGAATTCCGTCGCGTCGAGCCGTCTTCTCTTCATCTCTCGAGTCTCACCCTCACCTCCTCTCTGCTTTTCACAGGTCGGACCTCAGTTCAACTCAGCCTTCTGGGAACATCTCGAGGATCCTGTTCGAGGCAGACCTGTCGCCGTTGAGTTTGGGGGAAAGGACAAGGGACGCGAGGTGATGGCGTTCATGGATCGAGCTCTCGACGAACGAGGTCCTGGATCGGTCTTGCTCATCAGGTGCGTATTTTCCTCGTCTCGGTAACTTCTCTCCCTCTTGCTCTTCACAGCTCTGACTCCCTTCCCTTCGCTTCAACAGCTTCGGAACGCTCGTCGCCCCGTCCGAAACCTCGCAACTCGTCGCTCTCTTCGAAACCCTCAACTCCCTTCCTCCTGATACGGCCTTCAGATACATCCTCGCCTGGGCCACAACCGATCTTCCCGCCGAAGTTCGAGCTCTCGTCGAGCAGAGCCCTGAGGGACGAGGAATCGTCGCCAAGTGAGTTCCCTCGACTGCCCTCCCGCCTCCCTCTCTCGCTTCTCGCTTCTCGCTTCTCGCTTTTCTAGAACGACGAGCTAAGCCTTACCAATCTCCTCGGTTTCAGCTGGGTTCCTCAGCAGTCTGTTCTCAGCCATCAAGCGATGGGCTGGTGCCTCAGTCATTGCGGTTCGAACACGTAAGTCTCTTCTCCCTCTTCTTTTTCTTCCATTGGAAGGCCCCGTTCAACGCTGACTTTACTCCCTTATCTCGCTCAGAGTCAACGAGTGCATCGTCAACGCAGTTCCCATCATCGCGTGTGAGTTCTCCTCGACTTTTGAGCTTTCGACGCAAATCAAGCTCACCAATCTCTCCTTCTTCCCTTCGACTCTCACAGGGCCACTCGCAGTAGATCGTGAGCATCAGGTTCTCTTTATACGCGCCGCTCATCTTTGTGTATGAAATCTGCTTTCACTCGGTCGAAGTGCTGACTGACCCCTCTCCGTCTTCGACCCTTCGACGCGTCCTTAGAACCATTCATCGCCTCCGTCCTCTGCCAAACCTTCAAAGTCGCCTTCGAGCTCGTCCAAATCAGAACGGGATACAACATCGGACGACTACTCGCTCGAGGAGGAACCGTCGTTGGGACGGACGAGGCAATTCGAGACGAGCTTCGAACCGTCTTCGAAGCCGCTCAGGGAGAGACTGGTAGGAGGATGAAGGAGAAGATGAGAGCGTTGAGACATCTCGTCAGAGGTAGCTGGCAGGAGGGAGAGTCGAGGAAGGCGATGGAGAAGTTGGGTAGGATTGGGCAGGAGCAGTGAGGACGGTAGTGGAAGACGCGTCGCGATTCAGCTTTGGCTCTCCTTTTTACCTCTCTTTCTCGTCTAGCGTCTTTGATGAACTTTCACGATCTCCAGAGATTTTCTCTGAGGCTATAACGAGTAAGAAGAGAGTTCATTCCAGGGACGGGGAATAGCCCATCGTGCAACACCTCGTCCCTTTCTCGGTTTTCCGTTCCGTTTCCTCTTCGGTCGCAGGGATGACCCCTACAGTAGTTTATGTCGCAGGTTCAACTCCTCGACACGACAGCTTATCTTCCAGATTCTTAGATTTTTGCTGTGCATTGCTCGTTTTTGTTTGGGTTTCGACCGGAAACGTGGAATGCCAGCTCCTCACTTCGATCTTCCCTCCTTTCGTCCTCCTCTCGCACACTCAATTCCAAAAGAACAAGCTTGTAGTAGTGTACTCTCTACAAAGTCGAAAGGAGAAAAAAGAAAAGAAAGGAGAGACGAACGAGACGAAGCTACGCTACTTGCTACTCAGACGAAAGATAAACGAGAAAACTACCGACAGAACCAAACCGAACTCAACCCACCCTTTCTCGTTACGGAACCGGAACTACTTCTTCCAACTAGGCGACGCGGCCGACCCGCTCCCTGCCTTCTTCTTCCACGAGGGCACTCCGCTCGAGCTTGATCCGTTGGCGTTCGGGCTGCCGACGACGGGGGATCGAGGTGAGAAGGAGGGACTCGCTGGGGAGAAGGTTGGCGAGGCAGGGGAGTAGGTAGGGGAGGCTGGGGAGAAGGCGGGAGCTGAAGAGAAGAACGACGACGAATGAACGAAGGTCAGCGAACGCTTTTCGTTCGAGGGGAAGCGAGCGAGAAAGGTTCGAAAAACTCACAAGCAGGAGAGTAGGTCGGACTAGCAGGCGACATCCTCGATGGTCCTCCTGTGGGGGAGGTGGGCGAGTAACCGAACCGAGGGCTTGCAGGGGAGTAGTGCAGCTGAGGCGAGGAGGGAGAGTAGTTGGGTGACGCGGGAGAGAAGGAGGGCGAGGCGGGAGAGAAGGAGGGTGACGCTGGTGAGAACGAAGGGGAGGCTGGACTGAAGGATGGGGAAGCTGGGGAGAAGCTTGGTGAGGCGGGACTGTGGGAGGGAAGAAGGAAGAGAGGGAAGGTCAGACTGGGGAAGAAGAGATGACGAGCGATCGAGTTTCGACGCGACGAACCTGAACGAAGGGCTGGGAAGAGGAAAGAGGGATGAAAAGTCAGCGAGGTCGTTTCGAGATTCAAGAGTAGAGGCCGAAAAGAGAAAGTAAACTCACGAAGTAGGACTGTAAAGCGGCGAAGCAGCCTGACCAGCTCTCGACGCGAACGGCGAGCTCGAGAAGGGCGAAGCTCCGAAGGGACTCGTCGCGGTGTGGAAGGGAGATTGAGGCATGAAGGGAGAGGTTGGCGAGTACGAGGGAGATCTGATTTCGCGAAGAAGAACGAGGAAGGCACGTCAGCGAAACGAAACGAGGTTCGAAAAGGAGGGAAGGAGGGTGACTCACGTTGGCGAGTAACCCGTCGCGGGACTCATTCCACCCATCGCACCCATAGGACTCTGACCGAACGAAAGGTAGTTGAACCCTCCGGCTTCCTCTCCTCCCGTCTGAGCGGCCATGGGAGAGAAGGCGGCTCCAGCGTCGGCGCCGAATTGCTGAGGAACGGCGCGTGCGAGAAAACGGAAAGGAAGACCGTCAGCTTCGAGCTTCTTTTCCGTCTCAACGAAGACAGAGGTCGAAGTAAAAAGAGGGGAAGTGTAAAACTCACGTTGTAAGGCGACCCTTGCTCGTAAGGCGTAGCTCCTCCTCCCGGTCCAGGCGTCATTCCTCCCTCCGCCCTCGCAGCCATCATCGCAGCGATAGGCAACCGATGATCGATCACCACATCCTTCAACATCTCCATATCCAAGCTCACGTCGAACGCTCCCGTCCCCATATGGGCCACCTGTCCGAGCAACACGTTCTCCGCGACTCCTCGACAATCATCGACGTCTCCGATCGCCGCCGCCTCCATCAGGATCTCGACCGTCTCCTCGAACGAACACCTCGAGAGCGCTCCGGCGTCGGTTCTGTTGATTCCGTGTCGAGTGATGGACATGAGTTTTCCTCGCTGGGTCATGAGGTCGCAGAGGAGGGAGAGATGTCGGTAGTTGACGTAGGATCCTCCGAACGAGATGACGAGGTGAAGTTCCGAGTAGAGAGCCGCTCGTCCTGCTTCGACTCCGAGGGTGTCGTAGATCTCGACGCAGTTGTTGGAGTAGGTTCGGACGGCGTCGACTCCGTCGACGGCGAGGACTCGCTTGAAGTTGGATCCGTCGGTTTCGAGGTACCACTCCTTGACCTTCTCCCACTGTCCTCGATTCGAGACCTCCTGCAGACGATCGTCCTTGTTGGTCATGAAGACTCGAGTGATTCCGTTGATTCCCTTGAGGTCGATCTTGTCGAGGAGTTCGGCCTCGAGCTTCTGGAGGAACATGTCCTCGTTCTCCTGGATGTCGGGATCGTTCTTGTCGGCGTCCTCGCTGATGGTCCTGCATCGGAGGATGAGCTTCTCCGAGTTCTGATCCGAGTAGATGACGTGAAGGTCGTCGGCGAACTTCTCCTGGATCTTCCTCGCGACGGCGTCGATCTCGAGGTCCTTGTCGAGCATCTTCGCTCGGTCGAGCTCGAGTCGAAGGACCCACGGCGACATCCTCTCGAGCTTCTCCTCGATTCCCTCGTCCGGCATGGCGAAGAACTGGTCGACGAACTCCTTGTCCTCCTCGACGTTGGTCTGGTCTGGATCCGGATCGAAGATGATCTCGACGGCGGCGGTGACGGTTCGCAGCGTCGCGTGTTCGAGTTCCGTCTGGACCGACTTGGCCATGAGTTGATCTCCTCGATACTCTGGGGTGAGGAAGACCGAGAGCGAGGGAGTCTTGATGTTGACGGCGACGTTCATGACCTCCTTGAGACGAGGGACTCCGAGCGTAACGTTCTTCGACGAGACTCCAGCGTAATGGAACGTGTTGAGCGTCATCTGGGTTGCTGGCTCTCCAATCGACTGAGCGGCGAGTACTCCACACATCTCTCCTGCGTTGACGATCGACTGGTTGAACTTGGTCTCGATTTCTCCGCAGACCCAGTCGAAGACCTCCTTGTTGAGGTGGTGCTCGACGAGAACGACTCGCGTCGCGAGGTTGGACCGAAGGAGGATCCGGAAGAGGAGGGTCGAGTTCGCTTGAGCCTCGAGGGCGAGGTTGTCCTCTCCTCGAACGACGATGAGACGCTCTCCGAGCTCGTGAACCTTCTCGATGATGTAGGCGGGTTCGAGGTCGCTGGGTTTCCGAGTGTCGAGGTGGAAGATCTGCTGTCCGTTTTGGATGATTCGACTGATGTTGACCGGAAGAGGAACCGACGAGAGGTTGTCCTTCATGATGAACGTTCGAAGAAGACGACGATCGTCCAGGAGTCGAGCCCATTCCTCGTCGAGAAGCTCCTGGAGATCCGCCGACGTCGCGTCGATTCCGACCTGGACGACCTTGGAGGGGAAGCGAGCTCGAGGGTCGAGGACGTCGACTCGGTACTTGTCCTCGAAGGCTTGATCGTCGAGTCGGTTTCCGTGAAGGGTTTGGTTCTCCATGAAGGCGGCGTCCATTCCATCCTCTCCGTAGACGAACTGGAGGATGTCCCCGCTGGCGTTTCGGACGGTTCCGTCGTAGCAGACCTTGACGTCCTCGAGAGCCTTGACGAGACGACGTTGGATGTATCCCGTCTCGGCGGTCTTGATGGCGGTATCGATGAGACCCTCTCGTCCTCCCATGGCGTGGAAGAAGAACTCAGAGGGAGTGAGTCCTCGAAGGTAGGAGTTCTCGACGAATCCTCGCGACTCGGTTCCGTAGTCGTCCTTCGCGAAGTGAGGCTGAAGAAGAGGCGAGAAAAGATCGACGCGTCAGCGGGCAGTTTCTCGGTAGGTGCAGCTCGAAGAAGGGTGGATAGAGAGTGTGAGAGAGAGAAGAAGAAGGCTCACGAGAGTTCGGTGACGGAAACCGAAGGGGATTCGCTTTCCCTCGACGATCTGCTGTCCGACGACTCCTGACATCTGCGAGATGTTGATGAACGATCCCTTGGATCCGGAGACGACCATCTGCTTGACGTTGTTGGCGTCCTTGAGGTTCTTCTGACCAGCCTTTCCGGCGAAATCTCGAGCCTCGTTGAGGAGCTTGGTCGCCTCCGCCTCGAACGTCTCTCGAATCGTCATTCCTGGCTGCCTCTTGATCGCGTCGAGTTCTCCGTCCTTGATGAGCTGAAGGACTCCATCCTTGGCCTCCTTGAGTCGATTCGAGATCGAGTCCATGGTTCCTCGATCGGCGATGGTGTCTCCGATTCCGACTGAGAATCCGTTGTGGAAGAGCCAGTAGTTGATGACGAGCTGACAGGTCGAAATCCAGTCTCGAGCGGCCTCGGGTCCCTTCTCCCTGAAGATAACGTCGATGAACCCGTTGGCTGAGGCTCCGGCCATCTTCTTGATGATGATTCCACAGATGAGCTCTCCGTTCTCGACGATGACCTCCTCGTCCTCTACGTGGTTCGGCGACGGGACGTCCGCTCGCTTCGCGATGTTGATTCCCTTCGGGAGCGTCATGCTGAGAATCTGCTTCCCTGACCAGAGCGGCTTGGGCTTGATGATGCACGGCGTCGGGATCGATCCGTCCCAGTTGGGAAGCCAAAGGAGGATGTTCTGAACCTGAGCCCACTCGAGGAAGGTGTCTCGAAGGGTGAACTTCCTGACTCCGAGAAGAGTGTCCTGGACGATACCCATGACGGGCTTGTTGGCTTGGGGAGAGATAATCTGGTGGACGGAGAAACGAGAAGGCGGAAGTGAGTGGGAGGGAAGAGACGCGACAGCGAGGGAGGGTGAACGCGACAGAAAGGAGGTTCGAACTTACCTGACGAGGGACCCAAGCGATCTGACTCAACTCGGCTCGAGTTTCCTCGGATTGAGGAACGCTGGAGGGTGGGAAGAGGGAGGCGAAGAGAGGTCAGCGAGGTTCGCGAAGAGATCGACGAGGGTCTCGCATTCGAGGAGTCGAGACGCACTGCAAGTTCATCTCGTCTCCATCGAAATCGGCGTTATAAGGGGAGGTGACCTGGAGAAGAAGGAATCGAGAGACGAAGGTCAGCTTCGGGGAAGTGGAGAACGACGAAAGACGCGACGAGACGGCAAAGTGGAACGAACCGAGAGATTCAATCGGAAAGTGGAGTAAGGCATGACCTTGACTCGATGGCACATCATGGACATCTTGTGGAGCGAGGGCTGTCGGTTGAAGAGGATGAAGCTGAGAAGAAGAGGGAGAGGAGAAGTCAGCTTCGGTTCGAGGTCGAGGAAAGGAAGCGACGAGACTCACTCTCCGTCCTTGAGATGTCGCTCGACGATCCACCCGTACTGAAGAGCACAGGCGTTGTTCTTGTTGTACCTCAAATCGATCCTCTCTCCGGTATCTCGAAGGACGTAACGAGCTCCTGGGTGGTTCTGAGGTCCTTGGTTGACGAGCTCTTGGAGGTGGGAGATGTTGTAGGGAGTGACTGAACGGGAAACAAGGTCGAGAGCGAGGTCAGCTCTTCGTTCGGGCTCGAGAAGGGTCGAGAGAGGATGCTCACCTCGTTCTGGGTAGGTAAGAGTCATAGCGATACTCTTGGGAACTCCGACTTGATCGAGTTGAAGGTTGGGATCTCCAGTGATGACCGTTCGAGCAGAGAAGTCGACTCGCTTTCCCATCAGGTTTCCTCGAAGACGACCTTCCTTTCCCTTCAGACGAGCTCGGATGGCTTTGACGGGTCGACCAGACTTCTGCATCGCCTGAGGGATACCGGCGATATCGTTGTCCATGTAGGTAGCGACGTGGTACTGGAAGTGGAAAAGGAGGAAGAGACGAGCGTCGGAGGGAAGGAAGGAAAGGTCAGCGAACGGATCTCAACGCGTTCTACAGCCTTCCTCCGAAGCTCCTCGCCCAGAAAAGAGCATCAAGACTGACCTGAAGCAACTGCTCGAACTCCTGAATAAGATGAGGAGGTGCTCCCTCCTGTTCCATCGTCCTCACTCGCATGGAGGCCTTGAGGATCTCGGCGAGCTTGAACGTCAGATCGTCCTCGGATCGCATGGCTCCTCCGTCGACGGCGATGGAAGGTCGAACCGGTGGCGGTGGAACGGGAAGAACGGTGAGAATCATCCAGTCTGGACGAGCGAACTCTTCGGAGAGACCCATGATGCGAAGATCGTCCGAGGACATCTTGCGAAGGAGTTGATGAACGTCCGACGCTGGGAACGGTCGCTTCTCGGGCTGAGCCATCTTGTTGTCCTGTATAAACAGCGAGAAGAGGAGCGACGAAAGTGAGGTGAGTCAATCGAGCTCGACAGCTCGAGCGAAAAGACGGGAAGGACGAAGGAGGGAGGGAGAGAGATGGAAAGCGAGACGTACCTCGTCGTCCTCCTTCCCCTTCTTGTACACCATGAACAGCTTCAGACCCTCCTTCCTAATCACCGGCTGCACATGCCCACACCCTCCGTGTCCAAATCCATCTGGTTCCACAGGTGCTCCCTCCTCCTGATCCTCTCGCTTCGGCTCGTCCGTCTCGCACGACGTCTTTCCCTTCGCCCGCTCCCAGATGTACTTGAGACGGTCTTTGGGCGGTATCCGCTTGACGAGTTGACGAATGACGGGGTCGCGCTGTTCAAGAAGATGGTGCCGAACGAGGAAGAAGAGGTGCGAGGTCAGAACGAGGTGAAAGCGAGAAGGAGGGAGCTCGGGAAGGAGGCAAGGGAAGGGAGAAGGGAGGAAGGAGGGAGGGAGGGAACGAACGTCGTCGACCTTGAGCTTAGCACAGTTTACACAGATGCACTCGAGAATCTTCTTGACCTTGATCATGAATCCTGTAGATTCCAGCACCGAGAGATACGAGAAAGAGTCAGTTTCCTCGCCACCACCACCTCAAACGAGCGAGCTCCTCCTCCTCCTTCCCTTCGCTCCTTCCCAGCGCGTCCTCCCCTTCCCTCCCTCCCTCTCTCGCCCTCGCCTTCCGCCTCGTTCGAGAACTGATGGAACTCACCGATATGGAAGACTGGTCTCGCGAGCTCGATGTGACCGAAGTGACCTGGACACTCCTGCATCCCTTCTCCACAAGTCTCGCACTTGAAGTTCCTGTCGATGGTTCCGAGCTTTGGGTCCATGAGCCCTCCTCGTTTCGGTCTGGACGTCGCCTCGTCCATGACTTCTGGATACTCGATCAATCCGACCGAGTAGGCTTTCTGTTTAATCCGCATCCGAGAGAGTTGTTAGCAATCTGGATGAGGGATTGCTGCCAACAAGGAGGGAGGAGAAGGAGAACGAACGATCTCCTCTGGAGAGAGGATTCCAAACTGGATCTCTGTGATCACCTGAGAGAGAGAGCGAAGACGAGAGAGTTAGTATACACGAGTGTACGCTGCGAAGAGAAAGCGTCTGCTTACCTTGACCGGAGCCGAGGAGTGAGAGAATCCTTGTCCGAGAGGCATAGTGAAGGAGGGGAGGTGGCGGAAGGAGAAGGGGGAGGTGGGTTGGGTTGAGGTAGGTTTGGAAGGGGAAGAAGGGGGAGTTTATCGATTCGGGCTGCCTAGGTCGATGAAGGGAAGTCTAGTTTCTGTTTTTGAGGTCTTGGTTGTCGTATAAGGATAGGATGCGAACCGGGAAGAAGGAGGAGAGGCGAGGGGGAAGGAAGGAGGGAGGAGGGAGGGGAAGGGATCGAAGGACCTCTTGCACGAGCCTGAAGGCTTGGTTGTTGTTGGTTGTTTTGGGTGGATCTACCAGTGAAGGCGGCCCTTTTGACTGGGAGAGAAGAGGAGGAGGAGGGAGGAGGGAGGGCTTCTTGTCGGTGGAAGCGAACGTGGACGACGAGGGGGAAGAGAGAAGACCTCAGCGCAAGAGAGCCAAAGCGAGAGGAGGAAGAGCCGACCTGTCTCCCTCCCAACGACCAGCTACTCCCACCTTTCTTCCACTTCTTTTCTCCTCGTACGACCATGGCTTCCTGGATATGGGCCGCATCTCCATTCGATCTACTAGTCGGTAAGTTGAGCAGAGATCTCTCGCTCGCTGGAGAAGCCGGCTCCACCACCTTCCCTCCCTCTCGCTGACCATCGTCCCTCCCGCTCCTCCTTCCTTCCTCCTCCAGACAAGGCTACCTCTCCGAACCTCCCTATAGGAACTGAGGACATCGCCACCTCTCTCGAGATTGCCGATCAGATCCGAGCGAAGTCTGTTCTCCCCAAAGCCGCCGTCGCTTCTCTCAAGAGGAAGGTCGGGGACAAGAACCCAAACGTCCAGAAGCTCTCCTTCGGAGTGAGTCTTGCTTCTTTTCCCTTTCCTCCCTCCAGCTTCTCGATCTCGCACAGACCTAGGTGGACATCCTCTCCATCTCTCCTCGAGAAAATCTTGCTCGAAAAGCTCATGAGAAGGGAGTGAGGTCGAGGGGTGTGCTTCCTCCACGTCAGCGCAGCCATCTCGTCAACCGAGAGATGGTCGATGGAACCACTCTCGTTGCTCGCCTTTCACAAGCACTCTGGAATATGTTATCTCGCATGAACTAGTACTGATGCTTCTCCTCTCTCTCGTCCCGTTTTCAGCTGATCGATTGCTGCATCAAGAACGGAGGAGATCACTTTCTCGTGGAGGTCGCCGCCAGGGACTTCATCGACAACCTCGCTTCCATCCTCAAGCTTCAGGTGAGCTCGCTTCCCTCTTTTCTCTGACTTCTCGGAGCTCTTCACACCAGTTCCCGGACTGACTCGTTCCTCCCTCGCTGTTCTCGTGCGCTATCCAGTCTACCAACACCGAAGTCAAGCGAGTCGGACTCGACCTCTTCCAGCAGTGGGCTCTCGCCTTCCAATCCAAACCGGAGCTCAACTACGTATGCGAGGTTTACAGAGGAATGAAGGATGAAGGTACGTTTCCACCCTTCTTTCGTATATTTCAACGTCGCTTCGCTCTCGAGCTCGACGGAGGTCCTTCCCTTTCACGAAGCTGTCGAGCTCACCTCTTCGCTCTCCTCCGTCCCTCCCCTCAGGCATCAGCTTCCCACCTCCTCCAGCCATCTCCAACGCCGCCGCTCTCCTCTCCACCTCCACCGCTCCCGCCTGGGTAGACTCGGAAGTCTGCCTTCGATGTCGAACTCCCTTCTCCTTCACCAACAGGAAGCACCACTGTCGAAACTGTGGGAAGGTGTTCGACCAAGGATGCTCGAGCCATTTGATGCCTCTCCCTCACTTCGGAATCGTCGAGGAGGTTAGGGTCTGTGATGGATGCTGGGGGAAGAGTAAGACGGGTGGGTTGGCTAAGCAGTGAGTTCATCATCTCTGTCGTTCGTGCGATTCGAGCGAGAGTCGAACGAGGTCGAAGCTCACCACCTCCCTCCCTCCCTTCCTTCCTTCTTTCTTTCGTTCTTCCTCTTCTTCAGAGCCTCGATCCTCCACGCTCAAAAACAAGCAGCAGCAGGTCCCGCTCCAGCCATCCCTCGGAAATCCCACCACCCAGACTCCGACCTCGCTCGAGCCATCGCCCTCTCCCTCGCCGAATCCCAAGCTTCCTCGGGAACCAACCGACCTGGCTTTGTCCCTACCGTCAGCGAACCTCCCATCCGAGGAGGAAGGAAGGAGGAAGGGAACGACGGAGAGGAGGATGAGGATCTGAGGGCGGCGATCGAGGCGAGTCTGAAGGAGATGAGGGACGCGCCGAGTGCGCCTGTGGGAGGAGAGGAGCCTGAAGGGGATTCGAGGAGACCTGTTCGTCACCCTTTCCTTCTTCCCCGTCGCTTCGTGACTTCCGATGGCCTCGCATGAATTGTAGAAGCTGACCTTCGTCTTGTTCGTTCCTCGTCCGCCCTCAGTACGTCAACCCCGTCGAGCTCACGCCTAGGGAAACGGACGCGATCTTGACGTTCTCGCAGACGATCGAGCAGGCTGCTAGGCAGGGAGAACCGGATCTTCGGAGGTACCCCCACGCTCACGAGCTGTATGGGAATGCGAGTGGGCTGAGAGGGAAGCTGGGAGAAGGGTTGAACGAGGCTGGAAGGAAGGAATGTGAGTCTGCCGTGCTTTCCTCGTTTCCTTCTTCGAACTCGATCTCGCCCTCATTCTCCTTTCTCGAACGCAAGCTGACGTGAACTTTTTACTTTCACCAACCCTTTCCCCACTCTAGACGCCCTCAACGAGATGCAAGGGAAGCTCTCCTCGGCCGTCAAGCTCTACGATCAACTCCTCAGCGAACAGCACGCCCACTCGGAGCGTCAACGTCAGCAGTACGAGCAGCAACGGTACCAGCAACAGCAGAGCTACGGAGGATACGCTCCTTCCGGTCAACCTCCAGCTCAGTATGGTCAACAGCAACCTTACCAAGGCTACGGAGCTCAGCCTTCGAACGGCGGAGGATGGGAGAACGGCGCGTCGTCGTCGCAGCAGCAGCAGCCTTGGGTGGGAGGCTACCCTCAGCAGCAACCTCCATACGGTCAGCAGAACCCATGGGGATCACCACAACACACTCCCACTCCTCAGCAGCAGCAGTACCACCAGCCTCCTCCTCCTCAGCACTCCTCCTCCCCTTACCCTCCACAACAACCTCAGCCCTCCTCCGTCTACCCTTCCCTCCCTTCTTCAGCTCCCCATTCGAATGAGCCACCATCGCAAGCCTACCCAACGAACCCTCAAGCTCAGCCCTGGGCTCCTCAACCCGATCCGAACGCTCAGGCGTGGGCTCCTCCTCCCCAACAACAGCAGCAGCAGTACCCCGAGCAGCCTCCTCAGTACGTTTGGGATCCCAATCAGAACTCATGGGTCATCGTCGCTCCCTCTTCGTCGTCGAATCAACCTCAGCAACACCCTCCCCTCGAGCGATCGACGTCGTTGGCCTCGTCGAGCGGAATCGCCAGCGCTCCTCCTCCACCCGGTCCCGAAGACCAGCAACCTCGCTCTCCAGTCGTCCAACAACAGCACCAGCTGCAATCCTTCCCACCAGCAGCCTCGGACCCCTACCCCTCAGATCCCTCCTCCACATCATCTCCTATCCCCTCCCTCAATCCAAACGCGTCGCCTTGGACGCCGTCCACTGCAACTCCCACCTCAGCACCAGCATCCAACTACCCTCCTTCCTCACCTTACGAACAACCACAACCTAACGTCACCTCTCCTCCACCAGCAACTCCTTCTCACCTCCCACAACAACAACAACCGCACGACCCTTACGCCCAACAACCCTCCTACCAACCGACTCAAACCAACCCTTCCTACCAATACAAACCCCCACCCCAACAACAGCAGTACCCAGCAGCAGCGGCGACGGCGTTCCCATCGGTCCCGAACCACGGACTGTTCCCGGAGGTGCCCAACGTTCCCTTCGTCGAGACGCAGAGGAAGGAGGCGGTCGTGGTGGAGGATTTGATCGCTTTGTGAGGAGGGGAGGGGGTGAAGTTATGTGTTTTCTAGTGATTTTGGGTTGATGAACGGAGTGATGATTTGACGAAGAAGGAGGGAGAGAGGGAAGGAGAGGGAAGAGAGACGCGACGAGAGCCGTGGATTGAGGTGAGTTGGAACTGAGTTGAGTGGTCGAGCGAGTTCGCAGGCAAGGGGGAGGGGGAAAGAAACTCGTCTGGCGCGAGAGGAGCGCTGAGATAAGGGGTGAGCATAGAGGTGATTGGATCTCAAACGCCTATCGAGCCTCGAACGAGGCAGGGAAGGCAAAAAGACGGGAGCAGAGCGAGCGGGAACGACGAAGCACGCGCATACACCCACCTCGTTCGTCGACGGATGCACTGCGGGTCTTCTCAGCTCGGTGGGAGTTGATTTGGACTTTCATTTACTCAAATCTCCAATTTTTCGACGAAGATCAGTCCTACGGGTCGAGGGAGGGAGGGAAAGAAGAAGCGCCCTCTCGCTCTCTCTCGAGTCGGAGGTTTCGGATCCGTTCAAAGGGTGGCGCTCAGAAGCAGCCTGATCATCTCGTATGCCTCCTTCGGTCTCTAGGAGTAGACCTTTTGAGCTCATCTTCCCCTTTTCTCTACATCCAGGCCTAGACTCGAAAGCCCCGAGGAGGATTTTCCACAAAGAGGCCGTCGAAATCGCCAAGGGTGGGGCGTCTCAAGTTGGATCTCGTACCAAGCCCTTCCCCTCGTGCTCACTCTCCTTCCCTTTGCCCTCTCCTTCCTTCCGTGGATCCCTTAGCAGTCCTCAAGCCGGAATATACGGCAGAGAACCATCTCCAGAGAAATTCGGGGGACCCAAGGAAGGAAGGACGAGCTGGGTCGGGTCCAGGAACACGAGAGAGAGGGACGCGCCCGAAATCAACCTCCTCCTTCCGACCCGCTTGTTGAGATCGGGTTTGGAGCTCGATCAGGGCGTCTAGACTGAGGGCGGGTTGCGCGCGATACCACCCAACGAACGTTCTCAACTCTCTAGATTCATCGAAACGTGCTCCTGCCTGGCTCGTAGAAAAACCCGACCGAAACCCCTTCGACCTTCTTCCTTCTCTCAACCACATCGACTAAAGTCCCCTTCCCTTCCCTTCCTTCTTTTCTTCTTCTACCTTCAAGATGTCTCTTTGGAACAGCTTTACCGCATTGGAGAGGAGGAACATGGCGATCTGTGAGCGTTGAATCCTTCCTTCCTTCGAGTCGTTCTCGCTCCCTCGCTTCGATTTGGTTTGCCTCCGCTCGAGTTCACGCTGACCTTTCCCCCCTCTTCTCTCCCATAGACATCCTGGGAATCATGCTGTACAAGCTCGGATTGGAGTCCTTTAACGGTAGCATGTTCGGCCCTCAGAAACAGACGCGTCGAGGGAGGGGTGGGCGGGGAGAAGAGGAAGAGCGAGACGAGCGAAAACTGACCCCCTTCCTGCTTTGCTCGCGTGCCTTCAAATTTCCAGTGTTACCCTTGCCACCGATCGATTCAACTCTGCGAGCACCTTTTCGAAGCTGGGAGCTCTCACTGGACTCAACCAGGCTATGCAGGTTCGTCCATCTCGAACTTCTCGAGACTCGCAGAGCGACGACTGAACTGACCCTCCCGCTCGTTTCCCTCCCTTTCTCTTTTTCAGGTCGTCGGATCCGTCTTGATCGCTCCTCTCATCAAGAAGTATCCCACCAAATCCGTCCTTTCCTTCGCCATCATGACCTTCGGTCTTATCACCACCCTTTTCCTCATCATCGACGCCGCTACTGGAGGAAAGTGAGTCGTCGTCTCGCGAGATCAGCGAGGAAGGTTGAGGTCTTCGTCGACGAAGCTGACCCCTCTTCACCTCTTCCTACTCTTCTTTAGGATGAAGTCTTCCAACAACAACAAGATCAAATACGGAAGTGAGTTTTGAGCAGATCTTCGAAGGGAGGAAGTCGAAGTTCGATCCGCGCGTCTCGTCGCTGATCTCGTCTCCTCTTTATCTTCGCTTCTCTGCAGCCTGGAAGTGAGTCTCAAAACAAAGGTCTTCAATCCTCACGACTTCTCGCTGAACCTCTCTTTCCTCTTTCCTCCAGCCCCAACGCTCTCTTCCCTCTCTACATGATCTCCGGTGTCGCCTACGGAATGGTCGAGTTGATTCGACGAGTCATTCCCAGGGATCTCGTTGGAGGTGACGTTCAAAAGCTCAGGAAGATGGACGCCATCGTTCACGTCCTCTACGAGGTCGCTGGAACTGCCGGTGCGTTGTTGTCGGTCTTCATGATCAAGAAGGTACGTACTCTCTCTCTCGCTTTTGACGAATCAAAAACAACTCGACGAAGACCGTCGCTGAGCCTTTCTTCTTCCCCTCGTCCACTAGTTCGGAAACAACTTCTCGTTCTTCATCACCCCTCCTCTCTTCGCTCTCGCCGGTGCTGCTTGGTGGTGCGTTGGAACCATGGGACACGTCTCTCCTTCTCAACAGGCTGCTCTCGTGAGTCGTTTTATTTTTCGTTTTCTTCGTCGTCGTCGACTGCTTCCTCCCCGCTGACTCCACCTCCCTTCGTCCACTTTCCAGGATGGAATCGACAAGGAGCACGAGTCCTACTTCAAGTCCGTTTCTACTGGAGTCAAGGCCTTCGGAAGGTGAGTCGTTTGTTCTCCTTTCGCTCGACGCGATTTGCTCGGGCCGCGTTGACTGACTCGATGCTCTTCCCTCCCTTCCTCCCAGGTCGACTTACAAGGGAGCTTTCCTGATCTTCTCTGACCGAAAGTTCATCTGGCTTCTCCCTGGATACTCGTTCGCTCGTGAGCACTCTACTTTTCCTTACGAACGACGACACGAAAAACTCACGTCGCTGATTCTTTTTTCCGCCTTCTCCCTCAGTTTACGGTCACCGATACCTCGAGAACGGAATCGCCCCTGCTATCGCCAAGAGGATCATGTTGGACTCGTCTTACTCTGTGAATCGACCTCGAGCCGGAACTTCGACCCGCTTTCGCGCGCTGACCCCAGTCGATCTGTCTTTCCGTCCCTCCTCTTCGATAGCAAATCATGGTGTGCGGATCCAACTTGGGAGAGCTTTTCGGAGCTGCTACCGTTTTGCTCTTGACCAAGCACGTCCGAACTCCCCTCCCCTTCGTGAGTATCTTCTCTGGTCCCCTCTTCTTGCCCTCCCGAACCGCCTGGCTGACTTACTCTCTCTCTCCTCTCAGCTCCGATTCGACGCTCTCGCCCTCCTCATCATCTGGGTTCTTCCTTCCTACTCCCACCAAATCATTCCCCACGTCAACCTCTACGCTTGGAAGTGAGTTTCTTTTCCCCTCCGCCCTCGTCGTCTTCAGGCTCGTCTGACCCTCTTCTGTCCTTCCGCCTTAGGATCGCGTTCATGTTCATCCCCATATCCTTCGGATGGGCTGCTGGGTAAGTTCAAGATCTCCCCATCCCCTCCGCCGTCGATAAGAGACTGACCCTATCCTCTTGTCGCCCTTCGCAGTGACGTCTCTTTGGCCGCTTTCATCCAAGCGTCCCTCGCCAGGATCGAGTCCCAGGACAAGGAGGTCTCCGCTCTCGGAAGTGTCATGGCTTTCCTCTTCTCTTCGTACATCATCCTCTACGTGAGCACCAGCCTTCCTCCTTTTCCTTTCGATGCGTCGAGCGAGGCTGACCACCGATGGTTTTTCTCTTTTCCTCAGGCCGTCCTGGGTTCCCTTCTCGGAAAGTACATCGACAACGTCTTCAAGGCCGACAAAAACATCTACAGGGCTCTCGTCAACATCGGTGGAGTTCAGGTGAGCAACGCTTGCTTCTTTCAGTTTTCAGCTGGGCTTCGTTCGAACCGCTTTCTGACGCGACGCGTCCCTGGTCTTTCTCTTCTTTCCAGTTCACCGTTCTTTCCGCCATCGTCATCGCCGCTACTTTCATCCCCAAGGTACGTGTACCCGTCTTCTTTCTCTCGTGTTGGTCTCGATTTCCTCTTCCTCGACTCGCCGACGCGTCGCTGACTCCCTTCTTCCCTTTCCTCTTCCTTTTCACTCGTTCGTTCGCCACTTCAGGGAGCCTTCGCCCTCAACCCCGACATCATCAACGAGGCTCACTTGGACGGAGAGATCGACGAGGAGCAGAACGTCAGCGAGCTCTCCAAGGACGGCAAGAAGCGAAACTCGGACGAGGACGAGGAGTTCGAGAAGCCTATGAAGACCACCGACGTGGGAGCGATGCTTTAAGCTCGGGACTCGACTCACTTACATTATACGTTAACGGCTTCTTTATTTCTTCATTCATTTCTTCGGTGGGCTTGGGAGTAGACGGAGGAGGGAAGGTCTCGTTGCAGAGACTCCTCGCTCCAGCGTGCTCGGTTTATTTCTCTTTTGCTCTTGCTTGCTTTGTTCTCCTTCTCCTTCTATTACGACCTGGTTATTATTTCATATCATACGAAACGAACAGGGTCGGTGTGAGATGAGGCGAGGTTGAGAGCAAACAAAGAAACGTGAAGGGAGGGGAAAGAACGCGTCTCGCTTCGAGCGAGGTTGACCTCGTTCAACCCTTTCCTACTCGCGAGGACGATCAGACTTCCGTCGAATCGAGGCGATCAGGATACGGTATATACAATAAACCAGGCAAGACGATAAAGAGAGGTCTAAAAGGATCCAAAAACGATGGACTAAACGAAGCTCGAAGCTCAACAAAAGCAAAACGAACGAAGCCCCATCACCAGTTCACCCCCGGCCCTCTAGGGAAATGCTTGGGGTCGTTAAGGTACGCCTGAACCTTCTCGGCGTCTCCCCAGTTCCCTTCCATCGAGGCTATCCAAGCGAAATCCAGATCCTCCGCCTCGACGGCGTTCCTGGGCCTGGGGATGCGACCGTCCGGGACCTCTCCTCGAGCGTCCTTCTCGCGGAATTTCTGCGCTGCAGCCCATCCTCCTCCGTCACAGTGAGGGTAGAGCCACTGGCCCGGAGGAAGAGTCGTCTGTTGCCATTTCTGTGGGAAGAAACGAACGAAGGAGCGGAGAGGAGGGAAGGTAAGAGCTCGTTCGAGAAGGGGAGGACGCGACGAGACGACGAGGAGCACGGAGGGAACGACGAACCTCGAAGTGCTGCATGACGTTGGCTTGAGCTTCGATATCGAGGGGTTTGGCCTGAGGGATGAATAAGACGAAGTCGAAGGAGTCAGCGAGTGTCGAAGGAAGAAGGAAGAGGACGAAAGAAGACGAACGGTTTCGGCGTCGACTGCAGCCAGGTAAGCCTTCTTCCTCCGAGCGATGTCCTCCTCCATAGCCCTGTCAATGACGGAAAGAGACGTTCAGACGTGAGACATAGCGAAGAGGCTGTAGATCCGAACTCACTTGTTCTTCTTCGCCTCGGCGGACAGCTTGAGATTCGACGAGGAAGCCTGGAAAAGAGAAAGCAAGACGCGAAAGGGTCAGCTCTTCGAGATCGCGCTAGGAGGACGATGGAGATAAGCCAGCTCGCTCTCACCTGCTGCGACGAGACATCATCAGGGAGAAGAGACGTCAACCATCCAGAACCCTTCGCAGGACCAGCCTTGGGTTTAGGTTTCGACGACGAGGGAGTTGATGTTCCACTGGATCCGCCTTTCGATCGATCCTTCGGCGTCGAGGTTCCGTCGTTGGGCTTGAGGAGAGTCTTCTTCGGAAGGAGTTGGGAGGGTCCAGATGCTTTGACCGAGGTGGTGGTGGCGGCGGTGGCGGAAGCGGAGGAAGCCTTCGAGAGTTTGGGAGTCGAGGAGGAAGACGCGACGGGTCTGAAGGACGAGGCTGGAGCTGGCGACGCGATGATGGGAGTGGAGGTCGAGGACGCAGGGAGGGAGCTCTTGGCCTTTGTGTTGAGGTTGAGCAGCGACTTTGCGCTCGACTTCTTCTTCTCGAAGACCGGCTTCTGGTCCTCGCTCGAGCTGGAACCCTGGCTCAAACTCTCCTCCTCCTCGTCGGACGACTCGATCCTGTTGGACTTGAACGTCTTCTTCGCCTTCTTGGCCGGAGGAGGGTTGATGAGTTCCGACGTGACGGTTCGAGCAGGCTCGACTGAAGAGTCGTCCTCCGGCTCGGTGAGAGGAGACGTGCTGGGTTCGGGGTCCTTCCTCTTCGACGACGCCTGCGAGGTCGGCTTGGGACTAGTCTTGATCTCCTCCATGTCGTCCGAGTCCTCGAATCCGGGGACCGCTCGCTCCTTCCCTTTTTTCGAGGGTACCGATGGTCGCGAAGCTGGTTGTGAAGCAGTGGGAGGTTCGGGATGGGTCGCTCTCGGTTTCCTGACGATGTCCTGCCGGGTGGGTTCGTCTCCTCGCGTCTCCTTCTCCTTCCCCTTCCCCTTCGAATCAGCAGTCGACCTCTCCTCGATCTCCGACTTCTCCTCCCTTTCCTCCCTCTTCTTCTCGGCCTTGGGCTCCTCTCGAGGGGATGCTCTCGCTTCCTGCTTCTCCGAAGCTCGCTCCTCTGTCGAACTCGAGATCGGCGACGGTTTCGACTTCTTCGGCTGAGATGCTGTTGCTGAAGGACCCCCTTTCCTCTTGAACGACGGGAGAGGCTTGAGAGCGTCCGTTGCCGCGAGAGAGCTGGACGGGAGGGGTCTGGGGTCGACTTCCATGGCCTCGATCTTCGTCGACGCCGACGCGGATGATCCTTCGACGAGTGCGACTGGTGCCTCCTCCTTGATGGATGGAGAAGCGACAGCTGTCTCTTCGACGTGAGCTTCGGGAGGTGACGGAGCGGCGGTGGAGGGAAGGGAAGAAGCGGTCTCGAGAACGGAAGGAGTCGTTGAGGTCGGGACGGAGGAGGGAGTGAGACGACCGAAGGGATTGGCAGCCTTGGGAGTCGGGAGATCGTGATTGGAGGGATCTGGGTCTGAGGCTGGGACTTGAAGTTCGGGTTGATCGGTGGATGGGATCGTGATGGAGGAGGAGGGGATGGGAGAGGGATTCGACGCGACGGGGAGGAGATCGGGATCGTTCGAAGGAGCGGCGACGTTGGTCCCTTCGACCGAGAGAGGCTGAAGAAATGATGGAAGGAGGATCAGCCATTGCATGGTCGACAAAGAACGGAGCGAAGCGAGTCGCTCTCACCTTTGAATCCTGAACGAGCTCGGCCTCCTTCTCCAAACTCGACGGCACTTTCTCCTCGGTCAAGGGCTGCTCCTTCTCCTTCGACTCCTCTACCGACTCGTCAGAAGGTTTCGATTCGACCCCGACGTCAACCTTGAAGGATGAGGAGGAGGGCGAAGGTCCAAGAGCGAAGGGATTCGACGATCTCGGAGGTTCCGCGACGCGAGGTTCTTCCTTCGCGACCGGAAAGTGTTCTGGGAGGGCATCAACCGTCTCAACCTTGAGCTCTTCCTGGAGACCGGGATCCACCGAAGATGGCGCTGCCTCCTCGACGGGTGAAGAAGCGCGTTCTGGAAGGACCGCAGAGGACGAGTCGACGATCGTCTCGACCTGTGGAAGAGAAGGGGAGGCGATGGGCGAAGGAGACTCCTCCTTCGGAGCTGCTGGTAGCTCAGGGATAGCTTCCTCGGGTGCTGATGCTGGTGCTGGGAGTGCTGGGAGGACCTCGACCGCAGAAGGGTCGTCTTGGGTTGATGAAGCCTCAGCGTCTGCGGTGGAGTTGCGTTCGTCGAGGGTGGGAGGAGGTAGGTCTTCGACGGTGGGAGGAGGAGGAGGTGGGATCTCTGCAGAAACCTCGGGTTCGGCGAAAGCCACGAGTGCAGCTTCGATCGTCGGTGATGGAGGCGCCTCTGCTGGAGGGACAGGTGGTGGAGGAGAGGGTTGAGATGGCGCGTCGGCGGTGGGTGATGGAGGGGAAGGCACTCGGGGAGGAGGGTCGAGGAGGGAGGAAGAGGATGGTAGGTTGAAGGTAGGAGGTGGGAATTCCGGGTTTGAAGGAGGGGAGGGTGGTTGAGATGGAGCTTCGACGGGAGGGGGAGGTGGTGGCAGAGGGCCAGCGTCGACTGGAGGAGCTTCATCCTCGACAAGAGCCTCCGGTTCGTCGACGAGAGGGGAAGCGACGAGAGCCTCAGGCTCTTCTACCGGAGACTCCACTTTTGGCTCTGGCTCTCCCCTCGTAGAGCGTCGACGAGAGCTGGGTCCAGCTGCAGCGGTCGACGGGACGACCTCCTTCTTGACCTTGACCGGCGAGACGGGAGGGACAACTGAAGCGGACTGACTCCTCCTCATGGATGTTCTCCTCGATGTCGAGGCTTCACTCGAAGGTACCTTCTTGGGCTGAGGAGGTTTTGAAGGAGCTGGTTTGGGTGGAGGAGCAAGGGATGGTTCGACTGAGTTGCGAGCTGAGGGACCTCCCGTTGACCTTCGAGCCCTCCTCGACCGTCCTCCTCCTTCCGGATTGAGCTCGCTATCCGCGACGGGATGCTATGGAAGCGAGAACACCGATGGAGAAGAAGAGGTCATGATCAGCATGGAGATAGGAAGAGATGAAAGATCAAGTCGAGACGGGATCGAAGGATGGAAGGAGGGAGGAGAGGTGGAACGAACCTCGAACGCAGGAGTCAACTGCTCGTCACCCAAAATCCACACACCCTCATCCTCAGTGGACTTGGACAGCTTAGACGGCTCTTTCCACATCCTCTTCATCTTCCACGGTCCTGGGAGGGTCCATATCTCCCACCAGTCGGCGCCCTCCTTCTCGAACGGGACCTCTCCTTCCCTTCCAGCGATCCTCATGTCGCAAACGTCCAGGGAAGCCGACGGGTTCGTCCTCATGTTCTTGGGAGCCATCTTGAGAGGTCTTGATCAGGGGCGGGAAAGAGAAAAGGGGAAAGGGGGACCGAAGGTTGAGCTTGTTGGCGTTGAAGGACGGGCGGGAGGAGGTGAGCTCGAGCTCGAGTTGAAGAGGTCGACCAGGTCCTCTCGCCCTGCGAGTCGTTTTCGGTCGGAAGAGTTTGAAGGGTCGGGTGAAAAAGATGGCATAGAGACTGAAAGTACAACGACCGATAAGAATCGAGCTAGAGACAAGAGAAAAAGGAAGAAGAAAAACGTAAAGCCCAACCAACTGAGACCGCGACGAGTCCTCCTCAACGACCCATCTCTTTCGTGACGACGACCTAAAGTCCCTTCCCTCCAAGCGTAGAGACGCGATTTAGAAGGCATATCGGAAGTTGGGGTTGTGAGTGTCGGTAAGATCGGCGAAGGAGTCTGGAAAAGCAGAGGAGGAGGGGATCAGTGTCGGTCGCGAAGGAGGAACGATCGGTCGAAAACGTCTCCCTACTTCCCTCCCAGGGATCCAGACTTGGACCGACGGGATGGAAGAAGAGAGAAAGCTCGTCGATTCGTAGAAATGAGACTCACTGGAGTGATCAACAACCTCTCCTTCGACGGTCGAAGCAGCGCTCTCGGCCAGGTGAGCAGCTCGTCGCTTCTGCATGTTCCTCCTCATTAGGGTGATTCGGACGAGGACGCAAGAAGTAGCGAAGACAGCGTAGAGAGCGATGTGAGCAGCCCCTGAAACGCAAAAAAGAAAGGAAGGAGGGTGTCAGCGTCGTGATCGAGAAGGAGAGACGCGCGACTGGTGGGACGACGATGGACTCACAAGCTGAGATGTATCGAGGAGCGGCAGGAGTTTGGAAGATTTGAGGACCGATGATGCATCCAGTAGAGTAGGCGACGAACACTGAAGGGTGGCGGGAGACAGCGAAGGTAGGTGGGGGGAGGAGTCAGTCCGACGACGAAGAGATGGACGCGTCGCGGTTGAGAGAGACGAGCTTCGAAGACCTCCAGACACTCACTCATCGTCAACACGGTCACCTTCTTCGTCTGACCAGCGATGTTCCTCGTCACTATACTCCACATGAGGTCTTTGTAGAGAAAGCGAAGGAGATGGGTCAGGAAGAGGTCGCGAAGAGCGAGGAGACGAGTGGAAGGATCGAGAAGGAGAGGCACACTCACTTCCAGTCGCGAGGAAGAACTGAAGGGCGTAGAAGGCGATGAGCATCCCGGGAGCGTTCTTCTTGGTCACGGGGATGGCCATGAGAACGACGGTTCCAGCGAGAGCGGGGACTGTGATGGAAGCAAAGAAGCGGGAGGGAAAGTCAGACGACGCGTCGAGGATCGAGGACGCAGGGACAACGTGATCTGACGCTCACGGGTGTAGAGGAACATGACGAGGATGGTTTGGTTGTACTTGGTGGCGAGCCAAGCAGAGGTGAGGTAGACCTGCGAAACGGAGCGAGGGAGGGAGGGTCAGTTCGAGGCGTTTGTCTCGTTCTGGTCTCGAAACGACTCACGAAGAGGGTGACGGCTCCCTGAGCGAGGTTCAAAAGCTGCGTTTGGCCAGTAGTGAAGCCCAGACCATCTTTGACGATGATGTTGGAAAAGGTAGCAAGTCTGTTGACGCAGAAAAACGAGGATTCAGCGAGAGTGTAGACCAGAGGGTGAAATGAGAAGCGAAAGAAAGGAGTAAAGCTCACCCATTTACGATACCTGTGTATAGAGGAACCAGAAGAGTTGAGGTCAGGTAAGAGCGAGGAGGAAGGAGAGCGAGGGCGAAAGCGACGCGTCGAAACAGATCGACTCGACAAACGTGACTCACAGAAGGAACTGATCTGCATAAGAATGTAGAGCCATACGACGGGATCTGTGAAAGCCTCGATCATCTGCTCCTTCTTAAAGACCTTGTTCTGAACTCCAAGCTCGTTCGTCCTGAGTCGCTCGCTAGAAAGAGGGAAAAAGAGTTACGCGAGTCAGTTCTAGACAATCTCCCTTCTCTCCATGAGCAACTCACATAACAAGGGTCTTCTCCTCCTCGGTCCAGCACTGAGTAAAATGAATCGAAAGAGGAAGTGCAAGGTCAGCCAAGAGCGCGAGTCGAGAAGCGACGGCGACGAGATGAGACGCGACGAACCTTTGCCCTCATGGGAGAGTCGGGGAGGAACCAGAAGATGACTTGTCCCCAGAGAACGGTCATTCCACCGATGACTAAGAGCAAAGAAGTGGACGAGAGTCAGCTCGACGAAACGGAGGGAAGAAGGAGAGGTCGAGCCTCGTCGGCCCGTCGTCGTCGTTGCGGAGGATGATCTCGATGTACTCACTAACGAAGAGAACCTGCCAAGCCTTGAGAGGTCCAGCCTTGATGTGCGAGATTCCGTAGGAGAGGACTCCGGCGAACCCGAGCTGAAAACGGAGGAAGAGGCGAGCGAGTCAGTCAAGGCGACGGGTGAGCTTCGAGTCGATCTCGCTGTCGAAAGCAGGTCTTCTCGAACTTACCTGCACAGCCTGCATTCCGAACCAGTAACTGATGATCTTAGGGTGCTCCTCTCGCTTGTAGTACATCACGGTGAGGGTCATCTGAGGAGAAAAAGGGGAAAAGCAAAAGCGCGACGCGTCAGTCAAGCTCTTTCGATCTGGTTTCCCAGTCCTGCAGCCCAACTCCAGAGGTAAACGCTATAAGGATGAAGATTTCGACTCACCAAGATGGGCTGAACTCCACTCTCGAAGAGACCGAGGAGGAATCGAACGGCCATCAGACCTGACCAGTTGTGCGAAGCGGCGTGGCACAAAACGAGAATACCCCAGCAGGTGACGAGACCACTGAGAAGCTTGGAGATGGGAAGGATCTGAGAGGAGTGAAAAACAAAGAGGTGTGAGCGTCGGTTTTCAGTCGAAGCAGAGGAGGGAAAGGAAGATGCGACGCCGCATTCCCTTCGAAGTTTTCTCGATACTTACCTGGATCAACCTGTTGATGGGCACCTCACCGATGAGGATACCGATGTAGAGGATCGTTCCTAAGAGCGCGTATCTACCGAAACGACGACTCGAGCAGCGGTGAGCACTCGAAACGAGAGCGGGACGACGCCGATGAGACTCACTGTTGTCCAACCAAGTTGTTGTCCGTTCGAATACCCATGACAGCCGAGCTGAGAGGAATCGAAAGGGGGGAAGGTAAACATAGATCTCGACTCAGGAGAATAGAGAGTCGATTTGACTCACAAAGCGAGAGTTCTGTGGAACGAAAGAAGTCAAAAGGGCGCGAGGAAAAATCGCGACGGATCGGATCAGCTCGAGCTAGCTCGACGGCAAAGAGACGAAGGAAGGAGAAGGAGACGAACCCTTTGTCGAGTGTTTGGAAGAAGTAGGTGATGACCATGATGGGAAGGATTCGTCGATTAAGCTGATGCGGAAGGATGGAGAAGGAGGGAGCGAGAGTCAGTTTTCGGGTTTGTTGATCCACTCGACTCGACGCGTTCCTTCGAATCGTACACTCGTCTAAGAAGAACTCACAAGCTTCAAGACCCTCTTGTTCTCGGCCTCTCCGACAACGATGCCAGAGTTGGTGTACTTTGCGACCTCGTCGTCGACTCCTCCGAGAGGTTGGTGCTGCTGCTTCAAGTCGGTATCGTTCGACATGATGTTTTCCAGCTGTTGATCTGATCCGGCGGTGTCCTTCTTCTCGTAATCCATCGTGGACATGTCGGCTGAGGAGCGAGAGGAGGAATGGAAGGGAAGGTCAGCGAAGGCAGCGAGAGGAAGGGAAGGAACGAGATGGAAGGTGGACAGAAAGAGATCGTCGCGCTCGACGAGCAGGAGGATCGAGTGAGGAGGAGGAGGAGAGGGAACGGAACGTACCAAGACTTGAGGTTATTTGTGTGGTTGTGTGGTTGAGTGCTTGAGGAGGTAGGTGGGGATAGGTTGGGAGCCTCGAGGGTGGTGGTTTGGGGAAGGAGGGAGGAGAGGTGGGGGCTGAAGCTCTGAAGACTGGCTAAAGAGGACGCGGAAGGGAGCCTCTTGAGATCACAAGGGCTTGGTTCCTCTCGCTTGTCGGACCGCATCCACCTTATCTTTTTTTCCTTGGAGACCTTGAGAGGCTTAGGCACAGACTTAGACCGAAGCAGGACGCCAATGCTCTGATCAATAACGATATCAACGATGGATCCAAACGATGGGAGGGGAGCCGAAGAGTCGTTCAGCCCTCGACCTCTTTGTTTTGTTCGGAGAGAAGGAGGAAGCAAGAAAATCGAACCCCACGAAGGCCTTGCAGATCCTTTTCGCTGTATGTCTGAGCAGCTCAGGTTCCGGCTCCCTTCCGCTCACCTCGCTGCAAGAATCCTCCGAGGAGGAACTGAGAAAATCGTCCTCAACCGAGGCTTCAATCAATCGAGCGTCGAGCGTCCCGCGTCGAACCGTGACGCGCTCTAAAGCGAACCCGTTCCTCCGGAAAAACCTTCAGCCCTTGCTCCGAACCAACCTTCTATCCAAAACAGGAAAACACTCATCGAGATCCTAGCAGCTACAGCTTTACTCGTCCCTCTCCCTCTTCACCTCCTCCTTCCAAACGACCGTCCCAACGGCGCTACTTCGTCGATCTCAGCCTCAACTTCGATCTCGACCTTCACGACCTTCCTCCCTCCTTTGACGGGCGAGGCCAAGTCTCGTTTGGCTTTGGCTTCCGCTCGTGCTTTGGCGGAGGGGTCGTAGGAAGGGCAGAGTCCTTGAGGTCCGAGAGTACAGATCGAGCATTTTGGGAGGGGAGCTGAACAGATGAGTTGACCGAATCCGACGAGGAGAGGGTTGATTTCTCGCCAGAGGGAGTTGGGGAGCCATGATTCGAGGTTTTTACTGCACGAGGAACAGGCGCAAACCAGATCGGATGTCAGTTTTTGGATCGAGGGAGAAGAGGAAGAGGGAGTCAAGTCTTAGGAAAGGCGAGACGCGACTCGAGGCAAGGAAGCAGGAACGAACCGAGTGAGTTCTGGAGTTGGGGAAGGGACGTTGGTCTTCTTTGGATGCCAGCCTAGTCGATTCGTGATCCTCTCGACGTGGATGTCTGGACGTCGAAGGAAGAAAGGGAGGATGAGTTCGCGTCGAGTGGAATCGAGTCGAGAGCCAAAGGAGAGGGAGAGAAACGAACCAACTCCGATCCCAGACGACTGGTTCCAAGCGTGTTCCATTACGAGGTATCCCATCTAGTAGTTGCGCACATGATCGAGGTCAGTTGAAGGAGGGTACGAGCCAGAACAAGCAAGCACGACGCGACTCACCTTCGGTCCAACTCCCTTCAACGCGAGCAGTCCCTCGATGGTCGAAGGGATCTCTCCACCATGCTTCTCCAACACGTCTCGAGCAGCCTCCTTGATGTAGATGGTCTTTCTGTTGGCGAATCCACTGAGATCGAACACGTCGAGGTCGAGGTCGGGTCAGCTTGAGCTCGAACGAACGAGCAGGGGAAGGGAGGGAACGATCCGAGCTCACACCGAGGAGATCGCGCTCTTGATGACCTCGTCGTCTGCCTCAACGAGTGACTGAGCACTCAGACCTCCAGGAAGAGCTTCTCTCAGCTTCCCCATAGCTCGATGGGTCATCTCGTCTGGCAGAGAACGAGAAGAACGACGGTCAGCGCCGTCCAACCAATGACCTCTCTCCCAAAGCCGTCGCCTCCGCCTCGTCGCGAGCTGAACTTACCCTTGGTTTGCGAGCTGAGCATGAGAGATATCAAAACAGAGAACCTAGCCTTGACGGGATCGGATTCTAGTCGTCCAGCAGCGGCGCATCCCATGTCGTCCACGGGAGCGACGAGGTCTCTCCTCATTTCCCTGATCGCGTCGACTTGAGCTCTCCAGTTGGGGGGTTCCGGGGGAGCCTTCCACGGTGTACTTGTAGAAAATTCTCGTTTGACGGGAGAGGAGAGTTTGACCTTCTTGTTGGAGGCGGAGGAGGGTCGAGAAGGTGGGAGGGCTGAAGAGGACGAGGGAGGAGGAGGATCGGGGAGGAAGTTGTCTTGATCCTCTTCCGATGGAGGCTCGTCCTTGACCTTGTTGTCGTCGCCGTCTTCTTCCTTGTAGGAGCGAGAGGAAGCGAGGATGGTTGATTTGCGACGAGGTCTGTTGGTATCGAAGTGGGCGGAGGTGGAAGCGGAGGAAGACGTGGAGGAGGGAGGAGGGAGGGAGGAGGTCGAAGCTGTTGAGCTCGCTGCTGCTGCTGAGGGAGGAACGAGCGAGTAGAGGGTCACTTTTGGGTTGAGGGAGGAAGGTGAGGCTCTTGTGCGTTTCATAATGAAGAGTAGAATGTTGGCGAAGGAGGGAGTTAGAGGACTCTGAGGGAAGGGAAGGGATCAAGGTGAGCTTGACTTCTCGGCAAGCGATTTGGTTCTCCGTCCGCTTGAAAAGTGCCCTTCCTTCGACGTTCCTTCGTTCGTCTCCCTTCACACACCCATCATCAAAAAGAACCAACTCCAACCACCTTCCCCTTCCCCCCCTCCTCCCCATCTCGATCCCAAAATGCTCTCCAAAAACGTCCTCCGGTCGGTAGCTCGATCCATCCCTTCCAGGTCGATGGCCTCCTCCTCCTCCTCCTCCTTCCCTCGATTCACCCCTTCCCTCGTCAACTCCTCCTCCACCACTCTTCTCCGGAGATTCGCATCGGCCGCCCCTCCAGCCGGAGAGGCTGCTGCTGCTGCTGCTGCTGCCGAGGGAGGAGCTGCTAAGGAGGGAGGAGCTGCGAAGGAGGGAGGAGAGGCTGTCGTCGAGGACCCGAAGCTGAAGGAGCTCGAGGCCAAGCTCGAGGAGCAGAGCAAGAAGGTTGCTGAATTGACCGTGAGTTCAGATCTATACATACTTGGGAGACTCCATGGAAGGGCTGGGAGGGTTGGGAGAGCGCTTTTCATCAAGGGAGGTCATAGAAGGAGGTAGATCTCTTCGGAAGACGTCCTCGCTTTTCAACGAACGTCGAGGTCAACTTTTGGATTCCTTCCACTTCTATCTTCCCCGATGTTTCGTTTATCTCTTCCCCGACTCGGCATCTGGAGCGTGCAGCCTCGTCTCTTGCTACACTTTCATCGCTCTTTCGCGATCGCTTCATCGTCTCGAGCTCTCCTCCTTTTTCCACTCGAGCTGACTCTCCTTCCTCCTCCCCTCCCTCCATCCGTTCGTCCCTCATCTTCGTCTCCTTTAAGACCGCCCTCCAATACTCCGCCGCCGACTTCCAAAACCTTCAACGTCGCTCAGCTCTGGAACTCACCAAGTCCCACGAGTTCGCCATCCAACGATTCGCCGGCGATCTTCTTTCCACCATCGACATCCTCTCCCTCGCCCTCAAGCACGTCCCCAACCCCGTCCCTTCCTCCAACCCCGAACTCAAAACCCTCTTCGACGGAGTCACCATGACCCAGACCGAGCTCCTCAAGACGCTCAAGAAGCACGGAGTCGTCCAGTTCGATCCTACAGGCGAGAAGTTCGATCCCAACCTTCACGAGGCTCTCTACCAGGCTCCCATACCCGGCAAGGAGGCCGGAACCGTTTGCGAGACGACTCAGCTGGGATACATGTTGAGGGATAGGACGCTGAGAGCTGCTCAGGTTGGAGTTGTGAGTTATCTTTCGCTTCGTTGAGGGTAGGAGAGCTGTCGAGCGATGGAGCAGGGACGACGAGCTCGAATTTCAGATGCTCCGATGCTGACTTTTGTTCTTTGCGTTTCTCTCTCACTATCAGGTCACCGAGTCTTCTTAGATTACGAATCACGACGAACTGGAACGACAAAAGGAGTCGACGGCGCTTTGGAGTCGACGGAGGGAAGAAGGGAAGGGAACGAGGAGCTCATCACCTTTTCTATCTTCGCGACTCCCATCTCCCTCTCTTCTCCTTAATGTAAAACTATAACATCACCCCTTCTTCTTGACTCTTGTCTCTCATCCGAAACGATTCTCAAAAATCGGCGAACTCGCGTCGAAGGCTCGGTCTCAGAAGCAAAAAAGGAGGAGCTCACGCGTCTCGAGCTCGCTCCGTTCCTTCAGCCCTCCCAACTTCCAGCAGCCATGGCTTCTTCCTCCTCTGGACCCACTTTTCAAGCCTCAAATCCCACGCTCGTGCTTCGGCCGCCTCCTCTCGAACCACCCATCGTCCCAAACCTCGTCGATCCTACCGTTTCCATCAAGCAAGAGGGTCCAAGCGAGTCGACTGCTTCTTCTCCTTCCCTCCCTCCTTCTCCAACTCTCTACCTCTGCCCTACCTGCCCCACCTCCTACGCGACCCTCCTTGAACGGAGCCATCACGTCCATAACTGGCACGAGAGGAGGTAGGTAGGTAGCATTCATAGACGGCGAGTTCCTCGAATGCAAAAGCAAGGCGAAACGAGTCTGTAACGAAAATCGAGCCGCAGCGTGATCCGCAAAAAACGATTTTCTAGCAAGGATAAGGCAGGTAGGCAGGGGGGAGGATAAGGCAAATAAGGCAAGTGGGATCGAGGCGGGATAAGGCAGTAGTAAGGCAGAGAGAAGAGAGGAGAGAGAGAGAGTTCGGTGTCCCGTCGCGTTCGTGCGGTCTTCATCGTGAAGCGAGTCCGTTTCCTAGGGGAAGAGAGCGAGAGTAGACAAAAACGACGCAGGCCTTCTTCGTGGTCCAGATAAAGCAGGCGAGGGACTTAAGTTCGTAGTCTGTAGAAGGAAACTCGTCGTTCAGCAGCCTCTCCTCCTCGTCGTCGTCCTCAACTCGTCCCTCCTCCACGTCAATCCCAACCATCAACCCCAACTCCTCGCACCCGACCTCCATCAACCTCTGCCTAAACCTCCACCTCTGCTCGATAACGGGGACGTGGGAGCATCGAAGGAGGTGGGGTTCGTCCTCGAGCTCCAAGCATCCAAATCGACAGAGTCCGTCGCGTTTGGGTTGTCCGACCTTCCTTCGTCGTCGCGTCACGGAACGAAGGGTGTGGTGGCCGGCGAGGAAGCGAATGAGGGTAGACCCACGAGAAACACTGGGGATGGAGAGGATGTGGTGGGGAATGGGATCTGGGAGATCGGTTCACGATCAGCACTGCCCTCGGAGGTTCGTTCTCGACATTCAAAGGAAAGACTTGTTGAGCTCGGCGCTGACCTTTCCTTTCCCTCCTTCGCTCCTCTTGTCGTTCCACAGTACTCGTCTTCAACCGAGGAGAGGAGGACGACAAGCTCAGATGCAATCTCTGCAGCCACGTTGCTCTTCCAGCCGACGCGTTCGGAGCCCACGTCTTGCGGTGCCAGCAGGAAACGGCGAGGAGGGAGGAGGAGGCAGAGGAGGAGGAGGAGGTTTCGTCCAGTCGAGTCGTTGCTCTCGAGGCAGGGACGTCGTCTGAGCTCGCTCCTCCGTCGGAATCACCTCTTGCAGCCGACTCTGTAGAAGATGTCGATATGGAGGAGGAGCCGAGGACGTTGGACAAGGGGAAGGGGAGGGAGCAGCCGTTCCTCGCCTCGTCAAGTCTCGTCCCTTCGACTCCCTCGACCTCCTCTTCCTCCTCCTCCTCGACCTTCGTTCCTCCACCAACTCCCTACTTCTCCACCTTCCCCACCACTCCTCTTGGATCCCAACCTCTCCCCTTCCCCTCGCCATCGGACGACTTCAAGCCCGTCCCAACTCCCTCGTCCTCCTCCCTCCTCCCTGCCTCAACTCAACTCGTCTGCCCGGTCTGCTCGAGATGCTTTGGCCACAAGGGAAGCCTCAACTCGCATTTCTCCGACAACCATGCTCCGCCCAGATCCATGACAACCAAGCTGGGAGAAAGTTCGTCCCTTGCATTTCTCTCTCTCTCTCTCTCTCTCTCTCTCTCTCTCTCTCTCTCTCTTTTCCCCTCGTCCTCTTCCTCTCGGACGGCGCTGACGTTTCATCTCCCTCCATCTTTCCTTAAACAGAATTCCTTCTCCATCGAGGAGACGACCACAAGCTCCCTTGCCCCAAGTGCTCGTACAGGCACCCTGTCGGCGCTGCGATGCGAAAACACCTCGACCGCGACCACCGCGTCGGGAAATCGGACGTCGCTGTGAGACTGGAGCGGGTGCAGGAGATGGCGAGGAAGGCGTCGGGAGGGCTGAGTTCGGGGCCGGCGGCGTCTGGGTCGTGGGGAGTGTTTGATGGGAGGGTTGTAGATGGGGAAGAAGCTGCTGGTGAAGGATCTTCTCGGTGAGTCGTTTCGGTTGAGAGGGATTGGGACGCGACGAAACGCTGACTCCCTCTCGCTCTTGTTGTCTGTTCTTCCATAATCAGACCTTATCCAGTTCCTCCGCCGTTACCACCACTACCACCACTACCGCCGCTACCGACGTTAGCGGATCTTTCATCCCCGCCAGCACTCCTCGGTTCACCGAGTCGCGTCGCCTCCCTCCCTCCTTCCACCAATCCGTTCCTCGACGCCACTGTCCCTTCACCTTCGCCTCTATCTCCCTCCCGAACCCTTCCCGGTCCTCAGTTCTCACCCGAGGTCTCCTCTCTCGCCGTTCCCTCCCCACCTCGCAATTCACCACCCCCCTCCGACGTCCTCCCATCCTCTCCCCTCAACTCCGTCCAAACCCCCAGCACCTCCTCAGCAGCTCCAGCCTCAGCTTCAAGTGCCCTCACCTTCGAAGCTCCCTCTCCCTTACACTCTCCCGTCGCCACATTCCTTCCTCCTACGATCCCTTCCTCCTACACCTCCGTCTTCCCAGACCCACCCGATCGCCTCAAGGTCCCTGGACTCCCCGTCAAGCGAGGCCGCCCCACCAACGCCGAAATGGCAGCTCGACTGGCAGCTCAGATCGCTTCAGGAAACTTCTCGCCGGAAGAAGTAGCAGCTATGACGCTCGCGGCTCAACCGAAGCGTAGGAAATCCTCCACCACCACCACCACCTCCCTCGCCTCGTTCGCCATGCCTCGCCATCCTTCTCCTGGTCCCTCCCAACCCACCTCGTCACCACTCCAACATCCACCCATCCCCCTTTCTACGCCCCTCACCGGTGCTGCCGCCGCCATCCTCGCCGCCTACAAGGAGAGAAGCAAGTCGATGACAACGCGTCGCTGATCCGTCAGTTGGAGGAGGCTGCAACTACCCGAGATATGCAGTTCGCCAACCTCGACGCGTCGAACCTCGCTCTGGGAGAGGAGCTGGAGGGTGTGAAGCGGGAGTTGGAGGAGGAGAGATACGCGAGAACGGTCGACGTCTCGAGGATGGAGGAGGAGAAGCGGTTGTTGGTCGTGTCGGGAGAGGAGGAGAAAGCACGACTGGAGGAGATGATCGAGGGGCTGAAGGTTGATAAGGGGAGTGCTCAGATGGGTCAGCAGTCGCTTCTGCAGGAGAAGAGGTTGCTCGAAGCGAGGCACGGGAAGGAGAGGGAAGCGTGGGAGAAGGAGATTGAGGAGACGAGGGTGGAGTTGGAGTTGGCTCGGTCGGAGAAGGAGGTGTTGGTTGGAGAGAAGGAGGTGGTGGTGCTGGAGCGAGAGGAGGAGAGGATGCGGTGGGAGGGTGAGAAGAAGGAGTTGACAGAGGCGATGGCGGTGTTGGAAGTGGAGCTGCTCGTCGCGAAGGAGGAGGAAGCAGCTTCGGCTTCGAAGGTGGAGAGTTTGGAGAAGGAGAAGAAGAAGCTGAAGCTGGAGGTGGAGAAGGCTTCGAAGTTGACTGCTGAGCTGGTGAGTTCTGATGCTTCGATCGAGCGAATCGACGCGTCGTTTCTCGTTCGGAAGCTGACTTTCGCCTTTTCTTCTTGTGCTTCCAGCTCGCCAACGTCACGGATCCTGAGGAGGTGAGTCTCGAGTCTATATTCTCTCTTCCATTCCTTTGTTTGAAGGGCGAAGCGAAGTGCTGACTTTGCTCTCGTCGCTCCTTCACCTCCTCGAACAGAACGACCCAACTCCCACCCGACGAGCAACACGAGGATCTACCGCCGCTCAAGCCATCGTCAAAGCCTGCACCTGCCACGCTTCGCCTCTTCCTCGACCCTCCCTCAAACGGCAACGTCCCTCTGAACCCATCGAACCTCTCGTTAGCAAACATCCTCGCCTCGTCGAACCGTCGCCCTCGCTCGCTCCCCTTCCCCTTCCCTCGCCAGCCTCGACCTCCTCCTCCTCTCCCAAGCCATCGCCTTCCCTACCGAAACTCGAGTCGCCGATGTCAGAGGCTGGTCCCTCTTCGGCGCCGAAGGTCGAGAAGCCCAGGAGGAGCGACAGCAGTGCTCCTCTCGACAAGAAGTTCGCGTCGGGGATTCCTCCGTCTGGCGTCGATAGGTGAGCTTTCCTTCTCTTTCACCATCTTCTCTTCGAAGAATTACGAGCTCACGATATTCTCGACCCTCTCCCTCGCGTCTTCAGGGAGAACTTCCTCAAGTTCTGGACGGAGAAGATCGTGAAGCAGAAGTCGAGTGGTTCCGTTTGCCATTTCTGCCTGTTCGTCTTCTTCTTCTCGCGTCGCTCGCCGAAGGCTCACTCTCGTCTGACCTGCATCTTTCGTTTTTGATCGCCTCCCACAGCAAAGCAAAGACACCGTCAACCTCCATCTCGACTCCGCTACAGCTCTCATCGAACGCGTCGGAATCCAGCTCGACGAGGGTTCAAGAGGTCATCGCTCACCTCGAGTCTTCGCACTGGACTTCGTGGCAGCGGGTCTGCCAACCTGGAGGAATAATCGGTGCCAAGAGCGTCGACTGAGGGAGGGAGGGAGCCGCGTCGAACGAAGGACGCGTTCGAGTTTCGATCTTGTAGTTTTCCTCATCTCGCTTTGTTTCCTCGTCCCAAACTTTGCAGCTTTAGTATTTCGTAATGACTTAACGACGTCTCACATCCACTCGACTAAACAACAAGAACTCCTCTACAAAGCTAGTCTAGGCTTCCTCGACTCCCTTCACCAAAACCTGAAACGCTCGCCTCCTCTCCTCCAACTGACTCCCTCTCAGATCTCCCCACCGATAAGCTACCATCGCCAACACAGCATCCCGTTCCTTCTCATCCGGCACCCACACCTCTACCCTCCTCAGCCCCACGCACGTGAACAGAGGATCTCGAAACGCGTCTGGCTCGACCACTCCCGCTCGCACACCGAGATCGTAAAAGATCTCTCCTCTCCTCTCCGCTCGCTCCTCCTGGTTCCCAAGCTTCGTCAGATCGTACACGGCGATATACGAAGCTCCAGGAAGAGCAAACCCGCTGCCGGAGAGTCGATGCAGGATGGAGAAGCCGGCGAGGACGAGACGTTCGATTCGCGTCCAAGCGGAGGTTCGCGAAAGGGAGAGACCGTCTCCCCCTTCGAGGACGACTTCGCGAGGGTTGAACCAGTTTAGGATCAGGGGTGGGTTGGGGATAAGACGGTCCTGAGGGTGATCGTGGTGAAGAGTGATGGTGAGTCGGTCGAGAGGGAGGGAAGGGTGGAGGGGATGGAGGGGATCGGGAGGAAAGCTGGCGAGGGAGGGAGGATGGGAGATGCGACCGAGTTCGTTCTTGGTTGAGGTCAAGGAGAGGGTCCTCATCTGGGAGAGGGAGAGATGGCGTTCCAGCGAAGGCTGCCTCGGTTCGACCTGCTCGTACAAAAGGAGAGGGCAAAGTGAGGATCGGTCAGCTCGTTCGTCGTCTCGCTTCCTCCTTTTCCTGCCCTTCCAACTCCATGTCAGCGGAGTCGCAAGTCAAAGGGAGACTCACTCTTGAGCAGAACATCAGGTTAAGAGCGTAGGCGCTGGAGACGACCGCGTCTCGGTAGAGGAGCTCTGACGAGAGCTCGAGGAGGGTGAAGTTGACGAGCGATGCTGCCGCGAGCGTCGAAGGGTCGCAATGCGAAAGGATATGGCGATGGATCTCGATGGGGAGAAGAGGTTGAGATCCAATGGATACCGATCCGAAACTCTGGAGGAGTTGAGGGGAGAAGGGATCGAGCGAGTCGAGCCAGATGGGGAGGGAGGAGGGGGAGGAGGAGGGAGGAGCGCTCATCGTTTCAACCGGTCTTGGAGTTCGAGGAGGGGTGATTCTGGTATCGAGATGGAGATGAGAGCAAGGAGAGTCCGATGGAGCAATGGAGGACATCTGGGAGGTCTCTGTTCGTGAAGGTCTTTCTTCAGGAAGGTGAGCGAGGGAGGGAAGGAAAAGGGCGAGCTCGAAAGCGAGCTGACCGTCCTCCCTTCCTCTTAACGACCAGCGTCCCTGCCCTCCCTTCAAATCTTCAAACCTACTCGAACATGCCCATCTCTTCTTCTCCTCTTCCTTACCTCCCCCTCGAAGTCAAGAACCACATCCTCCGATTCTGCGATCCCTCCACGCTCGCAAAGACGGCTCAAGTCTCGCTCGCCTTCCTCGAGCTCTCCTCCCCGATCTTGTACGAGGACGTCAAACTCCATGGATTCGAGCGTCTCAGGCTTCTCTTCTCTAGGAGAGTAAGTACATATGCGTCTTCACCTGCTCATTTTGACACTTTCCCAGACTGACCTCCTCCACTGCAATCCGCATCGCACGACCCAGACTCAACCTCCCTCCCTCCAAACCGCTCCCTTCCTCTCCCTCTCCTTGATCCGGGACCTCTCGGTCTACTACACTCGCGAGGACTTGGAACAAAGCGACCCCTCGGGTTTGTGCCTCGATCGAGAGTCTTCGACCTCGCCTCTGGCCGTTCAAACGCTTCGATTCTTCATCGCAGACATCCAAGGTGGGCATCTCTCCCTCGACCTTTCGCGTCTCGGATGTTTCATCGATCCCCTACACCTCGTTGTGAAGGCTCCCAGTGAGGCCGGGGTCCGTGTCCTCTTCGAAGGAAGCTCGTTCTCGTCGTTGGAAACAATCCTTCTCGTCTTCGTCAGAGTGGGAGAGGAACCGTTGGGGAGGACCGCTGGACGAGCCGGATGGAACCTTCGTCGTGTCACGTATGACCTCCCTAGACGAGACGAAGATTTCTTCCAGATGCTCGTGGAGTGGATGGTTGAGGATCTTCCTTTCCCCGAGAACTCAGAGCTTCTCGTCCTGGTGCAGAACGAGAAGGACAAGGAGGAGGTCCTCGGTGAACTTCAGTCCGAGATGGAACGCGGCGAGTTCGACTCTGCAGAGAAGATCATGGAACGAACAAGGGTGGAGGTTAAACGACGATAAGCCTAGTGAGCCCTCTCGTCTTCGTCTGAGCCGACGTTTCCTTCTCTCCCAAAACGAAGCGTCGCCCGAATCGGGGTCTTGAATGACTGACCACCTCCTCCCCGACCTTTTCTTCGCCGCCAGAAGGACCCAAACCTCTCCTCGTCGCCTCTTCAGCCTCAATCACACGCTATACATGAGGCCTCGTGCCTGCTTTGTACTCGTGGGAGGTCGAGAGAAGAGCGAAGCCGTCGTGCTCGTGACGCTCTCGACGCGTCGAGGAAAACGAGAGTCGTGCTGAAGCTCCCGTTTTCGAGCGGCCGCAGGGAGCTTCGCTTCTACCTGATCGGTGAGATTGCTACTGACGAAGAGAGAAATCAGCGAATCGAGAGCTTTGACGCCGTCCGAGCCTCAGTCGAACAGGAAAGGACCGTGGGGAGAGAGCGTCTTTCAACTTCAACATCGTCGTCGAAGCTCGCGTCCCTCATCGGTATACACCTCGGTTCTGGACCCTGGCGATGTTCTCGAGAAACTTGAAGACTTTTCAGGTGCCCCGTCGTCTTGTCGAAGCGTAGAGTCCTTCCCGAAGAGCAAAGCTGTCTGCTTTCTTAACAAACGAACCTCGCCTTCGCTGTTCGCTCGCTCGCGTCGAACTCTAGGGTTTGGAAAGTCCATTGGCCTCATCGATCGCAGTCCCGGCTCTGATGAGAGCTCAAACAGAGTCGACTTTCTCCCAGAAATAGGTGAAGGGAGGGAGGTGGTGGAAGGGAAGGGAGAAACGAGAAACGGTAAACAAGCAGCGGAAAGTACGACGCGTCGAGACGAGATGAGAGGCAGCTTTTAGAAGATCTTTGAGGGTGATGTATCGAGCTCAAGACATCGGAAGGAGTAAGATGACCTCTAACTGCGTCCCAGGAAGGGAGAGAGGAGGGGCGTGAGGAGAGAAGGGGAAGGGAAGGGAAGAAGAGGGCCGTGAGCGCGAGCGGGAGTATTCCTTTATATCTGCTTGACCCTCTTCATCTCGGTGTATCGGTTGCTCTAAAGCATTGATGCCAGAAGGTCACTCCGGCTCTCTCGCTCTTCCCGGAGGACTCGACGAGGGCAAAAAGGGGAAAGGCGTTCGCAGGGGAAGAGAAAGAGAAGGAGTGAACGACCTCGTCAGCCCAAAGGGAAGAGGACGCGAAGTCGAATTACGTTCCGCTTTATTGCATCGTTAGCTTGAGATCATGTCTCAGTCGTATGCAGATCTGTGAAGTTCCAGTAGAGGATTTGAGTCCGAAGCTGTGTGAGAGCATTTGGGAGAGCTCAAACGAGATCTCTTTTGATCGAGCTCGAAATGGCGGCGAACAACGATCCCCCCCCCTGCTTTTCCCTTTCATCCCCTTCCGCCGACCAGAACAAAGGGATCTAGATATGAGTAGGATGCTCCCGACGTGTCAACAACTTCCCTAGCGACGAAAAAGCCGAATGGCAAGCCCTCCTTCCCTTCTCCATCAACCACAACCCTGCTCGACCCCTTCCCTTCCTCCCTCGTCTTCGGTCCTCCCTCGCCCATATCCTCGTCCCATCAGTCCTCCCTCCCACCAACGACCTAACGAAACGTCAGTCCTTCGAAGCCTTGCAAGCTCTGCTGTCGCTTCCCAAGCTCACCCATTCCTCTCCCCTCTCCTCTCCTCCTTCCCAGTTTTCAACGACCTCCCAAGCCTCCCTTCGCCTTCCCAACCACCCCTCATCCTTCCTCGACCTCCCAGCATGTCCCTCGCATCTAACTCAACCTCCATCCTCCTCAGCATCGACGTACCTCCCCCCTACACCAGCCTCGACCTTCCCTCCTCGCCTCCCCCCACCTACACGACCCAAAAGACAATCCTCAGTGAAGCAGAGCGCCATGAGGTGGAGGCGGAGGTGAGGCGGAAGAACCCTTCGCGGTACGGAGCAGCTCCTCCCTTCTGGCAGAGGAAGAAGAGGGCCGAACTTGAGGCGTGGGAGAGAGCGCAAAGTCTGACGGATGTCGAGGCATGGGTCCAGAAGTCGATGGTGCGGCGAGAGGTCAGAGAGTGAGTCCTCCTTCTTGCTTCTGTACGGGAGAAAAGCATCAGAAGACGTGAGCTGACCTCGAACGGCATACAGGATGAACCGCGCGATGCAGGGACATCTCGCCTAGAGAAGGAGGACGACGCGTCAAGCTGGACGACCTCGCTCAAGGAGCTTAGAAGAGAGGAGGGAGGGGGGTAGATAGAGACGAACGAACACAGATATGTACTCACCATTGTTTTGATAGTTCCCGATACTGTAGAAGATGACTGCTTAACGAACGAAGAGGGGATCGAGGTTGTAAGCTTCTCGCTCTCGTTGTTTTGGTGCGAGGCGTTGGTGCTCAACGTCTGCTCTCCTCCTCCTCCTTCCCTTTCCCCTTCCCTCCTCGCGGTCCACACCTCTCACCCTCTTCTACCCGTACCGCTCAGGAAGTCAAAACGAGTACGTACAACTGCAGTTCTTCTTCTTCCTCCACCTCTCCTCCTTCGTCGACCCAAGCTGACCTCCTTCCCTTCCCTTCTTCAGCGCCGTCGTCGTCGTCCTTCGAGGTGTACCCAACCACTCCTCGTCACACCCTTCTTCTGCATCCAGCATCTGTGGACCAAACGCGCACGCGAAGAGGGCGTCGAAGTCGAATGTCGGTGCAAGAGGCCCGCGAATAAGTCGTCGCCGGCGTCGTTGGCGTTGTTGGGCAAAGGAGTGGCGAAGGGGAGGTCAACGGTGGCGAGTAGAAGGAGGGTGAGTCCGTTCCGCTGTTGGTGGAAGGGTGGAGGTGGGATGTCGGGATGGAAAAGAGGAGGGAAGAGGAGTCGAGCGACGCGACTCGACTCTGAATGTGGCAGGAAGAAGGGACGAGCAGCCGAAGCTGACCTCCTCCTCCTCTTCGTCAGCATATCACCACCTTCACTCTTCCCTTACCACTCTTCAACCTCCTTCGTCTACCTCCTCCTTCTCCAACACGACGACGAGCGCCGGTCTCTGGCTCGACGACGGGTCGACGTTGAACAGTTGGTCGTGCTCATTCCTCCTCTCGAAGGAAGGCGGCGCCGGTGCTGTGTGTGGAGAAGGAGGAACCTGGTGGTCTCCGTCTGAGGGCGGAAGAGCGAGGTTGAAGCCGCTGGAAGGTTGTGAAGAGGGAGGAGGTCGAAGATGAGGAGAGGGACCTCTGAGCACCCTCGAGCTCAGAGGGCCAAGGTCGTGGGTTGAGTTGAAACGAAGGGAGGACAAGGCGAGCTCATTTCGTCTCTTCCCTTTCAGCCCGCGAACGACAAGCTTCTCCCTCTTTCTCTCTCGAGATTCTGGAGACGAAGGCTGATACGCCGTTCTTGTTATCTCTTGGGCACTTCAGTCGACATAGTCTCCTAGGATCTCGCAGCCATGTGACGCTCTAAAGCCACTGAACGACTCCTCGCGATCAGACCCTCTCGCTTCCTCGCCCGATCTATGCTCTTCAAACCTCTCTGTCGCCGAGGGACCATAGAGAAGGTCCAAACCGACTCTGGAAGACGGAATCAACGTCCGAACTCCGCCCTGACCCCCACCCGACGCGTCGAGCCCTCGCACGTCAACTCCGCGCGCTCAAGCTCTCTCTGCGAGAACAGAGACCTTGTTTCGAAGACCATGATGATGTGCGCAGAGTTTTCAATTCGAGAGTATAGTGACCAAGAAGAGAGTCCACCTCAGGGACGGGGAATAGCCCATCGTGCAACACCTCGTCCCTTTCCCGGTTTTCCGTTACTTCGTTCCTCTTCGGTCACAGGGATGACCCCTACAGTAGTTTAGGTCGCAGGTTCAAATCCTCGACACAGTAGCGTACCTTCCAGACCCTTAGCTTTTTGCTTGCTTGAGCCTCGATCGAGTTCGAGTTCGGACCTGGCAAGCCTCCCGCGACGCGTCGTCTCGTCTCGTCGGAAGCTCCCCTTTTGCTCCGACATCTATGATATGCTCTCGAAGGACTACCTAATAAGATCTTATGTCCGGAAGCTTTCTTTCTTTCAGGACAGATATCGATCCGTGCCCTTCTCTCCCTCCTCGCGCTCTTGCCATCTCGCTCCAAGAAACCAAAGACAAGAGCTCATGCACCACCAAACATTACTAGATAGATCGACCGACTACCCTATTCGTCCTCCCTGCTACTCGACCTTTATCCTCCCCAACTGTCCCGCCCGATTGCCCTGCACCCACCTCGCGACTCCGAACGCGAACACGAGGAGGGAGAGGTCCTGGATGAACTGAGTGAGCATCGAGATGTACCTGGACGCGGTGAAGATGTAGTTCTTGAAGTTTGGAGGGATGAAAGCGAGGAAAGGCGAGATGAGCGAGAGGAGGGAGGAGGGTGGGGGTCGGGACTGAATAGACGGACGAGGCAGGGAGGGAGGGAAAGATGAGCTGGGAGATGGGAAAGAGAGCGGAAAGAGAAAGGGACTGGGTGCTCACCCTGAAGAGGAGAAGTCTCGTCGTCTGAAGGATGAGCTCGAGAGTGACAAACGCCCAGAAGACGGGCTGCGACACAACGAAACACAAAACGAAACGAAGGACGCGAAGGTCAGCTCTCCGTCTCCCTCCCTCCCTCCCTCCCTTCGCGTCAACGAACGAAAACACTCACCAACTCAACTCCAACCTCCTTCCCACCCCACCCACCCATCACTTGTCCAGTCCCAAACTCCATCTCCCCCATCGCTCCCATCCTCTCATTCTTCCTCGCCAAAACGCTCGGCTCCCACCACCCAACCACGAACCCAACGAGCGCGAGCACCCCCAAGAAATGGGCGATGGTGAACAACTTGTCCGACAGGGTCTTCTTGTTAGAGTACTGCTGCTGTTGATCCATCATCGGTGGCATTCCTCCTGGTCCTGGGGGTCCTCCAGCGAACATGCTCTCCATGCCAGGAGGGAACATCCCTCCCATCCCTCCTCCTCCTGGTCCTCCTCCGGCGAAAGGGTTTCCTCCTGCTTCTCCTCCTCCGAAGGCAGCGAAGGGATCTCCTCCAGCGCCAGGACCACCGGGAGGTCCACCAGCTTGCATAGCAGCGATCATGGCTGCGAAGGGGTCGTCGGATCCTGGTCCTCCTGGAGGGGGGAAACCGAAGGGAGAGTCGGAGGGAGGAGGAGGGGAGGAGAAGAGGTCGTTTCCGTTGGAAGACGACGAGGGAGGGGGCGAAGTGGTGAGGGAGGTGGAGGAGGCAGTTCGTTTCGGTACGGGAGCTGCGAAAGGAGTAGGAAAAGCAAGGTCAGGATCAAGGACGGAGGGAGGAAAGAGGGAGACACGTCGAACGTCACGGAAGGGAGAGGGAAGGTGAGGTTGGGTTGAGCTCGTTCGAACCTCCCCTGCCACACACCCTTCTTCGACAGTTTTTGGAGTTTGGGGAGGAACGAAAGGGATCGAGCTACTCACCAGCCGTCTCATACATCTTTGCGCCCTCAGCGCCTCTAGCTGTGTTGGCGAGTTTAGCGAGACCCTTCTCTCCTCGAGCTTGGATCTTGGCTTTGCGAGCGTCGGACCTGAGTCGGCTGTAGACACGAATCAAAAACGAGACCAGCGTGAAGCGAGAGGTCAGCTTGAAGTTCTGTAGAGGTAGAAATGAGCTCAGAATGCGGGAACGAACGCTTCTGAAGGAGCTGCCGGTGGTGGTGCTGGCGCTGGAGCAAGAGGTGCTTCGGACGACATGATTTAGAGCGAGCTGAACCAGAACAGAAGTCAGCTTAAGACGCTCTGCATACAAGAGAGGTTGAAGATTAGACTCACGAGTCTGACGAGAATGAAGAGAGGAACGCTGGGGTCTGGGGGAGAGATGCAGTTGAGAGCGGAAGGAAGGAAGGGTCGACGATGAGCTCAACCCGTTTCGAGCGACGGGTTCGCTGGCGCCACTCTGTTCTTCTTGCTCTCTCTCAGTTCTTTCATTCGAGTCGAGAGTTCGAGAATCGATCAAGGCGATCCATCAACACGGCCTTCGTACGTACTGACGAAGAAAATATCAAAAAAGGAAGGAGCGAGAGCGAGAGGGAAGGGAGAGATTAAGAGGGCTAAAGGAGAGAGAAAGGGATTCGAACAAGTGCTCGTCCAACCGAAAAGAGAAGGGAAGAAGAGAAAGATGAAAAGGCACGATATCTGGGTTATGGAAGTGGGAGATTTGAGATTTTGGGGTGAGAGAAGCGACCGAGGGTTGGTTTACTGCTGCTTGCCTGTGAACACGAAGGAGGGAAAAAGAAGGTCAGCGCGAAGTCCAACAAAGAGGAAGGGAAGAGATGCTGTCAGGAACGTACACTCTTGGGGATCTTGCGAAGTTCCAGGAGCGGCGTTGGCCTGTCGGGCAGAGAAGTCCTCGTCGTCGTCGTCCTGAAGGAAAGGAGGAGAAAGTCAGTTCGGGGAGTTCGAAGCAGCGCGAAAGACGCCAAAACTTACCTCGTCGAACTCATCGTCATCATCGAACTCGTCGTCCTCATCGTCCAGGTCGTCGAACCTGCAGAGAGAGGGAGTGAGGGAAAAGGGAAGGAGAGAAGTAAAAAGAGCGACACGTCAGTTTGCGATCGCTTTTGCTCGCTCAGACCAGCTCGAGAACGAGACTCACTGAAGGGCCTTTCCAGTGTAGAAATCAACAGCTCGGGGGATGACCTGAGCACACACAAAACCACAAAGAACGATCAGCTCTCACTCTTCTCTCGACCAGCTCAGCCGAAACGCGTCTCGACCCTCTCAAAACTCACCTTCTCCTTGAGGTCCTCTCCGATCTGGTAGTCCAACTCGAGCCTCTCGTCAAGAGCGGCGAGGTCGTCCTCCTCGAAGGCTCCCTCCTCGAGAGCCTCCTCCGTTGGAGGGGTGGGAGGGGAGAAGAAGTTGAAGAACGAGTCGGCGGCGATGACCTTGAGCAAACGAACGTCGGGAGAAGGTGGTCAGCGAACGAGATTTCTCGAGCGAGAGGTGAGATGAGTGGGTGGGTGGGCAAGCTAACCTTCTTGACAACCCGAGTTCGGTTGGTAGTCTTGTTCCTCTGCTTCTTGATCTCGGTCCTCTTGGTGAGGTCCTTCTCCTCCTTCCACGCGATGACGGTTCCCTCGGCTCGCTCGTACACTGTAAGATCCAACACAAAACACGCACCAGAAGGTCAGATCTTCGCTTCTCTCTCTCGCGATGGACACGAGGCGCCCGAAAGGGTGGGGAAGAAAAGAACGGAGGCAAGGGAGGACGAACTAAGATCTCCTCCGTACCCAACCTCGGATCGGTAGTAGTAGGTCTTCTCGAGCTCGGCGTTGGTGAAGAACTCGTTTTCAGAGAACGCGAAGGTGATCTTGAATCCAGGGGTGGTTCCCTCGAGGTACGAGAGCTTGATGTCGGTCAAGGAGTGGAGGGCCTGAGCAAAGAGAAAGGGAAGGATAGTTCAAAAGGTGAGCTCTCTCGCTCGCTCGCTCGTTGCTCATGTCACGAGCTAAGAAGTGGTGTGTTGGTGGGTTCTGTAACGTACATCCTCGTCCTGCTCAGTGACTGGTAGTAGAAGAAGATGGAAAGAGAGTTATCAGGTCAGTGATTGAACGTGGAGGAGGAGGAGAATCGAAGCTCGCAGAAGGGGAAGGAGAGAAAGGGAAGAACGAGATCTCCTCGCACTCCTCCCCCAAAGAAAACAGAGAAAGAACTCACTGAGCTCGCTGATACCGACGTGGTTCCTGAGAGCGGTCAACCAGAAGTCGGGGATACCCTTGGTCTTGTCGTCCTCGTCAACCTCTCCGATGGTGGCTCCGGACTCCTCGTCCTCGTCGACGGCCTCTCCAGCTGAGACCTCCTCCTCGGTGGGCTCGATAGCTCCAGAGACGATGGCCCTCCGTCGCTCGTAGAGAGGAGCGTATCGCTCGGCGAACTTCTTCTCCAGAGCGAGGATCTCGAGCTGGAACTCGGACTCGATCTTGGAGTGCTCAACCTGGATTCCCTTGAGGCCCTCGACTCGAGTTCGGACCTGCGAAGGGAGGGAGGGAGGTCAGAGGTCAGCTTTCGAGTCGAAGGAGTTTCTTTTGTTGGAGTGTGAGAACTTACCTGGGCAGGGAGGGAAGCGATGAAAGCTGAAGGGTGACCCTCGAAGGCGTCGAGTCCAAAGAGGTTGGGGTTCTGAGCGGGCGAGATCGGATGCAGAGGAGGGGGGAGCAAGAGAGGAAGAACAACGAGAAGGGATCAGAGGTCAGCATCTCACTTTGGCTTCCACTTCTCCACTCCCTCTCTAGAGGCTTCTCTACTAGAAGAAGACGAGAACGAGGAAGGGAAGGAACGGCGAGCTCTCTCGCTCTGACTCTCGTTCGCCATCTCCACCCCACCCGTTTCGAACAGCAAAGGAGAAGAGGAGGTGAAGGGAGCACTCACGTTCGCGAGCATCGAAGCAGGGTTCGCTCCGTCCAGCTCGTCCTCCTCCCCAATCTGAGCAACAGAGGGCTTCACAGATCCACGAGCAAACTCAGCGGGCGAGGCCAGCGAGTTGACGGGAGTGGGAGCAGCAGTGTCTGAAGGAGAGGGAGGGAGGTCAAACAAGCGGGAAGGGAGGAGAGGGGAGAGAGAAGAAAATCAAAGCGGACAGAGTGGAACGTCAGCAGTCTCGCTTCGTGAAGGTTTGCTCAATATGGTTTACTGGTAGAAGGGATGAAGGGTGGCAGGAGGGTGGATGAGTACTCACTTCCACTCGAAGGGATGGCTTGGGAAGAGGTCATGGCTGAGCAAGAAGGGTTTGGGAAGGGAGGACGTGGTTGAGGAGACTTCGAAACGGAGCGTCCAGTTTCAGGTCCAACTAGATTTGGACTCCGCGGACGTCCACTTCTTCCTTTCTCTACACACCGAAAGCGAGACGAGAAGGTGCATGAGCAGAAAAGCAAACGAGATGTAGCACTGTGCGGAAGAAAAAACGGCAAACGATAAAGAGAGAGGGAGAAGGGAAAGCAAAAGGAAACGTGTGAAGGGAAGGGAACGATGAGGAGAGAGATAGAGAACGATGCGATGAGGGAACGAGACTGTTCTTGATGAGCGAGAACGTATGCGAAGGATGAGTGTAGAGAGAGGGGAAAACGAGAGAAATCACAGACTCCAAATCTTGACCAACGAATCCTTCCCTCCCGACACCATGTACCGATCCTGGTACCGAAGTCGCTCGGCAGGGAGGATGTGTCCGTTGGTTCGAAGAGTGGTATGTTGGCGAGAGGTTCGGTTGTAGTTCTGAACAGGCGGGAAAGAGAGAGGGAACGACGTGGCGAAGGGAAAGGGAGATGGGAATCAGTTCGACGCGTCGCGAGAGAACACGATCTCTCGAAGACCTGATGGCGACGAGGTCGAAACGAGGACACAGAAAGAAGGCTCACCTCGATTCCATTCTCTCCAGTACAGGCGAGGATCTTGCGAGTGTCGAACTGGAGGGAAGTGACGGGGAACTCGTACTTGAGGACGTCCGAGACGGTTCCGGTTCGAAGATCCCAGATCTGAACGAGCGGAAGGAAGTAAGGCGACGGTGAAGAAGAAGTGGATGAGAGTCAACAATCTTCGTTCGTGGAGAGCGAGTCTAGGGGAGGCCGAGGGAAGGCGAAGGAGGACGAAAGGACGCACCCGAATCGTCTTGTCGAGACTCCCACTGATCACGTGCATCTCGTCGAACTGGATCGAAGTGACAGGTCCAGTGTGTCCGATGAGGGTTCGATGAGCTTGACCCGTTCGCACTGCAAGAAGAAGAGCGATGAAAAGAGAAAGGAGAAGCGAAAGGAGACGCGTCAGTTCGCTTCTCTCGCGCATCCATACCCTCCGTCGCTCGAGACTTCTCGAGACAAGGCCAGATGGAACTCACTATCCCACATCCTCACTCCACCATCTCCACTCCCACTCGCCAGCGCATACCCCCAGAACTGCACTCCTCCCACGAAATCCTGATACATCTCCCAGCTCCCATCCGCGAACGGTGGAGTTGGCACAGCGAACGTCCCACTCGTTACACTCAGGAGGGAAGCACCGCTGAGGAGAGATCCGGGAGTGTCGGCGAAGGAGGAGGTGCGACGACGGTTTTCAGTGGAAGGTCGAGAGGACGAGGAGGAAGAGGGAGGAGCGGGAGGGTTTGAGATGGCCCAGAGGATGTCCATGGTGAGGACGCATTGACCGGTGTTGACGTCCCATTGACGGATGGTCTTGTCGGAGGAGCCGGTGACCTGAGGAAAGAGGGAGAGAAAGAACGAAGGCGAGAGAGTCAGCGTCCGTTTCCTCGAGACCGACGACGCGTCCTCGAACGAACGAACACCCGCCACGTCGGAAGGAGAGACGAGACTCACCAAGCACCCATCCTCATAATACAGACTCGTCACACTCTTGCTGTGTCCCTCCAACGTTCTCACACAAGGATTCGGAGCTCCTCCTCCTCCAGCTCCGTTCTCGACCTCTCCCTCCTCGGCCTCTGCAGCTCCTCCCTCCTCGGACATCATCATCCCGTTCGCAGCCGCCGCCCTCGCAGCATTACTGCTTTCCAGCACTCCTCCACCGCCACCAATCCGAGAAGACTGAGCAGCGTCGAGAAGCGAGTCCTCGTAGTCCTCGACGAGTCGAAGATCCCAGAGTCGGATGTTCCCGTCGGCGCCTCCCGTGAGGCAGAGTTGGTCGTCGGCTTGGATGGCTTTGACGGTTCCTGAGAGGTTCGAGGCAGACGAGGCGAAGATAGAAGGGAAAACAGTCAGAAAGGAAGGCGGGGACGAGAGGTAGAAGGCAAAGACACGAAGGACGAACCGAGATGACCTCTCAGACGTCCAGTCTCCTCGCCGCTGCACAGATCCCAAACTCGAACGGTGTCGTCCGTAGCAGCTGTAACGAGCGTTCCGTAAGGTTCCGAGAAGTCGAGAGCGGTGATCGAGCCGGTGTGGTTGCTCAGAGTCTGTTTCGAGTCGAGTCGCGGCGAGGGCCAAGTCAGCAAGGCGTCCGAGTTCAGAAGCGAGGAGACGAGATCGAAAGGAGCACTAACCATGAAAGCCATCCCCGATGGCAGATCGTCGTGTTCCGATGGGAGGAAGGCGGGTCCTGAGTGAGGAGGGAGGGAAGGGAAAGAGCAAAGGGAGAGTCAGCTTCTCGACGCGACGAACTCAACCCTTCGAACCGTGCTCACACGGAACTCACCTTTCCTTCTCCTAGAAGGTATCGATCCTCCAGCTCCGACTCCTCCAGATCCCGTCGACGAAAGCCCCTTGACCGTCTCAGGAGTCATCGTGAACAGCCGATCTCGAATGCCTTCGACTGATCAAGCGAGCAAAACCGAAAGCGAAGGATCGGAAAAGAGGTCAGCTCGAGGTCGTCGTTCGTACGGTAGAGCTTGGACGATGGTGTACGACAGAAGATGCGGAACGAGGGAGTGGGCAAAGAAAGTTTAGAAGGACTCACGTTCATCCTCCAACTCCAAATCCTGCTCCCTGAGCTTCAGAATCCCATCCTCCAACTCGGACCGTATCGCGTCCAGAGCAGCAATCTTCGCTTGCACTTCATCGATCTCCGACTTGAGAAGAGACTGTTGAACCCATCCGCGAAACCCACAGAAGCAAGGACTGTCAGCCGTCCATCATCGTGGTCGTCGAATCGGGTGAGCTCGAGCTCAACCTCCCAACCAAACACGAGAACGACTCACCTTCCTCACGACGATATTCTCTCTATCCCAGCCAATCTCCTCCTCCATCTTCAGCAGCTCTTCCCTCCCCAACCCTCCAATCCCTGCTTCCTTCTTGCCAGCTCCTCCCAAAGCTTTCTCCCTCTTCCTCCTCCTCCTCTCCTTCCCCGTCATCGCCATCCCTCCCTCCCCTCCTCCCTCTCCCTCCGTCACCTCCTCCGACTCTCCCAGTAACCCTCGACTCTCCATCCCCAGCTTCTTCAACCCGAGCCCTTTGCCCGACACTCCCAGCTCCTTGGTCGCGTGTCCTCCTCGAACTTTGCGTCGTCTCTCCTTGCCCTTCTCCGAGCTCGGAACGGTCGCTTGGAAACCTCGAAGCAACGAGACTTGAGGTTGCTGCTGCGAGAAGGAAGGGCCAGGGGATTCTGGAATGTAGGTTGAGAGTAAGGAGGGGATGTTTTCTAGGATTTGGAGGGATGTTGAGGTTGTCCTACGGGGGAAGGAGGGGAAGGAGGCGATCTTGGAGATAGTCGAGGAGGGGAGTCCGCGACCGAGCGCTTGAGAGGAGGAGGAAGGACGAGAGGAGGAGGACGAAGCCGCAGAGGCGATGAACCGAGGAGTCATGATCGTTGGAGCCACTGCACAACCATCGAAACGAGAGCGAGAAAGCGAGAGGAGGAAGAGGAAGACGAGGGAGGGTGGAGAGGAGGGAAGAGGGAAGAGAGCAAGATGGGGCAAGAAGGTGAGCATCATCCCTCCTTTGACACGAGCTCTGAGAGAAACGAGAGATGGACTCACTCTCGTTGAGGATTCTCTCTCCACCTGAAGACCAGGTTGCTCCTATTCCTCTGAGTACTGCGAGATGAGAGGGAGCGTTGTTGTCTGTGATGGGATCGAGAGCTGAAGAGAGGGGACGAGTATGCTGCCCTCCCTCCCTTTGCTCCTTCTGTCGGTGATGGAGGTGCGCAGGTCGATCAGGCATCGAGAGAGGAAGAAGTCCCTTCGACGAGGGAAGGCGAAGATGGAGGTTTTCGACCTGTTTTCGTCTGAGGGTGTGTTGAGCGTTGGAGGGAAGGAGTGGAAAGAGAGGAGGAGGAGGAGAGGAGGGGAAGGTCGGGAAAGAAGAGCTCGTTTTCAAGCTCCCTCCCTCGTCTGCCCTCTCTTCTTGCTCTTCAACCACCAGCGACGAAAAAAAGGAGCATACAGTCTCTCTCCCCATCCCCTTCCCTCTCCCCCTCGCTCTCTTGAAACTCGCTAGTCGAACCCCCTCATCGTTCGTCCACTCCTCCTTTTTGTCGACCTCGTCGCTCCCTTCTCCTTCCCTCCCTCCTCCTTCTCCCTTCCCTTCTCGAGCTGACCTTCGACCTCGTTTGCTCTGTTCAGATGCGAATCTCCCTTCCTCTCCGCTGGGTCGCTCCTAACCCTAATCCTGTTCGACCTACGATCACCCAGGTCTACGGCTACTTGAACCAACATGTCGACCTGAAACTTCAGCTCGACGAGCAGGTCGAATCCATCACCTTCCTCATCAGAACCTACAAAAACGATCGCGCAGTCAAGTAAGCACATCCCATCCATACATTATCACTCTCTCTAACCTCTGAGCAAAAGCTAATCCACTTGCCTTGTTTCTGTCGCTTTCGCAGGCCGATGAAGTTGAACCGATTCCTCTCACCTCGCAAGATCAACCCTCGTCGCCCCTTCCCTCTCAACCAGCTCGCCTACCAGAACCCCAACGTCCAGTTCGACTTCCAGGACAGGGAGAGCAAGCATCCTGATCGAGTAGAGGATGGAGAAATGACGGAGGAGGAGGCCCTCTTGCTCAAGGCAGGACGAGGAGTCAACCCTGCAGAGACGGAGGAGCTCAGGTCAGAGGCTGAGACCCTGGTGAACCAGGAGGAGTTCGTTGATGTCTACTTCCGTGAGTACAAGAGACGAGGCTCTATCAGGTGCTGGGGAATGAGCAAAGAGCTGGAGGCGAAAGTGCGAAGGAGGGCCGAGTCGAGATTTGAGGAAAGGAAGGGAATCGAAGCTGACCTTTTCCCTCCTTCCCTTCCTCCCTTCCTCTCTTTCCCTCCCTCCATCTCCCCTTCCTCGCAACCCTTCGCCCTACCAAGTCGACAACCCCACCCCCCTCCGCCTAAACATCACCCTCCTCAACCCAACCGAAACCGTCTCCCTCCTCACCTCCATCATCCCACCACCCTCAACCTCAACCACCACCCTCTCCTCCGAACCCAACTCCTCCAACCTCGCCACCACCTCCCCCTCCGAACCCGCCACTTCCATCCCCCTCGGACAGGGCAAGGAACTCTGGGAACACGTCTGGAAGACGAGGAACCTCGATTCGGACAAGTCGTTGTACTTCTGGAGGGACGGACAGAGGTACTTGCAGAGGAGCAGGGAGGAGTTGGTCCAGATGGGAGTGAACGTGCCTGGACCGGGACTGCCGCAGGCGAAGAGGAAGTGGACGAATGGGGTGTTCACGTTGGGATCGAAGAAGGAGGTGGTGCACGAGGAGGGAGGGGAGAGCGCGACGACGGCGTAGAGGGAGGGCGGGAGATGCAATGAAAATCGTACAGTTCACCTCATCACCTTTCTTTGGCGCTTGTGGATGCGAAAGAGAGGGTCTCCAGTGCTTCGTGTAAGCTATCATCAGCTGGGTGAGATCTCGATCTCGGCGAGGGAGCGAGACGAGCGAGTAGACGAACGCGACTCATCAGCCCTTCAATTGCTCTCTCTTCGTGAGTCAACTTTCTTTCCTCTTTGCATATTGCTCGCATACACGTCTGACTTTCCACTCCTTCTTCACATACCCATCTCACTGGCAGAGCTATAAAAACTTCCTAAAGCCACGCGGCAGCCTCTTTTCCCTGCCTCGCGTGGGTCGACTCCTTCCAACCTACACGAGGGCTCGAAAACGTCGAAGCGTGTTCTCGTCCTCATCGTCCTCCCTCAAAAAGGGCTTCCTTCCTTCCCCCTCTTTCGCTCTTCCCTCTCAACCACCGCCCACCCTCCCCCACTCCATTCCTCGTCTAGAACATGTCCTCCTCCTCCTCCTCTAAACGCTTCATCCCTCGTCAAAACAACGTCGAGCAAAACGTCGAGCTCACCGACGCGGTCTCGTTCCTCATCTCCACTCCCGCTAAGTCCACCTCCGCCGCTGCCAACGAGGACGAAACGGAGGATGCAGACTTCAGCTTCCAGTCTGAGGACCAGACTTACTCTGATGAGGAGGAGGAAGAGGAAGAGGAGGGAGGGATGGAGGAGGACGAGTTGCCCCCGCCTGTGGTGGTTTGGAGGTGCGTCTCGCTCGTCTTCCTTCCCTCCACTCCCTCCCATCTTTCTCGCTCGCTAACTGACCCCCTCCGTTTTGATTTCGCATATCGCTCAGAATCCCAGCCCACATCCCAACCGCTCCAGGGTTCAACACCTTCGCTCTAGACCCCGCCGCCCGAGAGACTCAAGAGGACGACGCATACATCGCTTTGCGGACTAAGGAGATCGAGGAGGAGTATCGAAGGAAGGTTGAGCAACTCAAGAAGGCGGAGGAGGGGATGGGAGAGGAGGAGAGTGAGAGTGATGAGGATTTTGAGGCGAGTGAGGTGAGTTTCGACGACGCGTGCGTCTCGTTCCGTTTCGAGAGAGAGTCGGGCTGACTTTCGCGCCCCTCTTCCTTCTCTTTGACAGAGCTCGGACTCGGAAGATAATAGCGAGATGGGAGATGCGGAGATGATGGATGAGGAGGTTGAAGGGTTGAGGGAGGAGAGGATGGAGAAGATGGTGAGCTAGTAAATGGCTCGAGCTCGGTCGGTTGGTTGGAGGCAGGACGGAAGCTGACTTTGACTCCTTCGCTCTTCAGGCTCTCTAATATCGTATAGGTGGTGCCTCGTACACACCGAGTTCTGGGTTTCGATTGCTTCTGCGTTTCTCCTTCGTGCTCTTCGGCTTTCGACGCGTCCGTGTCTCCGTTTTGGTTCTTTCGTTTCGTTGTTCGATTTGCCTCTTTCCTTCTTTCGTGTGGGTTCTGTGACGATTCGAGACTTTCTTTGACACCTCTTCAGCGCCGTTACTTTCCACGATCTGACGGAAAGAAGAAAGGCTCGAAAAGAAAGACGCGTCGCGAGCGGCCGTCGAGATGGCTTGCTTTCGCGCCAAACTCGAAGACCAAGAGGCACTCAGCGCAGCAAAAAGCTAAGGGTCTGGAAGATAAGCTATCACGTCGAGGAGTTGAACCAGCGACCTAAACTACTGTAGGGGTCATCCCTGCGACCGAAGAGGAGACGGATACGGAAACGGAAAACCGAGAAAGGGACGAGGTGTTGCACGATGGGCTATTCCCCGTCCCTGGAATGAGCTCTCTTCATTCTCGTTATACCCTCAAAGTGCGAATTCTCGCGCACGTCTTCATCGTCTTCAAAACAGGGTCTCTGTTCTTGCAGAGAGAGCTTGAGCGAGCGGAGTCGACGCGCGAGGGCTCAGCGCGTCGAGTGGGTCAAGTCGGAGTTCTGATGATGATCCCGTCTTCAGGAGTCGGTCTGGAAGTTTTCTACGGTCTTTCAGCGACAGAGTTGTTTGAAGAGCGTACATCGGGCCAGGAAGCGAGAGGGACCGATCTCGAGAAGCCGTTCAGCAGCTTTTGGAGCATCGCAGGGCCGCGAAGTCCTAGGAAACTGTGTCGACTGAAGTTCCCAAGAGATTACAAGAACGGCGTATCAGCCTTCGTTTCTAGAATCTCGAGAGAGAGAGAAGGAGAAGCTCGTCGTTCGCGGGCTGAAAGGGAAGAGACGAGATGAGCTCGCCTTGTCCTGCCTTCGTTTCACCTCAACCCAACACGACCAAGGCCCTCTGAGCTCGAGGATGCTGAGAGGTCCCTCTTCTCTTCTATACCATCAGCAGGGTCCCCTCGCACTCCTCCCACTCCTCGAGCCATCCTCGCTCCAGCCCCTCCCTCCAGCAGTCTTGAGCTCGAAGAAGACTCGACGTCCCTCCGCCTCCTTCCCTCTCCATCCGAGACGTCCCTCTATCCTCCGACTCGACTCCATCACTCTCCTCGACCACTCCTGGCTTGCGAGGAGCTTCAGGAGTTTACACAACGAGGCTCATCACCGATAAGGCATCCTCGTCAGTCGAGGAGCAACGTCCTCGACCTCTCCTCCCTGATCGACCTCGACCTCCTCCCTCCCCTTCCACCTCACGCCCTCCCCTCCTTCCGCCTTCCGCGACTGAATTCACCTGACGGAAGCCTCCGGATGTGCTCCCTGGGTCCTGTATGTGCTGGGTAACCTGTCGAAAAGGAGGAAGAAGGGGATGAAGGTGAGTTCGCGCTTCCTTCTTCTTCCGAGCTCAAGGTCAGCTCCGTCGAACTTGAACCTCCATCCTCTCCCTTCTTGACTTCTAACCCTAGCACATCATCCTCAGCTTCTGTCCCACCCCATCGACCCTCGGCTTCCCTCCGCTTCGTCCCCCTCACGACGCCAGCAACAGGAGCTTCGACTCGACGCTGCGACCTCCCGCCCCCTCGCCTCCTCCCCTTCAGTCTCGACCTCCTCCCCCTTCACAACCCTCCAGCGGCTTCAATCTCGCTCTTCAGCCCTCAGACGGAGGCCACCAGCATCCTCCTTCTCCAAACACAGCACCGTTGTCGCTTTCCTTCGAGAGGGGGAGCACGACCATCGGTTCGACAGTCGACTCGTCCTTCAGCGAGACACCCGTCGTCGTCGTCGTGCTGGAGGAGGATGAGGAAGACGACGAAGGTTGAGGAGGGGTGGAGAACAGGTGAGGGTGTTCCATGCGTGCTCTGCTGACGAAGAAGAGGAGGAGGTCAGCTTCGGCTACTCGTCCTTTCTTCTTGCCCTAATCAGAGTCGCGTTGCTCGACTCCTCTTCCCTCCTCTTTTCCACCCCGACATCCCACCTCCACCCTTCCACCAACAGCGGAACGGACTCACTCTCCTTTTACCCGCCGCCGTCGACCTCCCCTTCGCCACTCCTTTGCCCAACAACGCCAACGACGACGCCGGCGACGATTCGCTCGCGTTCCGTCACATCCAGATCCGACTTTGACTTCTCCATCGCGTGCGCGATTGACCGATACCCATGAGAGGAGGATACAGTCGTACTGAAGAGTGGCTGGGGAACCCTCGACGGCCAACGACGACGAAGCTGGAGGAGGGGAGGAAGGAAAGGGAAGCACGAGAGGTCAGCTTGGGTTCGATGAAGGAAGGGAGACGATAGCAGGTCTCATACATGTACGTACCTTCTGGTGACCGTCCTGGTGCTGGTATAGAGCGGGTTGAAGGGATCGCCTTGATGATGGAGGGTGGGAAAGGCACGACAGCGGAGAAGTTTTGGGGCACGAACGAGCCAGCTTACGAACGATCCTCTCTTGTTCGTACAAACAGAGCATACTCTACACCAATCCAAATCTAGTCCTTCCACTCGCCTTCCCTTCGCCTCCCGGAAACCTTCTCCCGCCTCGCTAAAACCCTCTCAAGTCGCAGCGTCGACGGATCCTCCTCGTCCGCTTCAAAATCCTGCCTGGCGCGATTGCCTGGATCCCCAGCGAGAGAAGGGTCAGCTTTACTCCCTCGCTCGACCTCAAAGCTCTCGAATCGGACTCACGACGCGATCTCTTCGTTATGGAACCGGACTGCTGCCTTCTTCTCCTCACCGTCCAACGTCGGCCACGTCGAAGCTTCCCATTTCCTCAAACGCGACTTCTCCTTCCTGCTGAGGTCGTAGGCGACCAAGGACGGACGTTTGGCTCTGAGCCTGGTCGAAGGGTCGGGACTGGACGAGCCTGGATGAGGGTGGGAGGACGTCGCCAGGACTCCGAACTGATTGACGATGGGGAACGAGTTGACCGAGTTGTAGGTGCTGGAGGTGCTGGAGGTGCTGGAGCTCGAGGAGGACGAAGAGGTGGAGGTGCTGGAGCTGAAGGTGGTTCCGAAGACTCGGGAGATCCTAGACGAGAGGGAGGTTGGGGAAGACATGGGGAGGGAGGGAGCGCGGACGAAGGGTTGACTGTGAGTTGAGAGGGATGGTTGTTGATGAGGAGAGGGAAGAAGTATCCATCCTCTTTTATATCTCGAGGGAGAATGTGGTTGAGGGGAAGAACAAAGGGAGCTGGGAGGAGACCAGAACCTACTCCCCGTGGAGGAAGAGGGGAGGAGTCGAGGAAGCAGATCGAGACTCGGACTCGCGGTCGGTCACTTCACGTTTCTCGACAGGGGTTGAGCCTCGGTCTATTTTGCTTCCAATCTCATCAAACCTTCTTTCCTTACACACCTCAGCCGTTCAGCACGATCTGAGTACCAAGAGACTCGAAACTGCGACGAGAAACGAAGCTGGCGAAAAGCTGAGGCCGACGCGTCTTTGTCGCGCGTCTCGCGAGACCCTCACCGACCTTCTCTTTCGCGGTGTTCGAAGAGGAAGGACGTTCTCGAACCTTTACTTGTATCAAATACCCGACCCTTTCTCGTGGCTTCTGCGGCAAGAGAGGAGGCAAAAGGGGACGAAGGACGACTCGGTGTCGAGCCTCTTCCCGATCGTGCAAACTCCGACCTCCGACCTCCGTTGCTCCTTGTCCTACCATCTTCCTTCCCCTTCTTTTCAAGATGAGTATACCTCCACCTTAGTCTCAGCAGCTGACACAGAGTTCTCGCACGACCTACCGAAACAGAAGGCTCGACTGCTTTCGCAAACGCGTCGACTTTCTTTTTCGCTCTTTCGCTTCTCGCTTCGAAGTCGCCTTTCCAACTCGCACCTCGAGCTCTTTCACTACTCGCTCAGTTACGTAGGCTTCTCGCACGCACCCTCCCCCGGGGATCCAAAGCAATCACGTCGATTGCAATCTTCGAAGAGCGGCCGAGCGATGTCCTGAAGGCGAGGTCCTTCGTCCAGATCGCCAGACTCAGTCTCTGAGATGGACTCTCCTTTACTCGATGTATCCACAGGGAGAAAACTTATCGATCGTGAAAGTTCGTCAAAGAAGATAGACTGGACAAGGAAGAAGAAACACAAACTGAGCCAAACTAAATCGCGCGACGTGTCTTCGACTCTTCCCTCGCCTCACTCCTCCTGTCGGATCTTTCCCAACTTCTCCATCGCCTTCCTCGACTCTCCCTCTTGCCAGCTACCTCTAACGAGATCCCTCAGCCCCTTCATTCTCTCTTTCATCCTTCTTCCCGTCTCTCCCTGTGCAGCTTCGAAGACGGTTCGAAGCTCCTCTCGAATCGCCTCGTCCGTCCCGACGACGGTTCCTCCTCGAGCGAGAGGTCGTCCGATGTTGGTTCCAGTTCTGACCTGAAGGAGCTCGAAGCCTACTCCGTAGGTCTGGGAGAGGACGGAGGCGACGAAGGGCTCTGGGGAAGAAGAGAACGATTGAGAGTCGTCCAGGTTAGCTTCGGTCGCGTCGGCGCCGTTGTCGGGCACGAGAGAAAGGTGCGAGACCAGACTCACGATCTGTTGCAAGTGGCCCTGGAGGGAGGCAGGCGCGAAGGTGGAGCAGAAGGCGGAAGGGGTGAGTTCGAGTTGCGTGGAGAGAGGAGCGACGACGACGAGAGCTCAAAAGCGATGATGGGAACGGTGTTGACGATGCATTCGTTAACTCTGTTCGATGAAGATGATTCGAGTCAGTATTTGTAAGAAGCGGAAAAGCGGAAGTAGAGGAAGGAGAGGAAAAGCGAGACGAAGAAACTCACGTGTTGGATCCTCCGTGAGTCAAGCACCAGCCGAGGGCGTCGTGACTGAGAACTGATTGCTGAGGGACCCAGCTGAAATCAGACCAAAAAAGTCAGGTCGAGCTTGAGGGTGACGCGGGACGAGACCTACGGGGACGAAAAAGGAAGAGGAAGAGACGAGACACAACGCGACTCACTCGGCGACGATCCCTCTCCCCTCAGGGCTCTGCTCGACGATTGCTTGGACTTCGTTGGGAAGATCAGTCGTAGCCCAGGCGAGGACGTATCGGAGAGCCGTAGTGGAAGGAAGAGAGTTGAGGGTTTCGAAGAGCGCGAGGAGTTGCGAAGTTTCCGAAGGGACGACGATGGTTCCGAAGCTGCTCGAGAGGCGGGGAGGGAGTCAGCACTTGGAGGCAGAGAGCGTGGAGTTTAGACGAAGAAAAAGCGCACCTGATGAGCAAGACCGATCCAGGACCTCGTTCGTCGAGGGCTCGATCCAGAAACTCCATCACCTCGCGTCCCTTGTCCTCTCCTCCAAACTCAACGGCGACGGATCTTCCTCGAGCAGGATCCTCGAGCTGGTCCCAGAAGGATGGATTGAACTGAGGTCCGACCTGCGAAGAGGAGGGAGGTCGCACAGGTCAGACTCGAGCGAAGAAAGACAAGACGGTTTGGGGTGACGAAGTCGAGGAAGGGACGGCAGTCGACTCACAGCGTAGTACTCTCCTTTCTTACCGTCCTGGTGACTCATTAAACTCTCGAGAGCATCTTTGACGTCGGGTTCCATCTCGAGAGTCCATGGGAGGATGAAGCCGTCGAGGGAGGTTCGGAAAGCAGCCGAGATGATTTTCATCCCTGCGATCATTCCGTCGGGCACGGTTCTCATGTGAGGCTGGGTTTGATGCTCGTAGCCAACTGAAGAAACCGAGAAGAAGATATAGGAGCGAAATTAGACCAGGCAGGGATAGACGAGGAAGAAGAGAGGAAGAACGAACAGTAAGGAGGAACTCCAGGCGTCTGTTCAAGTTGAGTCTGAGCCGCGGTGTAGTCTCGAACGACGTCCATGTCGGTCGCTCCTGAGTCCAGCATCTTGAAGATCTTCTCCCAGTCGGCGTTGAACAGGTGTGGAAAGAAAAAGGAGGGGCTCAGCGAGGCGAAGGGAAGACGCGACGAGATCGAGAGAACGGAGCGAGAACGGACTCAATGCTGACGATCCCTGTGGAAAGAGACATAGAAAAGAGGAGGTCAGCTCTGAATGTCTCGAGAAAAGGGGTGTAGAGAGGAAGCTCACAGGAATCGCGCAGAAACCCAGCAGCTTGTTCTTCGTCGTCCAACCGAGCTTCGCCTCGACGCCTGCTTTGACTGGGAGGACCCAAGGAAGGATGAGAAGGTTGGCGATGACGACTTGAGGTGGAAGTGAGTACGGTTGGTGAGCCGGGTCGAGAGGAACTCCCTGAACGACAAAGCAAAAAGAAGTACGAAGTCAGCTCGCGTCTCCTCCCCGCCTCGAAAAGGTAAGCGGGTGGTGAGCAGCAATGCAAGGGATTCGACGAACCATCAAGAGCTTGCCATAAGCCGGAGCGAAATCTGCGGCGATGCTCCTCTCGACAGTCATGATGTCTCCCCATGCGAGCTTCTCGTCGTTCCCGCCCTTCCCCAAGCAGAGCAGGAAGAAACGAGCCTTCGCTTCGTCTGTGAGCTCGTGTCGAGTCATCTCGGCTTCGATCTTGGCGAAGTTTCCGACGTAGGCAACGAAGGTGATGAAAAGGTGAGAATGGAGGGTGAGGAGGTTGAGAGCGAGGTTCAGAGTCGGTCTGGAGCGAAGAAGAAACGATCAGATCGAATTAGCGGCGAGCGCCGTTCACAAGGAACGCGAGATGCAGAGGAAAGAAGAGCAGACGGACCTGGTGTGCCCGTAGCTAGTTCGTGCTACGAAGAGGTAGTGTTGAGGCTTGAGCGAGGGATGGGAGGAGGAGGGAGGAGATGGAGTCGACGGCGTGGTCATGCTGAGGAAGAGAAACGAGGTGGATGTAGATGGAGGAAAGAAGAAGGAAGGCGAGCGGTCAGTTTCCACCCCGAGTTTTGTAGTCGAAACGAAGAAGAAGAGGCTTTAGGGGTACGAGCGAGCTGGGTGTTTACGTACGATCGAAGGCGGGCGAGACGGGTTTGCGAGGAACGATGCGCATCTGCTTCGAAAGGAAAGATCTTGTGAGCAGAGACGCCACAGAGGCAGAATCACTTGCCTGACAGATAGCCACACAGATTAGTGCGAACCCCATGCTCATCCCTCCTCCTCCTGCTTCGAACCAGTCGACGCGTCCCCTCCTCCTCCTCCGACTTTCTCCTTCCCCATCCCCTTCCTCCCCATCTTCTTCTCTCCACCACCCCCCCTTCCCTCCCCACCCTCAACCTCCATCTTCGCACTCCTCGCACCGAACTGCATAGCCCTCTTCTTTCTTCCTCTCGTCTCCGTCAAACCCAACCTCCCAGCAGCGATCCTCAACAACAGCTTGTCCCCGATCGCGACTCCGCCCTCACGAGGTTCAGTGTATCGGAAGTCCATCTTCTGATCGATGGGGAAGGAGGAGAGGTGGTCGATGAAGGAGAGGGAGAGGAAGGGGTAGCGGGATTCCTTGGAGTGGGAGGAGATGATCCGGTCGTCGCGTCCGAGGTTCCGAGTTGGGATTCGAGTGAGGTCGAGTTGGATCTGAGGGAGGGAAACGAGAGTCAGCGAGCATCGACGACAGCAAGGAGGGATAGTATCGAACCTCCTGAACAACGCCTTCCCACCCAGCAGTCTCGTAAGCTCGTCGATGTCGAGCGTATCCTCCAAGTTGTCTGAGCGAAACGAACGACCGAGCGTAGGGCTTCATCAGCGAACGACGACGACGAGAGGTGAAGACGAGATGAGGACTCACTCGTCCGCTCCCAAGCCACTCAACAGCACCTTCGCTCGACTCGTATAAGGTATCCGAGCTAGGGGATCCGTGGGCGAGGGAAGAGAGCCGATACCTCGAGAGGCGAAGAAGAGGGCGAGGGCGAGACTCTGCGAAGATTGAGTAGAGCTGGATGTCAGCCAGGAGAGCCAGAAGCGAGAGAGTAAGATATGAAGACTGACCAGATCCATGATAGTCTCGTTGGGGAACATCAAGCTCAGGACGTGAGGCGTCAAGCGAGCACATTCCTGTCGAAGAGTCGCGTCGAAAACGAGCGAGTCAGCGCGCTTCTTCAGCTCCGAAAGCGGGGAAGAAGTGGAAAGATGCTCACCTCGTACGGTACATCTACTTCAACAAAATTCCATATCCGATCAGGTCTCAGTCGTCTCCTGTTTGATTGGACGAATCGAAACGAAAGCGTCAGTCTCGAGCTCGAAACCAGAAACGACGACTTGAAACACTCACAGTTCCTCAACACCCTCCAACCCAGTCAGCCGATCCGGAACCCCGTACACCCGTTGCCTCTTTTCCTCGTCCGTCTCCTCCTCTACAGCCGGCGACGCGACTTTTCCCTCAGGAGGACCTCTCGCTTTGCCCTTCGCCTTCGAGCTCGCCTGCTGTCGCTGAAGCTGAAGGATATTCTGGAGGGAGCGAGGGTTCTCGAAACCGACGTTGAGGAGATCGATGGGTTCCGAGGGAGGGATAAAGCTGAGTTCGGAGGAGAAGAGAGGAAGTTGGGAGTCCGTGAGAAGAGAGGAAACGAAGGAGAGCGAGTGAAAGACGCGTCGAAAGGAAACGCACCGATCAGAAAGAAGAGCGATGACGGTACAGTCGATGCCGCCTGAGAAGAGGATAGCTAGACGAGCTGAGGAGGGTTCACTGAGGGGATACCAGAGAGGCGGTGAGTCAGTAGAGCGAGAAGCGGAGGCAACGAGAGGGAAGAAGACTGACCTCGCAGGAGGGATGTTGTCGACTCTTCGTCGAACGCTCTCGCTCAAAGCGTTGATCATCTCGTCGGCAGCCGAGGCTAGGATGGGATCGTCATCTGGAAAGGCTGTTGGATTCGGGAGAGGTGTCGAGAAGGAAGGCGAGGGCAGCGTGATGTTGACCGGAGAGATGGACGTCTGTAGAGAAGTCGACAAAGAACGCAGGGTCAGATCGGACGAGCAAACCGCCTGCACAAAAAGGAGTGAGCTCACGAAGGGCAGCCGAGACGAAGTAGGCTCTGGACTTCGAGATAGAATTTCGATAAGAGAAGAACCGTCGAGTGTCTACGAAGAAGCAGAGAAGAGAGATCAGCGCTTGAACGAGACGAGGTGGAGAAGAAGCGTCAACTCACAAACTGGTCCAACTCGATCTTCAGCATCCCCTCGCAGCCAATCTCCTTCCAATCCCATCCCTGAGTCTCCTTCGTGGCCACGCTAGCAAAGATGAGCCGTGGCCTCGTTGGTGTTGGCCTTGAAACGAGAAGAGATCGTCGTCCGAGAGGGTCTCGCGAAACGAACAGGGTTCGAGTTGCGGCCTGGAGGAGAACAGAGACGCGAAAGGCAATGAGCTCGAGAAGATAAAGAAAGGTCGAGCGACGTCTGGCTTACATGGAAGTATATCATCGCCCATCTTCAAGAGAAAGCGCCAGCAACGGGTCAGCTCGAGTGAGGGAGGGAGCGAAACGTCGAGCTCAACGAGACTCACGGTCCTTCCACCTCTCCAAACACCTTCTTGACCTCCTCCTCCTTCCCACCCGTAAGCTTTAACTTCTCCCACACAGCAAGCGTGTCACTTCCTCCTGCGAGATCGAGCCCTCCAAATACCTGTCCGTTCCAGCAGAAGACGTCTTCCGAGTCTTGATCGACGACGGGCTGAACGAACGTCGAAGGACCTCGGAGGTGAAGGACTGAGGAGAAGAACGTGAGAGTTTGCTGAGAGGAAGAGGGGATGGAATGAGTGTGGGTGAGATGGGAGTCGGTACCTGAAGGGAGATTAAGAGGTTGGGGTCAGCAAGAGAAGGAGAAGCAGGGAGGGGGGGAGGAGGGGAAGGAGAAAGTTGTGAGCTCGAAGCTCGACTCACCTCGAGATGCGTTGGCTGCTACTAGACCTGCCCACTCCTGAGGGAGGTGTGCCTCCTCGGATCCCTCTGAGCAAAGGGAGAGACAGAAGGCTATGCCACACATCTCCTGACGTCGAGCTAGATGGGGAAGAGGAGGGAGTCGAAGGAAGGAAGTCGGTGTTGAGCTCGACGCCCTGATCGACTCGAAATGTTCGTTCTTTCCTACAGGTGCCCTTCGGAACCAAAACCTTTCTCTCCTCGTAGGATCTATTTCGATATCCCCATCTCCTCGACAAGCTCCGTCTTCTGGGTTTTGCTTCCATTTGGTAGTAGGAATCCAGTCGGAGTTTCGCGTCTGATCGAGTCGAGCGGACGCGGTTTCAACTCATCACCGTCTCGCGGTTTCTCTCCTGCTTCCGACGGGGCACGAAGAAAGCAGAAAACAGTTTGGATGACGAACATGGGCGGGTTGGCTTGAGAATTTTATTCCTTTCGGGCCCATCGTCGGCGAAAGGGCCTGGCCTCCTCCAGAGAGAGGGGAGGGAAAACCCGTCAGCTCGCTCGTCGCGGGCTGATGGACCGCTTTCGTTCGCCCTTTCCGACCCTCCGTCAGCAAATTTTCCCACAAAATTTCGGCGAGTGATCAATCAGCGAGAGAAGCTTATATATGATGCTCTTCTGTTGATGTTTTGGCTGCAGATTCTCTTGAGAAAGACACTTTTCCAACGGAGGCTGAGCCCATGACGTTCTTTCCTCCTCCTCCTCCCTCCCTCTCCTCCAACGCTCACCAACTCTCCCTTCCCTCCTCCTTCCCGTTCTTCCCTCCTTCTCCCTCTCCCCATCTCTCATTGAGCATGGTCCCTGAACCTCCCTCCTCCCCTCCTCCTCTTGCTGGGAAGCGCAAACCTTCCTTCGCTCTTGGAGGGTTCCCTCCTTCTACCCCTCTCGCCATCGACCACCCTGATCCCTTCTCGTTTCGACAACCTCAACCTGAAACTCCCTACTCAAATCCATGGCAGAACCTCTTCGCTCAGTCAGGAGCTCCTACACCCTCCGTCCTACCCCCCGACTCTCCCTTCGCTCCTGTGAACGCTGTAGGGTTTGGATTCCCTGGCGGCGGAGGCGGTCGACGAGGGAGTCTCGGTCATCCTGGGGTGTCTTCTGGCTTCTCCAACCTCACAATCGGGTCACCAGCAAGACCGACAGCAGCATCGGAGGAACTAGGGCCACCAGTAGAACTCATGGGTCCTCCAACAACCTTTACTCCGAAGCTACCAGCAGGGGCAGGTCAAGCCCTATGGCCACCGGGCTCGTCCTCCTCCCTTCCTCTCCCTCCACCACCAACTAATCTCACCCACCCTACCCTCTCCAAGGACGCAAACGGTCGTCTCTTAGGAGGTGCCTTGGGTGGATCAGGTCGCAGAACTTCCCAGTGAGTACTCAAACCACCCTCCTCGATCGATTCTACGAGAGAGAAGCGAGCTCAAAGGAGAAGGCGATTTCGGCTGCTGACCGACGACCTTCTCTCTTCTCTTCGTTCCTTCTTTCCACCAAAAGACCCCTTCCTTCAACCTCTCGCATCAAACCTATCTTCCCAGCTCAAATCCCAGTCCCCATTCCTCCCACATGGCTCATCCTCGACCTCCGAACCCACCACCTCTTCACTCAATCTCGAATCCCTTCAGCCATCCCAATCACCATCCCTTCCACTCTCCTCCGTCGTCCAAACTTCACCCTCGCCAAAGTCCTCCCCATGCTCGCCTCAGATCACGATAGAGAACGTCTCCAGCAGTTCAAGGTCGGTCTCGAAACAGTCTCGACCATCCTCGTCTACGACCAGGACGGTCTCACGTCGCAGGAAGGAGGAGTCCTCCAAGGGCTGCTCAACAAGTTCGAGAAGGAAGGCTTCGGAGGAGAGCTTTGCCTGGTTCGAGGAGGCTTCCTCACGGTCCAGAGGGCTGGGATCCATGGTCAGGTGGAGTCGACCTCGATAACTCCTACGGGAGAGTCGACGAGCAGAGCTGTCAACGGACGAGATCTACCTGTGAGTCGGTTCTCCGTCCTCCCCTCATCTTCGTCGAATGTCATGAAGCGACGATCGTGATTTCTCCGCCCGTTCTGCCTTCTTCTTGTACTTTTCTTTGTTCGCTGACCTTCTACTTTCTGCTGTGTGTCCTCTCGTGCAGATCCAAGCCTTCCAGCAGGGATCCGTCAACGCTTTCGGACGTCAGACTGGTACCGACGTGAAGATGGGGTCGCGCAGTGAGTTTTGCGTTCTCTTTCCCTTCCTTCTCCTTCCGTTTTCTTGGCTTTTCGCTGACCTCTTCGCGTTCTCTAAACGCTCTCTTCCTCTCTCCCTTCAAGGTGCCACCTCCGGATCTTCCACCGCTACCGCCAACCCAGGCTTCTCGACTCGAACGAACAACGGAGGACCCAACTCCCAAACCACTCCAGCCACTCAAACCCAAGCCGCCAACCCCTTCTTCGACAACATCCGTCAGAACGCCGAACTCGCTCAAGGAATCACTGAACGAATCCCTCTCGACCTCCCTACCTCCACCGTCGAACGAGCGAGAGATCTCCCCGGATGGCTGAGGGAACTCGTCATGGCTTCCCCTGGCGAAGCGTCCGAGATCCTCGCGATGCAGTTCTACAAGATCGAGCTCGGAGAGCAGAGGAGGCTTCAAGGGATCATGGATCATCACACGAGAAACCCTGGAGATGCGATCATGGAGAGTGGGAGTGATAGCGATGGGATGAAGCGAGGTGGGACGACGCCCGGCGCGGCTGGGGCTGGAGGCTCGGAGAAGAGGAGCGAGGGTGGTGGAGATTACTTCCCTTACAGTATCACGGCTGGGTTGGAGAAAGGAGGGAAGAACAGGTGAGTCATCCCCTCTCTGGCGTCGGTGATTTAGCAAATGAGGACGAAAGGCTTGATTAACTGACGCGCGAAACCTTCCTCTTTCTTGTCTGACCCCTCAGGTTCAAGAACATCTGGCCGTTCGACCACGGTGAGCTAGCATCTCTCTCTTCGTCCCTTCATCCATCATCCACTGACGAGCTTTTGTTTCGTTTCGATCAGCCCGAGTCCGACTCAACGAGCCTTGCGTCGACGATGGATCCGACTACATCAACGCGTCCTTCATTCAACCTCGAGCGACCAACAAGCGGTACATCGCCACTCAGGGACCTCTACCATCGACGTATCGAGACTTCTGGACTCTCTGCTGGGAGCAGAACGTTCGGGTGATTGTCATGTGAGTCGAATCGCGTCGAATCAAACTTCTCGCCTTCTCGTTGAGCGCGTTTTCTGACTGCCTCTCGTCCGTTCTTCCAGGTTGACGAAGCAGCACGAGGGCGGACAAGTCAAGTGTGGAGACTACTGGAGCGATCAGACGTACGGAGCGATGAAGCTTCATCCCATCGGAGTCGAAGGAGGAGTCGACGAGGCTCACGTCCCCGAAGGAGGAGGATTCTTCTTCGCCGCTCCCAAGCCAGCAGCTGCTCCCGTCCCTGGAGCTCGAGCCACCATCAAACGATCCTTCCATCTCACCCACTCCGACTACCCAGACGAACCTCCTCGCCTCATCACCCAGATCCAGTACATCTCCTGGCCCGACTTCGACATCCCCGAGCAGCCTTCGGATCTCCTCCACCTCATCCGAGACGTCAACGAGTGCCACGACTCCGCCGTCGCCGACGCTCACGTCAACGGAACCAAGGAGCCAGGACCCGTCGTCGTTCACTGCTCGGCTGGAGTCGGAAGGACGGGAAGCTATGTGATCGTTGACGCCGTTCTCGACGCGATCAAGAGGGAGATGCTCTCGAAGAGGGAGGTCTTGGCCAAGAGGAGCTTCGATCGTCGAGCAGCAGGAGGAATCGGAGAAGACGCTCAGCAGAAACCACCAAAACGGATCCACACTCCTCCCGTCTTTGGATCGGAAGTCGTCGCGTCGCCCAACCCTCTCGCCTCGACTCAAGGATCTTCGTCTCCCCCGTTCGACGAGTTCCCTGGACTCGCACCTCGTACGGTCTCCGGCGGAGACTCCATCAGCAGCACCTCATCAGCAGGATCGAGGTCGTTCCCTACCCAAGCCAGCCTCTTCCCTCCTCCTTCAGGTCTCAACGGAGGAGGATCCCTCTCCCCCGAACCCACCGACCTCACTCCACCTCCCTTCTTCTCCTCCTCTCCCATCTCCGCCTTCGCTCAACCCTCCTTCAACTTCAACTCCATCAACATCAAAGAACGGTCGCGGACACCATCCTTCTCCTCGGCGGGTCCCAACTCGCTCGTCACCTCGGCAGCTCCCTCGCTCTCGACGTCGGTCGCTTCGTCGTCCAGGGCCTTCTCGAGAGAGAGTTCACCTCAGGGACCGGACAGCCATCGGCATGCTGCTACGACGGAGGACGGGTTCGCTGCTCCCAGGAGACAGCATCGAGGAGGGAAGGACTCGCTGCCTGCCTCTGCGCCGACGCCGCTGGGAGATATGAGCGAGCCGATTCGAGCTATCCTCGAGGACATGAGGCAGCAGAGGATGAGCCTGTGTCAGACGTTGAGGCAGTACGTGTTTGCTTATCGAGGTGAGTCTTTCGTTTTGCTTCTTCTGCTCACGTCCCTCGAAGTCGCCTCGATCCTGACTCTTCGCTCTTTGTTCGTTCCCCTCGTTTCAGTGGTCATCCAAGGGATCCTCGATATGGTAGACGAAGATAGAGGTAGAGATTCCTACGACTCTCATGACGACCACAAGAAGCGACAAGGTCAGCTCAACCCCTCTTCTTCTCGCCTCGGGACGAAACGATCGAACGCGTCGCTGACTCTTCTTTCCCTCTTCTTTTCGCCTCTCAGCCTCCCCAACCGATCTCCAATCCACCCTATCCAAGCGACCTTCCATCAAACTCCCCAAAGCCCGCCCTAGACGCTCCTCCAAATCCTCCTCCGTCCCACCTCACTCCCACCCGCTCGTCAACGTCTCCAACTCCTCGTCCGTCTCGTCCTCCGACCTCGAACCCATCCCTGCTTCCGCCACCCTCGAAACAGGGCCCGCGATCCCTCATCCTCATCCGACGCTCGTGCATCACTCGAGCTCGGGATGATGGCGGATCGAGGAGGACAGGTTCGTTAGGTTCGTCGGTGCACGGTGATGGTTGGATCTGTTTCGTTCGAGCTCGATGAACTCGTTTTTTTCTTCCTTCTTTCTTTCTTTTTACACTTCTAGTTTTTCTTTGCTCTCGTCTGTCTCGACCGATCTCTTTCTCTGTATCTCTGCATACTTCTCTTACACCCTTGCATACTGTATCAATCCGATCACGTTCTTTTCTTCTCTCCGATCTTCGTTCGAGTCGCGAGATCCGCGAGCCCGACCGAGACGCTCTGTTTCTCTCCTCTCCAGCATCGCGCGACGTGGTAAAAGAGGACACGAACAATATCATAGAAGATGGTTTGATATCGAGAGAGCAAAAAATCATCATGGCAAACCAAGCCCAACGGACCCCTTCAACCCTCGCGAAGCAACCCAACTCAGCCGTTCAAAGCCCTCGCAGCCTTCCACCTCTCCTCCATGACCTTCGCTCTCTGCTCCGCTTCCTCCGCTCTCGTCTCCTCCCTCTTCGCTTTCCGTGTCGCAAGTTCGAGGTCCTCCTGCGAGAACTGAAGCGTCTCCTTCAAGCTCGCGAGCTGTCGACGAAGAGAGGCGTTCTCTGCTTCGAGGGTGGAGAGGACGGGAGCGGAAGTTGCAGCTGCTGGTGGTGGTGGAGGTGGTACGGTAGAGGAGGATGCGAGAGGGAGAGGGGGAGGAGGAGGGGGAAGGGAGGAGATCTTCTTGGTTGGCGAGGAGTCGTATCCGTTCGTCGAGGAGGAGGGAGGCTCGGGTCGTCGAGCGGTGGTGGTGAGATCCTCGGCCGGAGGAGGGAGTCCCAATTCCGAGATCAAATCGTCGAAGGTGAATCCAGATTCGTCGACCTCCATCTTCGTCGACGAGTGACTGTCTCGTCGCGTCTTCGTCGAAGGTCCTCCTCCTCCGATCGATCTCGTCCTCGAAGGCGATCTCTCCCTCCTCTTGAATCCTCTCGTCGGAGTAAGCTTGACCCATTCCCTACCAGGAACATCTCCTCGTCCCAGTTCGACGACGTTCTCCTGCTGAGCCTGAGAAAGAAAAACGACGGAGGAGGGAGACGCGAGAAAGTCAGCCTCAGTCGTCGCGTCACGTTCTCTCATCGCACTTCGTCAAGAGGGATCAAACAAAGCTCACCAATCCCAAAAACTGACTCCACGAAGCTACTCCAGCCTTCTTGTAGGTGTGCTTGTCGATGGAGAGGACTTGAGCCGCGGCCTTGGAGCAGAGCTCGGTTCGTCCGTCGGCAAGAGCTTCGATGAGAGGTGCGAATCGACGATCCGGAAGTTCCTCCTCAGGTGCTGGACCTCGTCGGTAGCTCTCAAGTCGTGAAGTGCTTCGAGGATCGGGATCTCGACCGTCTCGTCCTCGATCTCGTCCTCCTCCTCCTGCTGCTCCTCGACGGACGTCGTTGGCTTGGATCTGTCGAGTCTCGTCTGTTGGAGGATGGACGTAGTAGGCGTGTCTGTAGTCGGGGAAGAGAGAAATAAATGAGGGCGCGGGGAGTCAGCGAAAGAGACGAAAAGCGAGACGTCTACGACGGGACGCGGTGAAACGAATTTCGAGAGAGTGAAGGCGAGAGAACGAAAGAGTAAACGCTTAACGAACCTGAACCTGCAGTTCTTCTTGGATCCACATCCCTCTGCGGAGAGATAGAAGACGCAGGGAGCGTTCATCGAGTGCGAGCGTTCACATCGATCTCCGTTGTGGCAAGGAGCGTCGTGTCGTCCTTGAGTGTAAGCTTGAAAGAACCTGCATCCGTTGTCGTCGGGTAGAGCATGACTGTTGCGGGGAAGAGGAGGCTGAAAGTCAGATCGAAACCGCGAAGAACAAGGCGAGGGAGACCAGAATGCACCGGAACGAGCAATCGTCCGCATTTGGGCATCGCTTGCCGTCGACGAAGAAGGTGCACGGTCGAGATCTCCAGTTCGAAGGCCTGTCCGAGGGTCGCTTGAAGGAGTAAGAAGTAGGTCGTCGAGAATCCCCGAGAGCTTCGTCCACCTCCAAAGGAAGGATTCGAGCGAGGAGGGAACCTCCACCAGCGCCAACGGAGGGAGGAGGAGGAGGAGGAGCGACGACCTGACCGTTTCCGTTTGAGGAAGGTCGTCGTACATCGTCTTGAGGAGGAGGAAGGTTGACGGAAGAGAGGAGATCGTCTTCGGGTAGGTCGGACGAGGGTAGAAGGTAGGAGGACGAGAGCTGCATCTGAAAAAGAGAACAAGACGCGACGAAGTCAGAACGAGAGCTCGAAACGAAGCGGAAATGAAATCAAAGCCGTCCAGAACTCACAGAAGCCAAGTGTGCCGCCTTCTCCTCCTGAGCCCGATCAAGTAGCTTCCTCCTCTTCGCATCTGCACCGTCCACATCGCTCGCCAACCTCGGATCTCCTCCACGTTCAACGTTCAAACCAAGTCCGGGAACTCCAGTTCCCGCTCCGACTCCTCCAGCTCCAGTATCGGATGCGACGCCGTATCGATGATCTCTGTTGATGAGGGATCTCCTCTGACCGTTCTCCGCCTCAGGAGGACCGGCAAGAGTAGGAGGGAAGGGAGGGAACGACGAAGGGAACTCCGAGGTCGGTTCTCGAGGCCTCTTCTGCGAGGCAGATCCGTCGAAGGGAGCTGACGAGCCCGGGTAAGGCGGCTGCTGTTGCTCAGGAGGACCGGCAAGAGTAGGAGGGAAGGGAGGGAACGACGAAGGGAACTCCGAGGTCGGTTCTCGAGGCCTCTTCTGCGAGGCAGATCCGTCGAAGGGAGCTGACGAGCCCGGGTAAGGCGGCTGCTGTTGATAGTTTTGGTTCACGGGAGCATCTCCGTAGGATCGAGGAGGATACGAGGAAGGGGCCGAAGGGTCTCGGTCCAAAGGACGAGCGTCGAGGCGAGGCGAGTAACGTTCTCCTCTGTTGTAGACGGCCGGAACTTGCTGAGGTGGAGGAGAGATCCGATGCTGGACTGCTGAAGAGGCGGCATCGACTGCTGGTCGGCGAGAAGGGTGAACGAGGGCTTGACGGGAAGGGTGGACGAAGACTTCAGGTGACTTTGGGACGAAGGGAGGAGGCGGTGGAGGAGATGGGGATCGTCGACGTTCCCGGTGTGAATCTCCTGATGGAGAGGAGGAAGAGGAGGGAGGAAGAGGTCAGCTCTAAGAGGGGGGAGAGCGATGGAGTTTGCAGAGAAGGGAAGAAGGTGAGCTCACGATCGTAAGCACCTCGTCGAGGCGACTCTTCCCTCCTCCTCTCCCTCTCCCTCGGATCCCTAGAATCCCTCCCATCCCTCGAGTCCCTTTCCCTATCGTCCCTGGGATCCCTTCCTCTACTCTCAACATATCGTCTCCTCTCCTCTTCCTCTCGTCGCTTCCAGTCAGGCGAACGGCCAGTTCGACTTCCTCCTCCTCCTCGCAAAGGGTCGTCCCTCGGATCCCTCCCTCTCGAAGACCTATCCGCGTCGGAGGAAGGAGGAGGACGTTCGTGATCGTCTCTCCTCCTGTCCCTATCTCTTCCAGTAGAGGAAGAAGGTGGTCCTCCTCCAGAAACGATACGATCTCGGTCGTAATCTTGAGGATCTCGGTCTCTCGCGACTCCTCCTGCTCCTCCTGCTCTGTCGTCGGTAGGTCTTCGTGACCTATCGTCCTTGTCGTCCCTCCCTCCGGCTCGGGAAGGGGAGGCAGTCCTGCTTGAATGATGCGCGGAGGATGATGATGGTTGCTGAGCACTTTCGATGGGGTTGGGAGCGGTTGAAGCTGGGTCGTTGGAGGGAGGAGGGAGGGAGGAGGAAGGAGGATGGTCGTTGGCCCAAGCGGACTCTGCTGGGCCTGGGGAGGGAGACGCAGGATTTTTGACTTGACTGAGGATGGAAGCCAAGGGAGGAGGGAACTTGGGGTTCCGTCCGTTCGAAGGCGACGAGAGACCAGCAGCGGAGGAGTCGTCTTCCTTCTTGACCGCTGGCGAAGGAGGAACCTCGTCGACCGCGATGCTGGCTGTAGGAGGAGAGGGAACCGTAGACGAGGGTTCCGAAGTTGCTGATTCTCGGAGGGCTCGCATACGCTCAGCGATAGGAGGGTAAGGCTCTCCTGGAGTGGACGCTGACCTTGCGAGCTTCGGGGAGGGAACCTCGAGGGAGGAGGAGGAAGGAGGAGCAGGTGGTTTGAAAGGAAGCGGAATTGAGAGAGGTCCAGAGGGATTCGTGAGGTTGTCCATACGTTCTTGAGCAGCGATGAACGATCGAGGTCCTTTGGGAGGAGACTTGCCGTCCGGGGTGGCCATCTTGAAGGGAAGAAGGAGGGGAGGAGTAGGAGAAGGGGAAGGAGGAGATGCCGTTTGAGGTCTTCTCGCGAGCTTCCTCGAGTCGGCTTTGTCGCGTCGAAATTTAGTTTGTCCAAACCTTCCTTTCAGCTTCTTCTTCCATGCTTTGCTACGAAAGCTGAGAAGTACTAAGAGACGTCGTTTCATCGGATCTCGACCCCAAACTTCTTCGTCAAAAGGTCCGTCACTCGATGGTGAAGCGCGTTGATCTCGACGTTGGTCAACACCCTAAGGACGAGAGCGAAAGAGGAGGATCAGTAAGAGTCTGGAGGGATGAATAGGAACGAGATACGGAGGAGAGCTCACCTGTCCATCGACCGGTAGTTGATGCTGTAAGCGAGTGACCTCCTTCCAGTCGTCGGGTGGGTGAACTCGTCGAACTAGCGGGAAGGAGGAAAAAGACGTCAGCTTGGACGAACCTCGGTATGCGTCGAGTAACAGAGCTACCTCGCTTCCTCGCAAGATGTCCATGTTCACCTTCTCAACAGTCTCTACGAGATCTCCAGCGATATCCCTGACCGCGTCGCAGAAGTCATTCTCGTGCCACTCGACCGCGTCTTGTCCTTGAGGAAGCCAGAACGAGACGTCCTTCTTGCATTCCGGGTGCTTGGAGTAGGGCTTGAAGGTGATGATTCCCTTCTCCGCCGAGAACTGGTTGATGAAACGAGGGTCCTGCGACCAGAAGAGGCGGATGTCGGGGATGGAGAAGAGGATCATGGCGAGTCGTTCGAGACCGAGTCCAAAAGCCCAGCCCATCTTCTCGGGAACGCCTGAGGGGGAAGAAGAGAGTCTTGGGTCAGATAGGCAAGGCTGGGACGAGCGAGGGAGCTCTTTGAAGCGAAGGAAGTCGGGGAAGAAGAGAGGAAGACGCGTCGAGAACGAACCTGATCGCTGAAGCGTGTCCTGCTTCACTACACCACATCCCAGCACCTCCAACCACTTCCCACCGAACATGACCTCCACCTCGTAACTGGGAGCTGTCCAGGGGAACGTCGTTTGAGTCCATCGGATCTGGAGAGGCTCGCCTTGTTGATCGGTGTGGGTTCGGAAGAGGGTGAGGAGGAGGGAGTTGAGGGAGAGCTTGAGGTTGTCGATCATGAGGTTGAGGGTTTCTGGATCGTGTTCGGGTTGGGAGGGGTTGGTTTTAGGGCACGGAGGGTGGGTAGGGTCGTCGACGATGAGGGAAGAGGAAGCGGCGGCGATCTTTTGGCGGAGGGCGTCGTTGAGGGAAGGGAGGGAGGAGATGTTGGCTGGCGTCCAAACGGAAGCTCCCTCCATCTGATGGAAGGCTGGGTAGTGAGAGGAGTCGATCTCGTCCCTCCTGTAGACATCTGCGCTCAGCAACCACCTCTCGAGCCCTCTGTGGAAGTTTTCGATCTCGTGAGCCGAGGTGTGCGTTCGAAGGACGGTGTCTCGATTGACGTAGTACGAGTCGCTTGGTGCTCGACCTGGGTGATCTGCTGGGAATCCGAGCTCGTCGAAGTTTTGACGAACAGTAACGACTGCTGAGGGAGGGATGGAGGGAGTGAAGGTGTCGAAGTGGGACTCGATGAGGGAGCGGATGATTCCGAGAGGATGGCTGGGAGCGAGATGGAGGTTGAGCCCTAGTTTCGAGACGACCGTAGGGGAGAGGTTCGTCCACGAGTCTGCAGGATGAACGATGCCTTCGATGGTAGTCGGAGGAGGTACTGAAGATGCGAGAGAGGAGAGAGCAGCCGTCAGCAAAGGAGGTTCAAGAGAGGTCGTCGAAGGAGGTCGACGTCCTCCTCCTTCCTTCCGTGCTCCTTCGCCCAGCTCTGAGGAACTCACTGGGTTTGGATGCGTATGTACGAGCTATCAGAGCGCCTCTGGGCAGTGCATTCGAGCATATCCGGACCCTGAGTGCAAACATAGCGGCGGCGAGGGAGTTGAGCGTTGGGGGAAGAAGGGAGGAGGAGAAGGAGGCGTTTTTGGGTGAGCTCGCGAAGTTCGTCCTTCCTCGCTTCCTCTCCTCCGCTTTCACCTCGAGCGCCTCAATCTTTGGTATTCAGGCTGCTCGAGACGTAAAAAGATAGATTGTAAGAGTTTTCAACTCGCCTCCCGATGTTCGTTGATTCGGATCGGTATCAGTACACGGTCTGCTCGACTGACCGAAACGATCCTCCTCCTCATCTCTCTTATCTCGTTCTAGTCGCTTCTTGGAACCAAAAATCTCTCCTACAGAACCCAAGAAAAATATTCGTAAGATTTCATTGTCCCAAACCAAATCAAAATCCTAGAAGACGGTTGTTCCTACTAGTCATCGTCGCGTCGCGCTCTCCCTCCGAACTCAGGCTTCTTCCCTCCCACGTAGTTCCACAGCATGGGAGGATGTTTTTGAGTGGAGAGAGCAGGCCAGTTGGCTCGAGGGTCGGTGGACTGAAGGTAGTGCTGAAGAAAAGGCGTCGAAGACCGAAACCGAAGCGAAACGAGAAGGGAGGGTGAGTGTTCATCCGCCGACTTCATTGCTGCGAAAAGGAAGAACAGAGCTGCCTACCTGGTTCAAAAGATGTCCTGAGTTCTTGGGACGAAGGAAGACTGCGAGCAGGTTGGTTCGAGAGTGAGCGACGAGAACGAGATCGTCGACGCGTCGGACGGAAGGCGGACTCACGTTGCCCAGCGAATCGAGCATGACCCTCTCCGGCACCTCTCTCAGGACCATCAGTCTTCCACCAAGAGAGCAGTCCAAGAAAGCAGGCGGGATCCTTCCCGTTGGCGTAGTGCTCGACGATTTTGATCGTCGGATGATTCAACGCGCTCTTAGGACTGAAGATACAACGAGGAGGCAAGCCAGACGAGAGAAAGAGAATTAGAGATATCTCGTCTTCCTGAGTTGACTACATTTCGAGAATTTCAGGAAGAGGAAAGCGAGACTCAACGAGTTGAAGTGATTCGCTGCAGAGCGACGGGAACCAAAAGGACCAAACGACTTCAGCTAACTGCAAAAAGACGAACAAGACTCTTATACTGACCCGCACAAGCGAATGTGTAGATCTCGAGCTTTGTGCCGAGGAGAGAACCGAATCCGTGTCAGTTACATCTCAACCGGGCGAGATTCGAGAACGACGCGTCGACGCTTTGCGTACCTTTTGGAAAGCAGCCTGCGAGCAGAAAGATAGCACACGAGTCAGCTCGTGAGCCCTGGCTTCATACGAAGAGACGCTTACCTCTGGAAGATCAGCGAGAAGCCAGTCGATAACGAAAGAAAGAATGATGGCTCCTTGCGAATGAGCGACAACGACGACCTTCTTCTTCTTCTCGTTGAGGAGAGCGTCCTTGATCTTGGTGTACAAGAGAGGTACGGCGTCCTGGGTCCCATAAATCCACTGAAAGAGCAAAAACCATGGAGTGGAAGGGAAAGGGCGAAAGAAGCGTAAGCGAAGGCGTCGAAGCTTGGATCATCGACTCGCGTCGACAGAAGAATCGAACCTCTCTCTGCAGCAAACACTCGATCAGATCGAAGAAGAGTCCATTCGTCTTGTTGTGGATTCCAGTGACGTTTCGCTTGAAGCTGTGACACACCAAGAGGATCAGTCGAAAGGAAAGAAGGTCAGCTCCGCGTCAAACGCGAGCGATGAAGGTTTGCAGACGGCACGTACATCTCTGAAAGCATGTCGACGTTGGACTGACACCAGATACGTCCCGTACAGACTCCGTTGATGTACAACTGTGTCGTAACGACGAGCAGAAGAAGGCAGTCAGCTCCTTCGCAGACGACCGATGGAGTTCGTTCGACTCGAGCTCGAGCTCACCCAACTCTCCTCTCGATGCATCTCCTTCTCGTCCCAATCCTTCTCGGGTTTGATGATAGCATACGGATCCGAGCTCGCAGCCGAACTCCACCAGTGCTGAAATTGGAACACTCCGATCCAAAGCCCAATCCAAGCTCCAACCCAAACAGCCGGGACGACGAAGGAAAGGACGATGGCGCCTGCTGAAGCGACGAGCGAGAGAACGGTGAGGACGAAGAGGTTGAAGATCGCGAGCAAGTTCTTGGGGTTGGAGATGATGGCTAGCTCGTGCTGAGGAGAGGTAGGAACGAGGGGGAGGAGGATGTGAGGGACGAAGAAGAGATGGCCGAAAAGGAGTCCGACGTCCTGGAGGAAGAGGGTGAAGGGGGACGAGCGGTAGGAGAAGGATTGGACTTGCTGTGTAGATAGGAGGGATAAGTGTACGAGTCAGTTCATTGCGAGGAGAGAGAATAAACGAGAGGAAGAACGGACAGAAACCATGTTGAAGTGGGGTGGTGGTGAGGAGCCGAAGAGGGAGGAGGAAGTTCGGGAGCTCGACAAGACCCGTTTTCGGAGGCTTTTCGCAGAAAAAAACGAGTCTCGAGTCCATCAGACGAGTAGATAGCAAGAGGAACTTTCGCTTGACACGAGGCTGCATAGTCATAGGAAAAGAAGGTACGAAAATCGAGAGCAAAATCGAGAGCCGTCGTCGTCAACTGATCCGTCACCAACACAGGCAGCACGCCTCTCCTCCTCCTCCCACGTATGTCCAAAGCTTCGATGTCCTCCCTCGAGTTGAGTAGAGAGGCTAGTTGTTGTTCTGAGGGGTCAGCGACTGGAGGTAGTGCTGAGCAAGTCGCGTCGAAGAAACCGGCAGACAAGAACGACGCGAGAGAAAGGGTCAGTCGAGCGAGATGTTTCTCGATGAACGAAGTTATCGAAGCTGGAGTGGAAATAAGAGCTGACCTGATTAAGAAGATGGCCGAAGCTGTTGTTTCGCATGAAGACTGAGGCGAAGGAGCGAGGGAAAGAGAGAGACGCGAGCGATCTCGACTCGACGAACGAAAGATGTCGAGAGCAGAGAGAAATTACGGACTCACGTTCCCCATAGAACCTCTCGTGATCCTCTCCAGCTCCGTAAGCATCTCCGTCAGTCGTCCTCCAGGCCAGGACTCCAATCTGAGCGACGTAATCGTTCTTGTTGACGAAGTGCTCGACGACGGGAAGGATCCGCTTTCCGTGCGAGTTGAGAGGTCTGGGTGGGAGGGGAGATGACGAGATGGCGTAGTCAGTGGATGTCAGGCGGTCCAAGAAGAGCGAGATTTCGGGCCGCGTCAAGAGAGGAAGCCCACGAGTTGAAGTGTGTCGCTGTGAAAGTCGAAACGCGTCGAAATACAACAGCGAGGAGACGATTCAGTCAGCTTCTCCGTAGCGCTCGAGCAAACGAGTTGATACAGGCAAGTATACATACCAGCTGAAGCGAAGGTGTAGCATTCGAGGTTCTCGCACGAGGAAGAACGAAGATCATCGTCAGCGTGAAAGCTCGAAACGGACGCGTCGTCGAAACTCGATCTCCTGACTCACATCTCTCAAGGTCTTGGTCTGCGGCGATGGTGGAGATGAGCTCATCAGCCTCCAAACGCTCTAGTTACACCTCCTTCCTCGTCTTACTCACCTTCGACGTATCAGCAATCAACCAGTCAACGACGTGGGTCAGAATGATCCCGCCCTGCGACTAACCGATAACCACGACCTTTGTGATCTGAGGGTTCTCAAGAGCGGCAGCGACCTTCTTGTAGAGGAGAGGAACTGCGTCTTGGGTGCCGTAGAGCCACTTCAAAGGCGAAAAGCGAAAAGAAAGCACAAGTTCAGAGCTCAGCACGTCGACGCGTCTCGTTTCGTTCCGTTTGTTCCCTTCAAGAGCCCTGTACTCACTTCTCTCTGGAGCATGCATTCGATGAGATCGAAGAGGATGTCATTCGTCTTGTTGTGAGATGACGGCTCGTTGGAAGCTGAAACGAGCAAAAGGAAGGACGAGATGGTCAGCCCGAACGAGTCGGACGAGATGAAACGAGACGAGGCGAACATGGTAGAAAGCATGTCCACGTTAGCTTGAGCTCAGTGGCGATCCGTCGCGATCCCGTTGATGAAGATCTAAGAAGAAGGAGAAGAAGCAGTCAGCTTCCCCGTCGAGGTGGAAGCACAAAGAAGAGACGAACGAACCCAAACCTCGTTCGGATGCTTCTTCTCCAAAGTCTCCCTCTCCGTCGCATAAACGACCCCCTTCTCCCTCCCCGTCTCCCAGAACTTTAGCCCACCCTCATCCACCCACTTATCAACCCAGAAGAACGCGTACCAGCCCGCGACCCAGAGCGCGACGGACGCGAGAGGGACGGGAGTGAGGAAGCAGACGACGACTCCGCCGAACGCGACGATGGAAGCGGCGAGGAGAACGAGTTGGCGAAGCATGGAGATGACGTTCCCGAGCCTGGAGAAGTTCATCTCGTAAGAAGGGAGGATGGGGAGGAAGGGGTCCGTGGAGAAGAGAAGCTTTCGAATGTCGGAGTACGGTAGGTTCTTCCAGAGGAGCGAGACGTCCTCTTCGAGGAGAAGGAAGGGACTCGCTCGAAAGGATGAGCCGAGGTTCTGTTCGCCTTGAGATTGGGGGAAGGCGGAAGCGGCGTAGAGGCCTTGGGACTGGTCGGTGGGCTGGAGAGGCGGAAAGAAGGGAGAAAGAAAAGGGAGGTCAGCTTGACCGTCGGTCGCGTCGAGCGAGGTTCGACTCGAAAAGAGTTGGAGGGAATGCGAGGAGAACTGACCGTCTCCATGGTAGACTGATGGGAAAGGGAGAGGAGGAGAAGAAGATGGTGGTCAGGAGTCAAGAAGGATTTCGTGCTCGATTCTTTTGAGCTGACTCGAGTTCTTGGCCGAGCGAATGAACAGCTTCGTCCTTCTTCGGACGCGTCGACCTGTCCACCGGCCCTCCTCACGTAGAACTCCTCCTTCATCCTTCTTCCTCCCCCTACGCACTCCCACCCCCTTTCTTCCAAGCCCTACTCACCTGGTCCAACCTCTCCTCCAACGCGTTTCAACCTCCTCGCTCCTCCGTCCCCACCTCTCGCTCTCGCTCTCTTCACCTCTCCCTCGACTCAAGATCAAAATCGCATAGCATGGGCATCGCACGATAAACTAGGGGTGTGTAGGTAGGTGGAAGCACGAGCACGATATGTACGTAGGTAGTTAGAGTCGAGTTGAGTCGTCGAGGGTCGAAAAGAAAGGGTCGTCGCGTCGGGAAAACGAAAACAAACTGAAGAAGAAGGGGGTCGTGAAAACAGGAGCAGAAGTAGTGAACAGAATAAGAGAAAATGAAGAAAGGAACAAATCTAGTTATGAAGGGATACAACGCGAACGAAGAACAGAAAAGAGGGGAAAGGTTGGCGGGTTGGGTTGGGTTGTTTTAGTGTTGACGAACTCGGATCCTCTTCCCCTCCCTCTCATCCTCACTCTCCCTGTCCTCCTCTTCCCAAACCTTCTTCTCCCTCCTCGGCTTTTCCTTCGCACTCCCACTCTGCAGCACCACCCCTCCCTCTCTATCCCCATCACTCTCAATCTCATCCTCCTCCTCCTCATCCTCCATCACCATCCTCTGCACAGGCGTCGCCTCCGGACCCCTGCCCTTGTTCTTCCTCTTCGGCGTACTCGCTCCAGCGAACAGGAGTCTCGGTTTCGGCGCGAGGGAAGCACCCTGGGGGGCATCGTCGTCCTCGTCCGACTCGGCTGACGCGACGGGGAAGAGGAGACGCGGGTGAGGGTTCGAAGGAGGCGAGTAGTCCGGGTGGTCGATGGGTTTGGAGGAGCGTTGGTCGTTGATGGTTGTGTGAGGGGGAGGGGAGAGGGAAGGGTCGTTGTAGTAGGGGTTGGCGAAGAGGGTTTTGACTCCACGGCTAGTAAAACGAAACCAAACGAAACGAAGAAGGGGGGGAGGGGAGGTTAGTTTCGACGCTCCGTTGGTCTTCTCGCGCACGGGTCCTCCTCAGAATCGAGAAGGAACGGGGTGAAACGATGCTACTCACAAAACGTAACCCATAGTCTCCTTCTCCTGAATCTCTCCGACCCTCTCCTTCCTCGCTCCACCAACCAGTCCCTTCCCGACCAAACCCATCCCCTCGAGGAAAGGGTTGCCCTCCTCCCAGATCGGCCCTCCAACAGCCTGCTTCTGAGCGTGACTCCTCTCGGTAGCTATCGCCATAGTCGATCCTTTGCGAGCTCCTCGTCGAGAAGGACCCAGCGCGTCGAGGTGTTTGCGAGGGTGCTGAGGTTGATGGTTGGTGTTTCGGATTCGATGCGAACGGGCAGGAGGAGCGGGTGGTGGGAGGGGAGAGAACTGACTTCCTTCTCCTTCGACGTTGGTATTTGAGGAGGAGGCGGAGGCGTGGTGGGAGGTGGAGTGGTCGTAAGGGTGGGTTGAGGAGGAGGACGCGGCGTGGGAGGAGGTGGAGACGAGGAAGGGATTGAAAGGGTTGGAGGTGGACGAGCTGTGGGCATCCTCTTCCTCCTCGATGGTAGCGGGTGGGATGAGACCTCCTTCCTCCATTGGAGCAGCCAGCTGAGAAGCGAAGGTAGGACGACGTTTTGAGTTTGGAGGGGAGGTTGAACGATGATGAACGGGAGAACGGGAACCAAGCCGGACGTCGCGAGTTCGAGGAGGAGTCGGAAGGCTAAAGAACGAACAGAAAGAGGCGAAAGTGGTATGTCAGTAAAGCTGAGAGTGCAAAGAAGATTCTCGTAAAGAAGGGAAGAGCGGATGGGTTGATTTGTGGGTAGGAGAAGAGGAAACGTCGCAAGGGAAGGAGAAGGGAGTCTCACTCCCTCCTTGACCTCCACGACCTCCTTCTCTCTGCCTCCTGCCTGCTGAGCTCTACTCAAGATCGTTCGACCCTAGTAGCCTCTCCGGCAGCCCTCCCTCCTCCCACATTCGTCGAACCAACTCCAACCTCATTCCTACAAGAAGAAGCGGCCCAGCACGTCCCCCCTCCTCCCTTCCCAATCGAGCTCCCTCCTCCTTCTCCTTCCCTTCCCACCTCACTCCCCTCTCTCCCCACTCTCCCAAATCAAAACAATCACAATCAGAATCGAGCTCTTCACTCACCTGGACTCAGTCTTAGTCTCCCTCAACCCGTTCTTCCCCATCCTCGTCCGCGGAAGCGTCCTCGGACACTCGTCCAGATCCATCGCGTTCGCCGTCTTTGAAGAACCAGCTTCGTCCTGGCCAGCAGGTCCGCCTTTGCTTGGGTGGGGGTGGGAGTGATGGGGGAAAGAGGATGATGAAGACTCGGCGGGAGGGGAATAGGGAGCTAAGAATCCAGACATCGTCTCGTCTTTTTGAAGGGAAGGAGAAGGGGTGGGAGGGTGGATGGGTGGAGGAGAGCGAGGAGAAGTTGAACGAACTTCAAGCCATCTCTTTCATTTAAAAAACGCGTCGAGTTTCACGCGTTTCGAAGAGTGAAAATTTAGAGATGGAGAGCTCATAGGTCGTCATCGTAAATCATAGGTAAGCTGAGCTGAGGGAAAAAGCGAAGGCCAAATCTAATCGTCGATAAGGATGGAATCCTGCTCGTTCGTCCCTCCTCCGCCCCCTCCTCCTCCTCGCGAACGTTCCTTGTTTCGATCCGATTTGGGGTTCTTGACGATTAGGTCGTGTTCCACCCTGCCAACGCAAGTCCGAAAGAGAGGGAGACGAGGAGTCAGTGAAGAGAGAGGACGGGAAGGAAAGGTGGGTGGGTAGGAGGGAGGGTGAAGGAGGAGACGGTCGAGCTCACATCGCCATCCTCAAGATCGCTCGCTGAGTGGACGCAACAGCCTTCTCTCCGTCCTTCATCGCGTCGTGGAAGAGTTTCGATCGAGGATCTTCCTTTCGTGCTCGGAGAACCTGCGAACAAATCAAGCGAGGGAAGAGGTGCTCAGCTTCTGCGAAAGGACGAAAGCGAGAGCGAACGACGCGTTGCAGAGAGAAGAAAACGGACCTTGTTCGGCAGATCCACCCTTCCATCGATCTCCCCACTCCCAACCAGCTCGATAACCATCCTGAGCACCTCGTCCTCCTTCATTCCGAACGCAGTCCCCATCCTCGAGAGCTTGACGGACTCGAACGGCTGGAAGTACTGGATGAGCGCTCGTCGACGAACGGACTGGGTGAGATTGGCGAGGTGGTGGGCGAGATGGGGGGTTAGGAGATGGCGAGACTGCAAGCACGCGACGAAAGAGATTTAAGGATCAAGAAGAGAAGAGGAGTCAGTGAAAGAGAAGAGGGAGAGACGCGCGAGGTGAAGAGAGTCGCGAAACTCACCGAATGAGTTTCGAGAAGATCGAGGGCGACCTTGTACTTTCCCTCGACGAACGAATCGACGATTTCTCGAACGTAGGACTCCTCGTCGACGAAAGCTCGGAAGGATTCGTTCCCCAGGAGTTCGGACTTGAGAGCTGATCGTCGAAGAGTCGCGACGGCGCACAACGATCCGTAGATGGCGAGTTCCGAGGGTGAGATGACCTGTAAACGAACGGAACCCGACATCAGCTCTGCCGTCTTCAACGTTCCAAGCAGGTTCCCCATCGTCAAACTCGCAGAAAGCCTTCGTCGAACTCACGGTCTTCGCCCAACTCCCCAACTCTCCCTTGACCTGCAAGAACTGCCTCGCCGCCTGCTCGTACAACCCCTGTCCCAAACTACTCAGCGCCCTCGCCACCTGAAGTCTGGTCGTCGTGATCTTCCTCTCCTCCTCGACCCTGGCGATCTCCTCCTCTCGAGCTCGAGCCTGAGCGGCGGACAGAGGGATGGAAGGGTTGGCGGATCCGTGGAGGAGGGAGGACTGAGGTCGTTCCAAGGCGGCTTCGGCTTTGACGATGTAGGTTGGGATTTGAAGATAGGCGTGGAGGGTGATATCGACCTGAGAAGAGGTGTCGAAAGGGTGTGAGCTTGGAAAGGAGATGGAGGGAGGGAGGGAGGGAGGAGGGAAACTGACCTCGATGATGGACATACACATCTCGAGCATTTGTTGACCTGTAGAGTTGAACTCTCGAGTCTTGACGAAGGACTTGAGAGCTCCTTGAGGGTCGCCGCACTTGAGGTAGAGCTTGGCTAGGTCGACGTGACACATCTGTGGGAGGAAAGGCGAGTGGAGATGGGAAGAAGGAGGAGAGAGGGTCAGCTCGAGCTCGCTCCTTCCACCTCGCCATCTCCCTTTTTCTAGCAGTCCCCCGTCCTTTTTCCTCCGGCAAAGCAAGTATGGATGAACGCTTACCCTTATGCTCTCCTTGATCAAGTTGGCCTGAACTGTCTTGAGTTCTGTCTCTAGCTTTTCGAACTCTCCTCTTTGGATGGAGCTGACCTCCCTCCTCCAGGAATCGTGAGCGTCTCCGCCGAAGGTATCCCAGAGTCCAGAGTCGTAGGTTTCCGCCTTGACAATCGGAAGAGCGATTGCTGAGATTTTGGATCTTAGGGAAGGGACCGAGTTGTAGATGAACGCAAGTCGAGTGAGAAGAGCTCGTCCTGAGGGAGGAGAGGTGAGGTGGAGACGAAGAGGTCAGCTTCCGTCGTCGTGTGAGAGCTACAGAAGCGAGAGGGATGTATGTTTGCTTACCTGTGAACTGGTTTACGATGAGATCTACGTCGAATGGATGTTGTTCGTCCACGTTTACGATTTGATGGGAGGAGTAGACTCGTGAAGATGGAGCTGGAGCAGAGAACGACGACGTGCTGTTCCCGTTCAAAGCAGAGGGAACAGAAGAAGAACTACCTCCTCCGTTGGTCGAGTGGGTGATGGAAGCCATAAGAGAATCCTCGTCGAAGGAATCCATCTTGAGAGAGAAGGAAGGGAAGGAGAATGGAAGGGGAAGGAGATGGAGGTGGAGGTGATCAACTTCGCTTTCGACGCTTCCCTTGCTTTCGTTTCGCCCTCTCGTCTTCGCCCTCCCGACCGCATCTTTCACTCAAAAATGTTCACGCCCAAGTACGCTCAACCCTTCACCCTCGCGGACGCCCTCAATCTCGATCCATCAGTTATCACAGAAGGTCAGTCTTTCTCCCTCGATCTTCCTCTCCCCTCCTCCACGACTCGGAGCTCACCAAGCTCTCCTTCCCTTCCCTTCTCTCCTCTCCTCCCTTCGCAGAGATCACCCGTCTCCAAAACTCTCTTACACACCTTCGGGCATCGAATATCTCGCTACTGCAGTACCTCTCGGACGAAGGAGAAGACCAAGATCTGAGGGAGAGCGTCCAGGAGAACGAGCTCACAATGTTCGTTCGCTCCTTCTTTCTCGCCCTCACCTCTCGTTCACCCTCGAAACTTATTTGTTCTCCCCTTCTCGTGTGATGTAGAGCCTCCCAAGAAGAGCGTATCGACATGCTCCGAGCAGCTCTCGCATCTAAAATAGGCGTTCGAGCAGACAACTCGCACTACGCTCCCCTCCCTTCCCTCGGACCTTCAGCCTCCATCACCACACCTTCTTCTCGACTCCCTCCTACAACAACATCAACCTCCAACCCACCACCACCACCACCCACTTCATCATCAGCACCTCCTCCTCCACCACCCGCATCGCCACCAGGTCTCCCCCGTCCGTCCTCGCTGGGTCCACCACCAGGCTTTCCTCCCCTCTCCTCCGCGACGACGAACGCGTCGACACCAGGAGGGAACGGATCTATACCGGCGGTGGCGGGGGAGGAAGACGACGATGGAGTATATCTATGAGCTCCTTGATGTCTTGCTCTCTTTCGGCGTTGCGAAACGAAAAGGTTCGGGAAAGTCGTTTCATTGAGATCTCGTTTCGCGTTTCCTCAATCCAGCTCAGCTCCATCGCTCTCCTCGTCCGCCTCCTCTCCACCCACAAACAGTCCACCACTCGTCACCTCCTCCTTGGGTTTCGTCTCGTCTCGGATAGCTCCTCCGTCCTGGAAGGATAAGATGTTGGCTTCGTTCATCAGACCGACCTGTTTGAAACCGAACCGACCGAACGCGAGTCAGCTCACTAACGCGACAGCAAACGGGTTTCGAGCAACAGAAGGGATGAATGATATTGTGCACTCACAGCCTCCTCAGCCTCCTCCAACCCCATCTTCCCCAGCACCTTATTCACCTCCTCCAAGCTCTCCTTCTTCAACGCGCTCTTCATCTTCTCCTCGAACCCGTCAAAGATGACCCACCTCCTCATCAAGTACTTCTGCACCTCCACCGGATCCATCCCCTCGGTCCCCTCCCCTTCGAGTTGGATCGTCTCCGGTGGGGGGCCGTCAGGGATGTTGAACGAGATGGAAGCTCCTCCCTCCGCGACGAGTTGGATCTGTTCCTCTCCCTCGCCTGAGGCGGCTCGTTCAGCGGATTCGGCGTTCATGGCGATGACGCGAGCGGCCATTCGGTCGTAGGTTTCCGTGATGTCTTTGAGGAAGATGTCGATGGCTTTCTTGCCGCCTGGGCCGCCTTGTCGCATCCTGAGAAGAGAAAGAGGTCGAGGAAGACGCGTCGAGGGAAAAGGTCAGCGCTCGTTCTCTCCCTCTCGCATCTTCGCCTTCGTACATCCACCCACTCACACTCCAAAGAAACAGACAGACACATCAACTCACCTCTGGAAGAACAACCTCACTCCATCCTTCCCCAGTTTCCTACAGAACTGAACCAACAGTCCCTTCTCGACGCAGATCCTCGCCTTCTTCTTGTCCCCAGCGATCTCAGCGTTGAACGCCTCGAGGAGAAGCGCGTCGGTGGTGGATTCGAACATGACGGTTGGGTTCCGCTGAACGTATTCGAAGGCTTTGTCGAAGTTGAGGTAAGGGACCGAGAGGAAGGCGAGAGCGACGGGGGTGGCGACGGGGAGCTCGCCGTCTTCGTCGTCTGAGTCGGGGGTGAGTTGGGAGGTCTGTGAGAAGGACGAAGGAATGAACAGGGAGAACTCGCGTTAGAGCTGGTGGGCCGGGAGGAGGAAATAATAGGGAGAGGGAAAAGGAGGGAAGCGACGAACCGAGGCTTTGGGGTTGAGGACTTCGATGGCTGAGGAGGAGGAGGAGGGCGCTTTCGCCTTGAGAGGCTTCTTGGTCTCCGCCATAGGGTTGGGAGTAGATGGGTTGACGTACTGCGACACCGCGACGAAGTCAGCTTCACGTCGAAGAGGGAGACGAAAGGAAACAAAAACAAAAGGAGCGACGACTCACTCCTGAATCGAACCCATCGTGAATCCCCTCGCTCGTGATCTTCATCTTACTCTCCTTCTCCTCCTTCTCCACCTCCCTCTCACACTCCTTCGTCCTCTCGTCCAACAGGTTGTTGTGATGCCTCAACCTCTCCTCCAGCCTAGCAACCATCTTCTCCTCCTCTCCTTCCCCGATCTTAGCTCCCTTGATCTCTGTCGCCTCCTTGGTGACCTGCTCGAGCAAGTGAAGAAGCATGACGTCGTAGGTGGGTTGGTTAGGTGCTCCGGTGTTAGGTTTGTCTGGAGAAGGGGAGGTTCGGAGTTGTTGGACGAGGTTGGAGAAGGTTGAGAGCGCTTGGATAGGAGGGAGGTCGGTGAGAGAGGTGAGGAGGGAGATGATTCGAGGTCGAAGGGTTCCGTTCAGAGCGACTTCGGTTTTGAGTTTGGAGATTCGGACTTGACGCTCGGCTCGCTTTTGGTGGATATCTTGTTGTTTCCATCTGAAAGAGGAAGAAGGACAGAAGAGGAGGTCAGCTGAAGGGAAGAAGGAGATGGTCGAGCTGGCGAGTTTCCCTTCTTTTGTTCTGCCGCACCGTCCGTCGCGATGAACTTACCGGATCATACTCTTCTTATCGATATTAGGATGCTCTTCGATGTCAGAGTCGTCTGAAAGCTGTATATATTCAGAAAGAAACGAAGCGTCAGCGAGCTTGCAAGGAAACGAGGAAGGACGGACCCTCTTGAGCTTCTCCTTCCTTCCTCGAGCTTCCTTCCACTCCCGCCCTTTCACGCCCACTCCGAATAGCAAACTCACCTCGAGCTGGTCCCATTTGGAGTAGTTGAGAGGCATCTTAGTAAAGCCAGAGAGAGGAGGAGTGAAAGTTTTGAGGAGGAAGGGTCGTGAGGGTGAGGAGAGAGGGACTCGGCAGGACACGAAATCGAGGCGAGCTCTTCCGCCCTGCCCTCTGTCCGTCGTCCACAAACCAGAACAGCGAAGATCTTCACTTGTTCAATTCAAGCTCCTCGACATGCCGGTGAGTCTTCTCTACTAGAGCAGAGGTTTCAGAGGTCGAAAAGTTCGCTGACTCGACTCGAATCTTCTCAACTCGCTGCCCTTGATCAGAGTGGAGGGCTCAACTTCGTTATCGCCCTCGCGGGATGTATGACCTTCTTCGGATGCCTACTCGCTGGATCTGTAGTTCTCGGGAGACAGGATCCTGCTTCGATTCCAAGGTGAGTTGTCGATCCATGCGCCATGCTGGGAGAAGGAGGGAGGAAGGATGGGAGCTTCCCGAGTTGAGCTTCCCACCTCTCCTCCTCCCTCCGCTGAGCCCTTCTCCTCGCTTCCCGACAAACGGCAGAGCTGACAAACATGATCACGTCTGCTGCTCAGATATCTTCGTTGGCTAGCTGCAGAACGCCCTGAGGTCGTGCTGGAACAGGATCTCGCATGGACGGACTCGAGAGGGGTCAAGAGGAGAGGCGGGAAAGACCTCGTCGTACCCGAGATCTACGAGGTCGAGATTCGGGAGGAGGTAGAGAGTGCGAGCCTCGAGTCTAGTTTGATTAGAAGCTGGCAGGAGCAGGGATGGATGGTGAGTCTGCGAGACCTGGCTCTGGAGGTGGAAGAACGGGACGAGAGCTGACCCTCGTTCGGGCTCGCTTGGCTCTCTTGTTTCTCTCCTCCAGCCGATAGCAGCTCGACTCGCCCCTCTTGCCACATCGTCGAACGCTCCGTCATATCCTCCAGCTAAGCCATCAACAGAGAAACCCTCTCGGCCACTCATCCCACCTCCCTCCGTCACTTCCCTCCGCGACGCGTCTCCTCTGCCTCGTCCCACCCTCCTCGTCGCCTTCCTCATCTCGCCTCCCCTTCCTCCTCCCACTACCACCATCACGTTCTCGCAAGGAGAGGAACCCGTGGTCGACTTCGACTTCGAGATAGGAGTGGAACAGGTCAAGCTGGACGGGAAGGTCGAGGCGCTGAAGTTGAAGTCGACTTGGACGTGACTGCCGTTGTTTCGTTCTCTCCGGACCCGTTCGTACCTATCCTCTCTCCCTTCTGTATCTTGGTATCTCTTACCCTAATCCCACAGCTCGTGCGTTTTGCATCTTGTACCCCATCTATCTAACGACGTTTTCCTTCCTCGACTCGCGCGTCGTACGCGACCATCCACCTTTTCGGACCCGGAGAGTTGGGATTCGTGGCGGAGAACGAGCGAAACCGAAGGAGGACTCTCAGATCTCGATGGGAAGTGCGAAGCTGGCGGACTTTTGCGAATCGGCGGAGAGAGGGATGGGGAAGCAAGATCGTCGACGCGAGTCCGAGCAAATGCGCATCTCGTCGCCTTGCCTGTACCTCTCTCTCTTTCGTCTAGCGTCTTTGATGAACATTCACGATCACCGACAATCTTCTCTGAGGCTATAACGAGTAAAAAGAGAGTTGATTTCAGGGACTTGGCTAGCCCATCGTGCAACACCTCGTCCCTTATCTGGGCTTTTCCGTTTCGATTCCTCTTCGGTCGCAGGGATGACCCCGAAAGTGGCTAGGCTGTAGGTTCGAGTCCAGCATATAACAGAGAGATGTATGCTTTTCGCGCCGGCTTTGAACGTCCGTCTCGGAGCTCGCTTTCTCGCCTGAACCAGCCATCTCGACGCGTCCGCTCCGCGTCGCCCGTTTCTTTGCTTTCGTCCTCCCTTGATCAGCACGAGGCTTTTTCTCGGAGACTCGCGAATCTGAGCCTCGGTGTATGAGCTTGGTCTGTGTGCGCGGGAGAACGCAAGATCTTCCCTTGACGACCAAAAAATCATGACGACACGCGACGGACTTCCTTCTTTGAGCGAGGAGCGAAGTCGAAACGAAAGCGCATCCAACCGCCATGTTTTCGGAAGCTACAGGACACTCAGCTCATCTATCGAACCAGTGTCAGAACTGTGCGAAGACGTGTGGAAAGGAGTCCGGGTTGGAGATCAAAGTCTGTGAGTGAGCTGGGAGAGGGGGGAGGGAGGAGATCTGTTGAGCTCGGGCTCCTCCTTCCTTCCTTTGTTCTTCCTTTCCACCTTCGCTGTCTGCGAGAAGGACTCGAGCTGACTCTCTATCGTCTTTCCTTTGATAGGCAGTGCATGTCGCCAAAGTAGATACTGCTCAGTTGCCTGTCAGAAGGAGCACTGGACGACTCATCGACCTTTCTGCAAGCTCAATCGCAAGGTGCTCGAGATTCCCGTCGGAGAGAACGAGCCTACGAATGAACGTGAGTCTCATCCAACGGTTCGAAGGGCGTTGATCGGATGATCTTATAAAGGGTCCCAGCTGAGCTGAGGATTGGATCGAGCTCAGTGGCTGGAGGAGGAGGAAGGGACGAGATGGATCGAGCGATGGAGGACAGCTTGAGACGAGTCGACGCTGACCTCTCATCTTCTTCCTCTTCTCCTTTCACCTTTCCTCAGTCCTCAAATCAGTGATGCGACTCTTCATGCCATGAATCTCATGACTCCCGCTGGACGAGCGATGGCTGTACGTTCTCGCTTCTTCATCTAGCTTACCCCTCGCTCGACGACCTCTCGTCTCAACCTCTCTCGCTGCTGACCTGGTCTCGCATCTGCACGATTTCTTCTCACCCATCTAGGGGAAACAAGCACTCATCGTCGACGTGACCTTCAACCCCAAGGGAAAGACGGACGGGACGAAGTTCGACTTCAAGTTCGCGTCGGTCTTCTCTGCAGCAGAGGTGAGTCTGCTTCCCTCTCTCGACTTTGACGCTCGCTGAGTCCCCTCCGCGTTGATCTTTAACAGATCAAGAAACTCGTGCCCACCGTCGACATCTTCGCCACTCGAGACCGAATCGCGAAACAGCATATCGAGAAGGGAATCGCCGACGTTTGTGCTATCACCATTTTGACTTGCATGTGAGTCGTCACTCCCTCTCACCTCTTCACGTTCGTTCCGTTCTTCTTCCGCTCCCGAGCTGACCCTTCCTTTAACCATCGCTTCGCTTGCTTCGCTTCGACCAGGCCAACCCCGAAAGGACCCAAGCACCGAATGCTCACGAATCTCGTTCCGCTGGCATGGGAGCAAGAGCTCATCAAGGACGTCCCTGATGATTTCGATGACTGGGAGAGAGAACTGGAACACGATCTGTCGAAGGGTGTGAGTGTGAGATCGAACAGGTGGTGGTGAGTACGGAGGGATGGGCGGGAGCGACGCGTCGAGCGAGGACGACGAGGGAAGAGTTCGGTTGGGTTTCGTTCTTCATCCGAGCTTTCATTTACGACCTTAATGACTTATTCGGAACCTCTCTCGCCTCCGCTGAAAGTTTCGGAGACCTTCTTCCCGTTCGCGACTCTAGTCTAAACAACGCGAAACGAAGCGCCGGGACTCGAATCGACTCACGCGTCGACATTCCCTCTCCTCTCCCCTAGGTCTCTTTTGCTGTCGACTTACCATACAACATTGATGACACTACACAGCCTTGACTGGTAGAGAGTCCGGGGTTCTCTCTCTTCGCCTTCTCGACTATGCGCAACGCGAAACGAAGCTCGACGCGACTCCCTCTCCTCTCCTCTCCCCTCCCCCGCTCCGCTCGTATCAGCAGAAGCTCATCCATTCATGGTTCCTTCGCACGAGCACCAGCACCAGAAGCGTAAAGTGTAAAGGAGGGAGCAAATAAAGATAAGGGGGGGCAGGATCCGCGAAGAGAAGGTGAAGGTGAAGTTTGATGGAGGGCGAGCGAGAGAGAAGAGCAGAGGATGACCCAGAACGAAGGAGAGGAGACGATAAAAAAAGACGGTATAGCCTAGTGTGGATGGAAGAAAAAGATGAAGATGAAGAGCGGGGCAGATGGATGGAGACGTAAGGAGTACAGATGGAAGGAGAGGGAGGGAGGAGAGGGTGGATGGTTGATACAAGCAGAGGAGGGGAAAACGGAAGAGAGGCGTGGTACAGAACGAACGAAGCGAAGCGAGAGTGGAGTCGGGAGAGAGAGCTAGAACGCCATCCCCACCCTATCCCGCTGCTCATCCCCCTTCGCCACTCGTCGTTGAAGTTCCTCCTCGTTCTGGAACGAGAACGGCGGGTGTTGTCGACTTCGTTCTTCCTCCTCGTACCGATGTTCGTCGTGCTCATCGAAGTGCTCGTTGTCCCAAGCTCCTCCTTCCTTCGGATCCTGCATGATCGGACTTGAGATGACCATCGGAGCGGAGGAGTAGTCGGAGGGATCCCTGGATCGTTTGGCTCCTTTCACGAGAACCATTTCTCGAGACTCGCGAGAGCGAAGACCGTCCGCTTGGTGTTGGCGGAATTGCTTGGGGAGGAGGGAGAGTCCGAGGAGGTAGGCTAGGGCGAAGAGCTGGGAGGAGGAGACGAAGAAGAAGAGGGGGAGGGGTTAGGGGGGTGCAGGGAGGAGAGAGGGAGAGGGGAGAGGAAGAGACGTACGCCGAGAAGAACACCCCAGGCTACTCGAACTCCCGTCGGAACGGCTCCTAGACTCGACCAGGAAGCCCACTCATCTGCAACAGTGGAAGAAAGCGTCTCGTCAGTCTCGAGCGGCCTGCGACAACGCGAAGAGAGGAGACACGAAGCTCACCAAACCCAGTCCAAACCGTCGCCCAACCGATCACCAAGATGAGGATCCCAACGACAGGGTGCATCCAGTTCTGTATGCTCCTCCCCTTGACCTGAGCCTTAGCGTGAGGGCTGGCGGGGAAGATGTGGATCTGCAGCGACGAAGGAAGGAAGAGAGGGAGGATCAGACGACGGATCGCCGGGTCGAAAGCAAACGAGAAGAAGGGGAGGACGAACCGCCGTTCCAAACCCGATCTGAAAGATGACGAGGATGAAGAGCGATAATCCAAGAGCTCGATGAGAGGACCAGAAGTGATCCGAGGTGATTCCCGTGGAGAGGTTGGTGGCCTGACGACGGACGACGAAGATGGAAACGACGTGGTCAGCTCGAAGAGACGAGGGAAGAGTAGAACGAGTGAGAGAGAAACGAACATGGACTCCGAGACCGAAAGCGATGACGATGAAGGGAAGAGATAAAACGACGTGGACCAGCCCTGCAGTTGACGAAGGCGACGCGGACGAGGAAAGAAGTCAGACGCGTCTCCCGTCGATGGTCGTCAAGCTTCGAGCTTCGAAACAGGATCGAGGACTCACAGTGCGCCGTGATCCAATGAGGCCAGAAGGCTCGAAGAAGTCGTGCGATGACCTGAAAAGACGAGATATAGCGAGCGAGACCCAAGGTCAGCTCTCAAGTTCGAAACGAGAACGCAAAAAGAGACCGAGCGACTCACGATTCCCGTGGGTATGCAAACCATCGCTCCCAGACCTCCGAACGTCGCATGTGCGATGATGATCCTCTGAAAGGAAGTGTAGGCGACTGCAGCGTTGTTCGAAGATCCTCCTGCAGCTCGAGTTGCTTGAGGCGCCGTAAGGTTGGTGGTCGTTGCTGAACGCGGGAGCGAAGGACGACGGTCAGGTCAGCTCTCGTGCTGCTTCCCGCCTTCCATCTCTCTCATTTTCTGACACGCAGGCATCCGAACTCACCGACGGGTTTCCCTGTAGCTTGACTAGCCGTCTGAAGCACCGAGGCCGTCTGCGTCGAGTTGACCGCTCGCGTCGTCGTTACCGAGCTGGTGATGACCTTAGTGAGATCGAGCGTTGTAGCTCCCGAGTCTCGATGCTGGGCGATGTTGGCTCCTGGTGAAGTAGATCCTGGATTCGTGTTGCTCTGTCGAAACAAGGCGAAAATTAAGGAGCGTGAATGGTCAGCGAAATTGAAAGCTTTGCGATCGAGAAAGGATCTTCCGACGAGCTGAACTATGATATCGGCGGCAGAGAATAGACGTACGTAGGCCCAGATGATAGGAACGACGCTTGGCGAAGTGTAGTCGTCGAAGGAGAAGGTGATGGACGTCGCTGAGGAGTTGAGAAACGACGCGTAGGTTTCGAGGGTCGCGACGGAGGAGGGAGTGGTCTCCGTTGGTTGAACTTGAGCTCGTGATGATCTCTGAGAGAGGGTGATGGAGGTGTCTGAGTTTGGCCACTGCGGAAGGGAGATGAGAGCGACGGTCGGAGGAGCGAGCGAGGGAGGGAGGAAGAGGAGGGGAGGGGAGGGAGGCGCGCGGAGGGAGGGGACGTGGGGCGGAGGGACAGAGTTAGCTTCGAGTGAGACGCCAAGGATGTTGAAAATTGTAGAGAAGGACGCACCACTATCACCACTGGATACGAAGGAAGTCAACAGAGAAGAAAGGTCAGATGGTCTACTAGAGAGGACGAGAAAGAGAACAAGCTCGAGCTCGCTCTCAAACAGTCGAGCCTTTCTCTTTCCGGCCGAGCTTTTTGCCTTCCCCTTCAGTCCTTCCCGCCTTCCCAGAGCTCCCTTCTTTCCCCCACCTAGAGCCCAGAGAATAAGACGCGTTACTTACTAGGAGAGTTTGCCATCGTTGTTCCCCATCTGTCGCAGCGAGAACAGGCGAGGGAAGAGGGAGGGGAGGCCGGTTCAGCTCTCGTTCCCTTCCGTCCTTGCGCTCCTCCCTTCCTCCTTCCTTCCTCTGAGAAAAAGCAGAACTTGACTGACCCTATGCTTATCCAACCGAATCCTGGATCTGATTTCTGACTTGCAGGTGTGCGAGAGAGGGTGTCTACAGAAACAGAGAAGAGCGCGAACCAAACAGGTGTGAGCTTCGTTCCCTCCCTCCCTCTCGCCCCGCCTTCCTTTTCTCGGATTCCATTGGCTCAGCTGAAAGAGACGACTCACAGGTTACTTTGGAGGATGTCTTGACGGCAGAACAGCAGACGAGCTATGGAACGTCCCAAGAAGCGAGAAAGTCAGCTTGTATAGAGCGCCAGGAGCCGCGACGGAGGAAATCGGACGAACTGTCGAGCAGAACGAGTCGCCTGTGTCGGCTCTCGCTGGGGAGGAAGCGAGAACAACCAGAGCTAGAAACGCGAAAGGGAGCATTCTCCCGATAAGCTGACGGTGCTCGATGTAGATATGGCAAGGAAGGGAGGGAGAGGGAGGGGAGAAGGGAGGTCGACGTTGGGTTCCTTGTTGCTCCTCCTTGCCGACGAACTCGACTCGACTCGCCTGGACGTCATCCTCTTTTTCGCCCCTTCGCTGCCTTCCTCCCTTCACCTCCATCTTGTACCCTTTTCTCCCCTTCCTTTCCCTTTCTCCTTCCTAGTATGGCGAACCTTGGACCTATCCACCACGTCACCCACCACGTGAATCCTACTCCTCACGCTCCTCCTTCGTCTCTGATCCATCCTCCTTCGTCAGGGATCGTCAGCTCGTCGACTTCCTTCGTTCAAGCTCACAAGAAGGCTCTCCTCGTAGGAGCGGGAGCCGTCGCCGTCGCTGCTGCGGGTTACTACTACTACACCACCACCGCTGGACCTGGAGGAAGGAAGGGAGGAGAGCCCGATCTCGAGTCAGGGAAGGCGGTCGGAGGAGCAGGAGGAAGTGCGAGCGGGTCTTCAAAGAGGAGGAAGAAGAAGTCGGCCAAGAAGGGGGTCAACGATCCTGACGGCCCTCTGCTGGAGGAGATCAAGCCCAAGAAGGAGAAGGCTTCAGCTACCGAGGAGGTCAAGGAGGAAGCAGGAGAGGAGCAGGTCAAGATCGAGAAGAAGGATGGTACGTTCATGCCTTCCTCCTTCGCTCCGTCCCTCGAGCTTCCCTCTACCTCCCAGGCTGATCTTTCTTTTCCGATCTGCTATGCTTCATAGACATCCCCTCCCCCTCAGCATCCGAAATCGCCGTCATGACCACCGAGGATCGAACCGCTCTCGCCAACCTCCTCAAATCTCGAGGAAACACCCTCTTCTCCAAAAAGGACTTTTCGTCCGCCATCGACTTCTACACCAGGGCCATCGCCGTCTCCCCAGTAGAGTCTGCCGTCTTCTACTCCAACCGAGCTGCTTGTGAGTTCTCCGCTTCCTTCTGTTCGATCGGTAGGGCTAGGGAGGGCAAGGAAAGGAAGGAGGGAGGGAGCGAGCTCTTTTGCGAGCTCAGCTTCGACTTCCTTCTTTCTCTTTCCCTCCGTCATCCCACCTTCCCACCTTCCTCCCAGTTCCAACGACCTAACGACCTCCTCCGTGCTCTTGCTGACCTGGCTCTCTGCTCCTTGTATTGGTTTGGTTATTATCAGCCTACAACTCCCTCACTCCTCCTCAGCACGAGAAGGTCATCGAGGATTGCGATTCGGCTCTTCGGTTGGATCCCACCTACCTCAAGGCGCTTCGTCGTCGAGCCGCTGCTCTCGAGTCTCTGGATAGGGATGAGGAGGCTGTTCGAGGTCAGTTTTAAGCTCCTACCTCCTCTTTCGATCTCCCTGGCGTCGTCGTCCGCCTTTCATTCATTCTCGACCTCCCTTCCACTTCGCAGATTACACGGCTTGCACTCTCCTCGAGGCTATCGACCCTCCCAAGAGGTCGGCAGCTGCCAAGGAGCCTCAGACTGGAGATATCCTCGAGAAGGTCTTGAAGAAGATGGCCAACCGAGAGGCTCAGGACATCCTTCGGGTCAGTTCGACTCGTCCCTCGCTCCTCTTTCGGTCGCGTGCTCGTGTGCTCACGACCTTCTTCTTTCTCTTCGCTCTTTCAGACACGACCTGCTCAACTTCCTTCCTCCACCTTCATCACCGCCTACCTCGACGCTTTCCGACCTCGTTCGTCCCAGTTCTCCTGCTTCCCTCATCTTGCCTTCTCGCGACGCGATTGTTGACCTCTCGCCCCTTCTGCTTTCTTCTTCCGTCTTCTCCAGACCCCGCTCCCGCTCTTCCCGAGCCCTCCACCCAAGCCGACTCGACCCTCATCCTGGCGTTCGAGGCTCTCGAGGCTGGAGACCACAAGCACGCGTTCACGCTCGCTCAGGAGGCTCTCACTCAGGGCATCACCTGGACCGAGGGAAAGGCCGAGGCTCTCAACTTGAGGGGAACTTTCAAGTGAGTCGATACGCCCTGATGTCTAGTAGACCAGCATAGAAGCTGGGAAACGGAGGAGGAGGAGAGCTCGAGCCGAGGAGGACGCGAATGAACGGACGCGTCGCTTTTGTTTCGTTCGGCAGGTTCCTCATCAACGACCGAGATGGAGCTAAGGAGGACTTCGAGGAGTCTATCGCCATCATGCCCAGTCTCGTTCAGAGCAGGGTCAAGCTCGCGTCCGTTCACATGGAGCTCAGTGCGTTTCACTCTCTTTTGGTTCAATTCGGCTCCTTCGATTCGGCTCGACGACGCTGACGCCCTTCTCCTTCTCCTCCTTTCTTCACAGACAGCATCGCCGACACCTTTGGCGACTTCGAGGCCGCCATCGCCCAGAACCCTGCCGATCCCGATATCTACTACCACCGAGGACAGGGTACGTGTCTTTCCCTCCCTCTTCGCTCGTCTCTGCGTCTCTGCCGCGACTGACCCGCTTGCCTCTCTCTCGGTTGTTCTTCCCAGTCTACTTCATCGCCGGAGAGCTCGACAAGGCCATGGACGACTACTCCAAGTCCTCCGAACTCGACCCGACGTTCATCTTCTCCCACATCCAGCGAGCCGTCACTCAGTTCCGACTCGAGAAGGTCCCCCTCGCCATGAGCTCGTTCAGGAGCATCTTGAAGCAGTTCCCCGATAGGAGTGAGGGTTACAACTACTAGTGAGTCTGTTGGTTCTATTCGAGAAGGGCGGGGAGGTGGTTTCGTCCAGAGCTGTCTTCGACTCGAACTGACCGACCTCGGGTTTCCTCCGTCTTCCTCTTCACAGCGGAGAGCTTCTCCTCGCCGAGCAGCGATTCTCGGACGCTATCGAGAAGTTCGACAAGGCTATCGAGATTGAGGAGTCCAAGTGAGTCGTCGAACCTTTCCCTCCCTTTTGTTCGGTCGCGTCCACGCCGCCTCCCCCTCGGTCTTCGAGCGCTGACCCTTCTCCTCTTATCTCCGTTCTCTTCTCCCAGGGCCACCCGACACAAGAACGTCCTCCCCATGGTCAACAAAGGAAACTGTATCCTCCGATGGAAGGAGGACTTCGCCGAGGTCGAACCTCTGATCCGACAGGCTCTCGAGATCGACCCCGAGTGCGACATCGCCATCATCACGCTCGCTCAGATCTCCCTCCAGCAGAGCAAGATCGATCAGGCCGTGGAGATGTTCCAGAGGGCGAAGTTGATTGGAAGGACTGAGGAGGAGTTGGTTCAGGCTGTGGGTGTTGAGCGGAGGACGCGCTTCTTTTTTCGGCTTCGCGTTCGTGCATTCTAGTGCTCGCTAGACGGAGAGCTGACCTCGTATGTTCGCACTCCCCGTTCCGCACCTACAGATCACCTTCGAGCAAGCTTCCAAAGCTCAGCTCTTGTTCACCAAGGTTCGTCGTTTCGCCTTCTCTTCCTTCCGTTCCTCCCTTCCTCCCTCCCTCCCTCGCCAATTTCGCTGACTTCCTCTCTGCCCCCCTTCTTTTCCGAAACAGAACTACCCCGAAATCCACGCTCGAATGACCGCTATGATGCAGCAGCAGGGTGGCCGATAAACCCGAACCCTCTCCTCCATCTCTCTCGCTCGTTTCGTCGTTCACCTATCTACGTTCAAACCCATCTCCACCTCTCCCTCCCTTCTCCGTCACGACCATCTACTAGTCCCCAGTACTCTCTAGCTGCACATCTACACCTTCGCCTCTCTTTCTTTCTCTCTCTGTTTTTGCGCGCGCGATCTATCATCAGCTGTTCGTTTCTTGCCTGCTTCTCGCTCGCGAAAGAAGAGCTCGCTCCTGCTCGTTGAAGAAACGAAACGGACATCATCAGAATCGTAAAACGCGAACGCCGATTCAAAGCTTCGACTCCCCCCTCTTCTGAGGTTTAGTCGCTCCAAGCGACTCGAACACAACCTTCTTCTTGGTCGAGAACGACGCGACCGTCGCTGGGAAGTCTTGCGACTGCAGCATCACGGAGTTCCAGAGAGAGGTGTAGTCCAGGGATTCTTGGATCGTGTGATCTCGAGCGTCTGTGGGGAATCAGAAGCAAAGGATTTGTGTGAGCGCTGAAGGAATGGAACGCGACGCGAGAAAGAGAAAGGGGAGAGAGAGGGAGAGAGGGAGACGAAACGAACGGTCAAGGAGATGCTTCGTTCCGATGACGGCGATAGGGGAGAGTTTGGCGATTTGTTCGGCCATTCCGAGAGCGTCGGCTGCGAGGGAAGACGAAGACGAGGAAAATGAGAAAAGGGTGAGCGGGACGAGGGGAAGAGGGAAGAGGGGAAAGCAAAGCGCGACGACTCACAAAGGACTTCGATCCTGGAACCAGAGACGATCCGACTGACGAGACCCATCTTCTCGGCTTCTCGAGCGTCGAAGAACCGACCGGTGAGAGCTAGCTCTCGGGCGAGGGACTTTAGAGGAGCGTTGGGTCAGTCGAGGTTGGGAGAGTGGGAGAAGCGGGCGAGACGAGGACGAACATCGTTTCCGACGACCTTGGGAACTCGTTGGAGGGATCCGATGTCGGCGGCGAGTCCAACGACCACTTCCTGTACGATCGAGTCAGCGCTGAGAACGCCGAAGGGGTAAGAAGGAAGGGGATGGCTCACTCGAATGGAGAACTTCGAATCGGACGAGCAAACGCGGATGTCTGCAGCTGAGATGATGTCGAGTCCTAGACCTAAGCAGAGACCGTGAACTGCAGCGATGACGGGAACTCTGCATCGAGAGACTTGGGAGATGGCATCTTGGAAGTCCTGGGAGAGAGACGCAGAAGAGGAACGGAAGACGAGCTCGATCAGCTCGCTGGCTCCTCCCTCGATTTCGCTTGCTGCTACAGCGACCTTAGGGCGAGGACGTACTGTGATATGAGGTCTCGTAGCGAGAGCCGTCCTCGCAGCGTCTACTCGATCGAAAGCTCCGATCTCTCCCCCGGCGCTCATGACTAGGCAAGGGAAAGGAAAGGAAACGAAGGAAGGGAAGGTCAGCTCGAGCTCACACCTCCTCCTCCCTTCCCCCATCTCTCCAAGAACAACTCACGATCGAGCCCAGCCGTGAAGCCCTTCTCAACATCCGAAGCCAAGACCACCACTCGCACATCATCGTCCCTTCCTGCAGCCTTGAAGGTCTCTCCGAGCTCTCTCCAGAAGGCTTCGCTGAAGGCATTGACGGGTGGTCGAGCGAGCGAGAGAAGCAGGACATGAGGGGAGGGTCGAGAGGAGGCGATGAAGGTGGGAGCTGGGTAGGACATGTTGAAGAATGAGATGACCTTCGGGTTGAGATTGTTTGGAAAGAGATGGGATTCGCTGATGGGTGTTGGTGAAGACTTGAAGAGGACGAGGGAGGGAAGCTCAGCTCGTTGAGGTTCGCTCGGCCTCTTCTGATACCCGTGAGCTTTCGATCCTCGTGATGAGTTTCTCAGTGCGAAAAATTCGTTTCTAGAAGGAAGACTGACGTGAGACCTACAGAGCATCTGGTCGAGAGGCAGGATCTCGCGGACCAGAGCGAAAAGCGGCCAACAAAGCGCGTCGCTCGTTCTCGATGTCGACGCGTCGTCCTTGACCAAAAGTGAGCTTTCCTTTCTTTACGCCCGCTCGGAGGGCCGCCAGGTTCTCTTCCTCAGATCAAGTAAACCATCACATATCACAAAAGCATCCTCAAACTAAAGCTCCTCCTGCGCCACCTCCTTCTTCACTCCCACTCTCGCCACGACCCTCGTCCTCAGTCGCTCCAAAACCTCCTTCAGCTTCTTCAGACCACCATTCCACCAAACTTGAGCTCTGAGTCCTCCCGGAAGTCCCTTTCCATCGCCTCGGAGCTCGAGCGGCTGCCCATGCCATGAAGAAGACGCGTCGCGAGGTACGCTCGAAGTTGAGGGAAGGTTTCGTCGACGATGAAGGGTTTATCGCCAGGAGACGAAGGCGGTGTGCCGTCCTGGATGAACGCTTTGAGAGCTCCGTGCTGAGGGATACGATCATCTCTCTGGGAGAAGAGGAAAAGAGTGAGGCGAGACGCGTTGAGAAAGCAGAAGAGCTCATCCTCCTCGTCGTATCGTTTCCGTTTCGGAGCCTCAGGCCGAGCCGAGCGTCGAACAGAAGGCTCTCCTTCAGCACGACGAGAGAGGACGTGAAGGGCAGGTTGGAGGGACAGGATCAAAGCGAAGAGTCGGGAGGAAGCCGACGCCTCGTTTCACGTGAGTTGGGGGCCTCAAAAATCAATATGCAGTGTTTGCGGGAGATCTACAGAACGGGAGGAAATCTGCCCGGCTGAGATTCTCGAGCCAAGAAGGGGGAGCGGAGTGTCGGATCGTTTCAGACGCGACGAGCAGGAACGGTCAAAAGTCAGTCTCGTCGAACCTTGAGAGGAACGAAGAGAGCCGCGTTGCCTGTCTGGCAGAGAAGGTCCTCTCAGAGATATGAACGTACGACGTCTGAGAGATCGTCTGAGAGATGATAAGATGGTGTTCTGGAGTTGTCTGGAAGTTGGGAAGGAAGAGAGATCTTGCGTGGAGATGGGAGGGAGGAGAGCTGAAACGCGAAGGTGTTTGAGCAAGCTCGCTTCTCGTCAGTTTTGCTTCGTTTTTTCTGCATTTTTCAAGCTTGAATCCTGAGCTGTCTCAGAGACACTACCCTGAGCTAGTTATGTCTTCGAAAAATCTGCATTAAAAATGCCTCCGGAACGTCACTCGGCTGCGATCGAGCTGGGCAGAACCGAGGCTTTCCAGCGTCGAAGCTCTCAACCTCCATCACCTCCCCACTCCCTCCCTCCCCCCTCTTCCCCCAACACCATGGTCAAGCAAGCTTCCCTCCCCGTTGAATCCAACCCTCACGTCCGACGATCTCATCTGTCCAAGGAGCTCCTCGACCGACCCAAAGGACTCGGAATCGACACTGTTTACGACGGTTCGTTCGACTCGTTTCCCCTCCTTCTCCCGTCTTGAGACTAACTCCCTCGCCCATCGCATCCCATCCTGACTCTCTCTCCCTCTTCCTCTCTTCCTCCTCCTTCCCTTCTTCTCTACCTCACCTTTCGCTCTTCGGCCTTCCTTCACTCATCCCTGCAACGTCCCTCTTCCTTCCCTCGGGTTTGACCTTCTCTTCCCCTCCTTCTCTCGCGCTCAGTGTTCCCTGTCCTCGCCAAGAAGTACGGAGACCGCAAAGCTGCAGGGTACCGAGACGTGATTGCTACTGTAGAGGAGGAGAAGGATGTCAAGAAGGTCGTCGAGGGCAAGGAGATTACAGAGAAGAAGAAGTGGAAGTAGTGAGTTCCCTCCTCTCGCTCGTCGTTGGGTCTCGTGTCTCGCGTCTCGTCCAAGGGCTTGGGAGGAACGAGGTCCCTCCCGTCTCTACACCTCCTCCTCCTCTACACCTCCCTCTATACCATCCTCGCACTCCCTTTCATCATCTTACCCCCTCCCCAACGACTTTCTCGTTCCCCAACGTCCGGGAGGAGGCGGCGAACGCTCTTCTCTACCCCGCTGCTCCCTCGAGCCCGCTCGTCATCCGTCCTCTTCTACTCGCTTCTTCTCCTCTCAGGGCTGAACGCTGACCTTGATTCTCGTTCTTGCAGCTTCACCCTCTCCGACTACAAGTACCTTTCGTACAACGAGGTCTTTTCTCGAATCGAGGAGATCGCTTCGGGACTCAGGCACCTTGGAATCGAGGAGGGCTCGAGGGTTGGAATCTACGCTGACACCTCGTGAGTCCTTCTCCTGCTTCTCCCCCTTCTTTTCTCTCGATTTCGTGCTCTGTAAGGGGTAGAGAGAAGGAATCGGAGTCGCAGAAGCTAAATGGTCTTCCTGTTCATGCTACGATTCAGGGTTAACTGGCAAATCGCTGCTCATGGATCGACTCGAGCTCTTCTTCCCATCACCACTGCCTACCCTACCCTTGGTCTTTCTGGTGAGTCTCGCTTCCTCGACCTCCACGTCCTCGAAGACCTTCAATCTATTCTGAGATGCTCATTCATTAATTTTGCGATCTCAGGTCTCGCCCACTCCTTGACCGAGCCCGAAGTCCAGGCCGTCTTCACCAACGCTGCTCTTCTCTCCGTGAGCTCTTTCTGTGCTTTCCGTAGTCTTGCGAAAGAGATCGAGCTCATCAACTGACTACCTCGCTCGCCGCTCTACCAGACTCTCGAAACCGTCCTCCTCAAGGGAGCCAAGAACGTCGGAGACGATGGAAAGAACGACGACAAGGAGGGAGGAGGAGAGGATGTTCGATTCGTCATCTACGACGGAAAGCTGGAGAAGGAGGTCAGTATATTCCCTCTCTCCTCGTCCTCGGAGTCGAAGCTGATCGCTTTAAGTGTCTTTGGTCGTTTGGGAAACAGGGAGCTTTCGAGAAGCTCAGCTCGCACCTCGAGTCGAAGGGAGGAAAGCTCATCCACTTCGACGAGCTTCGTTCGACCGGAAAGGCCAACCCTGGAGACTTTTCTAAGAAGCCCTCGCGAGACGATACCTTCTGCATCATGTACACCTCTGTGAGTTCTCGCCATTCTGCTGGGTTTGGTCGACAGAGATGGGGCTGACTCGCTGCGTCTTCGGTCGAGGAAACAGGGTTCTACCGGATCGCCCAAGGGAGTCGTCCTCAGCCACGGAAACATCATCTCTTCGCGTAAGTTCCTGCTCGCATACACTCTCTCTACTCGACTGTATCTGACTCGAGCTCTCGTCATTCGTCTACAGTCGGTGGAACCATGGCTTTGATCGCTCCTATCCTGGTTCCCGACGACACCTTCCTTGCCTTCCTCGTGAGCTCCCTTCCCTTCCTTTGGCTCCTTCGCTGCCTGGCTTGAGCTGACCTCGCTCGACTTCCTTCCGTACAGCCTCTCTCCCACATCCTCGTGAGTCCTCCTCGTTCCTCTTGCTGAACTCGCGACCTCTGCTGACCTCTCGTCTCTCCAACTCTTTGCAGGAAATGCTCGTCGAGCTCACCTTCTACACCACCGGAACCACTCTCGGATACGGAGGAGTCAAGACTCTTACCGACGCTTCTGTCCGAAACTGCGAGGGAGATCTGAAAGCCTTGAAGCCGTCGATCATCGTCGGAGTTCGTGAGTTCGACGCGTCCTTCCTCTCTTCGACCTCCCTCGAGCTGACCCTTCCCCTCTTGTCCCTCTTCTCCAGCTGCCATCTTTGAGACCATCCGAAAGGGAATCGTCGCGAAGGTCAACTCTGCCTCTCCCATCGCCAAGGGAGTGTTCAACCTCGCCTACTCGTTGAAGAAGAACGTCCCCGCCCTCGGAGGAGTCGCCGATGCCGTCGTTTTCTCGAAGGTGAGCTGTCTTCTCGACTTCAGACCCGCGCACGCGTTGGCTGATCGTACGTTCTTTCCTTTTTGTCGCTTCCAGGTCAGCGAACAGACTGGTGGACGACTGAGGATCGCGATGAACGGAGGAAGTGCTTTGTCGAGGGTGCGTCGCGTTTCTCTCTCTTCCTTCCTCTCGACGAACGAGAGCTGACCTCGATCTCTATACTACAGACTACCCAAGAGTTCCTCACCACTGCTCTTATGACCACTCTCCAGGGTTCGTTCAGCTCAAACACGTTCTCGTCTTCGAATCCGAAGCTGACCTCCCGTCTTTTCCTCCCTCCTCTGCAGGTTACGGTTTGACCGGTGCGTTTTCGATCCGTCGAGCCAGCTTCTCGTATTGTTACTGACCTCGCCATCTCGTCCCTCCTCCATCTATCAGAGACCTGGTTCGTTCGATTCCCTCTTCTCGTGCGTCACGAAACGCGTCGCTGACCATCCTTCTCTCGCTTCTTCCTCGCAGTGGAATGGCCGCCATCCTCGTCCCTGAGTTCTGGCAGTACGGAAGCGTCGGAGGGCCCGTTCCCTCCGTTGAGATCAAGCTTCAAGGTCAGTCGCTCGCTCTCCTTCCCTTCGCTTCCTTCACCTCGACCGTTCGCTGACTCCTTATCTCGTTCCTCCTGCTCTCAGATCACCCCGAGGCTGGATACCTCACCAGCAACAACCCTCCTCAAGGAGAGGTCCTCCTCGGTGGAGGATCCGTCTTCAAGGGCTACTTCAAGCGACCTGACCTGGACGCCGAGGTGAGTTCGGACCTTCCCTCGACGCCTCTACCGCACTCGAGCTGATCGGTCTCGTTTCTCTCGCTCTTCAGTCCTTCACTGCCGACGGTTACTTCAAGACTGGAGATATTGGACAGTTCAACCCCGACGTGAGTCTTCGCGCGTCCCCCTCGGCTTCTCGTTGGTCGTGAGCTTCGACTGATGTTCTTCGCCTTTCCGTCTTCTTTCTTCAGGGAACCCTCACTCTCATCGATAGGATCAAGAACTTGGTCAAGCTTTCCAGCGGAGAGGTTCGTCGTTCTCTTCCTTTCGCGTTTTTGTTCGACGCAGTCGCGTCGAGGCTGACTCGTCCCTCCTCTCCCTTTGTCTACTGCAGTACGTCGCTCTTGAGAGCCTGGAGAGTGTATACAAGGGAACCAACGGTACGACGCTCTTCACTTCTCGTCTCTAGTCTTCGCTCTTCTCGATGCTGATCATTTCGACTTCTTCGTCGTCTTCCCTTTCTCTCTGTCCTTCAGTCCTCAACAACCTCTGCCTCTACGCCGACTCCGAGATGACCAAGCCCATCGCCATCGCCACCCTCCACGAGGCCAACCTCCGACACTTCCTCAAGGGCAAGGCTTTGCCTGGAGTGGACGCCGACGGAGATCACCTCGACACCCTTGCCGCCAACCCCAAGGTCATCGACGCCGTCCTGAAGGAGATCAACGGAGTTGGAAAGAAGGCTGGACTCAAGGGTGCTGAGGTGCTCGGTGGTTTGATCTTGGACCCTGAGGAGTGGACGGTGAGTCCAACGAAACCCTCTTTCGCCTTCGAGTTGGGTTTGCTCGAGCTGACGCTCTTCTTTCGCCGTTCGTTTGATCCAGCCCGAGAACGGACTCACCACCGCTGCTCAGAAGCTCAACCGACAAGCGATCAACAAGAAGCACAAGGACGAGATCAAGAAGGTCTCGTCGTAGACGCCGACTTTCCTTCGTCCGTTCGTCGCGTCCGCTGGGTTTCCCTTCCTTCGACGTCCTGGGCCGTCTGGTTTTCGTTTCTCGTTACATTTTCTTTCCTCGCTTGGCAGTGTCTCTCTCTATCGCTTAATTGCCTACGTTCCTTTCCCTTTTCTTTCCCTTCCCTCCTTCCTATGTTACGACTTCCCTCTCTTTCGACTCGACTCGCCTCCGATTCCCTCTTCTTTTTTGTACCCATATACGTCTCGCTCGTTTCTTGGTCTAGTCTTGATTTCATGAACGGACTCCGTTTCATAAGTAACCTGAGTTGCAAGAAAATAAAGGGAACGAGAAGAGGAGGAGAAGGAGAACCAAACAAGGGAGCCTTCGAGACGAAGCTCATCGAGCTCGGACCTCCCTTCTTCCCTCCTTTCGCCACCACCCACCATCGTTCAACGCCTCTCTAACCCCTCTGCCCCTCGAGCTTCGCCAGAAGGCTCTTAGCGCTCTACACTCTTGGATCATGGGCATCAAAGGACTGACCGATCTGATCAGGAAGAACGGTTCGTTCATCGTCCTTGCACCCTTCAGCCCATCTTCCCCTCCCTTCCCTCGCCTCCCTTCCCTCTCGCACTCGACTTCGAGCACCGGCTCGCCCTTTCTCTGGTACTGACCTAGCTCGTGGATTTTGGCAGCTCCTCAAGCGATCACTGAACTCTCTCCGAAATCCCTCGCTGGGAAGACGGTCGCTATCGATGCGAGTATGAGGTGAGCTTGAGCTCGAGCCTTTCCTCTTTCGTTCCATCGTTTCTTCGTCCAACTCTTGAGCTGACTTGCGCCACCCTGTTCTCAGCATGTACCAGTGAGCACCCCCTCGCGCTCTCAAAATCAACCTAATCAACCTCGATAGAGAGAGCACAGAACTCGCTTCCTCGTCCGACCTCCAAGCTCACCTCTCCCTCCCCTCCCTCGTCCAGATTCCTAATCGCCATCCGGCTGAACGGCACCTCCCTCCAAACCAGCTCAGGAGAAGGAACCTCCCATCTCTCGGGCTTGTTCTACAGAACAACGAGGATAGCAACCAACGGGATCAAAGCTTGCTATGTGTTCGATGGGAAACCGCCTGAGTTGAAGAAGGAGTTGGTGAGACGTGTCGTGTCGCTCGCTCGCTCGTTTTCGTCCCTCGTTCGTGCATTCCAAGCTAACTCACTCTCGCTTTCGCTTGGGCGTGTGCCTTTGATCAGCTGGTCAAACGAACCGAAACGAGAGAGAAAGCTCACGCGAACGAGGAAGCAGCGGTGGAGGAGGAGGTGGGTCGTCGTCCCTCCCGTCCTGTCTCTCTCACCTCTCGTCCCTTTCCAGCAACGAACGCTAAATCGAAACGAAGCTTTCATTCGGATTCCGACGACTCACAGGAGATCGAGAAGTACAGTAAACGTCAACTCAAGGTCACCAAGGAGATGAACGAGGAGGCGAAGCAGCTTCTGAGGTTGATGGGGATTCCGGTCGTTGAGGTTCGTCTCTCGAGCTTGCTTCTTCTACCTTTCTCTCTATGAAGAAGACTTTGCTTACCAGACTTTTCTTCGTGATCTTTCATTTAGGCTCCAGGAGAAGCAGAAGCTCAGTGCGCTGAGCTCGCTCGAGGTGGGAAGGTTCGTTTCGTCTCGTTCCTTTCGCGTCTCGTCTCATCGCGTCTTTCGTCCTTCCTTCCTTTCCCTGACTTGTTTGTTTGTTCTCGTTCGCTCGCCACGCAGGCCGACGCCGTAGCCTCAGAAGACCTCGACACTCTCACCTTCAACTCCCCTCTCCTCCTTCGGAACCTGACTGGAACGGACGCTCAAGCAAAGAAGATCACTCAGCTTCATCTGGGAGATGTGCTTTCTGGACTTGATTTGACGATGGATCAGGTTCGTTCGGGCTCCCTCTTGTTTCTCGTCCTTGTTGTGGCGTCGCTTCGTTTCGACCTCCTCGTTCTCATACTGACTCCTCTCTCCCCCTCCCACAACCTCCTTTACCCCCCCCCCCCTCTCCCCCCCCCCCTCCCAGTTCATCGACCTCTCCCTCCTCCTCGGATGCGACTACCTCCCTCCCCTCCTCGGTGTCGGACCCGTCGGAGCCCTCAAGATGCTCCGTCAACACGGAACCCTCGCTGCCGTTCTGGTCGATCTTCGGAAGAAGCAAGAACAGAGGGAGAGGGAGGTGAGGGAGGGGAAGAAGAAGCATTCGGCCGGGTTGGGGAAAATCGAGGTTCCCGAGGGTTGGAGGTGGGAGGCGGCGAAGGAGTTGTTCGTGAGGCCTGAGGTTGTTAGGGCGGAGGATGTTAAGGTGAGTGGAAGCTTTTGGGAGGTGAGGGGGTTGGGGTGGGGTGTGGGAGGAGAGACGAGGAGTGAACTGACGCGTCTTCCCTTTCGTTTCTTGTTCTCTCGAACAACAGCTCGTTTGGAAAACACCAGATCGACAAGGTCTGAAGGATTTCATGGTTGGGAAGTATCAGTTCGAGTGAGTGCCGCCTTTCCTTCAACTCCCTTCGACTTGTCGAACGATTCGAGCTGACCTTTCTCGCTCTCTCGCACTTGACCTCGTCGAACAGCTCGAAACGAATCGAAACCGCGACGGATAAGCTGCAGCGAGCTTTCGAGAAGCAGAGTTGAGTTGGAGCTGGGAGTACGGAGGGAGAGGATGAGCGTGAGTTCGAGCTTTCGCCTCTCTTTGTCGTTTGTCGTTCGCGACGCGTTTTGATGCTGACCCTCTTCGGTCTTGTTTTTCTTGCAGTCACAGTCTACACTCCAATCCCGGCGCTTTCATGTTCTTCCTTCGAACCTTCGCTCGGCAGTGGTCTCCCGGCTCTCCCTTCAGCAGTCTCTCGTCCTTGTCGTCTTGCCGTCGTCGCGTTCGTCGGAGGGGGGAGGGAGGGAGTCGTCTCGAGATCGCCCTGCAGGGAGAAGTCAAGTTCGGAGGGAGGGTTCCCTTTCACTGGCACTGCAATCTTATACATCCCTTGTTGTGTCTCTATCCTGGTCGTCAGAGCCCAGAGAGACGGATCGTGAAAGCGACGCGTCCAAGGTTCTCGAACGTCCCATCTCAGCGTTTCTCCTTTCCCTCATGCGCCTTCTGAAGTTTTCTCGCGAGCCCTTTTCTTCGCATCCGAACGTTCCCCCATGTGCGAAGGCCCGGGTGAACATTTTCACCCCTCCATGCGACGAGATCGGGTCGCGTCATTTCTCTCAGCTCTCTCAGTCAGCGAAAAAGGTGGAGGAGAGAAGGAGGAAGGGCGGTCCGAATTGATCGCTCTTCCCTCTCCTCCAACCACCAGCAGCTCTACTAGACTAACCAACATGAACACACCTGGAAACACTCCCGTCCCTGGACTCCCTTGTAAGTCTAGTCCCCAGCTCGAAGACTGGGTCTCAAAGGAAGAACAGAGAGCCGTTCGGAGCTCGCCGTCGAGCTCATCAGCCCTCCTTCCTTCTTTCGTTCCTTCGTCTCTCTTTCTCGAACTGACTTCTTCTTTCTCTTTCTCTTCTCCGCCTGTTCACTGTCGGGTAGACTTCCTCCCCCTCAATACCCCCGCCATCGGAACCGAGCTCAAGTCGGAAACAGCCAAAGTCGGCGGTCCTTCCACTAAGATCTTCGAGCCCATTTCCATCCGAGGCGTAGAGTTCAAGAACAGGATCTGGGCGAGCCCGATGTGTATGTACTCGAGTGAGAACGGGCACGCTACGGACTGGGTGAGTCTGGAAATCTGTTCGTTTGGGGAGGGTTTGGAAGGGCTTGAAGGGAGGGAAGGAGGTCGAGCTCAACGTTCGACCCTCCCTCCGAGGCTTCCTCGAGCTCACTTCCTTTTGGATCGTTTTTGTTTGGCTTGGTTGGGGACGTACTGCAGCACCTCGTTCATCTCGGCTCGCTCGCTGTTCGGGGAATCGGAGCCATCTGCATCGAAGCCTCAGCTGTCGTGCCCGAAGGTCGAATCACTCCGGAGGATGCTGGGATCTGGACCGACTCGCAGATCGCTCCGATGAAGAGGGTCGTTGATTTCGTTCATGGACAAGGTGAGTCTTTGAAGCATATCAGCATCGTGGGTGGTTTGAGGGGATGGAGAAGGAGAGATGAGAGAGGAAGGGGTCTAAACGACTCATCACTCCTCGCTCGACGCACGCGTTTCCTGCTCTGCTCTGCTCTCTCTTCCCTTTCGCTGACTCGTTTGCTCTTCCTTCCCCTCCACAGGTACCAAGATCGGTATCCAGCTCGCCCACGCCGGTCGCAAAGCCAGCACTCTCGCTCCTTGGGCGGGAGAGCATCCGACGGAGACCCAGCGGCACGTCGCTTTCAAAGCTCAGGGAGGTTGGGAGGATGGTGTCTACGGACCTTTCACTATTCCCTTCTCGGAAGACTACCCTCAGCCTATCGAGGCGTCGGAGGAGTACCTCGTCAACCTTATCTCGGCTTACAAGGATGCTGTTCGACGGGCGAAGGAGATCGGTTATGATTTCATCGAGTGAGCTGCCATCTCTCCTCGGGACCTCCTCTTGAAACCCCTCGCTTCAGCAAACCGTAGCTGACTTGCTTATCTTCTCGTCTTTCCAGGATTCACGGCGCTCACGTTCGTCCTATCTTCTGTTGCTCGTTTCGAGGATGCGATGTTCCGAGCGACGCGTCCGCCTCTCCTCGTTCTCGTTCTTACGCGTTCCTCTCGCTCTTTTCTCTCGTCTCTTCGCAGGGCTATCTTCTTCACTCCTTCAACTCTCCGCTCAGTAACCACCGAACCGACAAGTACGGAGGATCGCTCGAAAACCGCATTCGACTCTCGCTCGAAGTTACCAAGGCTATTCGAGAGGACTGGGATCTCCCTCTTTTCTATCGACTCTCAGGTATGTACAGCTAGTCGCTTGGCGGTTTGAAGGACGAGGTGAACAGAAACTGACGTCTCGTCGCGCTTCGTTTCCCCTGCAGCGACTGATTGGGCCGAGGGCGACGAGAAGGACGAGAAGACTGGAGAGTATACGAGCTGGGGTTTGGAGCAGAGCTTGGTCCTGGTAGCTGAGCTGCAGGTGAGTTTTTCGAAGGCTCTGAACCTCTGCGGAGCGGCTCGAGACTGAAATTCACGTTGGGGAAGCGAACACGCGGAGTCGTGCTGACATCTCGACGCGTCTCTCGTCTTTTTCCTCGCCTGCAGAAACTCGGGGTTGATCTTATCGACACCTCCTCGGGAGGGAACTACAACAAGCAGAAGATTCCCGTCGGACCCTCCTATCAAGTACCTTTCGCTGCTGCCATCAAGAAGGCTTTCCCTGAGCTTCCCATCGGGGCCGTTGGTTTGCTCACGACCGCTACTCAAATCGAGGATGTCCTTCAGTCGGGGAAGGCTGACGGTAAGTCTACCGCTATCCCCTCGCTCTTTGCTCCTTCTCGACGCCCACATTGAGCTCACCTTCGCTCCTTCTTTTTCTTCAGTGGCCTTTTTGGCGAGAGAACTGCTTCGAAACATCGATCTCGTCCTCGAATCAGCAGAGGAGCTCGGTGTAGTCGTTAAGGCCCCCGTCCAGAACGAGAGAGGTGAGTTTGGATCTCGTCGAATGGCTGGCCTCTCTCGATTGAGACGTCGTGCTGACCGAGCCTCGAATCGTCTCCGTTCGTTCCTTCTCAGCTTGGACGCGAATGCAAGGAGGGATCAACGCACCGAAGGGAAAGCACCCGAATCACAGCGCTCATCAAGGTAGAGGGCCGTTGGTTGGTAGATAGTTTAGACACTCTAGAGGGTTGGAACTGGTGAATGATATGTGAGTTTCGCGCTTTGCTTCTTCGTTTCCCACGACGCGTCGTTCGTCGAAGACTCTGGTTAACTTTTCTTCGTCGTCGCTCTGGTCAGGTGCATTTCCCAGATTTCACCTCGTCCAAGCTCGCCTCCTCTCCGTCCTCGCCCGTTCTCACCGCCCAACATGTCCCAGTGAGCCGGCCTGTCCGTCTCCAGGAAGGAACGGCACAGCTTCCTCCGTCCTCCCCTTTACGTTTGGCGACGGACCCTTTCGTTCCTCTCTTCGCCCATGCTTCCTCTTCCTCTGAACCACCACCATCACATCTACGACTTTCTCGACCATGCCCAGCCCATCTCCTGCTTGCGAGAAACACTTCATCCTTGCGACCATCGCGGCGTTCTCTCACCTCAATCCTCTCCTCCAACTCGCGCTCTCGACGCTCGAGCTCACTCCTTCCCTCGTCATCTCCTTCCTCCTCCATACCAACCATCTTCCTGGAGCTCAAGAAATGGTCGACGCTCGCTCGGAGGACGTCAAGTCGAGGATCAAGCTCTTCCCCGTTGGAGAGAAGCTCCAATGGAGCGAGATGCACGTCAAAGGGTACATCGCGATGGCGATGGGGAGCGGAGCAGTCTACGCTGGAATCTTGATGGTGAGTGCTGCATCGTCTACTATATTCGAAGCTCATACGACGAGGAGTCGCTCAAAGGGACCGAAAGCGTAGCGCTGACCTTTTTCCTCCTTCGATATCTGTTCGCGACGCGTTTCGATCAGACTCCCTCCTCCTTCCCGCCTCCCACCGTCTTCGTCTCCGATACGGCTGGCTTCTTCTACTCCCAGGTCAGAGAAGCCGTCGACGCAAAGCTCGGTCGAAAGCCTTTGCTCAGCGTGAGCTTCAGCCATCAATCTGCAGGACATCTGCTTTAGTGCGTTGCTCGTTCTCCGGCCGCCCTCTCCTCTCCCTTCACTCCCTGACACGTTCCGTCTTCCTTCGACAGCTTGGGAGGGTCTGAGGAGAACGGGAGCATGCGATTCTTGGACGCCGAGATTGGGAAGGCGAAGCAATCAGTAGGGGGCCGAGTTGGCGAACAACTCGAGGTCAGCCTTTTTCTCGTCCCTCTTCGTTCCTCAGAGGATTTCGAGGATTTCGTCTGACTCGAGCTCTCTCTGATCAGATCTCTTCGAAGACCAAGCTCGATATCTCGTCCCCTGACGAGGAGACCATCAGGGTGTACAAGAGAGTGAGGCGATCAACTCGAACTCGCTCGACGCGTCTCGAGTACTGACGGTCTTTCCTCTCCCCCTTCCTTCCAGCTCGTTACTCAAAGCGACAGAGTTCTCACTACTCCTGGACATGGTGAGTCTTCCTCTGCGAAGTTCTGACATCTTGCTCCATCTGAGGCGTTCGTCCTTCAGATCTCTACGAGCGATACCCAACTGCCGCCAAACTCGAGGGCGCGTCGTTCGGCTGGTTTTCGTACATGCAAGGTCAGTCCGCCCTTCTCACAACCTCTTCTCGAATCACCCTTCGTCTGTCTGACACCTTTTCCTTGCAGGCTTCGCTCGATCTCTCGCCAAAGCCGACGTCTACCTTCACGCGTTCCCCTCGTCCATCCTCGAGCCTCTCGCTCTCGAAGCTTTCCGAGCCGATCCTCTCCTCGTAGCATCGACGTCTTCTCCCAAGATGGATCTCGAGGTCGGCTGGTTCGAGACTCTCCCTTCCAAGGACGGCTTGGGAGACGGCGTGAAGCAGTTTTTGGACAAGCAGGAGAAGGGTTCGGTCATTCTTGTCAGGTGAGCCCTCACTCGTTTCACGAGCTGCAAGTCCTACTCCTGAACTGACTGAGCTCCGTCGCGTCCCCAGCTTCGGAACCATGCGAGATCCTGGACCCAACTGCCTCGTTTTCCTCAAGACGCTCGTCGGGCTCAAGCGACCTTTCATCTACGCTGCTGGACGGTAAAGCGAGACCTTCTCCGAGGAACTCAAATCTCTTCTCAAGGACGCTGAGGATTCCGGACTTGGAATCTCGAGGGACTGGATCGATCAGGTCGGAGTCCTGGAGTCGAAGGTGAGCAGCCAACGATCAGTTCGAGCGTCGTTGTCGCGTCGAGTCTGATCCCCCGTCGTCTTCTCAACCCAATCAGGCCGTCGGAGCTCATCTCTCCCACCATGGAGTCAGCTCGGTTATCGAGAGTCTCTACGCTGGGGTTCCCGTCATCGTACGTCCTCGCCTCTTCCGATCTTCGACGCGTTGTCGTCTCCATCTCGCTCACAACCTCTCTTATCCCTCATTCGCAGACCTTCTCCCTCGCCACCGACCAGCCCGTGACCTCCGCTCTCCTCTCCTCTCCTCCCCTCAGGGTCGCCATCGAACTTCTCCAGATCAGAAGTGGATTCGCCATCGACAAACCCATCCTTCACGCGCCGAACACGCAGATTCTCGGAACTTCCGAGGCTCTGAAGGCTGAGTTCGAGGATGCAATCGGGAAGGTGTTTGGCGAGGAGGGAAAGGAGATGGGGAAGCGAGCGAAGGAGCTTGGGGACAAGATCAGGGTGAAGAGGGAGGGAGAGTGGAGGGAGTCCGTCGTTGAGTTTGGGAAGTTGGAGAGGAAGGAGTGAGAGAGGGTCGAGGGTTTCATTTTCAGTACTCCTCAGCTTGGTCTGAGGCTGTCTTTGATGACATATAACGCGCGTTCTTCGTCGAGATGAGAACACGAAACGAGACGCGTCTCGTCGCTCTCGCGCCGTCGAAATCTCTCCTCCTCTGGGCAACTTTCTGAGAGCGGGCACGAGAGACTTCACCTGGGTTGGAACTGCCTTCTTTTCCACGGGAAAATCTGCTTTTCGCAGAGAAATCACGCCGAACAAAAGAAGGGGGCGTCCCGTTTCAAGACGAGGTCGAAGCTCATTTCTCTCTCCTCCCAACTTCGACTCGACTTCCCTCCTCCTCTCCTTCGCCCTTCTTCCTCCCCACTTCTCCCTCTTTCTCTCGACCCATGTCTGTCAACCTGACGGATCCTGAGGTAGAGGCTGCCACAGCGAGCTTCTACAAGAACGAGAAGAACTGGTGAGTCTTTGGAGGAGCTTGTTGTTCGAGCTCGAGAAGATGAGAGCTCCTTCCTTTTGATGGAAGCTGAGTTCCCGTTCTTTCCATCCCTCGCAGGCTCATTCTCGCCTACTCTCCTCAGCGAGACAAGCTCGTACTCTACGCTGCTGGCTCCAATGGAATCGCAGAGTGCGAGAGGATGCTGGATGCCGTAGGCGAGGAGGTCGCGTATGCTCTCGTGCGGACGACGGAGGAGGAAGGAGGACCAGGAGGGAAGGTCGCTTTCGTGACCTATGTAGGCGAGGGTGTAGGGTGAGTCTCGCCATATACGACTGAGTTGCGTATCAAGATGAAGCTGACTACATTTCTACTGGATTGGCCGAGAACAGAGGTGTCAAGAGAGGTCCGTTTTAAGCTTCGAGAAGAAGGAGTCGAAGAACTCGTCGAGAGCTGACCTTCGTTGGTGTTCTCGCTCTTCTTTCCCAGCTCGGGCGACTGTTCACGGACGACTCGTTGGCAGCAAACTCTTCACTGTACGTTCAAGTACACTCTCTCCGAGTTTCAAGTCCGAAAAGCTCATCGTTCTGGCTCTGTGGACTCCTTCCTTCAGCCTCACGATCTTGCCTTTACTGTGAACCTCGCTTCCGAACTTCCCTCCTCCCTGCAAGACGAACCAGCCCCGAGTGGGCCATCACCAGCTCAGTCTAACGGAGACCATACACCTCGTCAACACTCACCCCTCAACGGATCCACCAACGGTCATCTCCAGCAGCAGCACCAGCAACAGCAGCGAGAAGGCTCGAGCTCACCTCAACCGCCTCCTCCCTCGACGACCTCATCCTCAACCCAACGCCCGGATCTTCCCCATCTCCACACCCTAGGTCCAGTCCAACACGATCCCTCTTCTCATCCACACCAGTCATCATCCGAACCCACTCCTCCTCTTCCGTCTCCCCTCAAAGAACTCCCAGCACCTCCTCCCTTCATCCCGGAGCCGTCGCTCCCGTCGTCGTCTCGTCGTCCAAGCTACCCTCCCCCCGAGGAAGAACATCGAAACGATAGCTTACCCACTTCGCCAACAAGCATGTCCTCACCCGTCAACCGAAACATCACCATCTCTCCTCCTCCTCCTTCCTCCCGACACGTCGAACCGACCGAGGCGCTGTCGCGATCCTCCAACCCCATCAGCCGACTTTCCTCCCTCTCCAACTCCAAACCCTCCTCCCCAACCGACTCCAACTTCTCCGGAAAATCTTCTTCAAGCATGGGTCGACCCTCCATCCCGCTTTTTTCGAGTCTCTCGATCCTATCGAGGAAAGGGAAAGGGAGAAGCGTGTCGGCAGGTTCAGGACCTCCTCCAGTTCCTCCCAAGGATGGACCCAAGACTCCCACCTCGTTCTCTCACTTCCCCATCGGTACTCCTCAAAAGCCTTTGGTGGAGGAACCTCCCGTCTCGACGATCCGAGGACTGGATTACTCGTTCAACCGGGACGAGCGACCGAGAGTCGCGTCGACCTCCTCGCCTCCGACATCAGCCCATCAACACCTCCCTTCGTCGTCAAAACCACCCGTACCATCAGCCATTATCGTCAAGTCCCCCACCGACCGATCTCTCACGAACGAGGACGCCTACGACGATGCCTACGACGCGTACGACGAGCAGCCAGGATCGCCTCCTCGTTCGAAACCCTCGGTGATCCCTTCGTCGGCCGTCCTCCCTCGGAAGCTCCCTTCCCCTCCTCAGTTCCCCAAATCCCTGTCGCCCAGTACGACTGCCTCCTCCAACCTCAACTCTACCGCTCCTCTCGACCTTACCAAACCTCGCTTCCCAACCATCCTCTCCCAGAACTACCCAACCCACCGGTCTGCCTCCTCTCCCTCCCAACCCCTTCCCTCTCACCGCACCTCTTCGGAAGCCTCCGTCGCTCCTTCTCTCCAAACCCTTCAACATTTCCGACGCGCGTCCGCCTCGAAGGAGTTCGACGGAGCGACTCCCTCGGGCTGGCTGAAGGAGGAGCAAGAGCGTCGCCTGGACGAGGATCGCGAGCAGATGAACGATCGAGGAGCTGCTCAGAAGAAGACGGCCGAGCGGGAGGAGAAGGAAGGGCTGGAGAGGCGGCGGTTGAAGGAGGAGGAGAAGAGGAAGGAGGATGCGAAGCGGGAGGAGGAGAAGGCTACGAGGCTGAGAGTGGCGAGGGAACGGACGATTGCGTTGGAGGCGAAGAAGAAGGAGAGGAAAGAGGAGGAGGATAAAAAGAAGGAGAGAGCTGAGTTGGAGAAGAGGGAGAAGGAGGAGATGGAGATGGCTAGGGTCAGGGTTGAGTTGGGGAAGGCGAGGATCGAGGGTGGGAGGTTGGCTGATGGAGTGAGTTCAGCCCTCGCTATTAGGTCTCGCGGCACGCCGAGAGCACCTCGTTGACCTTATTTTACTCTCCCAATTCAGTGGCTCACTGTCCAAGCTCCCAACTCGATGGTACGTTCCTCACGTTGCTTCGCCGTCGCGTCGACCATTACAGTCGACCTCGAGCTCTGCTGACTTCGCTTCCTCTCCTTCCTTGTTTCTATCCAGCTCTTCCGTCGGCGATACTTTTACATCTTACCGTCCAAACTCGACCTCTTCAAATCCCCGGAAGTGGGTCTTCTTTCAGCTCTCTTCTCCCTCGTCCATCTCGTTCGCTGACCTCGTTCCCTCTCTCCATCGACAGGAGGTCTCAAAACCTATGACATCGATCATCCTTCCGGCCGATATCGACATCACCGATGCGTACGAGGAGATCCAAGTCCTTCACTCGTTCAGAGTCGAGAGTGCCGGAAAGGCGAGCCTCGACGACGAGTCGAGCGAAGACGAGACGAGCTCGTCGCTGATCCTCCTTCCTCTTTTCCTCCAGACGTTCCTCTTCTACTGCGACTCGGAGGCCGATAAGGAGGTTGTGGTTGAAGCGGTAGGTCTCGTCTTTTCGTCCTCGTAGCTCGCGAGGGAGAGAGTCAGTAGCTGACGAGCTATTCGCGTCTCCCGTTCTCGTTCTTCAAGCTCAAGGTCGCTTCGAAGGCCTAGGAGGTCGAACCCAGTGCCTGTGCCCCTTTAATGATATTCACGCTACTATGCAATGTTCTCGAGTCTAATCGTCAACTGCTTTCCCGAGAAAAACTGAGGCGAAGAAATAAAACTGGCGCTCGAAAGCAAGCTGATCGGGACTTCGCGTTCTGATCTTCAACGGCCAGGATGTCTCTCTTCGCAAGCAGCAGCAACAAACGCAAGCACGTCGAGTCCGAGCTCGACCACTCCAGCCCCAAGAGGCTCAAGTCACCTACAGGACCTGTCCCAGTCTCTCCACCCAAATCATTCAGCTTCACCTCCTTCCTATCCAACATCGTGAAGGGCAAGCTGCCAGGTTACCACATCCCGAGTGAGCTCCCTCCCTCTTCCTCTCCTTCCCTCGCTCTCTCTCTACAGACCTTCTAAAGCTGAAACAGAGATCCCTGGTCCTTCCACCTTCGAAGGTCTTCTCCTCGGTACCACTCAATCCTCCTCCACTCCTCCTTCAACCCTCGCCGAAGCGGACTCTCGAGCCAACATCCTTCCTTCCCTCTCCCTCTCCCTCCCAGCCCCATCCTCCTCACGTTCAAAAGTTCGCCCTTACCCTTCACCATCACGGTCAATATCACCCAACGTACCTCTCCCTCAAGCAGCTTGGAAACCTTCGTCTTCGCTGTCCTCCCTCTCTGAGCCTTACTCCTCCGTCGCCAGCTCGTCCAAGCATCCACAACCCTCAACCGACCCTCTCCCTTCCCCTCCCGCCTCCCTCACATCCTCATCCTACCACTCCAATGCACTTTCAATCCCACCACCTCTACCACCACCATCGTCTCCAACCTCAGGGAAGGAGCGAGCCTCGTCTTCCATCAAGTTCAGAACTCCCCAACCACGACAGAGGCTCTGGATCAGTCAAGCTGGCTCGCTCGTAGGAGGTGGAGGCTCAGGGTCTATAGATCCCAGCTCGAGTCGGTCGTCGGGCTCCCAGGAGGATCAGCTCAGGAGGTCGCGCAAGAAGAAGGAGAAGAACAAGTCAACCGTGAGTTCGCCCATCTCTTCTCGAGCTCGAATCCCTTCCCTTCCGTCCCTTCCCCTCGCGTCCAACTGCTCACGTCGTCGACCAAGGAGAGCTGATCTTATCCCTTTCCCTCCCTTAGTTCTCTCCGCTCAAGTCGATCGTGTTCGAAACCTACAGACGTCTCAACGCCGGCGGTTCGTTACAGCTCTCTCCGCTCCTTCCCTTCCCCGTGAGAGCTCGATGCTGATCTCTGTCCTCGCTCCTTCTCCTTCGTTCGCTTCCTCCAGACCAAGATGCTTTAGCATCAGCCGACGAGCAAAGTCACTCGTCTCTCATGAGAGCGCTCTCGAGCCTTCGCACTGGTGAGTTTCTCGTGTCCTGAAGCCTTGCAGTCGAAGGAGGAGCCACCTTCGAACGAAACAGCGACTGATCAACGTGTCGCTTGGCTTGCTACAGACTGGGATCCGTCAGGACCCCCTTCATCGCCACTTCCTCCTCCTCCTGCTTCCACTTCGGACGACACCAAATCCCTCAGGGCTTCTCTCTCAGCTTCTCAGGTGAGCAGGATCTCGTTCACGACTCATGGCTCAGACGTCTCGACTGACTCGTTCGTTCGTTCCTCTGCTCCCTCACAGCGTCGGAAACCCATCGAGCCAGCTCTCGCACGGACTCTGGATATCTCTCAGCGTTCCTTGAAGTCGTACGTTTCCTCCTTTGTTCCGTTTCGTCTCTGGGAGACAGAGACGCGCGCTCACCTCTGCTCCCTTGGTTCGTGGACAGTTCTCGTCGCGAGCCGACCTTCATGCCCGAGATGGACGCGCTCAAGATTGAGGACAAGGAGGCGGACGATCTCATCAAGGAAAGGTTGGCGAAGATGGCTCCCAAGAAGGAGAAGAAGGTGGGTCTTTGCGTCTCGTCGCCGCGTGTTTGCTCGAGCAAATTCTATCAGCTAACTCGTTTCCTTTGCTGCTCTCTCAGCTCCCTCCCAAGCTCACCGATGCTCAGAACAAGGAGGTGCGTATCTCTTCCGTCTCACCTGCCATCGTCTCAGCTCGCTGACTCGTTTTCGCCACCTCTTCCTCGCGTCTCGTTCAGGTCGAGACCCTCATCGGCAAAGGCAAGACTCACACCTCCCGCTGCAATCGAGAACAAGTCACGTACGGTGATCTCGAACGTCTCTTCCCTCGTCAATGGGCCAACGACGAGATCATCAACTACTACGGAACCATGATTCAGGACGCGTCGGACGCTCGAGTCGCTGCTGCCGCGAAGGGAGAGAAGCTCGAGGACGAACCCCTCTCGCTACATTACTTCTCGACGTTCTTCTTCGCCAAGCTCGAGAGTCCTGGGTACGAGAAGGCTAAGCTGAATCGGTGGACGAAGAAGGTGAGCCTCGTCTTCCTTTCGCTCGCTCCCTTTTCTGGGTCAAGTCCCTCGAGTTGGGTCGTTCGAGGAGATCGAGACGAGAGACTGACACGCGTCTCTTTGTCTTCGCTCGTCTGCCAGGTCGACATCTTCGCCAAGGATCTCGTCCTGATCCCCATCAACCAGGGAAACCAGCACTGGACGTCGGCGGTCATCAACTTCAAGCACAAGCGTATAGAAGCCTACGATTCGATGGGAGAGGGCTACGCCAAGAACGTCTTCAAGGTTCGTCGTCTTCGTCCTCGTTTCCTCTGCTCGTCGCGGCTCGTCTCTTCTCGCTCGTCCGATGCTGATCTCCCGTCTTTGCGTCGTCTCCTCCCGCTCCAAACAGATGCTCAAAGGCTACCTCCAGTCCGAGTCGATGGACAAGAAGAAGGTCCCCTTCGACTTCACCGACTGGGAGTTCTACACCGACTCTAGGGTTCGTTTTCGCGTCTCACCTCTTGCCTCGCTTCCTTTTCGATCCGTCGACGCGTCGACTGACCTGCCTTCTCCCCCTTTCGTCAACGCAGTCCACTCCTCAGCAGCTCAATGGGTTCGACTGCGGGATCTTCACCTGCCAGATCCTCGAGTCGGTCTCGAGAGGACTCGGGCACGGGACGTGGTCGTTCGGACAAGAGAGTGAGTCTTCGTCTTTTCTCCCCTCGTCGCCCTCTTCGCTTCTCGTCTCGGTAGCTGATCCTTGACTCTCATCTTTTCTCTTCCCAGACATGCCCTACCTCCGACGAAGGATGATGCTCGAGATCTTCAGGTTCGTCTCGCTCCGTTCCGCGTCTCCCCTCGTCGCGTCGCTGATCTTTCCTCGTTCTCTTTTATCTCGTCGCAAACAGGATGAAGCTCCTCAACAACCCCACCTCGGCTCCCTAAGCTCTCATCTGCTAGCTTCTCGTCTCTTCTCTTCCCTTCCCTTCATCTCTTTCTCCTTGTTTCATCTCCTTCATCGTCGCAACCCCTCCCTCCAGCTTGCTTGCATCCTCTTTTTCCTCTTCCCTCTTCACACCTTCTTCCTTGTTTACCTATCGCACGTGCTACCTCCTCATCGCCTCGTTAATCTTCTCTCATGTCTCCGCGCTCGTCCTTGCGTTCGGCGTTCGGCAAGAAGAAAGAGAGTCATGGTTCGTGCGTGTATCGTAATCGAAGTCAAAGAAGGTCGTCAAAAGGCATACAAAGCTAGTACCACGTTCGCTCTCGAGCATTGCACTCTCACCACCCAGCCTCCATCATGCAGAGATCCGTCAACTGCTTTCGAAGCGAAGAAGGTCAGTTCGACGAACGAAGACGCGACGTGGGCGACCCAGCTCTCCTCGTTCCCTTTCTCCCCACGCCACCTTCCAAGCTGGACTGGACACGTACCCTAGGATAAACCAACTCCTCCCTAACCCTCACCCCCCTATCTCCCCTCCCTTCCTCCCCATCCCCTTCTTCCCCCTCCTCCCCCTCGCCCTCATCCTTCACTCGCTCATCCTTCGCTCGCTCCACCCTCCAACAAACCGCCAAATACGGATCCATCACCAACTCGAACTCCTCTAACCTCGGATGCTGGGTAGCGAAACCATGGGCGATGGAGCTGAAGTGGAAGAGGTTTTCGTTTTGGTAGTGGCCTGCGTAGATGGTTTGATCGGGTTCCGACGAAGAGGAGCTTGAGGAGGATTGGGAGGAGGTGGCGGAGGTGGCAGAGGAGGGTGAGGGTGAGGGTGGGAGGGGTTGGTGTTGGGCGGTAGCGAAGAGGAGGGCGAAGGGTGTGGTTTCGGTAGCTGGTGGGGAGGGTGGGATAGAGGGAGTGAGGGAGAAGGGAGAGGGCGGGACTGAGAACGAGGACGCGGAGGAGGCTTGGCTTCGAGATCGGCAAGTTGGGATTGAAGCATGTCGCGAACGGTGAGTCGAGATTCTTCGTCGGCTTCCCCGTTCCTGATGATAGATCCTCGAGCCGAGTACCAGTCGTAGTCGTCGTCCTCTTCGTCGTCGAGCGACTCGATCCCAGTCCTCCACGACTCGTTCGACGCGTTCGAGCTGTTGTCCTCTTCGTCTTCGTAGTCCTCCTCGTCCTCCTCTTCATCCTCCTCCTCGTCTTCATCGGTATCCTCCGCTCCGTCGTAGAAGCAGTAGTCTAGCGGCGACGCGGTCGACAAACAAGCGAGAGGGAGGGTCAACTCGTCCGTTCGGCACTCAACGAACGAGGAACCGAAACGACGCGTCTCGAACTAACCGATTTCGTCCATCAACTCCCCAGCACTCATCCTCTCGTCACCCGGCAGCTCAGAGAGAGCGAATACGGGAGGAACCATCGTAGGAGGCTCGGTCTGTTCCGGCGGAGGTCGATCTTGAGTTTGACGAGTTGCTTGAGAGGGAAGAGAGCTTGTTGGATTGAGGACTGGATACGAACGAGGAAAACGAGGAGAACGGAAGACCAGGAAGGTGAAATGAGAGCAGGTGAGAGTCAGCATACGAAACAGAGCCGATCGGGACGAGGGAAGAGAGTAAAAAGGGAAAACGAAACGAGAACGACGCGTCACGCCGCAACTCACCACATCCCCCTCCCAAAACGCCGCATTCACCACCAACACCTCCAACACCTCACAGCACTCGGCCACAATCTCCAACTCCTCGTTCGTCACTCTATACAACCCTCCAAGCGTAAGACTAACCAACCCAACCCCTCCCTTCACGCTCCTCAGCATTTGAACATGAAACGACTCGATCCGTCTCCCCTCCCCATCCTCTCCTTGGATCCTCCTCTGCTCCTCAAGCTCCTTTGACCCAATCTCGTACTGATAAACCAACGACCTCAACTTCCTCAACCCCGGCTCGAGCTGGATCTTCTTGGTCGCGTCGTACGAGATGTGCAAGACGGCTGAGTTGGCGACGATGGAGACGACTGCTATTTGGAGGAGAGGTCGGTGGGTTATGGTGAGGTCTTTGAGGAGGGGTGCTTGGAGGAGGAAGGTTCGGAGGGTGGGGGAGGTGAGATCGGTGGGTGGGAGGGTGAGTTTGGTGAGGAGGGGGAGGGAGAGTTGTTGGGAGTGCGGGTCGTCGACCACTTCCGCAAAGGATGGGAGGCGGAAGAGGGTAACGTCGCATTTGGAGGATTTCTTCTTGGACGGAGGCGAGGGGGAGGGGGAGGAGGAGTGAGGGACGATCAGGTCGGTTCGGTTCGACGACGATTTGGTGTGCTTGCCCTTTCTGGACGACGAGGCGGAGGAGGAAGAAGGATCCGAGGAGTCGGTCAAGGGAGCGGAGAGCATGGTTCGAAGGGGGAGGTCGTTGCCGTAGCTGGTGCTGTCGAAGCGAGGGTGGATGTTCTGAAGACGAGATGGGTCAGTCGAGGCCGACGTGTCGAACGAGTCTAGATACAGCCAACGAGGAGAGATACTCACCAGATCGAGCTCCTCGAGAGTCGAAGCCGAGTTGGAGAGGAAGGTGGAGACGCTGTGGAGGAGTGAGTCTGAAGGACGAGGGAGGGAACGAGGACGTCAGTCGAAAGTTTCGAGACGCGTCTTTGATCTCGACTCACGTTCGATCTCCTCCCATTTCTCCTCCTGAAACGTGCCAAAGAGTTGAAGGATCGCTCATCAGCCTCGTCCGAGGTTCAGATATCGCTCGTTCACTCACAGGATGAGCCAACAACCAAGGCGGAGACATGATTCCGGTACTGGGATCCATCGGGAAGTCCTGTCGAAGCGAGATCCTCTTGAGTCCTTCGAGCGCTCCTCCCTTCTTCCAGCTTCGGGTTTTGGCTGAAGCGAGAATGGTGACTAAGGTCAGACGTGTCTGGTTGAGAAGCAATCGACCTCGAGAGAGGGAGAGACGACGTCGAACTGACCTAGCTGCGAAATCGACTCCAACGCTGCCCTGGTGACATTGACTCCCTCGAGCTTGAACTCCTTGAGCTTACTGAGCGCTCCGATGACGGGTGGAGGCAAGGGGTGGATGCCGTCGAACCAGAAGGTCTCGAGGTTGTGGAGCTGGGAAGAAAGGAAGCGACGTGGGAGGGTGAGCTTGATGAGCTTCGAGCTCCTCCCTAGCTCCCTCGCTCGCTCGTCTTCAGCTCGTCTCACCTTGGAGATGAGTTCAGCGAACGGTTCCGAGAGCTCTCCGTGGCACTACGACCAGGAAACAAGCGAACGAGGAAGGGAAGAGGCGAAGTCAGCTCGTTGCTCGTCGAAGGGAGGGAGGGCAGACAGGGGAAGCAGGACGAGTGGGACTGACGGGGCAGAGGGAAGTGATCTCCAACTCGTAGACGAGCCTGCATGCATCCAGATCTTCTGCGATGAGGAGAGCGTAGGCGAGGGACTTCTCATCTCCACCTTCCGTCCCAAACGAAGTGAAAACCCAAGACAAACGAAGGAATCAGCGTCGTTCGATGGAGGTGATTCGTTCGTTCGAGCTCAACACCTCCCTCCTTCGTCTCCACTCCACTCACCAAGCGAGAGCGATCTGAACCTCAAAGGCCTGTCCATCCCAAACCCTAATCAGCCTCCGCTCCCTTCTTTCCCCCAAGAAAGACTGAGGCAAGAGCTGACCTGAAGAACTGATAGAGCATCGAACAAGCACTACTCAACGCTCTCAGATCACTCGACATGACCTCGAACCCGAACCTCCCTCGATGGCCGTGATGCTTCGTTCCGGGGGGTAAGAACGAGGTGATATGCAGGAGGATCTGGGCATGCGAGCGAAGAGGTTCACAAGCGAGGAAGTGAGCGAGTGTGGCGAAGGAAGCAGAGGAGGAGATGGTTGGACGGAGCTCACCTCCTTCGGTAACCCCACCAGACTCGCTCTCACAGCAACAGACTCGAACGAGAGAGGATCATCCGTGAAGGAAGCTAGTTTCCCGAACGCGTTGGGGGATTCAGCCCACGACATTGAGCGCCAGCGAGGGGGAAGGGAGGGGAGGGGGGAGATGGTGATGGTGAGAGGGTAACGAGGGGTCCGCCCGAGGAGTTCGCTTCTTCTCGTTTTTGGGGAGGGTTTTCGAGCAAAGGGAAAGGTCCTCACAGAGTCAGAGTAAAAGGCAAATAGACACGCTGAGAGTGAGATTGGAAAAGAGATGTCTAAACTGAACTATCTACGAACTCAGAACCAACCCCTCCTCGTCGTCTCGTTCCTCCTCCATGACCCTCGCGACCCTAAACGACCTCATCACCTCTTTCGCTCTTCTCGAGTGCTTGTTCATCCCTCCGTTGAACGCTTCACTCGCATCCTTCCTCCAGGCCTTTGATCGTTCGCGGAGAAGGGTCCCGTCGTTCGAAGAGGAGGGTGAGGGAGAGGACGCCGAGTCGTTGGAGGTGTCGTTCGAGGAGATGGTTGTGGAGATCGAAGACGACGACGAGGATGAGGAGGAGAAACCGGAGGAGAGGGAGCTGGAAAGGGCGGCGGGGGTGATGGTGGTGGATGGAGAAGAGGAGGAGGAGGCTGGGAGGGGAGGGATGGAGTAGGATCGGAGGAGGGACGCGCCGCCGGGCTGAAGGAGGGAACGAACGAACGAGCGAGGAGTCGAGTCAGCGAGCAGGAACGAACGAAACGACGTGCCAGAGGAGAACAGACGACTCACATGTTCCTCAAGGTAGCCAGTAACGTCCACCACCCACCCCTCCACAACCAGGAACCATCGTCGCGGCTGTCCCTCGTCTCCCTCCTCCTCCCTCCCAACCCTCCTCCTCACCTCCTCCCAACTCCAAACAGGCAACGTCTTCCACCTATCCTCCACCCCAACCGTCCCCTTCTTCTTCACCATCGTCGAAGCTCCGTCCCTTCCTCCCTCCTCCTTCAAAGCCAACGCCATCAACTCGTCCGCCTGGTTCTGCAGCACGTTCGCTCTCGCTCGATGGATCTCCGATTCGGGCGTCTTCTTGATGGAGGGGATGAGGGAAGGGAAGAGCTTGTGGGTCGACCAGATGATCCATTTGGTGGGGTCCCAGTCGAGGGGGTTGGGTCCGTTACGGAAGTCGCCGCTGTGGAGGAGGGAGAAGAGGGAGAGGGACGGTGAGGACGCGTCGACGGACGAGGGAGGGAGAGAGAAGCGACGACTTACGCGAACTTGTGGTGGAAGTTGTGGTTGGCTTCACCAGAGGTGAGAAGGGCGAGGAAGTAGTTGCCTCGAGCGGAGATCTTGGCAGACGAAGGGGAAAGGTCAGCGAAACGGCACTTCGACCGCGTCGAACGAGCGAAATGTGGATCGAGAGCAGGGCGACAGAGAGAAAGAAGGAGACTGACCTCATCGGTATAAGGTTGAAGCCCGGTCCAATGGGCAAGAGAGTTGATGCAGAAGGTCGTGTGCCAAACTGTGGGAAAGAATTCAAAGAAGACGAGCGGCGAAACGCGTCAGTCGAAAGTCGAGCGAGACCAGCTCTTCTCTATTTGCCTCGTCCCTTCTTCAAAAGAGATCCGGACTCACTGAAAAGTCTAGCCACCAGTCCTCCCCAGACAAATCCTCCCAAAGCGTCTCCCCAAAGCGAACCGAGGATCGTAGGAGCGACGAGACCGAGTCCGAGCGTGAGAGGGAGGTAGTGCTTGTGCTGGAAGCGAACGACTGGAAAACGAGCAGAGAGAGGGGTCAACCTTCTTACTGAGGTGAAGGATCGACTGCGAGCTGAAGAGGGAGTTCGCTCACCAGGGTCCTGATCCAGATCCTCTCGATCTATGAGCTTCATCTTGGTGTAGGTCGGTTTGAACGCGATCCATCCACAGTGCGAGAAGAAGAGTCCCCGAGAAGCAGCGTAGGGATCGTCGACTGGGTCGTCCGTGTACCTGTGATGAAGTCGATGTCTGAAGCGATACATAAGGAGGAGCACGAAAGATCAGCGAGGAGCGAGAGGAAGGGGACAGAGGAGACGAGAGACGAGACGAGACTTACCTCAAGACCCACCAACGTATCGATCCTTGGAAGCCCAAGCATCCCATCCCAGCGAGAACGATCCTTAGAGGTAGGGTTGCTGTGTAAGCGTTGTGGGACCAAAGCCGATGGTATCCGAGAGTGATGCTGTCGAAATCGGGCAAGGAAGGGAAAGAGTGGTGAGCTCGAGTTTCGTTGGGGAAGGTCAGGACGAGCTCCATCTCTCTTCCGATCTGAAGAACTGAGATCGAGCAGGCAACTGAAGAAAGAGCTCACCCAAAGCTCTGCGATCCAGGCAATCAACGAAGGCGAGAAGGTCAAATTTGCTCGAAGATGGAGGCGAAGCGGAGTTGAAGGAGTTGGGAAGGTCGAGGCCGAGACGACTCACCGCGAGCTGCCAGGAAACGAACCACAGAGCGACCGTTTCCCATTTTAGACTATTCCAGGGAGCCCAAGAAAGAACGCCGTAGATGGAAATGAGGTGGAAGGAGATGAAGAAAGTCAAGTTGCCTGGATGGCAAACGAGAAGGAAAGGGAGGAAGGAGGAGAGGTGAGCTCGACGTCTCTCTCGCTCTCCATCGGATTCGGAAGGGGAAAGAAGACGAGACGAACTCCACCAGATCTTGGGCTTCTCTTGGACGGAAGGTGGGTGAGGTGAGGATCTCATCTAGAGGGAGAAGGATGGGTAGACCTGAAGGAAGGAGAAGGAGATGATGACCGCGGAAGGTCGTAAAGAGACAGGTCGGCGTCGGGTGAAGGCTTCCCATCGAGCAGGAGATCGAGCGTCAGTTCCTTTTTTTGGACTTGTTTTCTCTAAGAGCTGAGAGGAGAGAAGAGCGAGAAGGAAGAAGATGGCTGGAAGAACGAGAATATTTGCCCAAGATCGCGAGGAGGCAGCGAGGTTGACCTTCCGAGAGGGGGTCTCTCGACGACGACGCGCTCGCCTCCTTCGTTCGATCCGCCCCTCCTACTTCTTCTCGTCTGTTAGTCTTCTCAAGGCAACACTTTCACAGAACTCAGGCGACCCACGACGATGATAAGAGAGAAGACATGAGATCATGAATTCGTAAAGAGAGAAGGAGAGCAAAAGCGAAGCAACCAAAGGGAAAGGAACGAAGGGCGAGCCTCGTCCTAGCAGAGAGAAGTAAGGTAACGAAACAGAAACGAAGAACTTCGCAGCTCTTGCTTAGTTTCCGAATCCGTAGAGGGTTCGTCCCTGTCGCTTGAGGGCGTAACTGAGGAGAGGGAGAAGAAGAGGAAGAAGGGCGAGGTCAGCTTCGAGCATTCGATAAGCGAACGAGGAAGGATGAAAGAAGATCGTTAACTCACACGACATCAAGGGCGGTGACGGTCTTCCTCTTGGAGTGCTCGGTGTAGGTGACAGAGTCTCGGATGACGTCTGAAGGAAGAGAGGAAGGGGAAGGAAAGAAGGGAAGGTCAGCTTGAGCTCGCACTTCGATGGACTTCGTTCGTTCGTTCCAACCACCTCCTCCTCGACTCGACTCGCCACCACCCCCAAAGAGAAGAGAAGACAAAGACTCACTCTCAAGGAAGAGCTTGAGAACACCTCGGGTCTCCTCGTAGATCAGTCCACTGATTCGCTTGACTCCTCCTCGTCGCGCCAATCGTCGGATCGCAGGCTTGGTGATACCCTGCAGAAGAAGAGAACGAAGAGAGAAGAGCAAGGTCAGCATGTATACTTTCTCAACGAGGGAGAGAAGGAAGGGAAGAAGAAGAAGGAAGGAAGACTGACCTGGATGTTGTCTCGAAGGATCTTCCTGTGTCGCTTGGCTCCTCCCTTTCCGAGTCCCTTTCCTCCTTTTCCTCGTCCAGACATGGTAGTAGTAGTAGTGGGGTGGGGGGTGGGGTGGTGAAGTGTGAGGGAAGTGGTGGTTGGAGGAGAAGAGAAGGAAAGGAGGGAGAGCTCTTAAGGGTAGCGTTTCGGAGTTTCAAAAAGGAGGAGGGAGGGAGGAGCGAGAGGAGGAATCAAAACAAGGGTCTCTGGAGAGGAGCAGATCCGTGATAACGTTTTCAACTAGTTAGGGCTCTCAAGAAGGTATAGAAGAGTGACTTCTAGGAATATCAGCCGTATCGTTCATCAGGGGAAGGAGATCGCCACGATTCTAAGGTAAGGAAAGGTAAAAGGAAAGCGGAGGAGGAGGGGGTAGTGCCCTAGGAGGGAAAGAATGGGCTATAGCTCTGATCCTAATGCTTAGATAGGCTGATTTTTTACATGAGCTTCTAAACAGAACTACTAGACGCGTCCTCTGAAGTTTTGGCGCGTATCTCGATAAAAGTGACAGATATCGAGCAGAGGAAAGGAGACCTACCTAGGGACGCTCCTCCTCCTGAGGTTTGTTTTCCTTTTCGAAACTGGGCTGAGAAGAAGCTGAAAAGAGTTCTTCGCTCTCCACTCCTCCTCCTCCCCTCAACCACCACTACCACTTCTTCCTCTTCTCCCACTCAACTCTACTACCATGGCTCGAACCAAGCAAACCGCCCGAAAGTCTACCGGAGGAAAGGTGCGTCTCTCATCATCGCCCTCTCTCGCCTCGTCTCTTCCCTCTTCTCGAGCTGACCTTCCTTCCTCCTCCCTCTTCATCTTCCTCAGGCCCCCCGAAAGCAGCTCGCCACCAAGGCCGCTCGAAAGTCCGCGCCTGCCGCTGGTGGAGTCAAGAAGCCTCACAGATACAGCGAGTTTTCTTTCTCTCTTCGATCTCGTCGTTGAGCTCGCGTCCTTTGAAGCTCGAGAGCTGACCTCTTCCCTTCCCTCCCTTCTTCTTCTCGCTATCTAGGACCCGGAACTGTCGCTCTCCGTGAGATTCGACGATACCAGAAGTCGACTGAGCTCCTCATCAGGAAGCTCCCCTTCCAGCGACTCGTTCGAGAGATCGCTCAGGACTTCAAGACCGATCTTCGATTCCAGTCTTCGTTCGTCCAACCTTCTTCTCCTTCACCCCAACCACCTTCTCCTTCCTCTGGGGCTCGAAGCTAACCTTCTCTACCTCCTCTTCTTCCTCACAGCGCTGTCATGGCTCTCCAGGAGGCTTCCGAGGCTTACCTCGTCTCCCTCTTCGAGGACACCAACTTGGCTGGTGAGCCTTCGTCTCTTTTCCCTCCCTCTCCCTCTTCGCCTCTCCATCTTCCTCGAAGCTGACCTTTCTTCTTCTCTCTTCTTTCTCTCTAGCCATTCACGCCAAGCGAGTTACCATCCAGCCCAAGGATCTCCAGCTCGCTCGACGACTCCGTGGAGAGCGAGCTTAAACCCCTCGTCTCGACTCTCGTCCTTCTTCATCTACCCTTTTTAGACCCTCGGCCCTTTCGTATTTTGCTCTTTCTTCACCTTTAACGTGTTCTATGACATGTCATGCCTTCCCTTAACTCGTTCTTGTGTTCGCGTGAGACTTGGCGGAAAGAAATAGGGCGGAGGGAAGACGAAGCGAGGAGAGGAGGAGACGCTGAGCTCGAGCTCGTCCTTCCTTCTTCATCAACGACATCCCAACCTCCCATAAGTCACATACGTCGCAAACATGGACTTCTCAGCCCTCCCCCTCGTCATTCCTTTCCTCAATGACTTTCCCATCGAAATCTACAGCGAGATCCTCAAGTTCTGCGACCCTTCGACGCTCGCCAACACCTCCCGAGTCTCGCTCGCCTTCCTCGAGCTCTCCTCCCCTCTCCTCTACCGAGACGTCAAGTTGGTTGGGTTCGAGCAGATGGAGAAGCTCTTCTGTGACAGGAAAGTGAGTTCTGATCGTTTCGTGGACTTGCAAGGCTTTCAGGAAGGTCAACGGAGTCGAGCTCATCCGTCGATCTCCCTCCCTCCCTGAATCCAGTCCTCCCATCCTCTCGTCGAACATCATCTCTCTTTTCGCCACATCCGAACCTTCACTATCATCCTTCGCGTATCCCTTCCTCAAGAGCTCGTCCTCTCGACAGTCCGGTTCCCTCCCTCTCAGCCCTTGGAACTGGACGAGCTCTACGCCGAAATCGGTCAACCTATCGACTTCCCTCTGCATCTCTTCAACCCCTCGTTGGCCACCTTCTCCTCGCCCCCTCTTTTCATCTCTCAAACGATTCACGTTCCATACACCCACTCACTCGCCAAGGGACCGCTGCCTCAGAAACTCAGATGGTCTCGCATCTCTAAGCTTCTCCTTCGCAACTGCAAGCTGGAGGTGGGCTTGAACGATCCCTCTCTCGTGTCCACCTTGCTGTCGATCGGCACGAGGGTCGACGAGGTCCAGAACAGCTTCGAGGACCCCCGAGTTCTACCGGGCCCTGCGAGGTCAGAGATGTCGACATCGATGAAGACGGTGGGAGCCTTGGCCTTTTGGGGAAGCTTCGTCTTCGACACGTTGCCCAAGCTGTTGGCTGGGAGTCGAGCGGTCGGGACGGTCGTTGTCAGAGGTGCAGGAGAAACTTCGGGGAATGTGGAGAACGGAGTTGTTCGATGGATGGGCAGGGGGACGGTGGATAGGTTGAAGGAGGAAGGGAGGCTCCGGTTCGAGGGTTTGGAGGAGGAGTGAAATGTGAGTCGCGTCTCCTTTTCTCTTTGACGTTCTCTCGACGAGGATCTGACTGACCTTCCCTTCGCTTTGCTACAGAAACTCGGACCATCTTGCGAACCCGTACCAATTTCGTCTCACGCCAGCTATGCCTCGACCGTCGATGATCATGCCGTTCTTTCGATCCGCGATCAACCTTCGCATCTCGGTCATCTTGTTTCGCCGCTCTCTCAGCCTGCCATTTCACAGCCCGGCGACTGCGAACTAGGAGAGAGAGGATGGTCATCTCATCGGGTATGGGTGGAGGGACTCACCCTGGTGAAGCGAGAGCAAAACCAACGAGACGAGCGACGTCGACGCGTCGAGCGAGATGGCTGGTTCAGTCGGAAGCGAAACTCCATTCGCTGGGCGGCCGCTCTGGAAGCGAGGCCAAAAAAAAAAAAAGCTAATGTCCATAAACTAGACCAGGGATTTGAACCTGCGATTCTAACTACTAGGGGTCATCCCTGCGACCGAAGAGGAAATCGAAACGGAAGGACAAGAAAGGGGCGAGGTGTTGCACGATGGGCTAGCCAAGTCCCTGAAATGTATCCTTCTCTTACTCGTTATACCCTCAAAGCGAGATGCTTGTACCTCCCTTCTTCCCTTTGAGCCGAGTCTCGATCACTTTCATCTCTATTTCTCCTTCGACGGTCCTTTTCGTTCGGAGCGTCGACTTTTCGTTCGTCCTGCTTTTCGCTTGCTCTTACCGATCTGTCATTCTTTCTCGTTGTATCTAGACGAGAGTGAAGTAAAAGCATAAATGGTAGACAGAACACAACGACGGCTACAGAACGAAGTGCTACATAAACGAAGATCGACCGAGCACCCAACGACGCGTCGACAAGTCCATCCCTCCACCGTTCCCACCTCACTCGACCTCCAAGTATCTGATCCCATCAGCTTCGAGTTTATCTTTCCACTGCGGGAATCTGTGATCCCAACGACGAATGCAACAACGTCCGCTCGACGGGGAAAGGAGGGACATCGAGCACGTCGCATCGAACCCGCTGCGAACTCACCTTCTCCACAACACGTTAATCCCGTGTCCAGGCAGCAACACAACCGTCTTCAGCCCAGGCATCGATCTCCCATCGATCCTCTCAAAGATCCTCTCATCCGTCCCGCTCGTTATCAACGCGCCAGGATTGGAATCTACGACGATCAACGTCTCGACCCTCTCCAAGTTCCTCAGCTCCCTCGCGTCCTGCGTGGCGATCTTGAACGGATGGCAGACAAGCGTTTGAAGCACGGGGAGGAGACGAAGATGCTCGAGAAAGGTAGGATTGGCCATGTGGCCGTCCCAGGTGAGCTCCTCGATCCTCGATCCGTTTCGAACGAAGAAGTCCTCCGGCGAGACGTTCCTCCCCGCACAAGACATGCTGAAGTCTACTGAGCGGAGGGACGGGAAGGTCCAGTGAAAGAGGAGGTCGAAGAGTGGAGGGGTGCGACCTGTGGGTGGGGTTATAACTCCCAGCGTCGAGAGAGCGCGGGACCAGCCGACGAGCTGGACGACGAGGGTGTGGAGGTTGGGGAAGGTCGTTCGTTCGATGGTTTCGATGGCGAGGGAGGGGGGAGCGGTGAAGTGGATGACGACGAGGCGGATCTTTTGGAGGGAGGAGGAGAGTCGAGTCATGGCTTGGGTGAAAACGTGGTAGTTGTTCTCCGAGATCTCCACGTCGAGGAGTGCGAGGAGGGGAGTTCGAGGGTGGAGGATGTAGAGAGCTGCAAGGAGCTGAGGCGCTCGAAACTCCTCTTGGAGGGCCGTACCTCCTGCAATGGCCTTGAGGTTGGGGACGAGTTCGAGGAGGGTTGCGAGGGTGAGTCTTCCAGGGTTCGAGGAGGGATCCCACAAGCGAGCCTCGGCACTCTCCGAAACGTTGAGTTCGAGTTCGTGGACGTGATGACCGAGGGAGGGGTTGGATTGAACGAGCTGAATGAACTTGAGCGTGGATTTGAAACCGTAAAGCGTGATGATCCGAAAGAGGAGGCCTGAACCGTCAAGAAAGCAAAAGGGATCGAGAGGGTCAGCTCTGAACTTTCCTCCTCTCCTCCCTCGCTCCCTTCCCATCGTCTCCTGTCCCTCCGCAAGTGCTCACCCCAGCAGCTGCGACGAAAGATGATTTGTACTCACATTCCACTCCTTGCAGACCAAAGCGCACGTCGCCATGTTCTCCACGAGCCGACCAGCACCGAGACGAGCGTTGAACTCCTTGAGCTTCGCAGCGTTTCCAGCGAGCTTCTCCCTTTCCACCTGCACCCTCACAAGCGGATCGACCTTCTCCTCCATGGCTGTCGAGTACGCTGCGTGGGAGCGAGGCTTTCTCGCCGCGAGGAGGATGATGTAGCCCCAGATCTCAGGTGGAGTTCGAGAGATGGGGGAAGGAGGAGAGGGAGATGGCGAGGGAGGAGGAGGGTCGAGGGAGAGGTTGCCGAGAGGACTGGAAGGGAAGAAAGTATGGAAACCAAGGAGGGGAGGACTGTCAGATGAACGCCAGAAGAGGGTGATTGTGATGGAGAGACTTGGACAAACCGAATCATGGCTAGAAGGGAAGGGAAAGAAGGAGCAGGAGATGGTGGTTCGCCGTCTGTTCGAAGAGAGGGGCGAAAGAAGGGGAGTCAGCGAAGAAGGTTAGTCGACCGAGAAAAACATGCGAAGCTGGGTCTTGCCCGTCTTTTAGCTCTAATGAAGAGCAAGCAGCAAAGGTTCAGCTATCACTAGGCGGGCGACTGAACGAAAAGGTCGCGTCGAAACTGAACGAGAGTCACGTCGGAAAACTCCATCCCATCTCCTCGAAAGTAGCGTTTACTCCAACCCCATCAGCTCCTTCAACCTCTCCCCAACAGCTTTCGCATCCGCTCTCCCTTCGCTCTTCTTCATCGCCTGCCCGATCAACCCTCCAAGCAGGCCAGGCTTCTTCCCACTCTTGATCAACTCCACCGTTCCAGGTTTTGCCTTCGCGACGACGTCTTCGCAAAGCTGATCGAGGGCTTCCGGCGAAAGGGAGAGGAGGGAGTGATGGTTGAGGATAGAGGAGACTCGGGAGGTGGGGGATGATTGGGCTTTGATGAGGTGGAAGAGGACGAGTTTGGCGGAGACGGCTGAGGAGAGGACGCGACGAAGAGGGACGAGAAGAAACGACAGTCAGTTCGACAGCTCGTTCGTATCACTCTCGTAACACAGCCAGATAAGACGAGGGAACGATGGAAAAGAGGAGGAAGGACTCACCACTGATCTTCCCCTCTCCAAGCAGGTCCAAAATCTCGCCCAACTCGACGGCTAAAACCTTCTCCCTCCCTGCTGCCTCCCAGCTCAGCCCTTCCCTCGACAGCGCTCCGACAAGCTCCTGACTGACCCAGTTCCCAACGAGTCTCGGATCCCGACCCTTCGCAACATCCTCGAAGAACTCGATGGCCGAGAGCTGGTCTGGATCGAGAGCGAGGAGGAGGGAGGGAGTGATTTCGGAAAGGGTTGGGTAGTCTCGTTGGAGACGCGAGATGGAGTCGAGAGGCAGCTCGGGGAGAGAGGAGCGGAGGGTTTCGAGGTAGGTCTGAGATATGAAGAAGCCCAACGGTCAGTCAGGAGAAGTGGGAGGGAAGCTAAGGGCGAGGAGACGGAGAGAAGACGCGACTGGACTGACGGGATCGATCCTTAGAACCGGGAGGTTTCCGTCGGGCATGTATCGATAATCCTTTTCTCCTTCCTTCGAACGAGACGATACGGTATCCATGATGCTCTCGTCGAAGCCTCGAGTCTCTTGAAGAACGGGAAGACCAGCGTCGACGAGGCCGGATTGACGTTGGATCTCGGAGGCTGAAGAACGAACAACCAACAACCAAAGAGGGTCAGGTCATGACCGAGAAAAAGAGAGAAGATGGGAGGAGTACTAACCGACTGCTATCGAAAGGTTCTTGAGCGAGTTGAGGTTCTTGATCTCCGTACGAGTTCCTCGAGGCGTGCCAGGTCGGTTGACGGAGATGTTGCAGTCGACGCGCAGAGATCCCTGCGAGGAGACGAGGGAGAGAATCGTCAGAGAAAGTTCGCGAACAGTGGAAGAAATTTACGAGCTCACCTTGTCCATATCAGCATCACTTGTGCCGATCCGTCGGAGGATTCCTCGCAAAGTCTTGACGAAGACCGTCGCTTCCTCCGCCGAGCTGCGAAAGGACGGGCCAAACCTGTCTCAGCACCTTCTCCAACGAAGAACTACGAGAACTTCAAGACTCACGAGATGTCTGCCTCAGTCACGATCTCCATCAGACCTGTTCCAGCTCGATTGAAGTCGATCAGGACCTCGCGTCCGATAGTCGTCGATTTTGCGGTGTCCTTTGATCAGCAAAAAGCAAGCGAGTTAACGTGGCTCCAGATAGAGATGTCTGACATGGACTGACCTGTTCAAGCTGGATCTGATGGATCCGAATCGTCTTAGGTGGGTTCGTAGGGAGGACGACGCGGCCGGCGAGAGCGAGAGGATCTGGAGAAGAGAAGCGAGGAGATCGATGAGATTGACCGGGTCAAAAAGATGAGGGAAAGAAGCTCACGATAGTGCTGAGTGATCTGGTATCCAAGAGGCTGATCGTGGTAGAAGTAGTGCTTTCGATCGAACTGAGACGTTGAGGGCTGAAGAGGGAACAGAAAGATGAGGGACCAAGGGTCAGCTTCGTTCTTGATCCATCGCCTCGGAGCAGAAGAGCAGGATTTACGATGTGACAGTTGAGGGCCAGAGCGGTGAGAAGACCCTGCTTTACTGGGTGTCGAGAAAGAGTCTGGAGAGGAGAGAAGATGGTTGGTGAGCTTCGAGTTCCCTTCCTCGATCTACTTCCTTCGTCCTTCGACTCACAGGCAGCGTTCCAGGATAGCCGGCGTCGAAGAGAGAGACGTTACTGTTGGGAGCATCATCCCAGCTTATTTTCGTTCCTGAAAGGGCGAAGAAGCGGCAAAGATGATCAGCTCGGGTTTGAAGAAGAAGGGAGGAGAAGGTCGAAGAGAGGTGTCCTGGCAGAAGGGTTCCAGCTCGACTCACCAGAGAAGAGTTTCGTCGGCGACTTTATCTGGATGTGAAGCTCTAGTCCTATAACCGTTTCCCATTTTGAAAGAAGTCGAAGAGATACTCGCATTCGAGCATGTAGACGTTGGGGAAGACCCAAAAGCGAGAAGGTGAGCTCGACCTCCTTGCATCCGCGAACGGTCACGATCCTCTCCCCATCTTTCCATCCCTTTCCTCTCGACATCATCTAGCTGAGACTCATCTACTCTCCTACATCGTCCAACCCCATCCAAGCACCTTCCAACGCTCTCCTTCTCGCCAAAATGGTCAACCTTCCTCCCTGCAACTCCGCCATCATCTCCCCCTCCTCCTCCTCTTCTCTCGCCACTCCCTTCTCCTCCTCCTCCTCCTCCTTCACCCCCATCAGCGCTCCCAGGCCTCTCCCTTATCTCCCCACCGAGATGAAGAGAGAGGTTCTTCGCTTCTGCGATCCCTCAACGCTCGCACAAACCAGCCGAGTCTCCCTCGCCTTCCTCGAGCTTTCCTCCCCTCTCCTCTACACCCACGTCACCATCGAGTTGAACGAGGTTATGGAGACGATGTTCTGTTCAAGAGTAAATACATCCGATGTCGCAGTCGTCGAACTGAAACTTGGACTGAATACTTCGTTTCTTCCCTTCTCGCCAGAGCTCGCCTCTCTCCGACCAAGTCGCTCCTCACCTCTCCCTCTCCCAAATCAAGACCTTCAACTTCCATCCCTCCCCCTTGCCCCGCCTATCACTCATCCTCTACGAGGACCGACTTCCGTCCTCAAGGATCCTACCACTCGAAACGCTCACGGTCGAGCTGGATTCGACGTCATCCTCGGCTCTCCTCCCCTTCCTCAAGCGCGTCTCACCTCGTCGCTGCACCATCCTAGGACTCGCTACGCAGGCGTTTGTTCCTACTCTTGATCTGGAGTTGGAGACTTGGGATCGTCTTGAGTCCATCCAGATCAAGAACGTCCACGTTGCCCGCCGGCACCACCTTAGCTCAGGTCTTCCTCCGTCCTGCGAGGTGGCGACGTTCGATCTCGTCTCTTTCACCGGCGAGGACGAAGCTCAACCGATATGGCTCGCGAATGTTACCTGGGCACTTCTGGATGTTGTCAGATTGTGGCCGGGAAGAAGCGTTGTGGTGTTGGTGGGGTCGAAGGATAGCCGGGAGCAGACGTTGCGACGCAAGGCGTACTTGGAGCTTTCAAGGGAGTTCGAGTTCCCCGAGAGCCTGGAGGTGAAGGTGGTTCAGATGAGCTGGTTCGTACCGTCGGCGAGAGTCCTTTTTTCCGAGTCTCTCAATCCTTCTCGCTGACCTGCTCGTCTTTCGTCTTCCTTCCAGAACGTCGCGCCTCCTTCGTCCTTCCTTCAACCGACCCCTTCGCCTTCGCCCTCGCTTCTCACCTCGAATTGAATCGATATCTACCTCTTCGCATGAGTTCCTAACTCCGATGTCACCTCAGTGAGCTCCTTCTCGCTCCGCTTTCGTGCTCTCGAACGCGTCTCTCTCGAACGATCTGGCTGACGTTTCCTCTCTTCGACTTGCTTCGCAGTCCGTCGCCGGAACGAGACCATCCGCTTCCCTGGAACCAGACTCACCTTGCCAGTACGGGAGGAGTCGGGCGTGTAGCTACGGTGGGAGTGGTCGATCTTGATGGACGCTCGACAGGTTCGGTTTCGAGCGCGAACCTTGAGAGAAACGGAGCGGGCGAAACGCGTCTTTTTGCGCTGTTTTGGGATCTCGCTCTGAGCAGAGAAGACCTGCTCTGGTACCTTCTACGGAGAGGAAGAAATGAAAACTGAAAGACAACAGAAAAGAAGGGTCAAACAGGGGCAGGGATCGTCCGCAGGTCACCTCGAACAACCCTCCCTCCCCATCCTTCAGACAGCTTCACCTCCATCCAACACCCAGATCTTCCTCTTCCGTCTTTCAGCTCCCAGCCAGCACCTCCTCTTCTCCACTCACGTCGCTCCTGTTTCTTCAAAAGGTTCGCTTCTCCTCAGGAGGATCCTCGGAAAGGTCGATCAGGGTCCGCTCGAGCTCGCACCTCCCTCCTCCAAGCACTTTGGAAGTGGAAGAGAACAGCCATCTCGCCTTCTTTGGACAGACACGCAGCTGTAGGATACTACCGTGAGTGAGATTCTCGTCTGGAGCGCGTTTGAAGTCTGTTGAGAGGGAGATAAGCCGGTAGCAGAGCTCGGAAGGAAGGAAGCTGACCTCTAGCTCTCCTTCCCTTCCTCCTCCTTCCTTCCCTTCTTCTTGTCTCCCCTCCCAGATCCCTCGAGACATGATCATGTCGTCCTCTTCCCTTCGTCCGAATCAAGCTTCCTCCCCAACTTCCTCCACGTCTTCCAAAACCACGACTCCGACTTCTCCTTCGTTTCGAACGACGGACACCTTCCCAAACCAATCCTCCACCTCCTCAACCTACCCTTACCGTCAACAAGCTCCCTCCTCCTACAACCACCCACCCTCAACTCCTTCACGACCCAACACATCCTTCTCCTCCTCCTCGAATGCTCCTCTCACTCCCTCCATCCCCGTCCTCTCGTGGCTTCCATCGGACGTCGCCATCTTCCTCGCTTCCATCAAGTGCGCTCATCTCGAACCAGTCTTCAGCTCGAACGACATCACAGGTCAGGTCATCCTCGAACTGGATATGAATCACTTGAAGGAGATGGGGGTGGACAGGGTGGGAGATAGAGTGAGGGTACTCGCAGGGCTGAAGGCTTTGAAGAAGTCGGCGACAAACAGCTGGAGGTCGAGGACCGACACCGGAGGATCCGTCAACTCGAATCCTGGAGGACCAGACCTTTCGAGACGAGGTCCAACGGTCGTCGTCACTAGGGGAGAGGAGTCGGATGCGTACAGCCTAGGAAGAAGTGGGTCGAGAAGGTTGGGAGAAGGAAGAGGGTTCCATTCGAGCAACAACAACGGACAACACGTCCATCAACCGTCGAGCTCGTCCACCTACTACTCCAACAACTCCTCCCACATCAACTCGGGCACCTCCTCTTCCGATAGTAGTCCTCCTCGTACTCGAACGACCACAGGTCAAGCAGGTCATCGTCCAGCTCCCCTCAACATCTCCCAACCCTCAGCCTCGACCGACCCTCGACTTCCTCAGGCCTACCAACCTCCCTCTCACTCCCACTCTTCTTCCTCCAACACTCCCATGGCTTCCAACAACTCCTCTCTCCGAACCACGACTCTCGCCAACGCCTCAGGTCTTCCTCGCTCAATCTCGCCCAATCCTCCTCCCTCCGGACCCATGCCCACCTCCAAATCCAACATCCCTCGTCCGCCTTCGAAATCAGCCTCGAGCTCGTCGTTACGAGCTCTTGAAGCGAGGGACAAGTCCCTTCGGCCTCCTCAGTCCTATAGCAGCGCCACTAACCCTCAGTCGTCGTCGTCTTCCGGTCGCAAAGGCTCGATCAGTCCAGCTCCAACAGCACCTCCTCCTCCTCCTCCATCGACCACCGTCTCGTCGAGCAACCTCGTCGGACTCCCATCGAACCCTCGAGTAGGCCAACAGTCGTCCCACAACCCTTCCAACAGTCTCTCAGGAGGGTCCTTTACCGAAAGGAGGGCGACTCTCGCGAAGGAACGCGAAGGAAAGGTCTCGACACGTCCTTCGACCGCCTCTTCGGTCACCAGCACCACCTCGAGCTCGAGCGCTGCCTCCTCTTCCCATCGAAAAACACCCTCCAACGTCAACACTGGATCCAACTCCTCCTTCGGCGCTTCCGCCCCTGCCGTCGTCGTTTTAGGAGCCAACGGTCGACCGACCGTCTCCGCTCCCCTCTCCTTCCACCCTTTCGCAACAGCAGCTCCAGCAACTCCCTCCTCCCCTTCCTACCCGCTTCATCACCCCCCTCAACCCCTCTCCTCGGCAACCTACCAAGCTTCCAACCTCTCCAACTCCTCCCTCAACGCTCCCACCCCGACAGCCTCCACCAACCCAAACTCGGGAGGGTACTCGGTCGGAAGAGGTCCGTTCACGAACGCCAACAACTCGTCGACGATTCCGTTCTCGCTCGAGGACTTGAAGAGGAAGTGCATCAAGTTCATCAACTCAGAGGACGGACACTCGAGAACAGTGGATCTGGCGAACTGTGAGGGAGGGGTGGAGGTGATGGAGAAGGTGTTGAGGAAGTTTGGGAAATGGAACGGTGGAGGGTTGGGAGGAGGTGGAGGAGAGAACGAGAGTGATGACGAGGCTGGGACGAATGGGTTGTGTGTGGATGGGTGGGGTGTGTTTTTAGAAGGATACTCGGGGGAGGGAAGTGGTGAGTCTGGGTTCTCGTTCGACGCGTCTCGTTTCGCTTCCTTCGACGAGCCTGGGCTGACGGATCTTGAGGCCCTTCTTTGTTCTCTTTTCCTTCTCACAGGCGTCCCACTCACCGAAGCCGAACTCCTCTCCATCTGCCACGCTCCTCCCGATTCTCCCTCTCGCGAACGAGGTCTGACGCTCAAACGAACTCGAAAACTCGCCAACCGAAAAGCCATGGAATCCTTCTTTGGCGAAACCCCTCCCGACCCCAAGTCACCCACCTCCCCTACCTACTACGCCGCTCCTCGACTTGGTGCGAACGACGATGCAGGAGATCTCAACTCGATGCTTCAGCCTTCGAGGATCGCGAACGGCAGCAACATCGGAGCGAAGAAGATGAACCGAGCGAGTACGGTCAGCGTGATGAGCGGGCTGGGAGTTCCAACGGGGACGAGGACGAGTGGAGAGTCGTTCAGAGCTGGAGGAGCGGGTGCAGGAGGACCAGGGTTCAAGGGAACTACGAGCGGAAACGGGAACGGAGGTCTCTCGCCAGATCTTGGACCAGCAGGAGGAGGATCGACCCCCTCAGCTCGTTCGCCATCAGCGGGATCGTTCCTCAACCGAGGTCGAAAGATGTATAACTTCTTCGGTCATCGTCCTCCCTCGGAACTCATCTCGAACCATCTCGCCGACTACTTCCCCTACGTCCAGAAGAAGGTCCTCGAACGAACCGCTCGGAACTCGATGCTTCGAATCAGCTCTGGATCTGGAGGACCAGGAGGAACGTCCGCTTCGCTCTCAGCTCTCCAAGGAGGAGGACCCGATGAACCGAGGAGATCGCTGCCTGGAACGAGCTGGTCGGACGAGAAGGCCAACCCGTCGTCGAGACTCAGCACGTCGAGCTTCGGAACCGTCGCGACGACTCACAGCGGCAGTACCAACAGCCCAAGGAAGAAGAGGACGTCCATTCGAGCCTCCAAATCCTACACCTCTCCTCCTCCCAATCGTCAGAACCACAACCACTCGAACCTCAACCACCATCGCGCGTCCGCGTCTCCTCCTCGAACCGCCATCCCCGAGGAAACCTCCTTCTTCAACTCAAACAGCAGCACCTCCGAGACCGGTTCCGTCACAGGAGGGATTCCTCGACTCTCCATCTCCACCGACGACGGAACGACCTTCTCAGGCGACTCAGCAGAGGAATCCGACCGCGACTCCATCGCTTCCAAACCTCCTCTCCTCCCTCCCTTCATCACCTCCGAGGAATCCCTCTCCGACTCCCTCGGCGTCTTCTCTCCTGGAGGAACGACCTCTACGTCCGCTACCGACCCGACCGTCGCCGTACCTTGGATGACGAGGGAGAGGAGAGGATCGAACGCGTCGGCCAGTACGAGTCGATTGAGCATGCTCTCGAGATACAGGAAGAGCAGGGACAAGAGCGATACGGCGTCGATGTTGACGGTGGATGAGATCACGGCTCATGTGGAGAGCAAGAGAGTCAGCATGGTCTCGTTCGCGAGGAGCAGGAGCAGTGGGGAGGGCGGGAGTGATGGGGAGAGCGAAGCGTACGCGGGGGAGTTTGAGGAGTTCGAGGACGAGGATGGGGAGGGAGAGGGAGGGTTGAAGACTCCTGCTGGGCTGGCGAGGAGGGTGTCGAGAACGTCGACGATTGGAGGAATGGTGGTGCAGAGTGAGGATGGGGATGACGAGGAGGAGTATGATGATGAAGAGGAGGAAGAGGAAGACGAGGAGGATGTGTATAGCGGGGACGAGGATGAGGATGAGGACGATGAGGATGAAGATGAAGACGAGGAGATCATCGAGGAGGACGAGCATGGAAAGGCGTTCATGTCGACGGGCGGTGAGTCGCGTCCTCTCCACTTCCTTTGTCTCGCTCGAACCCTCACTCGTTTAGAAGCTCTGCTGACTTCTCTTCCTCTTGGGCAACCCCTTCACAGGCAAACGTTCCATTAAGTGGATCAAGGGAGCTCTCATCGGATCAGGATCGTTCGGATCAGTCTTCCTCGGAATGGACGCCCAGAACGGACTTCTCATGGCCGTCAAGCAGGTTCAGATCCCCACTGGAGTCTCGACGAACGAGGAGAGGAAGAAATCGATGCTCAGTGCTCTCGAGAGGGAGATCGAGCTGCTCAAAGAGCTTCAGCACGAGAACATCGTGCAGTACCTCGGTGAGTCGCGTCCTCCTTCCATCCCTCCCTCTCTCCTCCCCTTTCCTCGCTGACCTCGACTTTGTTTCTTTTCGCACAGACTCCTCCATCGATGCCACCCACCTCAACATTTTCCTCGAGTACGTCCCAGGAGGATCGGTCTCTGCACTGCTCGGGAACTACGGAGCGTTCGAGGAGGCTCTCGTCAGGACGTTCATTCGACAGACGCTTCAAGGACTCGTCTACCTTCACGATCGAGGAATCATTCATCGAGACATCAAGGGAGCCAACATCCTCGTCGACAACAAGGGTGGGATCAAGATCTCGGATTTCGGGATCTCCAAGAAGGTCGAGAGCAGTGAGTCGCTCGCTCTGGTTTCCCGTCTCGATGGTTCGACGGTCGACTCGGGGCTGACTCTTCGTTGTTCTTTTGTTGCGTCTCAGACCTTCTCTCTGGCTCGAATCAAAGGAAGTCTCTCCAGGGAACCGTCTTCTGTGAGTCTTCTCTCCCTCGATGCATCGTTCTTCGAAACGAACTGAAGCTCACGGTCCACCCTACCCTCCCTTCCCTCGTTCCTTTTTGTCAGGGATGGCTCCCGAGGTCGTTCGACAAACCGCTCATACTCGAAAAGCCGACATCTGGTCCGTCGGATGCCTCGTCGTCGAGATGCTCACCGGTCAACAGCCTTGGGGAGGTCTCAACCAGATGCAGGTCATGTTCAAGGTGAGCTCATCATCGCGTCTTCGTTCCTCTGAGCGTTCTGACTCTCCCTCTCTCTCACGATTATGCTCGTTGTACCAGATCGGCTCCTCAGGGCGACCAGCCTTCCCACCAGACATCACTCCAGCAGCCGAAGACTTCCTCAACAAGACCTTCATCCTCGACCACCTCGAACGACCCTCGGCAGCGGAACTCCTCGTTCATCCTTTCATTACTGAGGTGCTCGAGTAGATTCGCGCTTTACCCACTCTCTTAACCTTCTCTACATATCTCCCTCTCTTTTCGCCTCTATCTCCTCACGTATTTAGCTTCCTTTCACGTCCCACGACTCGTTGTTTCGCAGCTTTGTTTTCGTCTCTCTCCCTCTCGTCTGTTCTCTTCCGCTTTCAGCTCTCTCTCTCCCGTACATGGTTTTGTTTCGATCTTCATTACATCATGACTCTGGATGACACGTCAAGCGTTGAATCAACTAACCCAGGAGAGTCGTAAGGTACAGCGAGAAGGAGCGAGGGAAGTCGTGAAGGGGTTTCGAAGCTCGAAGGAGCATTAAGAGTAGCAAAGCCCGAGAAGTACGCCGTTATATGGGCCAATGTGATCCAAGACGTTGGTGAGTAGAGCTCCCAACCTGTTGAGAAGACGACACAAGCTTCGGTCAGCGGATGAACGAGAGAGAAGAAGGATGAGGGAAAGCGACGCGACTGACCCGCAGTTGATGTTCTCTCTTTCCGAACAAGCGACGAAGGTCTCGGTGTAAGGCTTGATAAAGACTTCGCCTGCTACGTGCTCGAAGCCGAAGGCGAGAGGTGGGAGGTGAGGGACGGGGTCTGCGAAGAAGAAGAATGCGAGGAAAGAGAACGATCAGCTCGGACGCGTCTTCGACGGAGAACGAAAAAGATGAGCTCACCGTTTCCTCGAGTGACGTGGACGTGGTCGGTGACCTGAGGAAGAAGAAGATTTCAGCATAGGTCGGAATTGAGCTCGAGAAGCAGGGAAGCTTCGCTCACAGTGGTCGCGAAGTAAGACGCGAACAAACTCGTCCCCACTCGAGGACTCGCGAACTGACGAGACTTGAGCTCGATACCGGGGATTTGAAGCTTGAGGTAGAGCGACTCCAGGACTCCAAGTGACGCACCGAGACTGTGACCGACGACGACGACTGGGGAAGCGAGACGAAGCGAGAGATCAGCGTCGCGTCTCGAACGAACAAAAAGGACAAGAGAAACGCGTCGACTCGATCTTCTCACCCTAGTTGGTGCTGTACGTCGTCATCCCCGCCTTCACAGCTGCGAGAATAGGAGCAGCTGTCAACGCGTGCGTTCCGAGCCATCCTGAGTGGGCGAGGACGTTGGAAGGGACGCCTGTAACAAAAGGGAAAAGTCGACGTCGCGCCAATCGAGTGTTGGTTTCAAGCGAAGAGAAACACAGAGAGAGAACGAGCTCACCAGGAAACAAAGTCCCATCGAGGTTGGTCGGAAGGAACGCAACGTTATTGAGCACGCTCATTCTTCAGAAACAGAGAGCGAGAACAACACCAAACGAGAGAGATAAGGAGGAGAAAACCAAAGGACGGCTCATCAGCTGAGTTGACCCCCTCTCATTGCCTCCGACCCTTTCCTCTTCCTCTTCCCACCTCCCCTCTTATGCGTCCCTACTCACATGGATAAGAAATTGGTCCCTTGATGCGCGACGACGAGGGACTGTTCTGCTCCAGACCAGAGCACGTACCATCCGGGAACGTCGTTGTCGTTCCCACCCCAGGCGAGGAGGGAGACGTCCTTCGATTGATCGCATCCTCCGCTGCCACAGTTCCATTTCCCTCCCACGGTAACGGAGTCGCAGTAGGCGGCGCTGAAGAAGAAAGAAAGGTAGGCAATGGTCAGTTTGGGGGAAAGGGGAGGGAGAGGAAGAGAGAAGAGAGGGAGAGGGAAAGGCGAAAGGAACGAACCCAGCGAATTGAGCATAAGTCGTCGACTGAGTTTTGGCTGCCGACGAGAGAGCTGCTACTGATCCGCTTGAGATCCTGGAGACGAGGACCTCCGGATCTGATGCTGAGGTGTTGAAGGGAGCGGCGTTGACGAGGGAGACGGAGAGGGAGAGAAGGAGGGGGAGGAGGAAGAACATCGCTCGTGAAGTCGAGAGTCGCCGTTGCTGGTTCGGAACGAACGAAGGCTGAAATTCAGCCAAGATGAGCTGTTGTCGCGTTCAGCGCACATGGTCAGTTGATGTCGGCTCTTGACCTGTTAGTTAAGCGACAAATAGCCGGAAAGGACTGCTGACCGAACGATATTCAGGCCGACGATCCACTCGCGGAGGGGGCTTGGGAGAAGTCAGCTCGGTTTGGAGGAGGAGATTCTGCGCTACAGGGTGAACGAGTAACCGAGCATACATCGTTTGCTTAGGCAAAACGTCTAAGGCGATGCAGTCTCGATCCGAAGGAGCTGCGAAATGAAAACGAGAGGACGATCAGTCGCGTCGAACGGACGAGAGCAGAGAGAGAAAGCGGAAGTCGTCTCGAGCGACGATGATAGATGAGAACGACTGACCTCCTCGTCCCAGAACTTCCCCTGCTTGCAGCAAATGAGCTTGTGAGCGTCCCAGTTCTGCTTTTGGTGCTCTGCAAACGAAGAGAAAGGGCGAGCGATCAGATCTAGAGAGCGACGCGTCGAAGAAGGAAGGCGTTGAAGGGCTTACCGCAGCCGCAATATCGGACTGAGTGGCACTGGAAGATAGAGAAAAGAGTGGAGTTTGTCAGGATCTACGAACCAGAGCCTCGCGTCCTCGACGGAGAGTGCGAGGACGAAGGAAAGATCGAAAAGACTCACTCGACTGCAAGCCATCATCTCCTGGCCCTTCGCGAGCTTCACACACTTCCCCGCTCCTCCCTTCCCAGCACACTCCTTCCAGATCCCTAGCCAGTCGCTCGAGAGAGTCCCCACTTGCGAAGCGACTCTCCTCCCGTTCATGAAGTCCGCGATATCGCTCAATCCCCCCATGCAGTGGTTCAGCAGCGTCTTGAACTGTTCCGTTTGACGATGAAGACGAGGATCCGAGATCACTCTGAAGAGCTCCTCTCTGTGGAGGTCCATCGAGGAGGCGAGTTTGGTGGGAGTCGTGGGAGTGTTGAGCATACCTGTGAAGGGGAGGGATTTGGTCGATTGTTTCCAGACGAGGGTGTCGTTGAAGGAGAAGTGGATGGCTCGGAGGGTGAATTCGAGGTGTGGGAGAAGGTGTTAAGAGCGTGGAAGCCGGTATAACCTCCTGCTTGACCGGGCATGTCCATCTGAGCGAGAGAAGGAAAAGAGGGAGAGGGAAGAGTGTGTGACGACGAGACGTGAAGGGAAACCGGGGCTCGATGTTCGTGAAGCTCACCCCTTGGAAGATGAAGTCTACAGGAGGGACACGCGAGTCTAGGTGCACGAGAGCGAAGTTCGGCACCTGGGAAAAAGAGATCGACGATCAGCCAGATGTCCTTGGACGAGGAGGTCAGCGCGACGAGAGCGAGGAGTCGAACTCACCCGCCTGCGATTCTTTTGCTCTCGGATGAAGCGAGAGATGGGAGGGAATGCAGGGACCTGTCCGAGGAAGACCACCATGGACCCAAGAACTGCCTTGGCCATATTTCCAGCGGTTTCTGCGACTTCGAGAGCTGCGAAGATGTTGGGGAGGTAGAGACCGAGGACTTCGAGCTAAGAGGAGGGAGGAGGGAGGGAAGCCACGAAAGGCTGAGTGAGCTCTCGTCAACCATGGGGAGCTCCTGATGAGCTGAGAAGAGCTCACGAGAGTGCGGGTGTTGGCAAGTTGTCCGTTGTTCATCTAGAAACATGGGAGAGAGGTCAGGGCTGGCTTGACGAGGAGAAGGGAGGAGGATCGAGCTCACGATCTGGAACTTCCTCGTTGCCTCAGCCTCGGAGTGATTAGCCCAAGTGAGAGCGTTCGCATAGGTATCGATCTTGAGTTCGGCTCCTAGTCGTTTGACCGTGAGGGGCGCCATCGTCGAAGAGGAAGCAGAGGCGGGAGGGAAGAAGGAGGGCGAAGGTTTGGTTCGAGGTCAACAAGCGAGGCCTGCTTTCTCCTCGCCCTCTCCGCCCCCGATTTTCTGTCGAGCTCAACTTTTTCTGAGATTCGGGGTAAGCGTGATATACTGTGGGTATCTGTGAGCAAGAACGAGCTCTCGAAGTCGAAAGGTTGATCGATCAGTCGGGCTACAAACTCCTTAGCAACGAGCTCGGACGTCTTTGCTTTCGCTCGCCTTCGCTCGATGTTGCTCTCACCATCCACCCACCCACCCCCCCTCCCCTTCCCTTCTCTCTTTCTCTGTCAGGATGTCTGGCAGTTCCACTCTCGCCTCTCTCCTCCTTCAATCTCGGAATCTCACCTCTCATCTGGACAACCAGGAGCTCCCTCAGCTTCATCTCGGACTCGATCAAGTCGAAGAACAATCCAGGAAACTCGTAGGCAAAGGCAAGAGGGGAGAGTACAGGGAAGAAGGAGAGGAAGGAAGAGCGTGAGTCTATCGTACCCATATTGATGTGCTGGTAGCAGCTGAGAGTGGAACTCCAGCTGGGGAGGGAGGGAGAGCGAGGAGGAGGGAGGAAGGAAGGGAAGGAAGAGTTGTGAGCTTCGAGCTGATCCGTTGGCTCTTCTTTCTACTCTTCCCTACCCAGTGCTCATCTTCTCGCTACAGCTGGACTCAACCTCGCAGACCTCACCTACAGAGTAGAGAGGGCTACAGCGCCGGCTGCTCTCGGAGGAACCTTTGAGCCTTTGATCCCTCTCAGCGATGGAGACGTCGACGTGAGTTCCTTCGTGCCCCCCTCGCTTCCTTCTTTGACTTCTCTTGCCCCTACCCTTGGACCCATCCCTTTGTCTGCGCCAAGCTCACACCCAGTCCTTTCCATCTCTACAGGGCTACCTTCGTCACACTCGAGAACAGCTCATCCTCACCGCTCTCTCCGAATCCCACGCTCAGCTCACAAACTCCTTCTACCAAACCCTCGACAACCGTCTTCGATCCTCCTGGGACTCTCAAAAACGCAAGATCCTCGAGGAAGTAGGAGCAGGAGACGTCCTCGCATCCTCATCGTCGCCAGCAGCCGGATCCAACCTCGGAGGAAGCGCCTTTGGACGAAGCGTCCGAGGTCGACTCAACGAATCGAGCTCAACAGCAGGAGGACTCGGATCCAGCATCTCAGGCTCTCCCCTCCCTGGACAGACCATCTCCAGCCAGAACCGAATGCTCAAGTACGACGACGTCGTTCGGGATCTCAACGCTACTCGATCCGCCAACATCTCCTCCTCCTCGTCCTACCCTTTGCTCAAAACCTACGTCGCTTCCCTGTCCTCCTCCTCCTCCAACGGTTCGACCTCGTCCAACTCCAACCCACCGTTGCTCGCTCAGTCGTTTGCTCTCCTCAGTGATATCGTTCAGGAGGGAAGCATAGGAGTCGGAGAGAGGTTCTACGCTGCTGGATACTTGGGTCAGAACGGAGAGGGAGAGAAGGGAAGGCTCGTCAGGAAGAGGATCGCTGAGGGAGGAAAGTCGTACCTGGAGCAGAGGTGAGTAATTTTTTTCTCTTCTTCGACGAGCATTTTGATGCCTGGGCTGTTCGGAGTGCGAAGAAGGACCTTCGACTGACCTCTCTTTCGACGCTCAGGTATCGAAACCACATCGAGACGCAGGTCAGCAAGAACCCCAAGCTCGCCAACCTCGGAGGAATCCCTTCGGTTACCAACAAGATCCAGGGCTATGTCAGGGTTCAGCATCTCAAGGACAACGCCTGGACCGGGGATGTCGAGGTACGGCAGCTTTTTCTTGCGTCTCGAATCGACCTTCCCTTCCCTTCTCTCCTGCTCGTCCCGCCTCCTCGCTGTTCGTACGCGATCCTGACCTTCTTGATCTCGCGTTCTGCCCTCAGATCCTCAACTCGCAACCCGTCTGGGCTCAGATGTACTACCTCATTCGAGCTGGACACGTCAAGGAAGCCTACGACCTCGCTACCGAGAACGAGACGCACATCGCGAGGACGGAGAAGTTCTTCCTCGGTTTCTTCAAGTCGTGGTTGGATTCGCCGGATCGCAGGTGAGTAACAGAGCTCCTTATGCTTCTGGCTCCTTCTTCTTCTGTCCTTGAGCTCCCGAGAGTCGGTTTGATCGAAGAACTTCAACCTCGAGCTCAAACCTCTCTCGTCGCGTCGAAACCCCTTCGCCTGACACCTTCCTCCTTCCTCCTTCTCCCTCCCCAGGCTTCCTCGAGCTCAACGCGAACGCTTCATGACCGAGTACAACCTTCGAATCCGACACTCCTCCTCTTCCTCCTCCGGAGCTGGGAACTCTGGCGACCCTTTCAAGCACGCTCTCTACCGTCTCCTCGGCCGAATCGACCCCAAGACGACCTTCTCCGTCGCGACCAAGACCGAGGACTGGCTCTGGTCTCAGCTTAGTCTCGCCAGGGAGGACGACGCCGAGGTTGGAGGAGAGAAGTTCGGGCTCAGGGACGTGGCGAAGACGGTCGTCAAGTGGGGAGAGTCGCACTTCAACAGCAAGGGAGATCGACCGGTCTACTGGTTCCAGATGTTGTGCTTCGTTGGAGAGTTTGAACAGGCGAGTTTTAGCCCTTGACTTTTTACTGTTCGAGCGAGAATCTGCACGACTGACCGCGTTCTCCCTCCTCGTTCGTTCCTTTCAGGCCGTCGCTTCGCTCTACTCGAAACCTCAACACCAAGTCGACGCTGTTCAGTTCGCCGTCGCTCTTTCTTACTACGGACTCCTCCGAGTACCTTCGAAGGCTCAGGCTTCCGACGTCGAGCTTTGTTCGTCCCTCTTCTTTTTTCTTCTCGTCGTTCGATCCCTCTCTCTCGGGCTGACGAGCGATCTCCTCTTCTCCTCTTTCAGTAACTACCGCTTCCTCCTCCTCCTCCCATGACATCTTCTACTTCAACTTCCCTCGCCTCATCCAACGATACATCAAGGCTTTCGCCAAGAAGGCTCCTCGGTCGGCCCTCCAGTACATCTACCTCCTCTGCCTCGCCGCCGACGCTCCTCTTCCCACCGGTCGAGAGCAGGTCGAGACGTGCCACGAGATGATCAGGGATCTGGTCCTCGAGAGCGGAGCGTACGCTGAGCTGCTGGGGACGGTCAAGAACGACGGAACGAGAGTTGTGAGTACGAGAGACGAGACGCGTGCGTTGGACCGGAACTCCTTCGGTCTCGCTGACTTCTTTACCCTCCTTTCCTCTTCCCTACCCTCTAGCCCGGAGCCATCGAGAAGGACATCAAGCTTGCTCACATCCCAGACGAACGAACCTACCTCCTCGACATCGTCAAGGTCGCCGCTGCTCGAACCTCCTCCCAACAGCGTCCCTCGGACGCCATCATCCTCTACAACCTCGCCGAGGACTACGACACCGTCATCGCCGTTCTCAACAAGGCTCTCGGAGCTTCCCTCTCCCAACCTACCTCGAAGGACACCCCCTCAGGAGGAAGCGTCGACTTCGGAGCCGCGTCGGACGTCGGATCGATGGCGAGAGGGATCCTCGAACACTACCAGAACGACGTCGTCAAGTGGAGCAGGGTCGGGGAGCAAAACAGGGAGACGTGTAGGATCCTGTTGACGTTGAAGGAGGCCTTCACGTTGTTCCAAGGGGAGCAGTACGAGCAGGCTTTGCAGGTGAGTCGAGTCGAGTCGAGCGTGCCTTCCCACTGCCTTGCGATCGTCTTCGATTCCGTTCCCGTCTCGTCGCTCGGGTTGCTGACACTCCTCGAACTCTCCTTCTCGCTTCTCGCTCTCAGTACATCGAATCCATCTCCCTCCTCCCTCTCTCCTCGGATATCTCAGCCATCAACCGACGGGCGGACGAGTTCAAGGATCTCGACGAACCCATCGCTCACAACTTCTCCGACATCCTCCTCGTCACCATGGAGTGTCTCTACAAGCTTCACCTGGCGCTCAAGGAGAGTCCGTACGGCGGAGAGGCGAGGCAGTCGGTGAGTTCGACCTTCACATCCCCTTTTTTTCGTCTCGTCCCCTCCCGCGTCGAAACTTGAGACTCGAGCTCGACGATTCGGTTCGCTGACTCTGTCACGTTCCCCCTTCGCTCGTTTTTTTTGCTTCGGCTCGTACAGAGGATGGCCGAGTACAGGAAAAAGGCTCGAGCGTTGATGGTGTTCGCTGGAATGCTCAGGTACAGGATGAGCCAGGAGACGTACCAGCAGTTGACCAGGTTCGACGCGTTCTTCTAAACTTCGTCGACGGAGGGCCGTTTGGGGTTGGGTTGTTACGTGCTTAGGGACTCGTCTTCAGTACATCTAGTAGTACTATTATCTTTCATTCGTTCCACATGGCGGGTTCTGTTAGGGAGAGAGAGCGATGCGTGTTGAGACTGAGAGGATCGAAATCTTTCGAGCTCAACGTCGAGCTGAACCAGCCTCCTCCCTCCTCTCCCTCTCTCTCCTCCTCGACCGTCATGCCTTCCCTCCTTTCACCTCAACGATGCTCGTACACCTACTTCTTCTCCTTCTAGTTCTACTTTCCATACCACCCACCTCAGCATCCCCAGTCGAAAACCCCATCTCTCGAAGGCTCTCTCCCTCCAAGCCGTCGCTCCTCTTTCCCAAACGCAACGAAACGAGGTCAGAACGTTCGCTCAGTTCGCATCGGCTGCTTACTGCTCCTCTGCGTCTGTGACGAAGTGGGTCTGTGGTGGTGAGTGGCTCAGTTTGACGTCTAGCAGCAATCTCGAGAGCTGACCCCGTTTGAGGTTTGATTTCGTTTGTTCGACTCCTCAGCTGCCTGCGACGCCAACTCTAGAGTGACCCACATCGATTCCGGAGGAGACGATGATCTCATTCCGGGGTGGTATGTCGTCCACTCGAAGCCTCTCAACGCTATCGTAGTAGGACATCAAGGGACGAACACGATGAGTTTGTGAGTTCCGCGCACCGCACGCGTCGTCGAAAAGACTTCGGTTGCTTCTTCCTTGACCAGGGGTCTCTTTCGGAGAAGGGGGTCTCTGGAGATGCTTCCGAAGTTTTGTTCGCTAACTCTCCACCTCTCCCTTGCGTTTCATCAAAGACTCTCGATCCTGGAAGATGCAGCTTTTCTTCCTCTTCCTCTCAACCCTCTCCTCTTCCCTGGGACCGCCGCTCGAGGAGTTCTAGCTCACGATGGATTCATGGCTACTCAGGGATTCACGGCTGAGCGGATTTTGGCGAGCGTGAAGCGTGGAGTGGTCAGTTATGGGACAAACAGTGGTGAGCTCGCGCTTTCTCTTTCGTTGTGTTTTTTTGGCTCGACGAGACTTTGAAGCTTGATCTGATTCTCGATCCTTCTTTTCCCTTCCTCTCCGGCAGTCATCACAGTCGGCCACTCCCTCGGAGCTGCTATAGCTACGCTCGACGCGCTGTATCTGAAGCTTCAAGTCCCGACGTTGAACGTCAAGAATCGAGTGTACGCGTCGCCTCGCGTTGGGAATTTGGCGTTCTCGTCCTTCTTCTCGGAGACGGTAGGTCTTTCACCGTAAAGTTCCATAACAATACACTATTCTAAAGAGCTGACACTCCTCTCGGCGTCAAAACAGGTCCCAGACTCCACTCACGTCAACAACAAGAACGGTTCGTCGAATTCCTCCCCCTTCCTTCTTCCCTGGGTCTCTCCTCTCGCCCTCTTCTTTGAAACCCCTACCCTCTCATACTACCTACCACAGACCCCGTCTCTCATCTTCCTCCCATCTTCTTCGGATTCGAGCACGTCCCAGGGGAGGTCAGTCCGACGTTGTCTTTTCAGTTCGACGCGTCGCGTCGAATAATCCGTTGTCTCGCGGCCGCTGATCTCCTTTCTCTTTCAGGTCTACATCCCTCCCACTGGATCTATCAGCTCTTGTCCAGGAACGGAGAACATGAACTGCATCCTCGGAGCCTCCATCCTCAAGCTCGAGCCGAAGGATCACGACGGGTGAGAGCCTCGTCTTCGTTTGTCGACGCGCCTCGATTCGACTCGCAACTGACTTGTCTCGTCTCGTCCTCGTTTCTACAGACCATACGAGGGAGTCATCATGGGGGGGTGTTCTGCTTGAAGGCCCTGGTGGCTGTCTCTGCGGAGCGACGAGTGAGGAATGTGGGAGGAAGAGGGAAGTTGGAAAAGAACCGAGACGCGAGAAGAAACGAGACGAGGGACTCGATGATGGTTGGTTGTAGGGCGAAGATGACTGGCTCCCGCGTTTGATTCTACCGAAGCCTAGCCCTCCCAGCTCGTATCGTGTGTGAAAAAGCGTAGATGATGCATCGAAACGACCAAAGTCAAAACAAACGCGCAAATCCACTCCCACCCTTCCTTCGTCCTCCCATTTCCTCCCTACCACGTGAACGCCTCCTCCTGGTACACCAGCTGGTCCGAATCTACTCCCCCCTTCCCCCCCATCCGAGCCTTGACAGCTTCTCTGGAGACGTCGCCTAGATTGGAAAGAAGCAAGCACGAGAAGGAGACGAGTGATCAGCCACGCGTTCGAGAATCAAGAGTGGAATTGAAGAATGTTGAGCTCACAGAGACCGGAAGGCCCACAAGTTGATAGAGCGATCCCTCCGTCTGCGTACTGCAGGAACTCCTCCAGATGAATTGCGACGGCAGGTCGTCCGTGGCAGACGTGGACCGAAGCGAACGACGTCGAGACCGGCTTGAAGAGGGATTCGATCTCGGCGAGCGAGGAGGCGTGAAGGTCTGATCGTTTCTCCTCGTCGATGGAGATGGTCTGACGAGTTTCTCCCGTGTAGTAGATGTTGATCGTGAGGAAGTCGGAGGGGAGGTCGCGAGGGAAAAGGTTTTGAAGGCGGAGGAGGTAGGGAATGAGGACGTCGCAGGCTCCTGGAGAGAAAGAAACGACGAGGAAGAGAGGTGTCAGGAGAGATCTCGAAAGGAGGCAAACCCTTGAAGAAGGAGTGGGAAGGGAGGAAGAGCAAGATGTCACGAACGAGTCTGTCGAATCGCCCAGATGACGTTGATCCTTTCGACTCGATATCCAGGTTCGTTCAACCGTTTGGCGAGGTCGGCGAGATGAGCGATGGTGGCGGAGATACCAGAACCTCCGGCGACGAGGATGACTGATAAGCGAAGATGCGAGAGTCAGCGAGTGTTGACGACGCGACGGGAAGAAGGCGAGAACAACGCACTCGACCTGAAGCCCTCGAGTCTTGTATCAGCGCCGCCGTAGGGGCCCTCTATGAGGATCTTGATCTTCTTAACCGGTAGAGCTTCTCCTTCCTCGTACTCGACTCCATCCTCTCCGGCGAGCTCGTGAGCGAGCCTCTTGGTGTAACCAGAGTAGGACTTGAGGATGAGCTCGAAGGAGTTTTCGTTGTCGGTTTCCGTCTCCTCGAAAGAGGTGGAGGAGGTGAGAGGGAGCTGCTTGTCCGAGTCCGACGACGACCCTGCGCTTGAGTGATCCGGAGAAGGCATGTGAGAGGGCCAGGCGATGCTGAAGAAGGACGAGAAGACGAGGGAAATCAGCGACACGTCCACGACGGACCCGACGACGAAGCGACTCACGTGAAAGGATGGGACTCGTGTATCTTGATCCCAGGAGTAGAGATGAAGACGTAGCTCCCTGGACCACCGACCCCGAACGAAGCTGGCCAGGACGTTGAAGGCGAAAGTCGAAGACGAATGAAATCGCCGGTTCCAGCGAGATATCCCTCGGCGGCAAGAGAACGAGAGGCTTTCTTGGACGGGGAAGAGCTCCTGAACGAAGGGGTGTTGATCCAAAGGACTCCGAGGAGTCGGAAGACTCGTTCTGCTGCCCAGATACCGACTGCGAGGAGATGGAAGGCCACGTCGCGTCAAGGAAGGTCTCGACGATCGAGGAAAGAGAGTGACGAACGAACCGGCAGCATAGATGTAGTGAAGATACCTCCATACGTCCTCACCCACCAGAAAGACGTGGTAGTAGCACTGTTGCGCAAAACCACGTCGATCAGGAACGAGACGCGACGAAAGGAAACGAGGAGGACTTACTCCTACAATCCATATGATGTTGGCGACTATGTGACCAACGAGGAAGACCTGAGATAGTAGAGACGAATCAGCAATGGGTCTGAGCGAGGTTACGAGGGTGGGAGAGGAACGAACCTCGTAGGAGATCTCTCGAAGCCGACGGATCGAGAAGAGAATGAGTACAGCACCGCAAGCGGTCGCCCTGCCAGCAAAACGAGTCAGGTGAAGTCTTTCAGCGGAGCAGAGATCTCTTCAACTCACCCACAGCCCCAGTTCCAGTCTGAAATGTTGAGAAGAGAAGAGGTCCAGTCAGGCGTCGAGCGAAGCAGAAAGATATCGAGACGATGACTGACAAGGAACCGTGAACATTCGGATGATGTACGCATTAGAGTAGATGGCGTCGAGTACAGTCCATCCTGCGAGAAGATGGGAAGTCGAGATCAAGGTCAGTTTTTCTAAGTGGCGAGGAGAAGGCGACGCCGACGAGACAAACCGAGGGAGTGCAAGAAAGCGTGCATGAAGACCATACGGCCGACCCATCGATGGTAGATCTGCAAGGTCGAGTAGCTGGTACCAGTGAGCCAGATAATGGGGCTGGAAAAGGGGAGAGCGTCAGGTTCGGAAGGCGACGAGAAGAGGACGAAGAAGCGACGACGCGTCGACTGACCTGTTCCTCGAGGCCAAGATGTAGACGAGAGGAGTCGCTCCGAACGACAGGATCCCAGTGCGATCGCTGAAATTCCTAATGTAAACTTCCAGCTGGTATCCGATGTCTTGGAAGCTGGTAACGAAGGAGAAGGACAAGTCAGCACGTCGTTCGACTTGTCGACTGCTCGTCTGGACAGGGAAGAGACCCGATCTTCGCACTCACATGAGACTTGGCTTTGCGACACGATCTGAGACGAGTAAAATCAAGCGTAAACGACGGGGTTGAGTTGTTCTAAAGGACAAACGAGACTGACAAGGTGTGACGAGCAAACTGGATGAGGGGAGAAAACGAAATCAACTCGGCTTCAGTCACTTGCTCGACCAGAAGTAGGAGTCGAGATTAAACCACTTACAGGAGGTTTAGTATCACGTAGATACTGACGAGGATGCCGTGGACTGAGGAAGACAACGATAGAGGAGGTCAGAAACGAGCTTGAATGAACGAAGCGAGGAGCGGCAGCGCTTACCTCTCGCTGGAACCTGAAGAGAAGTCCATCGACCGAGAGATCCACGAGCACCAATAAAGGAGATAGGCTCGAGAGCCTTGGTACCGAAAGTCGAAGAGAGGAAGAGGTGCTTGACGACGAACGTCTGGGCTTTTCGAAGCGGCGAAGGAAGTCGACCAACGTAAAGATGGTTGGCGATCCGACGAAGAGTTGCGACGAAGATGATAAGACCGACACATCCATAGAGAGCAAAGCTGCAAACGAGGAGAGGGAAGTCAGCCTTGAGGGGACCGAAGCAAGGCGAGAACTGCATGTAGTCGGTTCGAGTCGCGACGAATCGAGTTCCCAGACTCACTTGGCCATCTCCGGGACATACATCCCACTCCACCTAAGATTCGGGCGAGTTCGGTAACGGGGGAGTAGGGCAAGGGCGAGACAGAAAACGAAACGAAAGGAGGGAAGGTGGAAGGGGATGATCAGCTCGACGCATTGGGTCATCTCGCTCTCTTCGCTCGGAGCCCACTGATTCTACTTCGAAGAGCAGATCTGTGACGATGAAAAGGAAAATCTCCTTACCAGTACGCGACTGTGAGGAAGGCGGAAGAAGAGAGGAAGGTCAGCCCTTGTCGAGCGACGTCGACGGACGTCCTCCCTCCAACTCCAGCCGATTCATTCAAGTCGTTGCAGTCTCAGGGCCAGGGGATGCATAACCACTCGCCGTAGCTGTTGATGTAGATAGGTCTGAGCTCTTTTCCGAAGCCATCCTGGTCAAAGGGTCGAATTAGAGCGGGGAAGGAAGAGATCAGCACAACTGAGCTCGAGCTCGCGACGGACGAGGGAGTCGGAGGGAAGTCGAACGAACCTGATACGACTCGAGCTCTGGACCGACTCCGATGTTGAGAGCTACAGCTGACTCGTAGTCCCAAGCGAACATATCTGAGAAGCTGGTAGTGAGGGTTGTTGAGGGTTGAGCAGAGCAGCGAGTCGGGTGATTTCCAGATCGACCTGAGGAAGGAACGAGGCGAAAAAGTCAGTTGGTTGCCAAGGCAGCTGGAACACGGACCACACGGGTCTGTTGAAAATAGCACTAGCAGAATATTGGAGCTCCTGGAAGACCGGTTCCGAGGCGCAAAAGGAGATTAGGCCAATCAGATCAAGACGCTTGCCTGGGAAGACACATCTGTTCCAACCTGTTGCAGAGTGGTATCATGCGCGCTCGTAGAGATCGGCTGGGTGACAGAGCCCTCCATCCTCCTGTAGGTCGAAGAAGAACTCTCGTCAGTGCAGAAACGAGGTGAAGAACGAGGGAGAAACCTGCGTTCGAAACTCACCTCGATCTCGACGCGTCTCGAGTTCCCACCCTTCTCCTACTCCTCACCTTTCGCTCGCTGCCTTCCAGCTTCTTGTTTGAAGCACTCATGCCAAGACCTGTTCGGCATCCCAAACCTCGACCGTGTCCTGTATGCGAACGGAAGCCGAGGCGAGGGGGCTGGTCAGCGGAAGATCGCGACGGACGAATCGAAAATTCGAGAGGAAGAAAGCGTGAGGGAGCTCACCGTCCAAACCACCTCAACGACTCCAGCATGCGTCTCCTAGCCATCTCCTCCCTTTTTACGCTCTCCCTCATCCCTCAAACCTTCGCTCGCTCAGGTCCAAACTTCCAGAAGTGTTCGTCTTTTCCCATCCCGATCAACCCTCGTCCCGAGCGCTCGAGCTCACCGCGCTCCTTACTCTTCCCCTCCCTCGGACCTCAGATGGGTCGCAAGTGATCCAAAAGCTCGGCGGACGAGCTCTCAAGTCTCAGTGCACGATGTTCTTGACGTGGGTCCAAGGTGCTGAGGAAAGTATGATCCCCCTATTCAAAAAAACGAAGCATGTCAGCACGTCCATCTTCGTCCCCATCAACACCGTCTTCATCGACTACATCGAGTCGTTCGGAGGGAACATCACGCAGGATCCTAGTCTGATGATGACGAAGGAGTGGAAGGAGAGGTGGAACGGGGAGTTCGAGTACTTTTGTGAGTCCTCCGTTGAACTTCGAGGGAACGATAGACTCGAACCAGACTTATCAGTCTGGTCCGAGACTAGGGAACGAGCGAACGAAGACGACGACGGCGGATTGGAGCTCACCTTTTCCCTCCTCTTCTTCCTCCGCACCCATCCTACCCCATCACAGTCGTCAACGGAACCTTCCTGACGACGAAGCTCGTCGTTGGACAGACCCAGCTCTTCGATACATACAAGAGGAGCGACCGCGGAGATTGGCCACTGCAGGTCGCGATCCGCAAGGACGAGTCCTTCAACGCGTGGTCCATCGCGAAGAACACGACAACGTACAACGGGACCGTATACGGAGCACCTGGTGAGATGACGCTTGCTGTTCGAAGAAGGTGACGAGGCAAAGAAGGTGGATCAGTCGCTGACTTATTTATTCGTTCGCCCGTCCCTCGTTTCGCTCGACTCACTCAGGTTCCTCCGGCAACATCACGATCCCGAACTTCAAAATCCCAGAGTGGACTACTGCTCATGCAATGAACTTCTGGCCTGTGAGTGAAAAGAGGAGGAAGGCGAGTCAGTCAGCTGCTGAGCGTCTCTCGCGTTCGACAGATCCATCCCAAATCATTGACCGAAACCATCGCCCTCCTCCTCGACGCCTCTACTTGGGAAAGCATACAAACTGCTCTCCCATCAGTTCTCGATCTCGACACCCAAAGAGGTTCGTCCTCTATCCTCTTCGCCTTCGCCTCCTCGAACAGCATCTGACCGACTCGACGCGTTTCTCTCGATCCCAGACTTCACGCTCTTCCTCCCTCCCAACGAAGCAATCCTCGCCGCTCTCTCCCTCACTACCTCAGCACTCTCCGACTTCATCAACGCTCACCTCGTCCAGAACGAACGGATCCTACTCACCAACGTGACCAAGTCGTTCGAGACCGTCGGAGGAGGAGCTCTGCGAGCGACGAACAAGTGGGCGAGCGTTGGGTCGGTGATCGCGACTGTTCTTTCGCAGGATGTTCTGACGAATGGAGGGTTGATTCAGGTCAGTCCCGAGCCTCGTGTTGTGTCGAGATAAGCCTTGAGAAGGAGGACTGACCTTTTCTGTCTCGCGTCGTCCTCTTCTCTCGACAGCTTATTGACCGCTCGTTGGTCGCGAACGGGACGACCGCTGCTGTGAGAAGGGTAGAGCTGTGAAGTGGGCTACGATAGATGAAATCGACGATCGATTGGATGGGTTCATGCTATATCTTGAGCTCCGAGAGAAAGGAGAACTGTGGGAGAGAAGTGGGAGGGAGGCAGAGGGTCAGCATCAGAGCTTCGCCCACTCGCTTCTCGTTGACCTTCGAAAGGAAGAGACGGACGAGGAGGACTTACAAAGAAACTTCGTTGCCTTCAAAGTACGACATGGTCAGCTGAAGGTCGAAGATGGCGAGAAAGGGCGGAGGGAAGGAAGGGAAGGGAACGTCGAGCTCACCATCGTGCAAAGAACCCCTCCCGTGTCCCCCTCCATCGCGATGTCTACGACCCCCTCGAAGCTGGAAGGGCCTAGCTGACGAGCCCTTGCGAGGAAAAGTGGGAAGAATGTTCAAACGCTCGTCACGGTTGGCGGCCACCGGCCAGAGACAGAGAGGAGGTGAGCCTTCGAGTCGTCTCGTCCGCAACGCTCATCCTCTCGCCTCAGATCTACCGAGAATGGACGAAGAAGACCCCGATAACCTCGTTCTTGGCTCTACCTTCCCTCTACCACCTCCCCATCACGCAAAGTTCACCTCTCACAATCTTCGCCTGCTCGATCTCCTCACCTCCGCCCATGCGAGCTCGTCAACCTCCTCCTTCCCTTCTCCAAGCTCGTTCTCGGACCCCAAGGGAAAACAGAGGGAGATCCTCAAGGACGAGGAGGATGTACCTGACTGGGATCTCGAGGTTGAGCTGAAGGAGCCTAGGGTGGATTGGATCGAGGAGAACGGAGAGTACGAGGTGTTCGGGGCGACTTACTTCGTGAGCTCGACGTCTCCTTCCTTCCCTCCTTCTCTTCGCTCCTTCGATCCTCCCATGAGTCTTGATCGCTGATATCAACGCATGTTGTATCCTCGCTTCGTCCCTTCCTGTTCCAGATTCCTCAAAGAATACCGGACGTCGAAGGAATGGGCGTCAAACGACTCATCCCAGCAGACACCTCCGGTTCGTCCCTTTGCCCTCTTCCCTCCTTTCCATCTTCATCTCCTGCCTCTCCTTCAGCCCTTCCCGAACCCGTACTCACTCTTTAACTCTGCTGCTTGTCACCAGATCCTAAACCTCACCTCCTCACCCTCCTTCACTCCCTCCTGCACACCAATCTTCTCCTTCTCTCGGCTCTCACTCATCCACCTCCCGTCCCGTCCGAAGAAGGAGATCAGAACTACCAGACCGTGGCTGGCCCATACGTCGCGAGGATGGCAGATATAGGAGTCAACATGATGGCTGGAGTCAACGCGCTGAGAGGGGTCCAGGTCAGTCCCAGTCCCGAGAAGAGGAAGCGGAGGGTGGAGATGAGTCGAGCTCGACGAACCCGAGCTGACCACATCTGCTTCGCTCTTTCTTCCCTTGATCAGGCTCGAGTGACTCTGGAGCAGATGATGACCTCTCAACTGGAGCGGCGAAGAGAGGAGACGCGAGAGATCAAGAGGTGAGTCGTCGAGATCTCTTTTCTCGACCTCCCTGCCCACGCGCGTACGACTGACCGACTTCCTGCTCTCTTTCGTCCCTCCAGGAAGTGCTCTGAGCTGGCCCAGACCCTCGCGACTCTTCGACAGTCGCTACCCACCGCATCAACGAGCTCGATGGAGGTCGACGCTGCTCCGGCTGTCGTCGTTCCTCCGCCGACGACTTCGAACGTGAGTTTGCTCTCCTTTCTTTTGTCCTCGCCCGAACTTCGAGCCTCCGATCTGACCACGCTCTTCTTCTCTTCGAATTCTTCCAGGGACACGAGCCTCCCATCGACGCAGCGACCTCGGAGGAGAGCCGAGCGAGGGCTGAACGCGAGAAGGATCTTTGGGCTTCGCTCGACGCGATCTGATGTTTCTTCGCTCGACTTACCTGTTCCGAGGAACGATATCCTTCCTGTGTGAGAGTAGTGGAAGCCCACTCTCCAGCTCTGGTGACGAACAGACCTTTCGCCGATGGGAGAAGAAAAGAGAAGGGAAGAAGAGTCGTGAACGTGATCATCAATCGTTAAAATCTCCCTCTCGTGCCTCAAATCGGATCCCGCTCGGCTTTCCTTGCGTCTCAGGTGCGTCCAGAGATTACGTCGAGGCTCTGGGTGAAGGTGAAGACGGATCGTCAGCGCCACGGAAGGAGGGAGGGAGGAGGGGAGGCTCGATGCCAACTCGAGACGACGACGACGCGACAAACCTTTCGAGAGCGAGCTCGGCTTTGACGTCGTCCCTGCGAGAGAAATAATGTAATACAAAGTCAGTAAGGTTTAAAATATAGATAGAAGAGAAGGAGGAGAAACTCACTCAGTCCAAGTCGTCTTCCACTCGTCGTTCAAAGCTCGTTCGACCTCCTCGTCTCCGCACGACCTCGCCGCCTCGAACAAATCCATCTCCAGCCCCATTCCACCGCACGCCACGCATCTCCAAGCTGACTCTTCCTCGGCTCCGATCACCTCTGCACCACAGTCCTCCGCCATTCTCTCTCTCGTGGCCGTATCCTGCTCCGTGTCGAACATCTCGCCCACCATCGCCGTCGTTCCTCCGCTGCCTTCGACCTCGATCACGACGCCTTCCCAGACTCCCAGCTTTGCATCGAAAAAGAGCCTGCACCCTTGAGGGAGAGATCGACCGAGCCTTCGAAGGCGAGAGAGGTTGAGTAGGACTCCGAGGCGTTTCCAGACTCGCCACCAGCCACCTGCCTCGATGGTTTGACGATGGAGGAGAGGGTGTGAGTGAGCGAGGGAGGCGAAGGAGTCGTCCGAGCAGGCGATGAAGTTTTCGAAGGTGCGGTAGGGAGTGAGGGAGGAGGGGAGGAGGAGGGATGAAGAGGGAAGGGAAGTGTGTGAAGGCTTCGACGACGGTGTTCTGCAGTCGAACGAGAGAGAGAGAGAGAGAGTTCAGCAAGTTTCGTCTTAGACGACGCGACGGAAGGAGACTCACCCAGTCTGAAGGCCAGCGCATGTCACGCGAGTCGTACGGTGGGAGGAGTTCGAGCGCGGTCAGGCTGCGAAGGGTGTTGCCCAGCGAGCGGAGGAAGGGAGGAGGGACCTCGATTTCTCCAAGGTAGAGGTGAAGGTTGGTGACTGTCCACTTCGTCGCATCGAACGCCATCGTTCCAACTCCAGACCCGATCATATCCCATCCCGTCACCCCTGCTAGTTCCTCGAAGGGCGATATCCGACCGAGGAGTCCGAAGGAGAGACGGAGAGGGTGTCGGTTGACGAAAGTGAGTTCGAACCTCCTCGCAGACGACTGAGCGACAGCAACGACTCCGATGGACTCCAGAAATTCGGCAGTAGGCTGGCCCGTGGTCGTCATGGAGAGCCTCTCGAGGAAAGGGAGCCTGGTGGTGGAAAGAAAGCTTGAGGGAGGGATGGGCACCGTCGCGTCCATCTGAACGTCGATGTGAGGGAAATGAACGTTGGTACTGAGGGTTGAAAGGAAGAACCGATCCATTCCACCGGAGTAGGGCTGCAGGGGGTGTCCGACGGTCACAGGGATTCGATCACGGGCATCGTCGCGAAGGAGAGGCTCGTCGCGTCGAAGAACGGCTCCGGATTCCAACACGTCCGACCAGATCCCAGCGAACTTCTGGCTGCCTTCCCAGAAACGACGGATGCGAGGCGTCTCGTGTATCCTGAAGAAGGACTTGGCGTTGAGCTCGCATGGGATCGAGGTGAGGTTCGGGAAGCGGTCGAGGATGAGCTCGACGAGCTCGAGGTCCAACGGCGTGCTCTCGTCCTCGTCGACGACTTCCAAGGTTCTTCGGATGAGGTTTCGCAGAAAGAGATATGTAACGTCAGCTCCTGGATCATTGGCTCTTCGGTAAGACGAGAGGAAGGAAGACCGACCTGACGTGAAGGCGAAGAGAGGAGGCCGCGAGTGAACGAAGACGTCCGAAGTCGGTGGGTCCGCCGATGATGTAGAAGTAAGACGCGAATATCAACGGAAGGCCGATCTTCGTACACATCCGACGGTAAGGATCAGACTGAAAAAGTTTAGAAGAAGCGAGGAAGGAAGTGAAAGCGACTTACCTCTCGAAGGCCTCGGCAGCAGGACGAGAGAGCGAGCCATGCCTCCCTGTCTTGCTTCGCGAATGCTTTGAAAATCTCTCGTACGAGCTCGGTGGGCATCTATGAGGTAGCGTGTAGGTCAATTCGAGGAAGAAGAGGGAGGGTGGGAGAGTTTCTACTGACTCGAAGGATGGGAGGGAGCTGGAGAGGAGAAGAAGGAGAGGTTGAGCTCAACGTCTGAACGGTTCGAAAGAGCAGCTCTCGAGTTTCAGAAAGAAGGATGCTTGCCTTGGTAGCAGTGATGAGGTTAGAAGGAGCGGGATCCGACATCTTGAAGACTTATCGCAGAAGAAGAGAGGGAGAGAGAGCGATGCCGTTAGAGGGAGGAATCGGAGGAGGTGAGCTCACAGCAGAAGAGGGTGTTGTTTCCTAGGCGACCAGTCTCGGATTTTCGCACGTTTTTATTCTCAGGGCAAGGAGAAGACGAGAGAGACGCCTCGTGTGCCTCTTCTGGCATATTTTGGCCTGTGAAGAACGAGGGTGAGCTCTTTTCCTTGAGGGGAGATGACGAGCAACCGCCCAATCGTCCGAGCTCGATCCCTTCTTCTGCGTTCTCCTCCCGAACTACAACCCCCTCACCCCCCTTCTTCCCTTCTCAGCCTCGTCAGTTGCCTTCTCTGTACTCCATGCTTCGTGTCTGCTCTCGAGCGTATACTCGTTCGCTCACTTTGTCTCGTTCCCTCCTCTCTCTCGATCCAATCTCCCGCCGCGGCTTTCTCCTTCGTCGACCCCAATCTCCTCCTCCTCCCTTCTTCGCCTCCCTCCCAGCAGCTCCCTCAACTTCCAATATGCCTTTCTCAACGATCCAGAAACAGATCATAGATGAGCAGGGTCAAGCTGTCTCGTTCGGACCCATCGGACCAGGTCGTGTAGCAGTGATTACAGGAGCAGCGTTCGTACGAGCTCGAGCTCCCTCCCCTCCTCCCGCCCCCATCGCTTCCCTCTCGCGGCCTGTTCTCTTCCTCTGAACGACGACCCGAGACTGACTCGTTTTGGGTCTATCCTCTTCTTTGGCTCTCGACAGATCTGGAATCGGACTCGCCGCTGCTCAAGTCTACGCTCGTCAAGGCATGAAGCTCGCTCTCGCCGACATCAACTTCGAGCTCCTCCAGAAGGTCGGAAAGGATATTGTCGACGAGCTTTTCGGAGGCGACTCGAGTAGCATCATCCTCATGAAGGTCGACGTCAGCAAGATCGAGGAGGTGAGTCTGTTTCTAAGGTATAGACGGACGCTGAGCCGACGAGAACTGACCTCCACTTCCCATCGCCTCGCAACCGCCCACTCCTCCTCCTCGTCTCAAGATGGAAGCGTTTAGAGAGAAGGTCCTCGATTCCTTTGGCGAGGTCAACGTCCTCATGCTCAACGCTGCCGTCTTCGTCGGTGGAGGAACCTTCGCCGACAATTTGCCTGCTTGGAGGAAGATGATCGACGTGAACTTGTGAGCCTCGCTCTTCCCTCCTCCTCCCTCGTCGTCTTCGCTCTGGCCATCTTGTAGAGCTGACTCGCCCGTTCGATTATTCTGCAGGTTCGGAGTCGTCAACGGAACTCAAGCCTTCGTGCCTTTCCTTCTGAATCAAGAGAACGACTCGGTCGTGATCGTGACTGGTTCGAAACAAGGTATCACGGGCCCGCCTGGAAACGCCGCTTATAACGTGTCGAAGGTACGTCGAATCGAGGAGGAGAAGTAGGAGAGAAGACGAGGACAGTTGAAAGGAGGAGACAGAGAAGGACGAGGCAAGAGGCGGACGCGTCGTCGAAGCTGCACGCGAGCGCGTCTTTCCGCACGCTGACCGTCATCTTGTCCTTTGTTCTCTCTCGCGAGCAGGCCGCCGTCAAGATGCTTACCGAACAACTCGCTCACGAGCTTCGAGAAGCTCACTCGAACTGCTCAGCCCATCGTGAGTTCTTGCTTCCTTCGTTTCGCTCGAACGAAAGCTAACCTTCTACGCCTCGTTATCCAGTCTTCATCCCCGGATGGACGCATACTGGAGCTGGAGGAGCCGAGTCCGCTGCTGGAGAGAAGCCTGCTGGAGCGTGGTCTGCGAAGGAAACGTTTGCGTACATGCTCGAGAAGCTGGAGAAGGGTGATTTCGTGAGTCCGACGCGTCTTTCCTTTTCTGCTTCGAGATCCGTTCGGTAGACTGACTTTCTCTCCCGCTGTTCCTATAGTACATCGTTTGCCCGGATAACGAGACCACCGAGGACATGGACAAGCTGAGAATGGCCTGGGGAGCGAGCGACTTGCTGTTGAACAGGCCAGCTCTTTCGAGATGGCACCCAGAGTGTGAGCCCTCCCTCGCTTGCTACTGCTCGTTATACTTGTTTGCTGATCTGTTTCTCTCTCGCGTGTCGTGTGTCTCTTCGCAGACAAGAGAAAATTCGAGGAATGTGCGTCGCGTTTCTCCCGTCCACCTCCTTTCTCGCTCTCGCTTTCGCTTCTTCCCTCTCTTTCTGCCCCGTCTTCTCGACTCCCGCTGACCTCCCGTCCTTCTCTTCCTTTCCCTCGTGCTGTTCCGATCCTTTCTCCTCCTCCGACCCAGACATGCGAGAAGGTCTCAACCCAATCGCCTCCGGTCGATCGCGTTCTCGAGGACGAGGAGGAGACGGGTACCTCACACCCTCAGGCGACCGAACGGATAGTGCCTACTTCGGAGGAGCTGAAGTCGAGATTAGAGATGGAGGGAGGAGGACTCCTGCTGAGTGAGCGCGACGAGGGCGGTGCCGAGGAGGACGACGCGTTGAACGAGGGAGGAGGAGGAGAGCGTCTTCGTCTCGTTTTCACTTAGTGGTCGATATGTTATAACTCTACAAGTCTACAGGCATTCCCAAGATCCGCTCTTTGCTTCTCTTGAGTGACGAGACGGTATAATGCGCGTCTAGGGGTTGGGTTAGTAGCTTCGAAAGAGAGAGGGAAGCGGGTCAGGCGACCTCGTCCTCGCTCTCCTTCTCCTGTCTCTCTCCCAACTCCCTCCTCCTCCCCTCCCGCTTTCTCGCTTTCGTTCTCGGTTTTCTCGTTCTCCATAGAAGCAACGTGAGTGTTTCGTCTCTCTGAAGATCAGCATGGATGTGGGACTGTGGATGAGAGTCCCGTTGGGGGAAGCGGGGCACGGAAGGAGGAGAGGAGGAGGGAGAGAGAACGTCGAGCTTCCTTCTTCTTCTGCCGCTAAACCTCATCCTCCCCTGCCTCTTGCTTTGTTGCTTCTGCAGGCCCTATAGATCACGAACCCACTTCCCTTTCGTCCCTGCTTCTTCCCCCCATACCATCTCACTCGCTCTCCCACCCATCCCTCGCCCTTCAAGCCAGACTGGACGAACCCGTTTCATCTCTCCCTCCCTTCGCCTTCGTGTTCTCTTTCGAGCTTGAACGAGCGTTTCTACGAACCGGAAGGGCATGATCGAACCTTCAGACTTGTTACTACCATCTGATATCTTCGTGAGTCCATTCTCATCCTTCTCTTTGCTGGTATCGCCCGAGGGAAGGGCAGAAGAGGGAAGGGAGCACCGGGTGGCCGAGACGAGCTCTGCTCTCGTTTCTCTTCTTCCTTCGTCGAACGCTTCAAGGGAGCAAAGAGGTCACGCGAGAGAAGCAAACACTTCAATCCAACACTAGACTCCATGCATACATTCACTCCTCTCGTCCACGCTCGCTCTATTTCTCCGGCTGACCTGTTTCGCTCTTTTTTCTGTGTGGACTCAGGCTCCCACTCCACCACCTTCGTCTCCCAGCTCTTACTCTTCCTCCCTCCCTTCCCTTCCACCTTCCTACCCTTCCTCCTACTCAATACACAACCCCCTCACAGGAAAATCAACCTCGCCCAAACCCTTCCCTCCTCCAGGATCGACACCTTCCTCGAGACTCTTCCAATCCTCCTCCTCGACCTCTCACCACATCCCCATCTCCTCCGTCAATTCGAATTCCAACGTCAACTCGTTCCTCCCACCCCCTCCCTCCTCGTCCCTAGACCCGAGAGTCACAAACAACGTTCACTCGAGATCAATGTCTCACAGTAGCAACAACAACAACAACCCTTCCGCAGCAGCCGTCGACAGGGAAGGAGGAAGGTCGTCCTCCAGAGGTCCAGCTCAACCACCCGCTCCCTCGGCAGCAGAGAATCGCTCGCCTTGGTCCTCTCACCACCACGTAGGAACCATCGGATCAGGGTCTCCTCAAGCTGCTCGAGCACCAGCCTTCACTTCTCAGCCATCCCATCACTCCTCGACCTCGCCCAACCCTCATCCACGATCTTCCTCTCGATCCAACCGACCTCCCTCCCCTACCCGTCAGCTCTCGAGCAGCCAGCTCTCCTCGGGACCTCAAAAGGCCACCTCCCCTCAACCTCAGTCTTCCTCGCAGATGTCGTTCCCCATCTCCCCTCCCTCTCGACCTCACTCGCCTCCTCATGCTCCTCCCGGAACGTCGAGATCGAGGTCTCAGTCCCTCGCGACGGCGGGCCTTCGACCTGGTTTCCAGGGAATGACGAGCTTCCAGAGCAACAACGGAGGGATGCCTTCCCTCAGTGGTCACGGGCACGATCCTTGGGCTGGCTCGAACGCTGCAGGTGGAGGAGGAGGAGGAGCGGTGTTCGACGACGACGACGACGAGGATCGGTCGGGAGGAGGAGGTCGAAGGCAGCAGGAGGAGGACGATGGGTTCGGAGGAAGGAGGAAGGCTGGAGATGGAGCTGGAGGTGTGCCCAGTAGTGGGGTAGGAGACACGGATATGAGCAACATGGTGAGCTCGAGCTTTGCCCTCCTTTCGTTTCGATCAGCTTCGCCGCGCGCGACGAGTCTCTGACCCTTTCCTTCCCTTTCGTTCTCGCCTCTGCAGTCTCCCTTCACTCGAGACCTCCAAGAAATCCTCTCCGAAACTCCCGTCTTCCAACTCCCTGTCCCAACCTCGTCCAACAACCCAATCCACGCTTCTCGCTTCGACGAGTTCGGATTCGGACGAGGATCTCACTCAGGCTACGGCTTCGCTGAGAACGGAGGAGGGATCTTAGGCTTTGGTCTTTCCTCGGGGGAGAAGGGAGATCGAAGTGGGACTGGGAGCAGGAGGCACAGTGTCTCGATCGTCGGAAGGAGGGGAGCGGACGGTCGAGGGACGGGAGGAGGAGCTCCTGGGACGATGTCGAACACGTCGGGAGGCTTCGCTGGGTCTGGGAATGGATACGGGAGTGGGCGGGGAGGAGGATTCGGTGGTGGTGGACGAGGAGGGTTCTCCGACGAAGATCTCGCGACGAGTCTCGACAACGCGCTCAACCTGAACCTCGACGACGAAGGAGGTCGAAACCAGTCTTCCTCGTCCTACCTCGACCAACACTACCACGTCCCTTCTTCCTCGGCTCCCTACCAACATCCTTCCTCGCTCCCCATCTTCGGACCCTCCTCTCCCTCCTCGTTCACCAACTTCAACCACCCTTCGTCGTTCCTTCCTCCCTCCTCCCTTCGACCAAGCATCCCCTTCCCCGAACGACCTCAGTCCAAATCGCGTTCGGCCAGCTTCGGAGGAGAACCCATCCACGGAGCTTGGGGCTCAGCTTTCGAGGACGACGACGAGATCGACGAGTTGGAACGGAGGGACCGAGGTCGAGGAAGGATGGAGAACCCTTCGTCCGTCGGAAGCGGTCGAGCCGAGAGATCGATCTCAAGAGGTCTCCCTACCCTCTCGAGTCTCGGACGAGGATCTCCCTTCTCTCAGCACCAGCAACAGCAGCAGTCGTTCTCGAGCGGGGGTCCACCACCCCAAGGAGGAGGCTACTACCCTTACTCCTCTCAACCTCAACCTCCTCTCCCTCGACACGACTTCCGACCTCCTCCTCCTGGACCGTTCGGATCGCTGCAAGGAGGAGGAGCCTACAACCCTTACTCCCAAGGTCTCCCTTCACCCATCGGAGCTCCTCCTCATCTCCATCAGCAGCAGCAGCAAGCCTTCCCTCCTCCACCTTCCTTCGACCGAATGCGAGGAACGTCCCCGTTCAACCCTCTCGGTTCGCGTCTCCCTCCTCCTCCCCAAGGCGGCTCCCCTTCCTCCCCCTTCCCAACCTTCTACCCTCAGCAACAACAACCTCCCCAGCACCATCGCCATCAGTCAGCCGGATCTCCCTCCTCCCCACCCCAAGGTCCCTCCCTCACCGAACTCGGAAAGGGACTCCCTCTCTCCGCCGTCCCCACCACCACCCCTCTCTACATCGTCGAGTTCAAAGCAGGTCGAACGGATCTATTCTACTGCCCGGACCCTACTCAGCTGCTCACGACGGGAGATCTCGTCATCGTCGAGGCGGATCGAGGGAAGGATCTGGGGAAGATCGTGAACGATTCGATCACGTTGGACGAGGTGAAGAGGTTCCAGGAGCAGCAGGCGGAGTTGGCGTTCTTGGCTCAGCAGGTCGGGCTTGGTGGTCAGGGAGGAGGAGGAGGGGCGAGTGGTGGGGCAGGAGGAGGAGCAGGAGGGCAGGGAGGAGCAGGAGGAGCGGTGGGAGTTGTGAACAGCGTGACGGTGCGAGGGTTGACGAAGGAGATCATGCCGAAGAGGATCTACTCGAAGGCTATGCCTTTGGACGCTCAGTGAGTGCTTCGTTTTCGTTCTCGATCTGCGGGAGGGAGGAAACGAACGAACGAACGGGCGAGCGAAGACGCGTCGCTCGAAATTCGAATACTCGAAACTGACTCCCTCGTCTCGTCTTCTTTTCGCAGACTCCTCCTCCTCAAGATGCAAGACGAAGCCAAAGCTCTTGCTCTCTGTCAACAGAAGGTCAAGCAGAAGAAGCTGCCGATGGAGGTTGTCGATGCGGAGTACCAGTGGTGAGTCGCTGGCTCGCTCGCGTCCCTTCCGTCGAGCTGTTCTCGAAAAAAACGACCGCTGACCTCGTTTTCGTTGGCTTGCGTAGGGATCGACGCAAGCTGGTGTTCTACTTCGTCGCTTCGACTCGGATCGACTTCAGAGAGCTCGTGAGGGAACTGTTCAGGCACTTCAAGACGAGGATTTGTGAGTCGTCGCGTTTTCCTTCGTCGAGCTCGCTTGCTCGGACTCGAACTCGAGCTAACCGTCTCCTCTCCTCTTTTTTCGTACACCTCGTTCGTTCTATCAGGGATGGCCTGTCTCGGCGGCGTCTCAGGAGGAGGACCCAACGAAGGAGGAGGACCCGGTCCCGCGTCCCAACAGCAGCAGCAGATCCAGCAGTAGGAGATCAACATGCACCAAAACCTTCGCCGTCCGTAGTAGCGCGTAGATGGGGAGACTCTTAAAACGACTAAAACGAACAACGAACCTCTCCCATCTTGCCTTTCTCCTCCCTCTCCTCTTGCTTTTCTTCCCTTCCCCCTCTTACACTTTGTACCTCAACCCCATCTCATCTCGTAGCTCTCGACCTTCTCTTCTCTCTCCCTCCTCATCATCCTCTGTAGTATTTGCTTTTCTTCGAACCTCACGATCTGCCTCGTTCTTTGACGACGCGTTTTTTTCTTTCTCTTGGTCGGTCTATGCGGTGAACGTTCTGGTTGGTGGTTAGCTTTCCTTTTTTCCCTTTTTGTATATCTTCCTCGCTCGGTCCGTGACGTATTTACCTACCTACTCTCCGTACAACCTAAGTCTGCTTTCTTCGTTTCGTTTCGACGTGTCTTTTTTGATTCGCGCTGCGTGTACTGATAGGTTTAGGCGACGATGATGAACAACAAAATAAATGTCTTTGCTTTCTTTCTCTTGTCGGACGGGTTCGAGGTGGAGGAAAGTTGAGAGAGGGTGGGAGGGGGGGCGGGAGAGGAGGGAGAGCGAGCGGCGACGCGTCGAACAAAATCGATCTGAAAGGGGAGAGATCGCGTTGCGCGTCGAGGGAAGAAAGCCTCCCCGAGTTTCGACCTTGAGGGTATAGCGAGTAAGAAGAGACTCCATATCAGGGACTTGGCTAGCCCATCGTGCAACACCTCGTCCCTTTCTCGGTCTTTCCATTTCGTTCGTTTCCTCTTCGGTCGCAGGGATGACCCCTAGTAGTTAGCATCACTGGTTCAAATCCCTGCTCTAGTTTATGGACAACAGCTTTTTGCTTTGACGATCTTCGAGCCGCCTCCAGAGTCTGGACCTGACTGACCCGCCATCTTTCTCGCGACGCGTTTGTTTTCTTCCCGTTCGTTCTTTCCCTTTTCTCGCTGATTAGCAAAACGGAGCAAGCATCATAGAGCTAGCTATATTATGTTACAACCTATCTTCCCTTCTCACTCACATCTCTAACCAAGTGACACCCCCTTCCAACTCCACTCCATCGACCTTCCCAACCCCCAACTTCGAAGGCGGGAACACCTGAATCGGTACATCGCACTCGACCACCTCCGTCTTCATCTCCTTCCACCACCCCCCTCCCGCATCCCTCTTCTCGCTCGTCTCGACCCTCCCACCCCTCCCTTCGACCACTCCTCCTCCCGAGGACGGCAAGACGGGAGCGATCGACGAAGCAGGCTCGTACCCGACGTGTCGAGGATCCAGATCCGGGTTCTTCCACGAAGGAACCAGATGCGTCGGTCTCACCACCGCCACCGCTTCCGACCCTACCACCCCTCCTCCTTCGACCTTCTCTCCCGCTCGATGGTGGTGTTTCGGCGGCACCGAGACGAGGAAGCTGAGTCTGATCTTCCACTCGACTCCTCCCGCTTTGACTCCCTCTCCCTCGCCTGCCCGGAGGACGAACGAAGGAGCAATGCCTGATCCTCCTGCTGTTCCGGGCGAGGGGATGTCGAGCGAGAAGGGTAGACGAGTAGTGTGGAGGGTGAGGGAGGAGTGGTGGTCGGCGTGGGTCTTCTTGAGAGGTTTGTTGAGGAGGTTGGGCGAGGCGGAGAGGGTTGCTGGGGATTGGAGGGAGGAGGGGATGATTTCGTGGGTTTGGAGGAGGGCGGAACACTGAACGGAAAAAGTGACGTGGTGGGAGGTCAGCAACCTCGTCGAGGAAGCAAGAATGGGAGGGAAGACGCGACAAACCTTGAGAACCCGACGCGACGTGTCTCCCTGGTTGAAGTTGAGAACTCCGAGGACCGTCTCTCCTAGACGGTAGGCCGACTTGACGAGCGTGAAGACAGCAACGACTTGGCCGTCCTTCTCGATATCGTACGAGGCTGAGCAGAGAGAAGAAACAAAAGTCGCGTCCAGTCAGCTTTCTCGGAACGAGTCGAGAACGCGAGACAAGTTTGGGAAGCAACTCACCCTTCTGACTCCCTCTCAACAGACCCTCCAACACCTCCTCGCATCCCTCTCCATCCTCATCGGGTCCCAACCCGCCGCTGAATCCCATCGTTCCACCATGCAGCCGAACCGCGAGCGAAGGTCTTCGACTCGGTTTCCCTTCTGCTCCGACGATGACCTCCGGAGGAAGAAGAACGGAGTGGGAGAGGGGACTGAGAGCTTGACTCCGAGTGTGCTTGTGGCTTTTGGGGGTACCGACGCTGACGGGGGTGTTGGTGGGCGTGCTTGGAGGCGAGGCGGATTCGGGAAGAGGAGGGAGGGCAGGAGGAGCTGGAGGAGGGAGGGTTGAGAGGAGATGGAGAGCGTAGGAGTCGAAGGATGAGGCGGTGGAGGGAAGAGCTGTGGCAGACAAAAAGGTGGTGGGCGAAGAGAAGGGGAGAAGAAGGATCAGCATGAGGTCGAGAGATTCCGAAGTCGAAGAACTCACGCGTCCGATCGTGTTCCTCCTTCTCGAGCTCCTCAACGGTGACGAGCTTCTTCGCGAGCTGAGGATCGAGTTCTTCTAGCTCGGCCTCCTCCTTCCGTTGAATGATAGGCTGCATCAGGTCGTAGCCTTGTTTCGTCGTCGTAGCTGGAAGAGAAGGAAGCGAATGAAGTCAGCAACTCGTCTCGAATTCACGAGGCCGAGCGACAAAGCGAAGAACGGACCATCTACACCTCCCCAGATCCTGACAGGAATCTTCAAAACCTTGCTCTTCCGTTGAGGCTTTCGCGGGATCCCAAAGTCGTCAACTCCTGGACGAAGAGGAGGGACGGGGTACTCGACCTCGACGCCGATAACGAGGGTATACGAGATCTTGAGCGCCTTTCCTTGGAACGTCGGAGGTAGACTCGGTGGTATCGGGAGACTGTAGACGACTACAGGCGCGAACCAAAGAAGCGAGACTCAGTTAGCGAGAGACGAAGAGACTTTGTCTCGCTCGACGCGTCCAAATGGAAATCGACTCACAATCCAACGTCTCCTTCCCGTCCTTCCCTCCCAGTTCGATCCCCACCCCCATCACACTCTTCAGCGTCTCCAGAACAGGGACCTCCCTCACGCTCTCTTCCCATTTCCTCCTCCTCTCGCCCTCCAACGAACTTTCTGCTCCTCGTCCCCAAACCACCCCTCTCGCAATTCCGAAGAGACTGCTCGTCAAGCTCGGGGCTCTCGAGTGCCGAGGAGGAGGAGGCAGAGTGAACCATCCTTGAGATTGAGGTGTGGGCGGGGAAGGAAACGACCCTGTGCCGACGAGGGATGACTGGAGGAGGGTGTGTCGAAGAGAGAGGAGAGATTCGGGAGGGAGGTACTGAGGCGAGGGAGTGAGCGTCGAAACGAGATGGACGTAGGACCAGGTGATGATGAGACCTTGGGGGGACGTGTCGATGGGAGGCGGAGGAGGTGGTGCTGAGGGATGAGAGTTCTGGAAAGACTGAGGTCGTCCGAGTCCGATCGAATTCGGTGGACGAATTGGTCGAGACGCGAGGGGAGTCGAAGGGTCCTCGCCGAACTCCTCCTCCTCTGGTTCTTCGGTCGGGAGGTCGACTTCCTGGGTGTACGAGTCCTCGAGCTTGGACTTCGGAGGATGAGGGTGACTTGGGTGGATTCCTAGACCGACGGGCGACTCGAGGATGGAGGTAAGTCCGTAGTTGGGTCCCGAGGAGGGAGAGATCGAGCCTGAGCGAGGAGACGCGTGTCGAGGGAAGCCTCCGGACTCTGGAACTGGCGAAGAGGAAGAGGATGCGAAGGGGGAGACGGGCATGTAGGAAGGTTTCCGAGCGTGTGGATGGGAAGCGGGGATAGAGGGAGGAGTGTCGCGTGAGGGAAGAGAGGAGAGGGCGGTCTGACGAGTTGGCGTTCGATTCGGAGAGTCTGCGAGAGCGAAGACGAAGAGTCAGCTACGACTTCGACTTCACTGTGAGAGTAGGCGTCGACTAACCTGTCTCTGTAGGCTTGCTCCCGTGTCCGTTGATCAAGGCTTCTCCTCTGTACGTGTCTCCTCCGTTGGGCATCGCTGAGATCGAGAGCGACCTTCCCATTCCTGGAGGTACAGCCCGTCCCTTCCCCTTCCCTTCCACCACCGCAGTTTCTACAACAGGCTCGGATTCCCTCCTTTCTCCCAGCATAGGCAAGTCCGAACCTGAGATCGACCTCTGCCTCGAATGCGAGTCGGGTTTCGACCCTCTCCCCAGCAACGCGAGCTTTGGCCTCGGCTGCTTCCCGATCTGACCTCTCCGAGGAGGAACCTCCTGGGATCCGTGCTTCTCCAAGCTCACGAGCGACGAGTAGCCCGCAGGAGGTTGGAGACCGTTGGACGAGAGCGACGATTCCAAGACCGGACCTGCCGTCTGGGGAACTCGTCCGTCCATCCCTCGAACGCTGAGACTCTGGACTGTCCGATGAGAGGGAGCGAACGCTCGACCTGGAGTTGCTGAGATGGGTTCTCTCGAGTTTCGTTCTGGCGAGAGGGCTCCAGGAGGTACGAGGTTGGAGGTTGATCTCGTTGTTTGAGGATGAGGAGGAGGGAGAGCTGGTTCTGTCGAAGGTGGCTCCGGGCGGGAGATCCGGAAAGATATTTTGGCTTGAAAGACTTCACCGGCGAAGGTTGAAGGATGGAGAGGGGTTACTGAGATGTGAAGTTTTGGAGGATCTGGTTGGTGGGCGTGGTGAGGATGGAGGTAGGAGGAGCCGGAGAGGGAAGCGAACGATGGGAGGGAAGGGATGAGGAAGACCATCTCCGAGAGGCGAAGATCCTACGACGTTGGAGGCGAAGCCAGGAGTGGAAGATGAGCTATCAACTGCAGAATGGGGAAAGCAAATCGGGTCAGCAAAGCCAGGAGGTAAGGCGAGAAGGGAAAAATAATGAGGGGAGGAAAGAGAAGGAAGGAGGTCTGAGCTGGCGTTCGTTCTCCTCCGACCCACTTTCAAAGAGACTAGAGCTTCCAAAAGACATCCGAGAGCAGAGACATGGATCCACAGGAAGCTCAAGTGCGTTCCTCGAGCATGAAAGAGCTTCGTTGGACGTTGCAGCTCGAGGAAGGGAGGAGGAAGCTCCAACCTTCCTTGCGATGATCCATCCATCCCTTCGACCGACCCTCTGCATGTCTACAAGCAACCGAGACCTCCAGCGACATCCTGACAGCAAGAGCCTCTGAAGTAACGATATATGTACTCACGAGTTGGTTATGAGGGTGCTTCCTGAGGCGAGAGAGAAGTCAACGGCGACGAAAGGTGATGAGGTCCGGAAGGGGACGACGAGCTTGAACGTCTCCGAGCGAAGATGCCTGGGGCGTTTCAACGAGGTGAAGAGGTAGGGCTGATCCGACGGGTATAGAAGGGAGGTGAGGCCGCAATGAAGGATCGAAGTCGAATCTGGGAGCGTCGTGGTTGGTCGAGACCTTGAAAGGGCGGAGGAAGGAGGTGAGCTCGCCTCGTCGTCCGCCTGCGCCTTCTCGTCTCTCACATACTTTCTGAGAAAGAAAAAAAGGGCTTTGAGAGGAGAGGAGGGATCAAGCGATGAGCTGACGATCATCTTTTCTAGCTTCTGAAAATGTTGAGGGATAATCTCAGGGAGGGGAACTCCGAAGAAAATCAACTTCAACTTTCGTGAGCTCGACGTTTCTTCCTTCCTTCAACCAGCTCGCCACCTCTGCAGTCTCTGCTCAGCTCCTTCGACTATACCCAAGCCAGGACCTTCTCATACAATCTCTGTACATCGAGGAACCTAATCAGCTCGAGAGCTCGCCTCTAGCCTAATCGAAGAAGCTTCAAAGGTCAGCTCCTCCTTCTCGCGCCTCCTTCCCTCCTTCTCTTTCGAGCTCACGAAAGCACTATAGCTGACCTCTAACACGCTCTTCGACCCCCTCAGTCACGACGGATCCTATCCATCCATGTCCTCGTCCGCTTCCCTGCACGCTCCGTTGGACCCTACCCCATCGTCGAGCAAGCAAACCTCCCTCCCTCTCGAACCTCGACGGTCCTCCTCCCCCTCCTCCTCTTCCTCCTCGCCTTCTCGTCCAAGGTCGCCCTCTCCCTCCACACCTCTCTCGAACCTCGACTTCTACAAGATCTACCACGCTTCTCACGTCGCAACTTCTACCAACAAGCTCTTCGGTCGACCTCCTCCTTCGCTCGCTCAACCTCACTACGAAACCCAAGACCTCTCCTTCCCTCTCCCCTCGACCGTCCGTCCAAACTCCAAATGGTCCTCAGAAGACAAGAACCTCTTCTTCGCCTCCCTCTGCCGTCACGGAAAATCTCGCTCGGACCTCATCGCCCAAGAACTCCTCGGTCGAAAATCCTTCCTCGAAGTCACGTCCTACCTTCACCTCCTCGACACCTCCCTCAAAGCAGCCTCCGCTCCCGGATCAGGGATCGCACGTCGGAAACGTCTGAGGTGGTCTCGAGAGAAGGCTCCTGCAGCCAGGGAGGTCACGAAGCGTTGGAGGCGGTACGAGGACGAGCTGGCCGAGGCGTTGCTCGAGACGGAGGAGGCGGAGGAGGAGCAGGAGAAGATCAAGAGGAGGAAGATCGTTGTCGAGGAGATCAAGGGGAAGGATCCGAATCAACTTCGACCCAAGTCTGGACGGAAGACTCCGAAGGAGTCGTATCTGCAGACGGAGTTGGACAAGAACGAACGAGGTTGGACAAGGGAGGACTGGTCGGCTTCGCTCAACCCTGACAAGCTCATGAACGTCGGACTCGAACTCGCCAACCCCATCCTCACCACCCAAGTCGAGACCAAGGCCCTTCCAGCACCTCTTCCTCCACCGATTGCAGTCCCCGAGAAGCTGTCGAAGCCGATGAAGGAGCAGCTGAACAAGGAGCCGACGTACGACGAGGTTCAGGCGCTCGTGAAGGAGAGGACTCAGTTGAGGCAGCAGGAGGAGCTCACGAAGGAGGCGAAGAAGGTCGAGTGGGAGAAGGAGAAGGAGAAGATGTTCGAGGAGATGAAGGAGCAGGGGAAACCGAGGAGACATTGGGGAGGGACGAGGTTGGAGCTCGCCAAGTTGGGAGTGTTGAAGAGGTATCAGCAGGATGGGTTAGATCTCTTCTTCCTTGGTCGTTTAGGTCGTCATCTCGAGTGAGTACACGCGTCTGTCGATATCAGCATATAGACGCGACGAAGGAGCTGACGTTTCTGCGTCTCGATCTTCTTCCAGAGCTCTTCCCTCGTACTCCTCCACCCTCGAAGACGCCGACTTCCCTCAAGAACTCTCCTACCTCACCCTCGTCGAACTCAAATCCCAACTCAAAACTTACGTCTCCAACCTTCTTCGAGCCTCGATGGGTCTCCGGTCGTCAGGGAAGAAGCCCAGACATGTCTTCGTCCTCGACGAGGAAGGGAATCAGCGTCGAGGGAAGTCAGGCGAAGGAGACGCGACTTTGATCACGGCGGCTTCGGTTCGACGAGCTCAAGGGATGCTTGGTGGAGGGAGGTTCGTGCTCGAGTCTCCGGTGGAGGATGGCGAGGAGGAGGATGAGGAGGAAGAGCTGGAAGGGGAGGCGGGTGCGAAGAAGAAGAAGGACGTCGACGCGACTCGAGAGGACGGAAATCGAGACTCCTCGTCCGAGGAGGAGGAAGAAGACGACGAAGACGACCACCCCACCAAATCAATCACCTCCTCACGCCAAGGATCCACAGCACTCAGTACCTCAGGCGACGACTCCGACCTCGACCCAAACGAAGACCCTTACTCCCTCTTCCCCTCGATCAACCAACCTCTTTACCTCCCTCTCCCCGTCCCTCTCACCCCAACCCTCAACCCCAAAACCTCCATCTATCCAATTCCCGCCGCTTCCAACCTCATCGATTCCATCCACTCACTCCCCTACCCTCAGCACGCCTGCACCTCCTTCCATCCAGGACTCCTCACCCTCTCCTCCCTCCCGCCCTCCGACCTCCCAGACGATCGACCCACCTTCTTCCGTCCGAGGGATACGGACCTCGTTTACGACTCTTCCGACGAGGAGATGGACGAAGGGGAGGAGGCGGAGGGAGAGGTGGTGGATGAGGATCGAGAGGAAGAGGAGGAAAAGGGGATTGAGAGGAGGGATAGGAAGAGGGATAGGGATTGGGATGAGAGGGTTTGGGAGGTGGTGGAAGGGATGGATCCGGAGGGGAAAAGATGGTTGGATTTGCTGCCGTTGATGGAGATGGAGGATGAGGGTGAGTCTTCGTTTCGTGAGCTTGAATGAGACGTTTATGAGAGAACGGGACCGCTGACTTTTGTTTTCGATTTGGTTCGCGATTCGAATAGATCTTCTCCCACCGCCGAAGGAGCAGGAAGACTCGGAGGACGAAGCCATCATGGACTCCTGGGATGAAGATGGGGAGTCGGAAGATGGCAGGGCCGAGCTCGAGAACTGGGACGAGGAGGAGGAGGCGATGAACAACGAGAAGGAGGACAGGACCGCGAGCGACGCGTCGGACGACGGCGAGGAGACTCAGTCGAGGAGTCGTTCAGTCTCAGGAACTCCCGTACTGGGATCGTCTGCGTTAGGAAGCGATACGGAGGAGGAGGAGGAGAAGCGCGACGAGAAGCACGAGCAGCGGGAGAGCAGTGTCAGCGGAGGGGAGGACGATTTCGAGGTGAGTCGCGTTTCTTCGACACCTTTACCACTTCGTCGTCTCAAGCTGACTTTGTTCTTCCTTCTTCTTTCCTTCCTCTTCCTCAGATGGATATCTAGACTACAGATCTCCTTTGTGACCAGATCTATGAACCCCTTATCGATCTCCGAAGGTAAACTGCGCCGTTCAATCGGATTAGATTTCCGAGGGACGGAATCGACGAGGTGAGCTCGAAATTTCAGCTTCCTGCTCCTTCTTCTTCCATAACACTCACGCCGAATCATGGTCCCTCCTCTTCCCTTCCTCCCTCTCGAAGTCAAGCACCACGTCCTTCGGTTCTGCGATCCCTCGACGCTCGCAAAGACGGCTCGAGTTTCGTTCGCCTTCCTCCAGCTCTCCTCCCCTCTTCTTTATCGGGACGTGAAGATCAACGGGAACGAGGCTCTACAGCTTCTCTTCTGCCACCGAGTGAGTCAAACTGCTCTCTCACTCTTTCTGTGCACTGTGGCTAACCTCTACGTTGCGTCCTCGCTCAGGACGAGCGAATTTAGCAAGCTCAACTCCATCCCTTCCTCGACCTCAACCAAATCCGAACTCTCACCTTCCAGCCCTCCCCACCCCCTTTCCACGCTCCCTCGCTATCCCTCGATCGACTCCCTCCCACGGCCTTCACTCTCCTTCTCCAAACCCTCACAATAACCCTCCCAGGATCCCACTTCTACGACCTCTGCGACCTCCTTCGATTCCTCAACCCTGCCCACCTTCACGTCCACGGCCAACCCTATCCTCCCTACTCAACCTCAACCCCAAACCTCCCACTCCTCCGCTTGGGCTCTACCCCCTGGAATCGACTCGAGTCAGCTTCGTTCGTCGACGCGAACGCTCTCTCTCGACCGGCTCTGGAGGGGTTCGCGGGAGCGACGTTTCGCTCGCTTCGGTACGATTTTCGACGGTCTGGGTTCGAGGAGTTGAGGAAGGCGTTGGAGATGAGTGTGGGGACGAGGATGGATCTTCTTCCGTGGACGGTGAGGGAGATGAGGGTTTGGGTAGAGACGGAGGAGGAGGGGAGGGTTTGGGATGGGTTGGGGTTTGGGGAGGAGAGGAGGGTTGTTGTTGTTGTTGAGAGGTTGTGATGTCGTAAAGATGGATGGCCATCATCAGCTTTGAGGTGAAGAAGATCGAGAGTGACGGCTGCGAACGCTCACAAGTCGCGGAAGAAGACGAGGGAGGCTTCGCCGATCGCGACGCGACGTCGAGTTTCGAGTCTCGAGGGACCTGCTTCTTTCGGGTTTCAACCACGGTGTCGTCTACTGAAGGACACCAGGCGAAAAAAAAAAAAGACTGCATAGGATCCAAACCAAACTACATCGACGTCCCTCTCTTTCCGACCGCGACGCTCCTCAGCTCCTCGTTGCCAGTACACCTCCATCCCCTCCTCGTACAATCGCTCCAAACATCTGATCATCGTGGAAAGCAATCAAAAACGACGAGAGGTCAGCTGTGTTCGAGAATTTTACAGATTCAGAACAAGAGAGCTCACAGCTTCCAGACCGCATCGTCTCCCTCGCCCGCTCTCCAAGCGACGCGACGGAGCGCGACAAGATTGGTCGTCGAGATCGAGGCAAGCGGTTTCTTCAGCTGAACTTCCGTGGGGTAGGTAGTGGGAGAGAGGACGATGAGATCCTCGAGCTCGGCGAGTCGGGCATGGACGAGAGGATGGATGAGGAAGGGAGTCGATCCGAGGGAGACGAGGGAGGTGAGAGACTCGAGGTGGGGAAGGAACGACGGTGCGTCTTCGCGAATCCACGGATTGAACCAGAGGAGATCTTCGATCCTCGCTCCGTGCCGACGGAAGAAGAGGGAGGGGTCGGAGCCTTGGTTCTGATCGTCGTGGAAGGTGAAGTGGAACCGACGCAGCTTTGGTAGGTCCATTTGAGCGAGGAGGTCCAATGTGAATCGACAGGGACTTTGAGCTCGGTCGAAGATGTCGAGGGTGTGAAGCTGAAGGAAGCTGATCTCTCCTTCGACGGGTGGGAGCTGACCTTTCGGGACGTCGAGGAAGATTTGGAGTACCTCTAGTTGCGGCGAGATGATGGCGAGGAGGGTAAGAAGATGCTGGGGGTCTGAGAAGTGGAGGTTGAGTGCGGAGGTGAGAGGGAGAGCACGGCTTTGAGGCAGGAAGAGGGAGGGAGAAGAGATGAGGTATGGGGCGTTGAGGTGTCGAAGCGAAGGGAGGAGGGCGAGAAGATGGCAAAGGTTCGCGACCTCGTCGGTTTCGGCCCAATCGTTCGATCCTGGACTCGGCCAGATCTGCAGCGACTTGACCATCGTCCCTAGTCGAAGAGTCGTTTGCGAGACCGCGTCGGACTGGATGAGCTCTTTGAAGGCGACGAAGGCGGCGAGAAGGTGCACTCGGACGAGCTCGCATCGCTTCTCCAAACACAAGGCCTACGAAAAGAAAGGAAGATGAATCAAGTTAGGAATCGAGTCTCCAGCTCGCGATACAAAATAGAGTGGGAAATTGCTCACTGAAAACCTTTTGCTGATGAGACTGATCCTGCCCAAAGCACCTCGTCTCGAAAGTCCCTCCGAGCTCAACGCTTCCCTCCGTTCCCCCTCCCGCCTCTGGTCCTGGAGGACATGATCCATTTCGTTGAGATACACATCCGACGGAAGAAAGATGAGCCTCGTTTCATCGATCATCTGGGTCCAAACGCTCTCTGGGAGGGATAGAGCGAGGGAGGAAGACATGGCTCAAGTTGGAGGAGGAAGGAGCGAGAGGTGATGGATCGAAGCTGCCGTTCAAGGAAGCCTTCCATCAGTCAGAGTTTCGACGATCATCCTGAGTGAAGGACAAGAGGACACTCACGAGGTTTTTAGTATTTTCAAGGCGATAGAAGAAAAAGAGAGTAAGGGCTCGTGGAAGACGGTAGGGAAGAACGAGAAAGGTCGAGCTCACCGTTTCGGGGCCAACGACGACCGTCCTGCCCTTCCCTCCTTCGTCTCTTTACCGACCGCCTCCTTCTCAGCATGTCGAGTTCTATCAGAGATTTTACCTCGCTTGAGACGAAGGTATGCTTCGTTCCGATCACCGATGGGGGAAAAGATGAGCGAGCTCACCATCCCTTCCTCCCTCCATCACTTCAGCTTCCTCCCATCCTTCGAGTACGTCGTCCCTTCTTTCGTCTCCAGCTCTCGTACGTCGCTCACTTCACTCTTCTCTCGTAGATGCCTCCCGAAATCATCCTGCAGATCTTCAAGACTGCAGAGAGATCAGAGCAGAAGAGCCTGGCCAGCACCTGCTCCTCACTCTCCCTCGTGCGTCCATCTCGCTTCCCTCTCTCATCCTCCCCTCGCTATTTCGCTCGCTGACACGAGAATCGAATACTCCAGATTGGTAGCCCAGAGATCTTCCGGACTCTAACCTTCCGGATCTTCGATGACTCCGAGGAGGAGAAAGGGAGGGTCGCCTGTCGAGCATTGGCTGCTTCTCGTCGAGCTGTCGACGTCAGGTACGTCCGCATCCCCCTCTCGAGTCGAGGCTCAAGATCCAAGGTAAACTTATAATCTTTCTCGTCTTCAGATCTCTGTTCATCCTCGAAATCCCCTCCTCAGCAGTCCAAAACACCGCCGCCTGCCTCGACCTCTTTACCAATCTTACCTTCTTCGCCACGTCGCAACCCTCCCCTCTGATCCTGTTCAAAGCGTTCCACCACAACTCTCTAAGTCGTCTCTGTGGCCCTGCCTGCTCAGACTTCCTGGGATACTGGTGGGACCTCAACGACGCTCAACCCCTGCCCCGCCGCGACGAACCCCTCCGGCTTCGTCCTCTCGATATCAGCACCGTCGGTCAACCTCACGAGCCAGACTTCTCGGATCACTGCTGGACTGGAGGGAGAACGAAAAACCAACCATCGACGGAGCCGTTCAGGAACCTCGACTGGTTCTTCAACTCGACAACCGCTACCAACGTCTTCCTCGATTCGCTTCAACTCATCGGGCTCGCCTCCATCCCCTTCCCTCCCTCCGGATTCCTCTCAACCTCCAAACTACCCTCCCTCGGACACCTCGATATCATGGCCTCGGAGGAACCCACCCTCGAGTTCCTCGAATCTCTCGGGGTCGTCGCCCTCGTTCAGTCTCCCAACGCGTACCTCGCTTTCAGGCTCGCGACTCGGCATCCCCTCCGCTCTTCCCTCGGAGCTCTCGGTCGGATCGCTCCCTTCGAAGAACTCGCAGGCATCTCAGGGTGGGAGAACCTCGGGATGGGACAGATCTACGTTCAGTTCGATGGGAGTTGGGGGGTCAGTCGCTTGCAGGTTGGGTTGGAGGAAGGGTTGTTCTCGCCCTCGTTCTTGACCTCGACGGGGACGAGTCTTCGCAACCTGACGACGTTGATTCTCGATATGAATCCGGACTGTCTCACTCAGACTGAGCCTGGGTGGCCTGCGGACTGGGTGGGCCCTCTCTCTCTCTCGCTCTGCTCTTGATTTCGTCGCGCGCAAAAGGAAACTGACTCGCGTCGCGTCCTTCTCGTTTTTGTTTCCTCGCTCAGAACACCGTCGTCGAGGCTTTCAAGACCTTTCAATCCCTCACCTTCCTCACCGTCCCTCCCTCCCTCACCCCCGAAGCAACCTACACCAACGACATCGCCTGCTCGGACGCCTCCTTCGCTCGTCTCTCCTCCTCCCACCCACTCCTCCATCAACAAGCCCTCGACGTCGGAGGCTGGTGGCTCGCCTGGAAACGTCTCGGCTGGAGGCTCAACCTCTCTCGACTTCGACGTCTGGGAGCCTCCCTACCCGAGGGATGCGTCGTCGAGTGGGGAGGGCCTTCGGTCTTTTGGGAGGGAAAGGTCGTTACGGTCGAAGGAGGGAGGAGGGGATTGAGCGGGAAGTTGACGGCTGGGAAGTTGAGTGAAGATGCCGATGGTGATCCAGAGGATAGGCATACCGTGCACGAAGATTGTAGTAGGAGAGCGAATGGGTGGAGATGTTTCTCTTGTGGTGGAGTGGGTCAGGCGAAGGATTTGTGGGAGTCGGCGAGATTGTGCGGAGACGAGGAGGTTGAGAGAGCTTTGAACGATGAGTGGAGGACGACTTGGACTGAGTGAGTGTCTTCTTCTTCTCTAAGGAGATTCTTCGAACATACCTGACCTCGTCCGACTTCCTTTCTCTCTCAGGGACGACGTCAAAGCCGAGCTCGCTCTCGAAAGGTTCGTCGCGTCGCTTCGCGATCAATCTCCTCTTCGCTTCATATTCCTCTCACCTCTCGACTTCGAGCATGCTGACCTCTGCTCTCTCTTTATACTTGAGATCCGATTCGACAAGATGATCTGGTGCCGTCGTCAAGGCCGAACGCAGCCTCAGCAAAGAAGCGAAGGGAGGGACGCGTGGTCGGCGGTGCTTTTTGCTGTTTGGGAATCATCTTATGATATTGCTGCTTCCTCAGCTCGAAAATTATAGGGAAGAAGTATCTTCCTCGCAGAAGGAGCTTCGCGAACCTACGTACGCGAACGGACGAGCATCTGAACGCTGTTCGGTTCAAATGATCTGGACCGTCGACTTCGAGCATCTTTCGCAAAAGCGAAGAAGAGGCAAACCATTGCCATGGCTATAACAAGAAAGCAGGACAAGCGAAGAGGTCCGTAATCACCAGCTGCGAAGAGCGAGAAGTAAGAGGAGACTCAGAGTCAGCTTCGATTCGCCAGGATTCGAACGTCGAGCGAAAGAGGAGCGACGGAAGACGATGTGACGATTCAGCACTCACGCGTAGGATCGTCTCTCCAACACGGACGGTAGACTGCCTAGTCGACGAATGGTACCCGAGAGTGGTGGACTTGATGTGATTTGATGGGGCAGTGTTGAGGGTTGAGGAGGGGAGGTGAGAGGGCAACGCGTCGGATCTGAATCGATCCAAAGACGAGCAGCAGTAAATCAGCGTCCGTCTCGGAGAGCCTCCCACATCAAGAGGTACGGTAGGAGGTACTCACCATCTCCTCGCAACTTCAATATTGATCCCCAAATCGCTGAAACCTGAGAGAGCCCGCGTCCCCGTCCACCGCCACATCACGGCCTTCTTGTCCTTCTTCGAGTTCACCAGGAAGACGACCTCAGCCCCACTCCTGTTGCTCAAGCTCAACATCACCCAGATTGTCATGTCTTCCAGTCTACCGTCGCCTCCGGAGAGATCCCTGAGATCGAAGACCGTCCTCGTCTTTTGAGTGTCCCAGGTCGAGAGATGGCACGGGACGGTGTTCCTCATGACGACGGAGTTGATGCCCTCCCAATCCATCGGAGTGAAGTTGATAGCCAGGGGTCTACTCTGGTGATCCAGATCGCTGGCGGACGCTGTGGCGAGGACGTGGGAGGGTCCGAGGAGTTGGAGGAGAGGCGCGAGCTCTTCCGTTTCGACGGCGCCATGGAGGTGGAGGTTGAAGGTCGAAGGGTGAAGGATAGAAGCAGACCCAAGTCGGTCGACGTGCAGGTTGGGTAGTGGAGCGGAGGAGGTGTTAGCGTCGATGTTGAAAGTGAGGGTTACGATCTGGGAGAGGGCGAGATGAGGTTGAAGTTGGGGCGAGGGGGTTTGAGCCTGACAGATGATGTAGGGAGTGGTCAGGTCTCTTCCTTGAGGTTCAAGGGTACAGAGTCTGATGGTGAGCTTACTCTTGAGCAGAAGAGCAATCCCAAAGCCTCGCTCGAACTGATGGTGACGTCCCGATAGAGGAGAGGGGAGGAGAGCTCGAGGAAGGCGAGGGAGACTTGGGCGGTCGAGGACAGCGTTCTTGGGTCGCAGAATCGGAGGATCTCGCCGATAACCTCGATGGGGATGGAGCGGTGAGGATGGTGATCCGTCGAGGGAGCCGAAGAAAGTGGGGAGATAAGGGAGTGGGTCGTTGGAGGGGTGGAGGAGGGAGGAGGAGGAGGAGAAGGAGGGGGAAGGGAGGTGGGAAGGACCTGTTGCTGGGATTCGAGATTGGGTGTGTGAGTGGGAGCTGGCAAGCCAAGGTGGATTGTTCGATGGGACGATGATGGGATAACCATAGCGGGAAGGTGTTTGGTGAGGTCCTGGCCGTTGCAAGGAAGGATGGAGACAGGAAGGCGAAATCGATGTTGAGCTCGGCAGCTCTCCTTCTCTCCTTCTCTCTTCTTTCCTGCGACCATCACAACCTCTCAAGCTCGAAAAAGCTCAAGATCTCCTCGATCATGGCTAGAAACGATCTCAATCGTCGAGTCCGAGACGCCAGTGAAGAACCTCCTGCCCAGGCTCCTGCACAGAAGAAGAACAAAGTGTGCGTCCCCCTCGACGTCGACCTCGACCGGCTCCCTCCCTGTCTCCAGAACTCCAGCACGGAGACTGACTCGCTTTCACTTGGCTCATACTTCAACATCAGAGGTGACTGCATCGTCCCAACGGAGAGAAACTCACTTCCTGATCGCGTGAAGGAAGGGCTCGACGGTCAGTCCCGACTCCGCTCTCGACCTTCTCTCTGCTGTCCTTTCAGGTCGACTCGTCTGTCCGTTACCTCATACTTCACTGGAAACTAACGCTGAGCTCTCATGTTAAACCATCCAACCACTTCCAGTTGTAGTTCTTGGACTGAGGTGAGTTCTAGCTGACCTAGACGCACCCTGGATTCCTCTCCATCCCCCTTCCGCCTCTCTCTGACTCCTTTCTCGTCCCCGATCGACCCGTCCCCTTCCTCCTTTGCAGCAAAGCAACTTGCTCGCCTATCAAGAAGCTTCTCTACTTCGATAACAGCAACAACGTAGGTCTCGTTACGTTCTCGAGCTGGAAAAGGAGCAGCGATGGATCGACTGACGAGCTCTCCTTCTCTTCCGCGAACGGCTAGCAATTCTACTACTGCATGCACCAAGCAGGTAAGCTGCCCTCTGCTCTTCCGGAACTTGGAGACTTCGGTGATGGTCGAGCACCTCCAGCGGGGACGCGCTGTCTTCCCTCCTGCTCGAGCTCGAGCTGACCCTCTGCGTCTCACGCTCACTCTGATTCTACGTCTCCCTCCTTGTTTCATTTGCGCAGGCTTCACCCCCGAACAGTTATCTAAGGACAGCGACGAGCGTCTTCCTGCGGAGTTTGGTATCGGCCTGGTGCGTGCTCCCCGTCTACTCGTCGGTCGCGACTTGACCGTCCGCGTCGCGAGCTCCTTCTCTTGCTGTCTCCCGGCTCCAGACTTCGAACTGAACCTTCCTCTCTCTTTCCTCTCACGTTCCAGATGACCCTCATTCAAGAACCCTTCCACAACGTCTGTACAAATCGCGCTCTCGACGTCCTTCTCCTGAGACCGCGTTTCTCGTCGCGCGCGTCCGTCTCCCTTTCTTCCACGTCGACGACTCTCTTCCCCTCCTCCTCGGCCGGAACAGACTCCAAGTCGATCCGTGGACATCAAAATGAGCGTCGGCTCCTTCCTCGATCGTCTTGCTCTCGTCAAGCCCAAAGTCCTGGTCGTGCTCGGACAAGGAACGTGGAAAGACTTCCGCTCTGTTCTTGTCGAACGAGTTTTGAAGACGGAGGTGAAGGAGGAAGTTGAGCCTAAGGTCAAGAAGGAGGAGGGGAGTCCTGAGGTGGAGGAAGCGTTGAAGGAGGAGGAGGACGAGCTGAAGCCGGTTGTTCAGCCCAAGCTGGAGGAGGAGATGAAGCCCGAGATGGAAGACATCAAGCCCAAGCTCGAAGCAAAGGAGGAGAACCAAGAAGCCAAGGTGGAGGAGGACGAAGAGGAGATGATAGGTTGTCCAAAAGCACCTCCGTTTCTCGTCCCTCAAATTTGGAAGATCGTCCACCCCGACGGACAGGCGACCTACATCTACGACGTGAGTCCCAACACTTTATTTTCCCCGTTACCTCACGCTGACCTTTCGCTTCGTTCGCAGGTCATCGACATGTGCGGAGTAGCAGGACTGAAGGCTGTTCGTCTTCGTCGTTTCGCTCTTCCTCCTTTGCCCCCCTCTCTCGTCCGCTCACTGATCTTGAACTGCTTTTATACGTTTGTTGGATCATATAGACGGAGTACCCCATCGAGTGGCAAGCCCTCAAATCCTTCTTTGAAGACCTCAAAACACCCACCTCCTCCTCCGACGCGTCGACCTTCCCTCACCTCTCCCACTTCCTCGCCACCCGCTCAGCAAAAAGCAACAAGATCACTCCTCTCGCGAACCGATCCATCCCAGCGAGGTTCAAGATCGTCGACGTGGGGAAGACGAAGGAGAAGGCCGAGAAGCTCAGGAGGGAGGTGTTGGGTTGAGTCGATTGCGACGCGTCGAGACGAAACGATGAGCCTTTGCTTTGGCTTGCTTGGGGTTCGTGAGGGAGAGAGGGACAGAACGAGCGAGAAAGAGCAATCATTAGAAAACGGAAGTAGAGAATCGTGCACTTCATCAAAGGCGAAAAGGAGAGAACGAACGAAGAAACGAAGCACGAAAAAAGCAAACCCGAAATGCGAACGCGACAGCAACGAGAAAGTAAAGTAGCAAAAGCAAGCACCCACCCAGCCTCCCATCACTCCCACCCCCTCCACCACCTCACCCGCCTGCCCATCCACCCCTCAGCTCTCCATCTTCACCCCTCCTGCTCCCTCCTCCCCAACCAACCCCCCCAACCTCTCCACCTCCCTCTCCAACCACTCGTTCCCCTCTCCCAACCACCTCACCAGACCCACCGCCTTCCCCAACACGCTGCTCTTACTTCCTCCCCTCCCTACCCCTACATCTCCAGCGGCTTTCGCAGCCTTGGCTCCTCCGCCACGTTTCTTCGCTCCGCCGGGTGCAGGGTTGGATGAAGGAGGAGGGGAGGGAGGGAGAGCGAGAGGGAGAGGGGAGAGAGTCGAGGAGGTTAGGATGAGGGAGAGTTCGGCGTAGCTGCAGCACACACACACACGAGGGAATGAAGGGAGAGAGTCAATCTCGGGGGGAGGTTGAGGAAGGAGCGAGAGAGGAAGAAAGTCGACGCGCGAGAGAAACTCACCTCGATCGAATCGCGTTCCTCCTCTTTTGTTCACTGAGGATATGATTCTCCCTCTTCTCCTTGGCCGTCAACAAGCCTCTCCCGAACGATCCTTTCGGCTGCTGCTCCTGCTTCACCTCCACCGCTCCCACTCCGTTGTTCGACGAAGACGCTCCTCCCGCTGAGGCTGAGCTCGCGACGGAGGAGGGAGCTCGGTGAGAGGGGATGTGGTCGACGGCCTGCATGGGAGTATCTTCTGGGGAGGAGGGAGTTTGGAGTTTGTTGTTCGAGGAAGAGGCCGAAGAGGAGGAGGTGGAGGAGGTGCGACGAGTTGAAGTTGAAGTTGTGGGAGGAGGAGCAAGGTCGTGTTTGGGTCGTTTGCGATTGCGCGAAGCCGCTGCCGTTCGTGAGGAGGACGAGGAAGGAGGGATGAAGTCGTCGTCTCGTTGGGAAGGAGGTGGGGTAGGAGTAGGAGCAGATCTAGCGGTTCGTTTCCCTTTGCCCTTCGACCCACCTCCCGTCCCACTCCCACGGGAGCTGATCTCCTCGCCGTCGTCGTCCACGTCGAGCTCCTCCTCGCCTTCGTCCTCGTCCACTCCTGCTACTCGAACGAGCCCTCGCATGATCTCGTCCGAGTTGTCGACGAGTCCTTCCTCCGCTCGTGAGACGGTGGGTTCGGACATGAGAGCGTCGGTGTCGGGGAGGGTGGTGGGAGTGGAAGCCGAGGGAGTTGAACCTGAGGTGTTGGAGGAGGGAGGGGGAGGTTGCTGTTGCTGCTGATGCTGAGGACGAGAGGAGGACGAGGAGGAGGGTCTTCTTCGGTTGGTTGATGGTGGCCGTTTGGAGGAGGAAGAGAAAGAGGCCGAAGGTCTTCCGTTGGGGAGTGGGGTGCTGTTGATGGACGTGTGACCTCCTCCTCCTCCTCCTCGATAGCTTGACGACGACGACCCGTACTCGCTGGGAGCGAACGAAGGCCAACCAACGAGAGCTCCACTCTGTCCTCCTATATCCCCAGGGTTCCTCCCTCCTCTTGACGACGACGGCTCTCCAATCCTCATCCTCTCGAGCCCACTCAAGCTCGGCACTCCCTGAACTCCCTCGCCGACCTTCTTCCAGCTCGGGAGACCCTTTGGAAGGACGGGATTGAAGTCCCAAGCTCCTCTTGCTTTTACGAGACCTGCGAAGGCTGATTCTGATGACTTCTTGAAGGAATGGGAGCTGGAGGAGGTTGATGGTTGATGGTGAGGGAGTGGGGGAGGGGATGGCTCTCCTTCCAGTGTTGCTGTGAGGAAGGAGGAGAGCGCTGAGGATTCGAACGTGGAGAAGAGGGACGTCGTGAGTTGATCCGGTGGAGGGGCGGGTGGTAAAGGTTGGAGCGTTGTGGGTGGGTAGAACTGATTCGACGAGGAAGCTTCCGTTTCGAGTGTGAAGGGAAGAGGAGGGAAAGACAGAGGAGGGAGAGGGTTGAAGTCTGTGAAGCGAGCCAAACAGCAAGGGGAGTCAGGAGTCAGTTTCGGATTCTAGAGATAGCTCTGGGAAGCGACAATGTAGAGGATAATGCTGAGAGCGCGACCTTGTCTTCTAAGATAAGCAGGGAAATCGAGAGAGAAGGAAGGCCGTGGAGGGACGGAACCTGTAGAACATCCAGCCCCCTCTTCTCCTTCGATCCTCGCTCTTCCCCTGCTTCACTCTGACACCTGCCAGGGTCGAGTCTCCATGTGGTAACAACTCTACTACATGCCTGGCTCTCTGCTCCTCTTCTCTCTTCACACTTCTGATGAGCTCAACCTCCTTCTTGATTCCTCTCCTCCACCTCATCGAACGACCCCGCCTTCTTCCCCCTCGTCGACCTCCTCCCTCCTTCTCCAAATCCTCTCCCCCAGGTTGAGCTCGCTCGTTCCCATCTCCTCGCACTTCTCCATCTCCTTCTCCTTCTCCCACCCACAGCCTCTCTTCCCCTCTCGGAACCCAACCAAACGAAGAGAGACTCACCGTCGTACCCTCCCGGTTCTCCCTGACCCACCTCCCCCCACGACTCGGGAAGCTCAAACTGAGGATCGAAAACAGTAGAATCGGACATGTCGAACTCAAACATGTACGAAGGAAGGCCGCCCGGGCTGTTGGGTGCCGTGGGGAGGAGAGTGGCGGAGGGATGGGAGGAGGAAGCCATGGGTGCTGAGTGAAGGTTGGCGAGGACGACGACGAGGCACGAGGGAGAGGAGAGCCAAGATGCGTTCCGCCGTTCGGAATCGAGAGGAGGGTTAATGAAGTCGAGAGAGAGCTGGCGAATCGAGAGATGGATGAAGGGGAGGGGAGGGGGAAGAGAGAAGAAAAAGGTGGGGTCGTCGTCGTGGTTGGATGCTTTGGTGCTTGGTTCGTTCTCAAAAGTCGAGGGAAGTCGAGGGAGTCCAGAGGAGCCTTCGACCGATGGCCGCACGACCTCCTCCTCAGCCCTCCCCCTCCCCCCTTTTTCGCTTTCTCTCCTCTCTTGTTTCGCTCAGGTGACTCCTCTCTCGCTCAAGTTTTTTCTTCCGTTCGGGTGCTTGAACTCAAGACGCGAGCCCACTTCGCAAAGCTGCTCTCTTTTCTCCAAGCACTTAACCTTCAGCCTCGGCCTTCCCTCTCTTGCTCTCTCGAAGGCTGTCTCGACGAGATTTCTTGAACTGGTTCCTCTCTCTTCTCTTCACCGGTTCTGCAAGAACCCATTCTCTCTCTTCAAACGCCTGGTCCTTGCTAGCAGCTTTGATGACAGGCCCTCATGTGTAAGAAAACTCTCGAAATAGAAAGGAAGATCAGCGAGAAGAAAGGCAAAGCTTGAACCGGAGGACGGGCGAGTCGAGAAAGTGAGCGACTCGAGCCCACACGACGCGCGTTCTGGTCCTGTCTGCGGCAGGGGCGAGGGATATTGGAAGGCCATGACGTTTCAATCAAAAGAAGAGGGGAGAGAGGAGATGACCGAGAGAGGACCGAGAGTGGGTCGCGCGACGCGACGGGAGATGAGCTCGAGGGAGGAGGGGGAGACGACCGACCGAGACCGATTTTCAAACGGATAGCTGGGACGCGTCGTTTGAGGGTTGGGAGGGAAGGAGGAAGAGAGAGGGAGAGAGCTTGTCGCAGAAGGAGAGAGAGGGAGAGGACAAGGTGAGCGGAAAGATTGGTATAGGTCGTAAGCAAGGGAAGACGAAAGCGAATGGAGCGACGCGTCGTTCGTGGCTCGAGAAGTCCGGTTGAGAGAGGCGATGGGGTTCATCTCACGAGGTGGAGCTGAGTAGGATACGGAAAGGTGTGCGAGAGAGAGAGGGGAGGGAGGAAGAGTTAGTCGAGTCGAGGGAAAGGAGGAGACAGAAGAAGGCGAGCGCGACGCGACGACGACGACGACGAACCTTTCGAGAGCGAGCTCGGCTTTGGCGTCGTCCCTGTAAGAAAGTAGGAAGTCAAACGAGGTCAGATATGTTCGAAAGATCGATTTGGAGCAGGATAGGGATACTCACTCAGTCCAAGTCGTCTTCCACTCGCCATTCAAAGCTCGCTCGACCTCTTCGTCTCCGCACATCCTCGCCGACTCGAACAGATCCATCTCCAACCCCATCCCTCCACAGGCCAGACATCGTTTAGAAGGACTTTCGTCATCCCGACCTTCACAAAACTGCCTCCCGAGGTCCCTCCTCCATTCAGCATCGCCCTCCGTTCCGTCCTCGATCTCCCAAGCCACGAGCCCACCATCCCCCTTCCTCCTTCGACACCGACGACGCGGCCGTCGAAATGGCCTCTCCTCCCTTCCACGACGATCTGACATCCTTCAGGGAGAGAAGGACCCAGAGCTCGAACGCGAGTAAGGTTGATCCAGAGTCCTAGACGTTTCCACACGTGCCACCAACCTCCTGCTTCGGCAGTTCGACGATGGAGGTGAGGATGAGAGCGTTCGAGAGTGGCGAAGCTCTCGTCCGAGCAAGCGATCCAGTTCTGGAAGGTTGGGTAGGGAGTGAGGGAGCCGGGGAGGTAGAGGGAGGTGAGGGAAGGGAAGTGGGTGAAGGCTTCGACGACGGTGTTCTGCGGTTGAACGAGAGCGACCGAATAAATCAGCAGGTGTTTCGTGACGACGCGATGGAAGGGGACTCACCCAGTCTGCTGGCCAGAACAGAACTGGCGAGTCTTCGGGAGTCCAGATGCTGAGTGCGACGAGGCTTTGCAGAGCGGTTCCGAGCGACGAGAGAAAGGGAGACGGCACCTCGACGCGTTGAAGTTGAAGGGCCAGGTTGGTGACGCTCCAGTTCCTCGGCTCCAAGGACATCTCACCGATTCCGGATCCAAGCATTTGCCATCCCGAGACCCCTGCGAGCTCCTCGAACGGCCTGATTTGACCTAGGATTCCGAAGGACAACGCGAGCGGGTGAGGGGTTTGGAATTCGAGGTTGAAGCGTTTCGAGGGCATCTGGACCGTAGCGACGGCTCCGGCGGATTCCAAAAGCTCGACGGTAGGTTTCCCTTCGACCGCGATGTTGATGCTGTGGAGGGAGGGAAGCGAGACGGTTGAGATGACTGGCGAGGGAGGGATGGGAATGGACGCGTCGACCGTGAGATTGAGATACGAGAAGTTCACGTTGGCAGCGAGGGTCGAGGAGAGGAAGATGTCCCCTTCCGCGGTGAAGGCGTCGAGGGTGAAGCAGGAGTTGAGGGGACGGTGGCGACCGAGGTGAAGAAGAGGGATGTCGCGACGAAGGAGAGGTCCGGATTCCATCACCGTCCGCCAGATCTTTTGGAGGTCCTGCTCGCCTTCGTGGAAGCGTCGAATCCGAGGCGTCTCGGACATCCTCAGAAACGAGGCGGCGTTAAACTCGCAGGCGAATGAGGTGAGGTTGGGGAAGCGGTCGAGGATGAGGTTGACGAGCTGGAGGGGTAACGGCTCTTGCCACTGGGCAGATGCGTCCAGAGTCCTGTGAAGGGGATCGAAGAAACGAAGATCTGCGTCAATAGAGCGTAAAGGTCGAGATGGGTGAGGAAGATGCGGAGCTGACCTGACGTGAAGGCGAAGAGGCGAAGCGGCGAGAGCTCTGAAGAAGGGCAGAGCCGGATTCTCGCGACTCCTACTGCGGCGAGGAACAATCCTGCGAGTAGATAGACAGAGGACTCCAAAGATGACCGGAAGACCGATCTGGAGAAAGGGCAAGATGTTTGGTCAGGTCGAGGATCGAGAGTAAAGAGGGAAGAAGGAGCTCACCTCGCGAAGGAGGCGGCAGCAGCTCGAGAGGATCTTCTGTCCCTTCTTGCGTGGCCTCAATGACCGAAATATTTGCAAGATGACCTCCGTGGGCATCTGAGGGAGTAAAACGTGCGTGAGTGGGTACAGATGGGGAAGCACGGGGAGCCAGAACGTTGACTGACTCGAAGCAAGGGCGGAAGCTGAAGGAGCGAAGGGGACGTTCGATCTGTTCAGTCCTGAGTTCTACGAGAGAGGGACATCTGATTTTTCGTCTGCTCACAATGTGGCGGGGTTCCAGACATCTCGTCGTAGAGGCTGACATGTCGAGTTGCTTCTTTGATCGACTTGACGAGCGAGGAGAGCGAAGGAGAAGATGGCCGTCGTGAACGAGAAAGGTGAGCTTCGATCTTCCTTCCCTCCTTCTCTCAAAGCCGTCATCTCCCTGTCTTTCCATCTTGGACACTCCAACGTTTCTCTTTCCTCGACAGCACTATCGTCAGCTTCTCCTCACGGACATCGAAATCATACTCTAGTAGATGGCTACAACTCAACCACATCGTCCGAGCTCGTTCGGTCCTCCTCCTCCTCCTTCCTGGTCGAGCTCGTCGTTTCGATCAGCTCTCTTCTCCTCCCCCGAGGATGAACTCAAGCAACAAACCTTCAGAGCCGTGAGCTTTTCCTCTCCCTCCCTACAAATCCTCTGCCTTCTTACTGAGCTGCTTGACTGACTGAAGCTCTTCGTTTCCTCCTTCTCGTCAGCTCAAACCTCTCTGCACCTCTCTCCTCACCTCCTCCCCTCTCACTCGTCAAACTCTACCTCAAGCCCTCACCTCTCTACACCAAATCAACCTCATCCTATTTAACCTCTCGACTCCAGCTCAGACGCTCACTCCATCGTTAACGTCCTACGTCTTCTTCCCCATCACTCAACTCCTCCAACGAAACCCACCGTCCTCCCTCCCAGCCTCCGTCAGAGAAGGGATCCTCAAGATCCTCACCGTTCTCGTCCGACACTGGCACGGAGATGGAAGGATAGGAGTCCGCGAGCAGATCTGGAAGATGATCATCGGCTGGTGGAAGTTTGGAGGGCTGGGAGAGAAGGAGGAGGGAGTCAAGGCTTGGGTCGGGTGTCTCGAGAGCATCGTCTGGTTGCCCGAGAAAGACGAGGCGAGGGACCACGAGGAGGACGAGACGTTCGAGGAGATTGAGGAAGGGGAGGGGAAGAAGGAGAGTGGGCTTCGTGCAGAGTTGAAGGAGCTGGTGCAGAGGGAGAGCTTCCTGCCCATCATCGGGGAGACGCTGTCACTGTTGATCGGTGAGTTGAGCTCTGCTTACCCTTCCTATGATCTCAATCTTTGGAGACTGATAGTTCACTTTGATTTCGTCTCCAGGAATCTGCCAATCATCTCCTTCGCCTCAGAAACCACTCCTCGTCCTTCGTTACATCCTCAGCAACTACCTCGTCGACTCGCCTCGAATGCTCGCCACAATCCTTCCCGGAGCCGTCTCGACCATGTGCAAGATCGTGTCACCGCAGGCGTCCACTCGAGGAGGTCGAGGAGTCCAGGGAGAGACAGTCCAAGAGGCGTTGGAAGTGTTGAAGGACGTCGTCGTTGGGTGTTTCCGAAGGGAGGTCGTCGAGTCCATCGAGGGATCGAGCGGAGCTGGAGGACTGGCAGGAGGACTCGGAACGCTCGAAGAACTCAACGATTGGGTCGAAGAGGAGGATGGGAAGGGATGGAAACCCAGCTCGTCGTCCACGTCGAAAAATTCGAACGCGTCTCCTCTTCCCACCTCAATCGACGTCCCACCTTCTCCCACTCCCTCCTCCACCTCAACTTCCACATCTTCGACGCGACCTCGACTCCCACCTTCTCCTCTCGTCACTCTCTCTCCCTCCTGGCTCCATGCCTCATCAGCCCAAATCCTCCCAGCCCTCGTTTCCCTCTCCCATCTCAAACGTCACACGAATCCCATCGCTCGACTGGCTCTCGCCGACCTCGCGTCCACCCTCCTGCTCGAATGCTTCTCCCCTCTCGAATCAAGCATCCAGGTCCTCGTTGGATTCCTCCTTACCCTCTCCGTCGACGAGTTTCCCTCGGTACATCAACGAGCGACCTCTGGACTCGAAGCCGTTCTTCAAGACGCGTCGAAACGACCGGTCCTCCTTCCCATCATCAAATCCCACCTCACCAACTCCCTCTCGACCCTACCACTCCTCCTTCAAACTCCTCATCAAACCTCATCTCAAAAGATCCTCGACCTCTCGCTTCAGATCACGGCCGTCTCCCTCCTCCCATCGTCGTCGGCCCTCCTTCAAGGTCTCCTTGGTCCGCTCGGAGGAGTTCAGAGGTGGGGAAGCGGCCTTCTCGACTGCCTCGAGTTCGAGCGGTCAGGCATCGATGGAGACGGAGGGGAGGGAGGAATGACGCGAGTCGCCGAGCTGGCTTGGAGAGGTGTCGAGTCGTCGGAGAGAGGAGCAGGAGCCGAGTCGTCGTCGATACCGGACGGGATGGACGCGTCCTTCCCCAGCCTCCAGCTCCACAACATCCCGGACCCACGGACGTCCAAAGCCTTCGAGGACATGCTCGTGTCGCTCGGGAGGGCTGGAGGAGTCGACGCTCTCTTCTCGGTCGAGCACTTCATCAGCGTTGCGAGAGCTTCGTCGAGGAGAGCGCCGAGAAGAGGAGTCGCCGCGGTTTGGTGTGCTGGGAAGGTCCTCGAGGGAGTCACCCTCTCGATCAGGTTGGAGGAAGAAGTTGAAGAGGGAGGGAAGATTGGACCCAAGGTGAAGAAGCTGAGGAAGACGGTCAGGGGTCTCGTGAGATCGCTCGTCGAGCTCGACGAAGAGGACGAAGACGAGGAGGAGGATCTCGAACCACCGGAGGTCCAGGAGCCATCTTCGTCAACAGAGATTATCAATCCAGCCGATTCTCGTCTTCCGACCGAGTACTCAAAGGGTTTCAACGCTCTCACGACCCTCCTCGACAAACCTCTCCCTTCCTCAACCAAAAAGAAACGCGACCTCCCCGGCCAGCACAAACCTCTCCTCACCTGCCTTTCCCTCTCCCTCCTCGCCCAATCCTCCGCCATTCTCTCCACTTCCTTCCGACCTCTTCTCCTCTCGACCCTCTACTACCTCCTCTCCCACCTCGGATCCCCTCATCCCCTCGTTCGCTCCTTCGCCGAAGTCGCTCTCGCTCGCGTCGCCTACCACACCGGCTACGCGTCGGTCCAGAACCTCGTCATGGACAACGTCGACTACGTGATCAACGTCGTCTCGCAGCGGCTCACTTCGGAGAGACTCAGTCAGGCCGCTCCCCTCGTCTTGATCTCGATGATCCGACTCGTCGGAGAACCCATCGTCCCGCTGGTTCACGACATCGTCGACGAGATCTTCGACGCGCTGGACGACTTCCACGGGTACGAGACGATCGCGTCGACGCTGCTGGCGGTACTGGATACGTTGATGAAGGTCATGGCGAACGAGTCGTCGAGTCAGGAGGAGGAGAAGGAGGACCCATCGTCGTCGTCGTCGAGCAGCCGGAGGCAGGATCAGCCAAAACCGAAGAAGGATTTCGAGGACTTCAAGACCTGGTTCCTTCATCGCCACGACAAAGCCAAAGGCGACCTCGAAGACCTCCTCTCGGCTCCTCCTCCCGTCCCAGAACCGACGCCTCAAGAGCCATGGGGACCTCCGACTCCTCAACCAGGAGACGAGAACCTCGACTCGGACGGTCCTCCTCCTACCTCCCTCCCGCCCCAAGATGGACCCGACGAACGACCCCAGCCCACTCGCTCCCAAACCGTCTGCACTCAAATCCTCTCCAAAGCCCTCTTCTTCCTCACCCACTCCTCTCCCTTCATCCGAGCTCGAGTCCTCTCGCTCTTCACCTCCGGAATCACCGTCCTCGGTCCCGCTCACCTCGAAGCTCAACTCCTCCCCATCATCAACAAAGCATGGCCGTACGTTCTCAACCGAATGAACACCAACACCACCGCAGGAGGAGGGTCTTCGTCGGCGTCAGCAGCAGCAGGAGGAGAGCAACCCTATGTCGTCGTCGAAGCAGCTCGCGTCCTCGAAGCGCTATCGGAGCACGTCGGAGAGTTCATGGGATCGAGGATCCGAGACGAAGGATGGCCCAAGCTGAAGAAGCTGCTGGTCGGACAGGTGGAGAACGATCGGAAGAGTTCGTTGGTGCTGAGGAGAGCAGGGATGGAAGGGAGGAACCCTCTCGGAGCATCGTCGACAACGAAACACTCGACCTCCCATCGTCTCTACCTCTCGATCCTCTCCACACTGTACTTTGTCGCTCGGTCGACCAACATCTCGTCGGCGGTGCGGTGGGAGATGACGGTCCTCGTTCGACCGTTCTTGGACGCGTCGGTTCACGAGGAGTTGAGGGCGAGAGGGAGGGACGTGATGGTCGCGTTGGGAAGGGTCGACGGGGATGCGGTTTGGGTTGCCTTGAAGGGGACGATTGGGGACGAGGGTCGGGAGGAGCTGACAGAGGGAGAGGAGAGGATGGGGTGGCTGAGGGAGGTTGGGTGGGAGATGGGGGAGGGGGTGAGGGAGGTGCTGGAGATCTTGGAGAGGGAGGAGGGATCTTGATGCAGATAGAGCAGTCGAAGTATATCTGGGAACGCTTTCGGGAAGAGTGGAAGGAGTCGGACAAAACTTCTATCGTCCGTGATCTCTAGCAAAGCTAATCTACCCCGCGAGGCAGCAACGCAGATTTCTCTTGCGCAAGCCAGCCGACTTGCGAAGAGTTTCGAGACCAGCTTAGGTCTGTTTAGTCTTGCTCATGCCTGAGAGGTCGTCTGAGATAGGGGTGGTGAAGAAGGGGAACGAGACCGTCAGCTTTGCTCGAAGGCAAAAGGAAGCGAGGCGAAAAGAAGAGGAAGACGAACAGGTTGGAAGAACGAAGTAGCTCGTATCGGGAGTCAAGAGACCCGACAGCCCACAGTACATCGCACAAAAGGATGCCTGAATAGAAGCGAGTCAGTTGGAGATCCGAGGGGGGAAGACGAAAGCGAAAGAAAGGCGAACTGACGAGAACTCCGACTCCTCCTCCTGCTTTGTGTAGCGACGCGCTTTCCATGAACTCCCTGGGTTAAGAGCGACAAACACGCGTTAGTCCGAGCCAGAGTCGAGACGAGCTGGATGACGGACTCACCCAACGGCGAGGAGAAGCAGAGCGAGCGTCAAGATCGAGAACGTCGCAAACAACTCCAGGGAGGCTTTGAGAGTCGCCAGGGTCATGAGGAACGTGAGGATGAACCTGATGAGGGAGAGTCCAACAAAAAGGTCAGATCAAGAATGTGTCGAGAGGAGGAGAGGACAACGCACCAAGCCATCAGGTAGATACCCAACGCGCTTGCGAGCTCTCCCTCAGCGTAGTCGGCCGTCAAGATGCCTGGAACGACGGTAGAAAGATAGCCGTTAGCTTAGAAGCTATCTCTAGGATCCGTGAACAGCGACGCACCCGAGCTGGGCCAGTAGATGAGTCCGAAGGAGAGCCAGAACGTCCCGTAGCTGAAAAGAACCGCGAGCTCGAGTCAGTTTTGCAACGAGATTCCGCGGAACCATTGTCGAACTGGGACTTACGAGCTGAAGGCGGTAGCTCCGAAGGTGTTCCCGCAGGTGAACTGAAGAAATGAACGGATAAAGATCAGCTGAAGTCGCGGAACGGAACAGCGTCGACGCGTCGAGTTTGTTGTCCTCGGCCGATCACTCACCTCCCACATCCCAGAGAGCAGCTGCGCCAGTCCACCAACACCCATGCACATACTGAAGAGGTTTAAATAGAGAGGGGGAGGGCTCTGGTCAGCGGAACGTCTCGAGAACCGAGGGAGCGAGCTCGACTCAAAACTTGGACGCGCGAGGGACTTACCCGACCACGACATTCGGATGGGTGATTCCTCGGACTCCACAGTTGTACTGGAAGGGAATGTGGGGAGATAGAGTCAGGATGGTCGATTGCGTAGAAGAGGTTTGAGACGATATCGAAGGCAAGGTGACTCACGAACGATAGAACAAAAGTCGTGATAGCGAACGAGAGAAAGCCCAGGGGTGCAGGGTTGGCCTGTTTACGATGGTATACGGGGAAGCCAGGCTGACTGTCGTCATCTAAGAGGATCGGACAGAAAAAAAAGAGTCGACGAGGCGGGTCAGCTTCGCGAAAAGACGAACGCGAAGTTTCGCGACGACGTGTGCTTACAGGGGTGCCCGCCGCTGTATCGAGATCAAAGTGAGAAGAGGAGTCAGACCAGATTCCATCGTCCTAGGTGCAGGCTAGACGAAGGACGAACGGAGTGAGTGCCCTTCGGAGCATCGGAGGAGGCGTATTTTCGAAGTGCTGAGTCGACGAGATTTCTTTGCTTGTCGAGGCGACCGGTAAGATCGTTGTCAGATCATCGAATGGGGCTGGAAATGAGTTGTATCCTTGATCGGTGCTCGTCATGTTTTGCAAGCTGGGAGAAGCGGAGAAGGAAGCGTAGAAGGAGGTCAGCTCGACTTTTCTCGCCACCTTCGAAGCACGAAAGCTTTGGCTCATCAGCTTTTCAATGTCCGAGGAGCCCACTCACTAGAGTCAAGTAGGTCGGCGATATTACTGTATATAGTCCTGGAGGTTGGGGGAGGGGCCAGGAGAGAAAACCGAGGGGGGGAAGAAGAGCGAGGGAAGAGAAGAGCGAGGACGCGAGGTTGTTAGCCGATTCGTTATCTCCAAATCCCCGTGTCTAGGTGATTAGGATCTCAATGGCACACATAACTCACCTTGAGATGCTGGTAAAGATGGTAGAGAGACGTGGTTAGAGCAGCAAACGTCGAAAAAAACGAAGGGTGGAAGGGTGAGCTTCGCAGAGACAGATCTCGGGTTGGATAGGACGACGCGAAAGACTGGGCGCTGAGAGCCCTGCTCGTTCTTCTCGAGCTCCCCCAGGGTATGAAGAAGCGCAGGCTTTATATTTGAAGTCCTGCTAGGTTTGAAAACAGATAGTGAGCTTTCGAACGCGAGCCGAAGAAAGCCTCCAAAACTCGAGCGCTTCTTCCTCGACCTGGTCCCCTTCGAGTTCCCGAGATCTGGCTTCCATGAAGGAAGATCGAAGCTGTTCGATCGAGCGTGACCTGTGATGCTGATCGCAGTTGTAGGACCGCGCAAGGAAAGATGAGAGGGCAGCGCTGTCGGACGCGAGCGTCGCGACTTACGACTCACCTTCTCTTCATCGCCTTCCCACCGGTCGAGCATGCTTCCTTCCGGGCCCAAACGATCTAGTCCGGGAATCGTAGAGAGAAGCTATGCATTCGTTATCTGGTCGTCTAAAGTCGTTACAAGTCTGCCGTCGAAGCCTTTCCTTCGGTCGTCTCGTCAAACAGCCTCGACCGACTCTCTACTCCATCTCGCTGACTCCTCTTCAGCCTACCACACCAAACCAGACCAGAAAGTAGTACCTAGGTCAGATTCCCTTCTCTCACACCATCGACATCGCGTTGGGAAGAGGAAACGAAGAAGAATCGACGCGTGCGAACTCACCCTTCGAATTCTCTCCTTGCTCTCCCCTTCCTTCCTGATCAACCTTCTCTCCTGCCCTTGAATTGCGACCCTCAGCGCCTCAATCTGCCCTCTCACGCTCCCCAAATCGTCCCACGAGAGTCCAGTAGGGGCAGGCGACGGCGTCGTTTGCTGAGGAGTTCCAGGATCGGTCGAGTTCGAAGGAGATTCCGATCCAGGGAGGAACGAGTTTTGGAGAGGAGTTGGGGTTGCAGAAGAGGATGGGTTTCGAGAAAGGGAGCCTGAGGGTCGCATGGGTGTGGATTGGTGTTGTTGAAGGGGGCTGGAGGCGGAGAGGGAGGGCGAGGAGGGGAGAGAGTTGAGTCGAGAGGAGGGGAAGGAGGACATTTGATGGTGTCCAGGTGCAGGCGAGGAGGCTGGAAACCGGAAGAATCGTCAGAGGGAAGGGCAAGGAGTCAATAGAGAGGTCGATGGAGCTCACGAATCTCGAGAATCTCAGCCCAGCTGGGTCCGTGCGCCTTCTCGAGAGCTGCTTCGAGCAGTCGCTCCCGCACTTCTGTCCGCTTCTCCTTTGCGAGACTCTTCTCGTTCTCCCTGGACGCGAATCAAAGACGGTCAGCTCAGCCCTCCCACGAGATATACATGAATGACCATAAACCGACCTCTGGTAAGCTTGGATGAGCGTCTCGAGCTCCCTGAAGGCGATGGAAACGAGTAGGAAGGAGGGTTCGAGGTGTCAGCTCTCGCTCTTCGAGATGGTTGCCCTCTCGAGGCAAAAGAGCAAAAGAGAGACTTACTTGTTCTCCTGCCTGAGCTTCTCAAGCTCACTTTTGGGTGGACGAGCTGCGAGCTGGAGCTTGAGGGATTCCACCTCGTCCTCGAGCTGAACAAAGGGAAACGAGGTTGAAGGTCAACAACTCAAGCTTCCTTCCTTCCCTCTTCGTTATTATCACCATCCCTTTCTCCCATAGACCTCCACCTCCTCTATACGACGACGAACTCACTCTGTCACATTCCCTCTCCTTCTCTACCAGCTGAGCTAGAGGATCGTCGCTGTTGGAGACTGCTCTGAATCCAGCGAGAGCATCCATCGTCGTCCTCCTGTTCTTTTGGACGAGCGAGTCTGCCGAGCCCGTAGAGGAAGTTCGTTGGAGACCGCTGCTACCACCGCTGCTGCCGCCGTTGATACCGATAGTGGAGGAGCGTCGCATCGATGAAAGAAGAGGGAGGGATGTGAGGGGAGGGAAGGAGGAGCTGGTCGTTGCAAGGGAAGGAGCGAGCTCGAATCGAAGTTGATGAGCTCGAGCCAAAGGAGAGTCGCGTCCCGCGAGGGGAGACGAACCATAAGAAAACTTCCTCCCAAGCGACGGTCTGTCTCACTTTCCGAGCGAAGGCGGTGCCAGGACGTCTCTGATATCGACATGACCATGGAAAAGCTAGACACACAGCACGACGCTCGTCCACCCGAGATCCCCACCTCCTTCCCTCGCACCCCCCGCTCAAAGTCCACCCAACCCCTCCAAGAACCCACCATACCCATCCTTATCCTCCTTCTTCTTCTCCCCACCACCAGCTCCCCCAACTCCAGGTCCCGTCAGCCCAGCCTTCCCCAACACGCCCATCAAGCTCCCCATCAACGCGCTCTGCTTCACCTCGACCTTCTGCTTCTTCGGCACCACGTCCCCAATCTCCTGAACCCTCCTCTCCGCCACCTCCTTGTCCTTCCCAGGAGCAGAATCAATCGCTCCCTGCGCTTTGAGAGCAGCAGCCGCAGAAGCGGACGACGACGCAAGTTGTTTCCGTTTCACCGACGTGGGGACGAACGCTGCTGATTCCTTTCGGAAGTCGCGAAGCTGAGGACCGGCGGAGATGGAGGTTGTGCTGGAGGGACCGGAGGGAGGTTGGGGTCCTGAGGAGACGGAGGAGGCGGAGGGAGGTCGAACGGGGAGGGAGTTGGGGTTCTGAAGGAGGGAAGCAGGAGGAGGACCCATTCGACGAGCGAGTTGATGCCCTTGGTAGGTTTGGTGAGGAACGTTGGAGAGGGGATCCTGAGTCATCGTGGGAGGGGGTCGGAATCCTCCTCTCGGACCGCCTGGAGGTCGGAACTGCTGCTGCTGCTGCTGAGGAGGGCCGCCGTTGTTGGGGAAGAAGTTGGGAGGAGGAGCCTGGTTTTGGAAGTTGGGTCGGTACGGAGGTCGACCTCCGTTGAACTGAGGTCGGAAGTTGGGATGGGGAGGTGGGAAGTTGGGGTTGAAGCCTGGTGGAGGGATGGATGGGTTGAAGCCGGGAGGAGGGAAGTTTGGGTAGGGGAATTGTTGGTGAGGGAGGGGAGGAGGACCGGAGGGGAGAGGTGGATCGACTGAGTGAAGCGAACAGAAAGATGAGGAGTCAGATGCGAGCAGCGGCGATGGTGAGGGGACGAGCTGAACGTACCTGTTGGTTTCGGCGGAGGAGGACCCTCAGGGAACACGATCTCGTCGTCGGATTCGTCCTCGCTGCTCTCCTCCTCCCCAGCAACGACCTTCGGCGGTGGTGGACCTTCAGGCATGACGAGCTCATCATCATCGTCGTCGGATGACTCTTCCTCTGCGGATCAAGAGAAGAGGAAGAGGAAAGAGGTCAGCTCTAGCTCGACGCGTCCGGGAAGCAAGTTGAGAGTTCAACGTACCCTCCTCGCTCTCACTGAGAGGTTCCTCGCCCCCTTGAAGTTCCAGAGGCAGTGGCGGAGGGCTGGGAGCTGGATGAAGCGACGAGGAGATAGCGTGAAGGTCAGCCTGGCGGAAAGTAACGAACGCGACGTCGAGGCAGGAAGGAAGGGGACGAACGTCGTTCCATGTACGGCATTCCGGGTGGAGGAGCTCCATAAGGATTCAGCACAGGATCGTAGTAGACCGAGCGTTCAGGATTTTTCTAGCAAAGCGAAGATGAAGACGGGCCGTCAGCTCTCGCGTCTCACTCGAGCGAGGAGGAAGGAGAGAAGCGAAACGAGCAAGCTCACCAATCGACCGTCCTTCCCGTACAGAGGTCCTCCCCTTCCTCCTGAGCTGCTCCCCTCTCCCTTGTTGTCCTCCTTCTCCTGCTCAGCCTTGAGTCTAGCCTCCTCGTTGGGGTAGACGAACTTCCTGTGCTCGGGATGCTTCTCGAGGTAGTCCTCCTTGGTCTTTTTGATCCTCTCGACCTCGGATCGAAGAGCAGACAGTCGCTCCTTCTCCGTCGCTGTCAGCGAGTTCTTGCGCTCAGACTCGCTCAGACGACGGACTTCGGCTTCGAGACCTGTGTCAAGAAAGGAAGATAAGGTCAGAGAGGAAGGCAAGGGAGGGGACGGGCGGTCGAGGTGGAAGGAAGGAAGGAGAGGGAGGAGAGTCGACGAACCTCCAGTGTCCTTTTTAAGAGTGATCACCTCCCTGACCTTCTTACGGTCCTCCTTGTTCTATGAGGTAGATGAAAGAAGTTCGCATCTGTCAGTTCATCGCTTCCCAAAGCGAAGGAATGAGCTCGAAAGCTAACCTTCTTGATCTCCTTCGCTCGTTGAGCTTTCCCTGAAGTTCCAAACGCAACAAGTCAGCTCTATATCTCGTCCCCTCGAGCGAACTGGGGAACAGACGACTTACTATGAGCATCAGCGGGGTTCTGAGATTTCTTCGCCATGCTGAGAGAAGGTTTTGGGTTGTTCGTTGGCAAGCGAGCTGGTCGTTGGGAAGGACCGTTGAAGCGAGCCTTCCTTCTCCTTCCCTCCTTCGTCGGGAGGGAAGGAAACGCGCCCAATTTTCTTCCTCCTTCTTTCCGAAGTCCCAAATCCGACCCAGCCGTGTCTCCCCTCTCTACCCCATCTATCACCAACTCTATTTCCTTTCTTTCTCGAGAAGGCAGCGAACCGAAAGATATCACGAACGAACATCACATCCCCCTCCCCTCCTCACTCAGCGCTCCCACCCCTCGGCGCCTTGCTAACTCCCCTCCTCCACCTCCTCAGCACAGGCACCTCCTTCTCCGCCTCCTCCGAGCTCTCCACCGGCTTCTCCGTCTCCACCTGCACCACAGCCGAGACGATCTTCTTCTCTCCAGTCGCGTTCGCGACGGTCGAGTCGTCCTCGGCGAACACCTGCTCCTGCCAAACTCCAGCCTCCTCCTCCGCCTCGATGGTGTCGATCTCGGAGGTTCGGAGTCCCTGGGAAGCGAGGTCGTCTCGTCGGTCGGCTTGGGCGAGGGCGCGGTCTTCGGCGGAGAGGAGCGCTGGCGAGAGGGAAAGGAGGCGATGAAAGGGGGTGGGGAGAGGAGAGGGAGAAGTTAGCTCGGAGGAACGAACGAGAAAAGAGGAAGGAGGGTAGAAAGAGGAGGAGAGTTTGTGAGAGAAGAGAGTGAGAAGATGGGAAGAGGTCAAGAGAACGAGGAACGAACCGTTGGCAGCCTGTCGAGCCTCGAACACCTTCTTCTTGTTGAGAACGTCGGCCTTGTTGTTACCCCACCTGTCGAGGTAGAGCCTGTTGGACTGAGTGTCGACCATGAACTTGAGCTCGGGTTCGCCTGCGAACGAATGAACGGAAAAAGGACGAAGAGAGGGTCAGCTCGCGAGACGAGAAGGCGAACGCGTCGTCGAGACGAACAACGCGACGAAGGGAAAAGCGAGAGCAAGAGCAAGGGACGACTCACAGATCAACTCCTTCCAGATCTGAGGACAAACCACAGGATCGTAGTTCTCCCTGAAGAAACTCATCCCAGCCACCTTCACCTTGTGCTTCTTGTTCAAACTCGCCGCCCACTGTCGGTAGTTGAACCCATCCCTCGGCGGGATCGGGACCCCCTTCGATCCGAACTGGATGGGACCGTTGTGTCTGAGGAGGAGGAAGGTGTATCGATGGTAGTCGGTTCCCATGTGAGGGTGAGGAGGGAGGTAGGCGTGAAGGGGTTCGGGGAGGGTGGAGACGTGTTTGGCGGAGGGCGAGAGAGGGATGTCTGGGGAGGGGAAGATTCGAGTGGCAGGGGTGATGGTGAGGTTGGGGACGAGCCAGTGGATCTTCTCTTGGAAGGAGTGGGTTTTGGTGTTGGGGACGTCTGTGGACATGGGAAGTAGACGAGGAAGAAGAGGGAAAGGCGGAGGGGAGAGGTCAGCTCGTCCGTTCGTTCATCTTGATCCTCGTGCTTCTCGATATACCCGCTCCCTCTAGAAGAGCAATGACAGGGCCCAAGATAGATAGGTCAAGGACTCACCGATATCCAGCAGCATCAACGTGTACCTATCCTTAGACTTGCACTCGTCTCCAAACTGCCTGATCTCCAACTCGGGCTGCGAGAGCGTCTCCTTCACCGTCAACAGCGCACCACAGATGATCCTGTTCCCATCCTTAGGGTCCCTGGTGAAGTAAGGTCGGACCTTCTTGAAGAGACCGAACTTGTCCGGTTCGGGGGCAGGAGGAGGAGGAGGAACAGGGAACTTGAATCCGAAGTCGAGCTCGAGCTTGGAAACCATGGCGACGTCGGGAACAACGTGCATTTGGTTGATTCGAGCTTCCTGAGGATGTCGAATGAATGAGAAGGGGGTCAAGGAGATGATGGAGAAGTTGAAAGAAGGATCTTGAGTCAGCTCGGACGACGAGGTAGGCGAAGAGCGACGAGGGAAGGAGGGAGGAGAAGGAGGAAGGAAGGACGAACGTGAAGATCCAGACCACCTCCGAGCTCAAACTTCTCCCGCTCGAAGTACTTGGAGCTGGCGAGTGTAGGGTCGGCTGTACAGTCCAAGGAGGCGAGATCGGGCGAAGACAGGGCGATGGAGCAGTAAAGACAGGAAAGGAAGGGAAGGGAGACGAAACGAAAAAGGTCAGCTCTCGACTTCCTTCCCTTCCTTCCTTCCTTTCCTCGCTGCCTCCTCCACGCCATACGACGAGTTGTAGACTACTCACCCAAACCTTGCTCCCATTTCCACCTAGCCTCTGGATCATGGACTGGGATTGGCATGCTGTCTACTCCCTTGATCAGCCGTTTGGGGATGGTTGGATCCGTCCTCTTCACCTCGAGCTCGACTTGACGAGAACGAAGGAACTCGAGAGCGAGATCGTAAGCCTCGATCTTGCCCTCGGGAACGGGACGGGGCCATGCTGGAGTGGGAGTTGACGACGACGAGGAGGCTGGAGTAGTGGACGAGGAGGGAGAGGAATCGGCGGCGATGGGGGGGACGACTTCCGAAGAAAGACGAGGGGAGGAGTGAAGAAGTCGATTGGGGATGGAAAGAACGGATTGACGACGTCGAGACAGGCTCGCTAGAGACCTTGCCGAGCAGGTGGGACGCATGACCGGCGAGAAAGAGGGAGGAGGGAGGGGGAGGAGGCGGTCGTGGCTGCAGTGGGAGGAGCAAAAGTCGAGCTCGAGCTGGGGTCGAAAACGCAAGTCCCGTCTCCAAGGAGATCGTGGCTGCCTCTCCCTCGCCTCTCCCTCCAACGCCCTTCAGCTTTCAGGTTGGGTCGAGAAGGGTTTCGTTTTTATGATATGCTCATCAAGAAGAAGAATGAAAGTGCGCGAAGGACGAGATCAAGACGACGCGGAGGACGCCTCACGACTCGCCGTCGAGAACGAGGAAGCACTCGCGCTCCCCGAGGATCGCTAGGAATACTTCGCTTGAGATGCGAGGGCGAAGATTTCAGACAGCCGGTGGCGGTGAAAATTAGCTGAAAGGTCGAGGAAGGAAGAAGAGTCAGGTCCGATTGGGAGGAAACGAGACGGGAAGACTCTCGACTCGCGACCGTCTTCGGAAGACCTTCGGATGGCAAAGATCGTTCTCGTTCTAAACGTAGCGGCAGGGTTGGATCGAATGAGGGCCGAGAAGATGGAAATTAAAGATCAAGTTGAGAAGATCGGGGTCCAGGGAGGAAGACGGAGGTGGAACGAGGAAGAGCTCATGATCAACTCTCTCTTCGTGCCCGCCAACCACATCGTCCCCTTTTATCTTCGCCACCTTCCCACCTCCAACACCAACATGATCTGCGTCACCTCTACCTCAAAGAACACCTCTCTCTCCCTCCTACGACGATCCTTCGCTACCTCAGGATTCAGCAGGACAGCCGTCGTTCTCCTTCCCAGATCATCGGCCTCGTCCTCCTCGTCCACCTCCTCCTCCTTCCATCACGCCACTTCCTCCTCTTCTACACCATCCCGCTCGCCCTCCATCTCTGCTCTACAAGGCAGCACGAGAAGCTTTTCAGCTGTCCCGCCACCTCCAAGTCATCCCTCGTTCGTATCCACTCTCATCGCTGCCTTCGTCCATCTTCTCGCTCTTTCTCGGACTTCAGGAAACTCGCGAGCTCAACAAATCGCTGACCTCTCTTCCTTCTCTTTCATCTCCTCTTCGCTCCCCTCCCAACAGCGCTCTGACGGAAGAGCAGTATGGAAAGCTCTCGGACGTGACGATGGACAAGCTGCACGACTCGCTTGAGGAGTTGGTGGAGGGAGAGGACGGAGGAGAGGGAGGCTGGGAGGTCGAGTACTCTGTGAGTTTTGATTTATCGTCTCTACGTTACCTTAGAAGACGAAGTAGCTGGGGGCAGAGCTCGTGTGTCGAAATGGAGGTGCTGGGAGGGTCAGAGGTGGCGAGGGAGGTACGAAGCGTTGAGAAACGAACAGAAGGAGAGGGAAGGGAAGGAAGAGCAAAGGATGAGCTCGCTCGTTTTGGATTGGGCTCCCTCTCTCTCAAAAGGCAGAGCTTACCACTCCTTCCCCCCTTCGCTTTTCTTCTATGTACCTCCTCGACTGCACCTTGATCCTTAACCAGGAGTCAAGCTGCAAAAGGGCTCGTTTCTCTCGTTTCGCTCGGACGAGTTCGAAACTGAACCAAATACGAGCCTCACGCTGACTTCGTTCTCCCTCTTCCGTTTTTGCTACTACAGTCTGGAGTTCTCACCCTCGGCATGGGATCTCACGGAACCTATGTCATCAACAAGCAACCCCCAAACAAGCAGATTTGGCTTTCTAGTCCTCTCAGGTTCGTTCATTTCGCTCGTCGAGACGCGTCGCGTCTTCTCTCGTCGAGCCAAACTGATCTCTGGCCCGCCCTTTTTCTTCCACAGTGGTCCCAAGAGGTTTGACTACGTGAAGGAGAGTGGGTGGATCTACCTTCGAGATGGTACGACTCTGGGAGGACTGATGCGAGAGGAGTTGAAGGAGATGGTCGGGAGGGACGTTGAGGTCGACGTGGGAGTAGAGGCGACTGTCAGCGATCTATGAACTTGACACCTTCACTTCAAGAAGCCCTCTTTGTTCATTCAGCCTCTCCTTCAGCTCTCTAGGCTTCCTTCTCCCTAAGAAAGAAAAGAACAAGATGAGGAGGCGTCTCAGGGGAAGCAACGACGAGGAACGAGCGAGCCGACCCGCCTCTGCCTTCCTTGCCTCCAACCTCCTCCTCGAGCTCAACCTACCTTTCCTTTCTCCCTCTCTCTCCCTCTCTCTCTTTAATCTACTACTCAACGCTGGTCGCTCCCCTACCTCCCCTCTCCCTTCCCCTCCACCCTTCACTTCACCTTCCCTCCCGGCCTTCTCGGACCTCGTCTCCTCCCTCCTCTCCTTCTCCCTTCACCTCCCTTCCTTCAGCCCTTTCCCTTCCTTTTCCAAGACCTCCGAAACCGACTGGATCGGCCAAACAAACCTCCCAACGTTCGACGGAAAAACTTCTCCCTCCCCGCTCGTCATCGCAGGATTCGAATCCAAAATCGACTCCCTTGGCGACTCTGCTCTCTCCCTCCTCCTCCTCGCCCTCCTCCACTTTCAACTCTTGACCTTCAACCTCTACGACCTCCTCCACCAGCCTCACGTCGACATCTATACCCTCTTCTCCCTAGATCAGATCTCAAACTCCCACGAACCTACCTCACTCCTCCAAAGCAACGAAGGCAACGAACACGAAGATGATCTGGTCGATATCGAGTTTCGCCTTGCTCGTTTCTTGCATCGCTTCTACAGTGAATGGTTAGTTCGAGTCGTCTTCTTCACTTCTGTATCTCCTTGATGGGGATTTAGAGAAGCCTCAAGGCCGGCTCAACGACGGACATGAGCTCTATAGGAGGAGGGGAGAGGGAGGGCTCGTCGATGAGCTCGAGCTCGACTTCAACGGTCGAGCTCACACGAGAGCCGACCTGGCCTTCGTCGTCGTCGGCCTTTCCCCCTCCGCCTTTCCTGGCTCCCTCGACCACCATACACCATCTTAGGAGGCTGCTGAAGCCATGTACTTCGCAACCTCACCGAAAATCCGATCCGGAAAAGCTGACTCCCTTGTTCCATCCTCGCGTTTCGTCCGACGACTCGACAGCTTCACTCCCTCCTCCTCCACCCCTTCTCCAAATCCACCACCCTCGCTCCCTCCCTTCCATCGAGATCCTCCCCAAACCACCAACAGCTCGCTCGCCTGCTTTTGGATCAGCAGTTGTCTCGGATCAAACGCTCAGGAGGAGGCTGGAGCAAGTCGGGAAGAGAAGTCCAGCGAGTTTGAAGCACGACGACTCGATGCGAGTCAGGATCGAGGTTGACGGCGAGGAGTTCGCGCTGCACATGGTGAGTTTGCATTTCTTGGTTCTCTGTCTGCTTGTACGAGGGAAGTGGAGAAAAGCGATCGTTCATTTGGAGGGGGTCGGGTCGGGGAGAAGTCGCCTGGACTGCGAGACAGGGATGCGTCGGCTCCGTCCTTCGCTCAGGTTTGCGGATGTTCAGTTCGTCTTGGGAGTTTGAAGGCTCCCAAGAGGTACGATGCGACATCTTAGAGACGTAGAAGGAGGGAGGAGGTCGATTGGGGCTGTGGTGGGACGAACTTCCACTCGCCGACGAACTCGACTGTCACCGCGCGTCGCTCTCTTGCGTTTCGTTCTCGTCGGACTGACGACCCTCCCATTTAATCCCTTGCCACAGAAACCCAATCACCACCTCCTCCACCCTTCCTTCTCCAGCCACTCAACCGACCATCCTCTTCATCCTACCAACGTCCTCGCCTACGAGGGTCACGTCCTCCCTCTTTCCCTCTCTCCCTCTCGACTCCTCGAAGACCTCGCCGGAGGAATCGCTCGCTCAGACGACGAAGAATTCCACGCTGGAGCCTTGGGATGGGCTCGTCTTCTCGTGCACGACGCTGAGCGATCGCTCTTTGAAGGAGCCTTCGTGGTCCGCGGAGAGACGTACACGATCCTCAAAGCCTCGACTTACGAGAAGGTCAAGGATCCTCAGGACCCTCGAGTCGAGGTTGGACGAGGAGATGGACTGGTGGTGTTCAGGGATAGGGATGTGAGGAAGCAGGAGGGAGCAGTGAAGAGCTGTAGTCACGACGAGCTCGAGTTCAACACCAACGAGTTTCATCCGGTCTACCAGCAGAAGGTGTTGGAGGCGGAGAGGAGGAGTAAGCCTTGGTGGGTTGGAGAGGGGAGTGGGATTGGAGGGGACTTGAGCTTGAGTGGGTTGAAAGTCGGGAGGGAGGATTGGGAGGAGATGGTCAAGAGGGACGATGTTGCTGGAGGAGCGAGTGGTGGAAAGTGAGTGGAGAGTATCGTTTCGTCTCGACGCGCCGAATTCTCCGCTGATCTTTCTTGCCTTCGTTCGTTCTCTTTTTCAGCTTCTCTGCTACCATCGGTCAGACTGCTGGTTGCCCTACTTCTCACAAACTCATCTACATGGTTCGTTGCCTTCCCTTTTCTCTCGACTCAACGCGTCTCGACCGGGACTGATCGTCTTTCCTTCTTTCCCTTCTTTTTTTCACAGGGAGTCGCTGCCGACTGTGCCTACACCGCTGCCTACGGAGGACCTGATGCTGCTCGAATGGCTATCGTGAGTCGGCTCTCTTCCATTTCTTCGCTCACGGCCGCGTCGATCTTGTCTCGACCTCGAACTGAACTCCCTTCTTCTTCTCTCCCGTCCACAGCTCAACAACTGGAACACTGCCTCCGCTCTCTACAAGTCGACTTTCAACGTCTCGCTCGGAATCGTCGAACGTAAGTCGAACCCTCCTTTCGATTTGCTTCCCTCCTTCGCCTTCGCGTCGCTGACCTCCTCCTTCCTCTCTTCACTCTCTTCTTCCACTTCCAGTCTTCGTTCAACCGGAATCATGCCCCTCCCCAGTCGACTCAGCGGTCAGGTGGAATACGGACTGCACTTCCTTGACCCTCAACGACCGCCTCTCCGCCTTCTCGAGCTGGCGAGGAGCTGCTAGGAGCGGAGATCAAGCTGGTCTCTGGGCTCTTATGTCTGGGTGCGCATCAGGTCAGGAAGTCGGAGTCGCTTGGTTGGGACAGCTTTGCGTACAAGGAGTGAGTTCGAGGCCGCTTCGAGTTCGACGCGTCGGCGAAATTCGAGCTGACCGCCTGCTTTCTTTCCCTCGACCTCAGGCTACCGACCAAGGATCTCAAGGAGTCGTTTCGGGTACCTCGGTGTCGACGAACTCTCGCTCTGAGTGGCAGGTGGTTGCTCACGAGATTGGGTGAGTCAAGCTTTCTCGCCGTCCTCGCGTTTTACCGTTCCTCTCCACCCTCTCGCCCCTCAACGCTAATCCGTTCCATCCTTTCTTTCCCCCACAGCCACAACGTCGGTGCGCAGCATGACTGCACTGCCGGCTGCCCGTCTTCTGTCGCCTGCTGTCCTCTCTCGACCACGACCTGCGACGCCGATGGAGCTTTTCTCGTCAGTCCCTTCTCTCTTCGCTACAGACTTCGCTCGGAGCATTTGACTGACTTCTCCCGTCGATTTTCTCTACAGATGAGCCCCGTCTCTCAAGCTGGAGAATCGAACTTCTCGCCCTGCACCGTCGGAAACGTCTGCTCGTCGTGGGGATCTCGATCCGTCGATACGTCTTGCCTCGCCGACCCTGGATCCGTCACCCTTATCTCGCTGCAGCAGGTGAGTTCCTGGACATCTTTCGAAAAGTGCTCGTCTCGACGCGATTCGACGCTGACGCTTCTCTCTCTCGATCTCAGTGCGGAAACGGAATCGTCGAGCCTGGAGAAGACTGTGATCCTGGAGCCAACGGATCAAGTTCTTGCTGCGATCCTACTAGTTCGTCGCCTCGTTCCCTTGCTCCTCTTGTCTTCGACGACTTCTTGACTGACCTCGTCTTTCCTCGCCTTGGCTCAGCCTGCAAGTTCCGAACTGGAGCCGTCTGCGACCCATCCTCTTCGGCGTGCTGTAACAATTCCTGCTCCTTCGCGTCCGCTGGAACCGTCTGTCGAGCGTCGTTGGGAAGCTGCGACGTGGAGGAGACCTGCACGGGAACGAACTCGACTTGTCCCTCCGATAAAACTGTCTCAGATGGTGAGTTTCTCGAGAAGGCTGGGAGCTCGCACTGCTCGTTGAGTGCGAGGTTGACGAAGAAATCGCGTCGGGCTGACCTTTCCTCCCGTCCTTCTGCTCCTCAGGTACCTCCTGCGGATCCAACGGCCTCGAATGCGCCAGTGGAGTTTGCACATCTCGTGATCGTGAGTCTTCCTCCGTCGTTGCACTCGAAAATCTTCGCTCGTCGCTGAATTCTCCTCCTCTCTTCCTCAGTCCAATGCTCGACCGTCGGCGCGTCCCTCGGAATCACCAGGTCCTGTTCTTCGGCTGCCAACTCCGCCACTTGCGCTATCACTTGCCAGAGTGCTACTGGGGGATCCGGATCTTGCGTCGTCCGTTCTTCCCTCTGTTCGACGCCGCGTGAGTTTCGACGCGTCGCTGACTTTCTTTCCCTCTTTCCCGTACAGGTCCTTCAATCCACCTTCGTCGACGGAACTCCTTGTGGCTTTGGAGGTCGATGTAACAACGGAGAGTGTGCCACTGGCTCAGCTCTGAATACTGCGAAGTCTTGGTGTACGTTCCGCGCGGCGTCTCCTCGATTCGAGGGAAACGAAACGCCCGACGCTGACTCTCCTTTCTCTTCGACCAAAACAGACCTGAGCAACCTCAACATCGCCATCCCCGTCACCGTCGTCGTCGGAATTATCGTTCTTCTCATCCTCATGGCCATCACTCGATGCATCGTCCGCTGCTGCTACCGGAAGAAGGATCGACGTCCTCTTCAACCTCCTCCTCAGATGGGTGCCATGTACTCGGGAAACAACTACAGGAGCTCTCCTAGGTCAGTCCTCAGACCCATATCACTTTCATCTTCATCCCAAGACGAAGAAAAGGCTCACTCTGACTGGTTCTTCGTTCGAACTCCCGCAGAGCCTCCGCCCAATCCAACGCTCCCCTCGTCGCTCCCTCCTACGACTACGGTCAACAATTCCCCCCACCCCCAACCACTCGAAACGTCCCTCCGCCACCTCGTTCGCATCCTCGTCAGCCGTCTAGAGGGGAGTGGGTGAGTTCTCGCGTTTCCTTTGTCCCTTCGCTCGACGCGTCGAACTGACCTCGACTCTTCGTTCGTCCTCAGGTTGACCCCACGACCTACAACGGCCAGAATCACAACGAGGGGAGTTGGCGATAGAGCCTCATTCTTTCCGTTCCTCTACTCTTCTCTAGTTCTCGTTTATGCCCCTCTCCTCCGACTCCTCGTTCATCTTTTTCTCAGCTCGCGTTCGCTCTGACGTCCGTCCCGTCCCCCTCATCATCACCCTAGTCTTTTGCTTTACATCCTCTCTCTCAACTCGTTTAGCTCGACTCTTCGTCCTAGCATCCCTCGCTTAGCTAGTTTCAGCTTTTCTACTTGTGGTTTCTCGCTCGCTCGCTCCTCGTCTCTTCATCATGGACTTTTTTTCTTTCTCGCTTCCGTGTGTCCTCTCCCGTAGATGCAGAAAGTTGAGAGGTGAAGTGTTAACCATACTCTTCCTCCTCCTCTTTACTGATAAAACTCTATGGTCCCTCCCTCCCCACCCGTGAGCGAACCTCTCTTGACCTCCTCTCCCTTCTCCCTCATGATGTCCTGGATGTCCCTCATCACTCGTTTCCCCCCGTCCGCTTCTGTCACTTCGGGGAACCAGCCGATGTGGTCTGCGATGAGGTGGCTGTGCAAAAAACGGGCACCCGAAAGAAGCGAGAGGGAGAGTCAGCGAGACGAAACGAAAGAACGCGAGCGAAGGAAGGAAGGGAGACGAAAGTGGTGAGCTCGAGCTCGCGAGGTTTGGGACGGGGAGGGGACTCACCGATTCTCGCACGAAGGACACTGAACGAGGACGATTCCTTTGGTGTAAGCTTGTTTGCTGAAGGTGTGCGTGGAACGATGGTTGCAGATTACGTCTTCTACGGGTGTGGAGGAGGGAGAAAGGGCTGCTTCGGGGGAGGAGGGAGGAGGAGTCGTTGGGTCCAGAGTCGCGGTGCAGGTGAACGTGAGGGAGCTACAGGATCAAAAAGAGCGAATTTGAGGAGGTCAGTATCGAAGAGAGCTTCGTACGAGTAGACAAGGAGTGGTTCAGCAAGAACGAGAGCGAGGACGACGTACAGTTTTGGTTCATGATCGATCCTCAGAGGAGCTTTGGACTCGTTCCCTTCTGCTGGATGCCACGTCGCTGTGATCCCGCTAGATCCTCCTTCTGAACCAGCCTCTAGCGAGCTTTTAGGTGCTGAGATTCCTGGTGCTGATGAGTCCCAGCGACGAGGTGTTGAGGAGAGGGAGCGACGGAGGAGGGAGGAGGGGGAGGAGGCTGAGGCTGGAGGAGGGAACGCTCGAAGGAAGCGAGAGGATGCTGCTAGAGGAGTTGGAGTTCTGCGAGCGAGAGATCGACCGAGGATGGAAGAGAGGGAAGAGGAGCAGGACATGATGAGTTTTCGGGGTGAGAGTTGGGAGAAGAGGGAAGGAGGGGAAAACGGTGAGCTCAGTCATCCGAAATCGAGGAGCAGGAGAGACGGCTGTGAGCTCGAGCCTTCCCTTCCCTTCCCTCCGTTTCTTCAACCCTAACAACCCAGTACTCGTCTTCTTGAGATGTCCGGATCGGCAGCCGTGTCTTCTCGGTCGCTCTCCCCTCCAGAAGCTCACCCAGCAACAGCGACGGACTCTCCTTCGACTGTCGTCCCTTCATCCTCCTCGCCTCCCCCTCCTTTGGCCCCTCCGTCTGCTCCCTCCTCCTCTGCGACCTCTACTCCTTCCTCCTCCTCGTTCCACATCACAACCACCCGACCCTTTCAGATCCCTCCCTCCCACATCTCCTCTCCAGCCATCTCAACCTCCGTCTCACCTTCCACCTCTCCGACGACGACGATCCCTTCCTCCTCCGTCCATCCTCCTCGGCCCAAGCCGTCCACTCCCTCCATCGCTTCAAAGGCTTCCTCAAAGACAGCTACAAGCAAATCAGCAACAGTAGACAACGATCTAGCGTGGGAAGGAGCTTCAACTTCTACTAGGAACGAGAAGGGAACACCCTCAAGAGGAGCGTCGAGCTCAGCGTTCAGTTCAACGTCGAGCTCAACAACAGTCATGACCGTTTCAGCTGGTCCCCCTGCTGTAGGAGGGAAGGGGAAGGAGAACGAACCTCTTCCGCTGACGAGATTCGTGCTTTACGAGACCAAGACGTGAGGTTCCCTCGCTGTATCTATATCTTCCCTGGAGGGAGAGGGGGAGGAAGCAACGCAGACGAGCTGACCCGCGTTCCCTTCCCTCGTCAGTCGGTTCTACATCTTCGCGTCGAATCAATCCTCCCTCCACTCGAACCGAGTCCTCAAGATCGATCGAACATCAGACGATCTCGTAGTCATCGAAGACAGCGTCGTCTACAGCAACAAGCAGCTCGCGGAACTCAAGAAGATGATCGAGCTCGGGAACAAGAGCGTCGGAGGGTTCGTGGAGGTCATGTCGTTTTAGTGAGCTCTCTCTCTCCCTCTACTTCACTGGAGGAGTCTTAGCCTCGAGCCAACGGGCATCTGTTTCTTCCAGTGGTATCGCAGGTTTCGTTCGGTTCACCCAGGGGTGGTACATGGTTCGTCTCCTTTCTTCTCCTCGACCTCGACCTCGATTCCCCTCTCACCTCGTCGCCTTCGTTGTTCCAGATCCTCATCACCAAACGTGAAGCCCTCGCTATCATCGGAGGTCACTACGTCTATCACTGCGACGAGACGGTTATGAAACCCATCGCGAAGGTCCCGCCTGAGCGGACGGCTGAGGAGTTGAGGTGAGTCGAGTCCAGTCGAATCGAGACGCGTCTTCGTTGATGCTGACCAGCTTCCTGTTCTTGCCTTCGTTTGTGCGACTCCAGGCAGCTAAGCACCTTCCAGAAGATCGATCTCGGAAAGCACTTCTACTTCAGGTTCGTCCTTCCCTTCAAGCCCTCGAGCCCTCGTCACGTCGCGATCTCCTCTCTCCCTCCTTTCTTCCACTCCCTCGAGCTGACTCCCTCCTTTCTACCCTTCTTCTACTCACCACCCTTCCTCTCCAATATCTCTCTCGCGTGCTCAACAGCTACACCTACGACCTCACCTCCACCCTCCAAGCCAACCTCGCAGGCGTTCGAACCCCCTCCCCTCCCTCCACCTCTTCCTCTTCCCAACCCTGCCCTGCCACCGACGACTACCGCTCCTCCTTCCGAATCAACACCCGCTACATGTGGAACTACCGCTTGCTCAAAGACGCGTTCCCGGAGATCGACGAGGAGGGCAGGTCGTGGAAGGGGAACCTCGGAGGATCGTTGAAGGGAGGAGGAGCGGGAGGGACGGGTGGGTGGGTGCTGCCGCTCGTGCATGGGTTTGTGGATCAGGCTAGTGAGTATGTTTTCTTCTTCCTCCTTTGAAGACGATGGACCCGTGAGGGTGGGGCTCGAGGGTGGGCGGGCGAGGAGTGGGAGGGTCGCGTCGGAGTGACTGACGCGTTTTCGTTCTCGTTCTCGTTTGGTGCGACAGAGCTGGACATTCTGGGGCGGTCGGTATACATCACGTTGATTGGAAGGAGGTCGAGATTGTTTGCTGGTGCGAGGTATCTGAAGCGAGGGGCGAATGATCTGGTCAGTTCGCGTCTCTCTCTTCGTTCTGTGTTCGACTGCTTGGATCGCTCACTTTTTCGAGCTGCTGACCGAGCCCCTTCTCGTACTGTCTTCCGCACACAGGGTCACGTCGCCAACGAAGTTGAATCCGAGCAGTTCGTCCTCTCTTTCTCCCAGCCTCCTCGACCTTCAACTCAGCTCACCCTCCCCTCCCCGTCTCTCCCTCTCCGCCCTCCAGAATCGTCTCCGAACCCCTCACCACCCCCTTCCACACCAGCACCCCTCGAGCACCTCACGACGGCGGCTGCTCTCACCCCGAAACCGATCCCGAACACCACGCTCATCAACATCGACTCAAGTTCCCCAACCCGAGGTTCACGAGCTACGTGCAGTACCGAGGGAGTATCCCGCTGCTCTGGAGTCAGGACGCAAGTGCTTCGAACTTCAAGCCGCCGATTGAGAGTGAGTTTGAGGAGAGGCGGCGAAGTGACGGTGTGGCGAGGGGACGAGAGCTCGAACTGACGCGTCGACTCGAATCGTCCTCGTTGCCGTACTTTTTCAGTCAACAACGTCGACCCTTACTTCTCAGCAGCAGCTAAGCACTTCGATGGTCTCTTGGAGAAGTACGGAGGTCCGATCATCGTTCTCAACCTCGTCAAGGTGAGCTCGTTTCCCTCCTTGTTCTCGAGCGTCGAAGACCCGTCGCGTCTCGCTTGTTCTGACCCCTTCCTTCTCTCCCTCCCTCCTCCCTCTCCCCACCATCCCCTCCTCGAACTCCTCCTCCCCACTCACCTCCCCTCCCGCCACAAGTCAATCGAATCCACCCCCCGAGAATCCAAACTCCTCCACGAATACACCCAATGCCTCGCGTACCTCAACCAGTTCCTTCCCTCGGACAAACAGCTCATCTACATCCCCTGGGACATGTCTCGAGCGACCAAAACCAAGCATCAGGACACGATGAAGATCATGGATGAGATTGCTGAGGAGGCCGTTGCGGAGACGGGGTTCTTTCACAGTGGGAGGATGATCAGGGAGGATGGGACGGTGGAGTATAGGGAGAGGTTGAGGTTGCAGCATGGAGTGGCTAGGACGAATTGTGTGAGTTCGCGTGCTGCTTCGTTTTAGTCGGTTGAGTTGTCGCTCGGACTGATGAGTTCGTCACGTTTTCTCTTGCTCAGGTCGATTGTCTGGATCGAACGAATATCGCTCAGGTGAGTCCTTTCGCCACCGCCGTTTAGAGTCCCATATCCCTTTCTTCGCCGTCTCATCGAGCGTACCTCGAGCCCGAACCTAAGCTCTCGTTGCGAACGCACGACCGGAATCGAAGAAGGACGACGCGTCTGAGCTTTCACTCGCTGACTTCTCGCTCCTCCTCGCCCTCTAGTTCTCGCTCGGAAAGAGAGCTCTCGGCTCTCAACTCTACGCTCTCGGGATCATCCCCGAACCGGATATCTCGTTCTACTCGGACGCCAACTTCCTCTTCACAGAGGTGAGTTTGTTCGCCTTTCGAGTTCTCGAGGAAACGAACGAACGAACTGATGCGTTTGCTTTCGTTTTGTTTCCCTCCAGATGTACCACGATCACGGAGACACGCTTGCTCTTCAGTACAGTGGAGGAGCGCTCGTTAATCGGCTCGATACGTACCAGAAGAACCTGCAGTGGACTTCTCATTCGAGGGATATGATCGAGAAGTTCGCATTCTCTCGCCTCTTTCCTTTCCCTCCTTCTCTTGCATCAGACAACGTTCTGACCTTGAACCTTCGTTCTGTACAGCATCAAACGATACTACGCCAACTCCATGCTCGGTTCGTCTCGTCTCGTCTCGCTTCGCTCCCTCCCTTTCTTCACCTCCTTGCCTTCGCTCACACCCATCTCTCCTTCCTTCCTTCTCCCTCAGACGCCGAAAAGCAAGTCGCCACCGATCTCTTCCTCGGAGTCACCAAGGATTCCAAAGCTCTCGACCTCTCTCGCATGGTCCATCGACGCTACGACGACTGGTACGATCCAGCTCACCTCGAGGATGTCGTCGACCTCGATACCGCCGAGAAAAGGATGAAGTATGTTATCTCGCAGGCGTGCGACTTCTGGGAGGACTACTACCGACCGAGGTTGTGTACTCACTTCGAGAGACACTACGCTGCGAAGGTTAACTCGTCGTTGAAGTTCTTGAGGTGAGTCTTCGATCTTCTTTTCTTTCGGACGCGTCGTCTTCTTTTCGTGGCTTCGTTCTGACGACGTTCTTCTTCGGTCTTGCTTTCCTTTGGCTCTGTCCAGCAAACAAAACGGACCCAACCCAGATCCTTCTCCTTTCGCTGTTCGAATGACGAAGGTCGTGCCGCCATTGGGAGCGAGGTTCGTCTTCCCGCTTCTTTTCCCTTTTGTCCCCTTCCCTATCTTCCCCTCAGCGCCTCTGATCCTTCTCTCCCCTATTCTGCGCTACCAGGAAACCTATCAACCCCGTCCGTCGTTGGATGAGCTCGGAGACGCGTCACGCAGCGAGAACCGTCAGCTCGACTTCGACGCGAAAGGACGTTGCTTCGGACGAGGTAGAGGAAGAGGTCTTCTTGGATCCCATGTCGATCGAGTCGAAGGTCTTGAAGAGTCTGGATCCGGAGGTGAACCAGGAGGAGGTTGACGAGTACATCAGGTGAGTTTGGGAGAGCTCGCGACTTGTCGAAGGAAAGGCAGAGTCGCTGATCTTGTTTTGATCTTCGTTTTCTTTCACAGATGGTCTGCTTCTCACGAGGTCAGTCTTCGTTCGACTTCTACTGGTTGCCGAAGTATCGAACTGACACGCGCTTCACCTTTCCTCGCAGGACGAGCTTTTCTCCTCCCACTCGCTCGGTCGAGTGAGTCGCCCTTTCCCTCCCACTCTTCGCTTCCGTTCGTTCCCTCGCTGACTCCCTCCTTCACTTCCTCTTTCCCAGCCCATCGACTTCGACCTCTACCAGAACACCGTCCTCCTCCAAGACACTGCTCTCGCAGACCAGTGGACGGACGAGAAAGTCGACGAACAAGCCTACGCCAACCACCTCAACTACTTGGAGATCGTTCGTCTCCCCGCCTCGGATCATCACCACAAGTCGGCTGTAACGGGAGTGAAGGAGTCAGCAGCTGGAACGGGAGTTGGAGCTGGAGGTGGTGGGACGGCTTCGAAGACGAGCAGCGGAGGAGGTGGGGGTGGTGCGTTCGGAGGGATGGAGGGATGGTCGTTCGGGAAGGGAGGGAGGGAAGGACCGTCGAAGAAGAGGAGTCATGATATGCAGGAGGTCTGAGGTGACGACGAAGGTGTGACGATTTCTTCTTATTACGTTCTTGATGACTTTACGAGCTTGCTGGACGGAGAGAGATGCGAGAACGGACGGTTGAAGCGACGGTCGAAGGAAAGAACTTCAGTTTGAGCGCTCGAGATTTTCTGGAGAGGTCAGGCGATGGGGATTTCTAAATGGAATCAACCGCGTCTGCGTGGGAGGACATGTGCAAGAGTGAAGTGCAAAAAGCAGTCACGTCGCAAGGGGAGGGAGCGGTCGTCAAGGCTGGGCGAGAAGCTGAAAGCCTTCGAGACCGTCGAGGTTCCTTCTCCCACCACCCGCCATCCCCCAGCCCACCCCTTCCTTCTCACTCCCTTCAGCATCACCCAAGAGACATGTCTTATCAACCTTCTTCACCTCTCGAAATTCCTGAGCTCGTGAGTTGCTCGTAGCGGGAGGTTCGAAGGTTGGCAAGAAAGTTGACGAGCTCACCTCCTTCCCTCCCTTCCTTCTTTCTCCATCGCTCTCTTCCCGTCCTCAGCTCGTCAACGTCTTCGAACAGGTCAGTTCTACTCAAAACATATCCGCTGTCGTGCCTCAGCTATGTACTGACCCGCGCTCGTGCTCTCGTTTCTAAGATGGCGGACGACGAAGCTTCTCTCGCAACCTCAGCTCGAGTGTCCAAGGCCTGGTCTCTTCTCGCACTACAGTTCGTTCCCTCTCTCGTTCTCGCACTCTCTGAGCTTTCAGCCGATAGCTGACCATCGTTCCCGCTTTGTTTCTACAGGACTCTCTGGGGGTCTCGACCGATTTGGGCTTCTCAGCTGCTTTCGATCTTTCCAGCCGATACGAAGAGCGACGCTCCCTTCGGTTTCGATCGTGCTGGAGTCAATCCTCTCAGGAATCAGAAGGTCAGCTCTACGGTTCTCGCTGTACCCCTCGGAGGAGCCTTCTCTGACTTTGCGTCTCAATTCATCGACAGTTCATAATGAGAGTCCCATCAAACCAAGAGCTCGCTCGAGTTCAGATCTACGCCTCGTTGATCAAGCATCTTCGGTTCGACGAGAGCGATGCTATCCACCCTTACGTCCTCGGGAAGCTCACGTTCGATGGCCTGGAAACTTTGGAGTACGTAGACTTCCACTCTTTTTGGAGCGGTGTTGGCGAATTGGCGAACCGAGCTGACCTCCCTCCCTCTCCCCTCCTCTCCTTTTTCTCCTTTCTCCAGGTGTCAGCCTATGTTGGATACCGAGACCATCCTCACCATCGGCCCTCTGTGTGGTCCCTCCATCAAACGCTGTCTCATGCTGCTCGATGATCCCGAGGACGACGACGATTCTTCGGACGAGGAGGATCCAGATAACGATTTGGACGAGGAGGAGAAATTCCATCATTACGACTCCGCTCTGAACTTCTCGGCTATCGACTACATGGCTCGATCCTCTACCAACATCTCTGTTTTGGATTTGGCTGTTGGACCCAAGACTGTGAGCTTTTCTCCTCCCTTGCCATCTCGACTCCGACGCGTGCTGATCCCCCGTCCCTTCGTGCTCGTCGTTCGCCTTTCCTTCGCAGTCAAGTGCCTTCCTCCAACTCCTCGAACCACTCCGAGACTCGCTTCGATCTCTTACCCTCTTCGTTCGGAACCGCTCGATCTCAGCGGAGCGAACGAAGTACGTCTTGCGCGTCTTTCTGTTCCTTCTTCACAAGCTCACCTGCCTCTCACTTCCACTCCTTGTTCGCAGTTCTTTCCCTTTGGAGAACCTCTACCACCTCGACGGATTCAACTGCCTTCAGAAGCTCGCCATCACCGTCGAATCCATACGAGCAGCTCCCAACGTCGGCTCCTACCCACGTCTCCTCGACCTACCCGCCCTCAACTACTTCCAGGCTTCTGCTCTCTCCTCAGAACAGCTTTGCGATGTCCTCGTGAGTTAAAAGTTCTTCTCGCGTACTCCTCTCCCTTGTCGTCGCGACCCTCAGCTCACTCGTCGTCTCTTCTTCTTCTTCAAACAGCCCCTCGTTCCATCGGCCATCACCACTCTCCTCCTCCACGACCTCTCTCTTGTCCCCAACATCGGGAAGAGAGAGTCCGCTAGGGAGTTCGTCACCGCTCTGAACAGGTTTGAGAACCTTGAGCGCTTCCAGCTTCTCTCTCCTGCCTTCCACGCTGGATCTCAGGGAAACCGAAAGGCCTACGTGAGTTCGCCTTCTCTTCATTGTCGCAACAGCAACGCCTACCTCATAACGATGCTGACGTCCTTCCTTTCGCTCAGATCTCGGCACTTGCTGGACTCGTCACCACCATGAAACGACTTCGAACGCTGGAGATCGCCCACCCCTCCCTCCGATTCCCCAGCACCACCCTCGCCATCCTCGCCAAATCCCTCCCCGACCTGCGACAACTTGCTCTGCTCACGGACGACCTCCGAATCTCCCACCTTCGAAAACTTCACCAGGAAGCTCCCCTCCTCCGTCGCCTCGCTGTCTCGCCTTACATCCGAAACGACGTCGGAGCCAACGCGAAGTGGGATTGGAAGTTCACTGAGCTCGAGCGATTCGGAGGTCTCTTCGTTCGACAGGCGTCGCTCAAGAGTCCAGGAGCTGTGACCGTTCAGTCAGCTATCGAGGAGCAGCCGTCCTTCCTGCAGATCTTCCCCTTCACCTGCCGCGTGAGTCTTTTCTCGTCGTCTTCCTCTCTTGCTCTTCCGCTCGCATCCTCTCCCAAGCGCTGATTTCGACTTTCGTTTCGTTGTCAGTTCGGCGATCAAGATCCCCTGGTCGAGTTCTTCGACGAGGAGTCCAGGCTCTACATGTTCCAGAAGTCAGCCGCCGAAGGAGGACCCGAAGGCGAGGAGGGTTCGGAGGATGGATCGGACGAGTCCTCGGACTCGGATCAAGATATGGACGACGAAGAGGTGGCCGAGTCGGAGGATCAGCTCGATGACGAGGTTTCGACGGAGAACGAGGATTCGGGGTGGGTGGATGAGGACTGACGACTCGGACGCGTCGTGTTTTGTTGCTACTTCGTCTCGGTTTTTGCTCGAGTTTGGTTCCTCTTTCGCTTAGGTAGTTTCATACACTCGGCCTTCACCTAATTATACTAGATCTTTCCCTAAACCTCACTCTGCCCAGCTCTCCTACGTCGTGGACTTCATAAATGATCGTAAAACTGCCGACTAACCAGCTCTCGGCGAGAGCGTCGTCCCCACCAGCTCTGGCACCGCTCCCCTCCCACTACCTTCTCCGGAAAGCATCTCCTTCACCGGAGTAGCAACTTTCGACTCTCCAGCTCCCCCAAACGCTCTCGCAATCGTCCCTCGTCTCGAACGAGGCTTCGTCTCCTTATCCACCTTCTTCTCCGCCGCCGACTTCCCACCTCCTCCTCCACCGAGACCCCAGAAGATGGAGAGAGCTGAGGGTTCCGAGGCTTTGGGAGTCTGACCTCCTCGGTCGGCGTCTTCGTCTTCCGAGTCGCTGGGGTCGAGAGAGACTTCGGATCCGTCAAGGCGGACGGGTGCGACGACGGTGGTGATGGACGCGGTTTCGTCGCTGACGTGACGGGAACGAGGCTCGATGGGGAGACTTGGGAAGAGGGAAGAAGAAAGGTCAGTCAGTTTCGCGGGAGGTAGGAAGAGCGAGGGAGAGATGACGGGAAAAGAGAACGAGGAAGTGTCGAACTCACTTTGATGGCCACTCCGACGAGACAGTCAAGAGAAGGTTCATGAGGTTGGGAAGCGTGTGTCGAAGATCCATGATTCGAATGGCTCGATCGATCATGAGCTGGAAAGGAAGGAAACAGCGAAACAGAGTCAGACCGAGTCGAGCCGAGCGACGCGTCGAGAAAACGAGGAAGAGAAGCTCACCGACTCGATATCCTTGTTGAGGAGATAGACAGCATACTCGAATCGATACTTCTCGACACCTTTCGAGTATAGCGGGAACCTGGAAGGTGAAGAGACGAGAAGGGTCAGAACCTCGTGACACGAGACAGAAAGGCGAGCATCGGAAGCGAAGACTCACAGTCTCGTCGGTCCATGCAGCACCGAGATCGGATCCTTGACCAGACTCCGACTCTGCGACGAGATGATCGGGTAAGGGAGAGGCTTCCCCATGTATCCAGCGAGGTGCTGAACGACCATCGCAGCGTATCCGAGAGCCGTCGCGACCGAGTCCTCGTCGACGTGAATGTTGGGCGGCAGCTCTGACGGAGGGAGATGAAGAGGTGGTGCTGGTTCTTTGGGGTGGGTAGGGATAGGGAGAGCGACGTTGTTGATGGAGAAGAGGAGGGAGCGACCGTGGATGGTGGGAGTGATTTGGAAGATGGTTTCGAGGGCTTCGCTGAGACGAGCTCGTTGAGAGTGGAAATGAGGTTCGAGGGCATGGCGAGTGGATCTGCGACGCGAAAAGCTCGGTTAGCGCAGGAGAGAGAAGTCCTAGATGGAAAATCTCGCTCACTTTTGGGCCTCAAGAGCCCGCTCCATCTCCTGGAGGTCCGTTCGCTCGGTCGACAGAAACACCTCGCCTCGTTCGAGGTTCTCCTTCCGTCGCACCAGATCAGCCTCGAGATCCGTGATTTGTTGTTGAGCTGCAGGCGATCAAGTAGGATATTGGGTCAGTTGAGTTGAACGACGTGAGGGGAGCAAAAGGCGAGAGGATCGAGGAGAGGGACTCACTCGTCCGCGTCTCGAGTTGTATCGCGTCGTCCGCTTCTTGAACGCCTCGTATCCGAGCTTCCTCCTCCGAGATCAATCGAAGCTGTGACACAGTAGAGTAGAGAGGGTCAGGATCAGTTAGGGAAGGAACCACGCTCGTCGAGAAGCTACTCACCAAGACTGCAGTCTCGTCCTCCTCGATCAACCGATCCAACCCAGCCTCGATCTTCCTCGACGACTCCTGCGTGTCCTGAAGAACCGTCTGAAGGTTCACCAAACTGTTCAACCAAATTCGCGGTCAGTTCCTTCGACCCTGTCTCTCTCGCTCGCTCGCCACGCTAGTGTGAAAGACTCACCGATGCAGTTCCCCGAACCCAATGCCTTTCTTCATCCTCGTCTCCCTCAGACTCCTCTCCACCGCATCACCGACGTCTCCCCACTCAGCGACCTTCTTCCTCCTCTTCGGCAGCGAAGAGGATCTGGGAGCCTCGATCTCTCCGTCTGAGAGGTGTCGTTCGAGACTGGGTCGAGCGAGGGAGGGAGGTGGTGGTGGTGGGACGAAGAAGAATTCGAGAGGATGAGAGGTGAACGAGATGAGGATTGTGTTTGGTGGGAGGAAGGACTGTTGGAAGTTGATTTGAGGGAGAAGAAGGAAGTTCAGTTTTCCGGCGGAGGTGGTAGGGCGGTCGTGAAGTCGCGAACGGAAATCAAGACGCGAAGAGGACGAGACTCGAGCTCACCTTTCCATTCCACCTCTTCACCCTCCCCAGATCGATCTCCACCTCCTTCAAAACCTTCCACTCCTTCTCCTCCCCATCCTCCTTCTCCTTTTCAGCTGTGCCCTTGCTTCGTTTCTGCCCAGCAACCCAAACCTCAACGACAACCTTCTCCTCCCTCCAGATCCTCCGATCCCACTTCCCGAAATCCGCCTCAGGGTCGAGGTCTCCGAACCGAGGATGCGTTGAGGGTTGATGGGTTGGAGAGATGTAGAAGGGTGTGCGTTCGGCGTCGGAGGAGGAGGGAGGTTTGGGAATGCTGGGTGAGGAGGGGATTCGAAGGGAGGTGGTTGCTGAACGCGACAGGAAGGGACGCGACGAGTTGGAGCTGGAGGGAGTGGAGGAAGCGTCGTGGAGGGAGTTTGGACGTGTTCGGGGTTTTATTGGGTTGCGAAGCGTGGAAGATGGGGACGGAGAGTTGGAGTTGGCTGATGGTGTACGAGGACGCACTGTCGAGGTTGAGGTCGAGGAGATTCGTGAAGGGAGGGAGGGTGGCTTGGAGTTCGTGGCTGAGGGACCTGGTGAGAGCGATCCGTTGGGAGACGATGGACGTGGAGTTGGTGGTGTTGTTGGACGTGATGAGGATGGTGTGGATTTTGGAGAGGAGGAAGTCGAGGAATGGGAGGGTCGAGAGGAGGATCCTGAGCTCGGAGGTGATGGTGAGTCGGAAGGGGATTTGACCTGGGACGGAGGCGAGGAGATGGCTTTTCCTTTTCCCTTGAGGTCCGATGAGGATGAAGGTACGAGTCTAGAGGAGGTGGAGGGTCTGGCGAGGGAGGAAGATGAAGCCGACGCGGAGGAGGACGACGGCCCTGCCTCGCTCGAAGCGCTGTACGACTCGGCCGTTTCGTCTGAGAGTCGAAGAGTGATGAAACTCTCGAGCAGCCTCTTCGCTGCATCCAAAGGCGTCCCCTCATCTCCCAGAGCCAGTCCTGATCCGATCTCGGGTGTTGGAAGCTCCTGCTCGACGTCCTCCTTGATCACGACCTCTCCCAATCCTCCAGCCTGACGAGCTTGGTTGAAGTCCGAGCCCGTGCTCCCTATCGACGTCCTCGAGCTGCTCCTTGCTCTGGATCCTACGGGTGCTGGTGGACATGCAGTTAGAAAGGATGCTGCCGAGTCGAAGTCGAAGGAAGGTGGGATGTTGTAGGAGGAGGAGAGACGAGAGGAGGCTCGAGCTCGGGAGAGGGAAGGACGTCGGATGGTCGGAGAGCCTCCAGATGTGCTCGGTGGCGGGTGAGGAAAGGAGATAGATGTGGAAGTTGATGGTGAGGTTGGAGATCCTAGGGGTGGAGATGGAATTTCTTTGACAGACTGTAGAGACGGAGGGAGGAGGACGTCAGTTCGAGCTCGATCTCCCCATCCTTCCCTTCTTGGACTTGGAGCTCGTCGGACGATTCGAACTGACCTGGAAGCTAGATATACTGACTCTTCTCCTCCTCCTGCCCGTTCCTACACCCAGAAGCTCGAGATCATCGACGGTTGCTGCTATCCTCCTCCTTCCCGTCGAGGAGGAGAGGGATCCCTCCTCGTCTTGCTCGCCAGCATTCGTCGAGACGGGAACATCCGACGAAAGAAGCTCGTCTCGATGAGGAGTCAGAGTCAAGTTGTGAACGAGGATGGTGTTGATGTGTCGGATACGTCGCTGTGAATCGCACAGCGAGATCTAAAGAGCTGTCAGCTTGTGAAGGGCAGGGAAAGAGGGGGGACAGGAGAGGGAAGGGAAGGGAGGGGGGAGCTGACCTTTGCGACAAAAGGTTGAGGTCCATCCTCTTCGGAGGAGGACGACATGGCGACAGAGACCAAGGAGGAGAGTCCAAACTCCTATAGGGAGGTGTACGAGGTCGGAAAGGTGGGAGAACGGTGAAGAAGATGGGGTCGAGGTTTGAAGGGAGAAGCGAGCTCGTCGGCGTCGCCCCTCCTCTCCCCTTTCGTCGCCGAGCGAGAAGTG